>BMAU01021355.1:392500-1097500 GCA_019973935.1 Trichonephila clavipes | reverse complement strand
TATTTATATATATGTAAACTCCTGTTTGTGAAAATTGCAACACCATGAAGGAAGCATCATAGTTGAACGAAATTTAATACACAGTTGAGTGGTAATGGTACAAATAAATGATTACATTTTCAAACTAAACAAACAATTAAAAGAGACAGAAATTAGCATTTTGTGTAGCCACCACGCGCCGCAATAAGAGCTGCTACACGACGCGGCATGGAGTTAAACAAATTTTTAATATCTGTCTGCGGAAGATTATTCCATATTGTTTGTATGCGCAACCAAAGTTCGTCTGTCGAAGCAACAGGACGAAGATCACGAGCGAGACGCCGCCCGACGATATCCCACTCATGTTCAATCAGTGACATATCCGGCGAATACGCAGGCCAAGGAAGAAGCTGTACCTGCTACGAATCAAGATAGGATTTGACAGTCTTGGCGACATGTGGACGTGCATTATCCTGCTGGAATACAGCCCCTGGCAATCCTTGCAGGAAAGGAATATCTTAGGGCTGTAAAACTTCGTTTATGTTTCAAGTACTGTTCAAATTTCCCAAAATTCGTAGCAATTGTGATCATCCATGATATGCAATGGCACCCCACACCATAACTCCGGGTGTTCGTCCACTTTGGCGTTCGATAATGCACTCCGGAATGCGCCGTTCACCGGCATAGAGCCTGACTCGAATTCAGCCATCATGGTGCCACAAATTGAAGCGGAATTCGTCAGAAAAGACGACCTGCTGCCAATCAGCACGCCAGCTCCTATGCACATTGGCCCAGTGTAGTCGCAGGCGGCGATGGTTTTGCGTGAGAGGAATCCTGCATGAAGGAATCCTTGCGCGCAGTCCACGCTGCAGCAGACGTCTCCGAATTGATGAAGCACACAATGAAACACGTGTAGATGTTGACCACTGTGCTGCCAGTTGTCTAGAAAAAGCTGTGCGGTCCGTCTGAGCCATTCGCACCAGGCGTCTGTCTTCGCGAGCTGACGTCACATTTCGGGGTCCACTCACGGATTTCCGAGCTCTCCGACCCTCGTCCGTCCACTGCTTCTTAACACGCATGATTGTGCTGCTGTTACGCTGCACACGAGCGGCTACTGCACGATAAGACAATCCAGCTTCACGAAGGCCGACGATTCTGCCCCGTTCAAACACCGAAATTTGCTCAAATTTCACTCTTTCATCGACGAGGCATAGTAAAGATTCAGTTAACGTTTACACTAGCATATAACCACCGATAATAATACACGCCTCGCTACAGCTGTCTATTTATATTCGGTTTGATCTACCCTTCAGAGGGCGCTGCTCAGCATACGCATGCGCTACCGGTCTGCTATTCTAATCATTTGCATATCATGCCCTACTTTACATTTCCTGAAAATTTCAGCTCACTCGCTTAGGTCCTTCGTGTGTTGCAATTTTCACAAACAGGAGTATATATATAAAATTTTGTTTTTTATCACTCCTTCCACTCCAACAACATTTTTCGACGTACTTTTCTAGAAGATTTTGCAATTCCAATTTTCGTCCGAGCTGAAAATGATATATATATATATATATATATATATATATATATATATATATATATATATATATATATATATATATATATATATATATATATATATATATATATTTCTTTTGAGAAAGTAAGCAGGAGAATAATAATAAAAATAGGCACTGTGACTTTTAAATTATTTATGATGGAGTTGATTATTTCCTCCAAATTTGCTCTGTATATTCTTACAAGTCATTTTTTCTTCGAGAAAATATACGGAATATTGTATATAGAAATATAACATCTTATATTTTTTAAAGTTTTTTGCTTACATTTTTCTTGAAGAGAAACTTGCGAGAAATAAACGTGTTGAGTATATGGAAGCAACAATAAGGGAAAAAAGAGTAAAATATGTTTGTGCAATGATCTGAATTAATTAGGAAGCATACAAATTTGTGTATACAAGTCTGTCAAAAAAATCTGTGTTTCTATCTCTTTCCTTTCAACAGAGAACTCGTCTTTGCGAATGGAGAACAGTTCAATGGACTATGGAATGCAACAGGAAGCATTCCCTCTTATTTTTTAAAATTGAATTTTTTAAAAACTTGAATTATTACGCTTATGTATTTACGTAACTAATGTATAAAATGATAATGAAAGACATTAGTCATAATAAGCATAAATTATATCTTAAATTTCTAAAATTTAATCTTGTATCCAGAGGAAATATGTTTTTAGTGCTGGAGATTCACTTTTATAATGGAGGTATTATTCGTTGAATATCGAGGGCTTATCTCTCTGTGTTTTAATATCAAACTTGCAAAATAATTTACTTTACTGTCAGATTTTTAAAAAAATCAGATTTCTATTTTAATAATTGAAAAATGAGATTATTTTGCCAAATATTTTTATATTTTCCCACGTATACACTCGCTTTAAAAATTAATTTTGGTAGCATTCCTCTCTAAATGTATTTATTACTTCATTGTTATGTATATAAATATATATATGTCGTGAACTTTCGCAGTACCTTATTTTGTAGAAATACTTTGAGCAGACTGTTTACTTCTGACAGATTATTGTGCTCCTAGGTTTTTTGTGTTCTTTTGAAATAAAAGCATAAGATAACATGTAATTATTTTTCTAGAACCCTGTCGAACCATACCGAAGGAATCCAATAATAAATAGACGTCGTTTCCATCATGTTAGAATATCAGAAAATTGGGGTATAAATAATAAATGATTTGCTAAAAATATTCCCCATGGATATCAGTGTGATATTTTATCAAAATGAAGTAAAATAAGCTTTCAATGAATAAAAAACGCATTTTTATATATGTATATATATATATATATATATTACAATAAAATAAAAGTGAAGAAGTACTAGAACCCCCAGTACTAAAGAAGTAATAAATTGGAATTCAGCAGACACAACAGATGTAGATACAAAAAATTCATTGGAATAAAACGGAGACCTAATAGGTCACCAGTTTAGTCCAATGACGTATATCTAATATATATTACAAATGCGAAAGTTTGTGAGGATGTTTGTGGGTCTTTCACGCAAAAACAGCTGAATGGATTTTAATGAAACTTTACAGTAATATAGCTTATACATCAGAATAGCACACATGCTACAATTTATAGCATAGACTATAATGTATAATGATGTTGTATGAAGTGTCCAAAATATAACGATATTTGTCAAGTAAGTAGGAACAAATTCTGCCATCTGAAAGCAATTCTGGAGAGCGCTGCAAAAAAGGCCAAGTCAGCATATATATATCTTTTGTTTGAGGAATAACTCTTTTTGTTTTGGCTACGCAGGGTGCTCGCTTCAAATTAATTCCTCTGATCAGCATAATCCCTAACTTTTTTTTTATTTCCGAATAAAACAAAGTTTTGAAGGGAGAGGTCGTTATAAATTTCTCTTTATTTTAATGTTTTTATGCAAATTTTTTAGTAAGAAATTGATCTTTTTTTCCAAATAAATGCTTTTATCATTTCTGATACTTAAAGAAAATAAACTTTCTCTTTCACACTGCATCGTTTGGACAAATTTTCAAAATTTGTTTGAGGTTAGCAATTAATTATAAAGCTATAATTTTAATTGAATAGGCAGATATAATTATTTTTACACTTAAAAACGTAATAATTATTCTATACTGTATTTTTTGGAGTGTGAGAGTGAGTGAATATTAATGTCGCACTGTTCAGCTACACGTGGGCTTTTGGCAATGGATCACGTAATTTTGAACCATGGTCAAGTGACGTGGACGACACCTGAGCTGGCGCCCTCTTTTCCTAACTACCACACCACACCTACTTAGGAGGAATATTCTACCAATACTTTGCAGGAATATTCTTTGAAATCCACTCTTCCAAGATATATGGCAGCACCGGTTCCATGATGAGTATTTTAGCGAAAAAAATAATCCGTCAAAATTAAAGTGTCTTATGTTTTTGTATGTTAATTAAGACCTTAGAAAAGTATTTGACTACTTATTTTAAGTGAACGGTATATATAACAAATTTTACAGTGGAATATCTTTAATTAATTTATTAGCTCTAATGGATTAAATTTTCCAAAGTGGAGTATTTTGTTTATGTATATCCCTTAATTTTAAATGTAGTGACCCCCCAAAAAATATTGTATGAAAAAAACTGCAGTAAATCATAATGCGGTTGGATAAAGTATTAACGTGTCTCGCACCCCTACACGGCGGGTCTTACAAAGCTCTAATGAAGCTCGAGTTATGAAAGTAGCTAGGCATTTGCCAACTTGACTCTATCGTTAACATTTTATCTGTTTTTCATTGAATCGTCATTTTAATTTTAGAAACGGGTTTGCTTGCAAATATTACAATTTTAACATAAAATAAATGCTACAGAAAGTAATATTAATGCATTATACTTTCAGATAAAAATTATTTACACTATTTTAAGCTTTCATTACACAAAACTTTTAACAATGTGTTTCTTTTGCTGAGCAGAGATCAGCTTAGGAAGGTATTTTCAAAAATCAACCCTCAAGAGTGTTACGGGGAGTTAAAAATAAAAAAAATCCTTTTTATCAGCTATTAGATCTACAGACTTAAAATTTAACAAAGGTGTTTTATTTCTCTCTTTTTCTTTTTTTTGTTTAGCTGAGCTACGCAAAAAGCTTTTTTTGTTTAATTTGCAATACACGTAAAATTAACTCATTAAAAACTTCTTTATCCTTTTATCTGTGTTGTTTAATTTTTCAGTTCACCCGTGCGAAGAACGGGTATACCAGCTAGTATATATACATATATATTGAAATTATTCTTAACATAGTGCTACCAGAAGAGAATCTGACATTGCTCTCTCCGAATGAGATCCATAATTGTGATATCCGCGTGTGTGTGTGTGTCTGTGTGTGACCACCGTTCTCAAACTCAAAGTAGCCATTACATCTATCATAGCATATGTTCGAATGTGAATGCCATTAAAATCTTGTCATGTAGAGAGATTCCGATGCTAGTTAAATCCACCGAGGATTCCTCACAGTAAACAGTCAATTGTGCATCTTGTGAGCAACATATTTGCTTAAGAAGTAACATAAAGTAAATTTTTTTAAGCCAATTTCTACTTAGATCAACGAAGAAAATTTTTATTTTAGCTACTTTTTATAAAATAGTTATAATTAATGTAGATATGTATACATAGGAGATAATCACAACATTCAGTGGTATTTAATTTTTATTTATTATCATTAAAGTGTCGTATTGTTATCCAAAATAATCGTGTATATTAAATTGCAGTTCAACTGAATGTAAGTAAAATTTTGACCCAAGTCGCTAAAAATAAAACCAACGTGGCTGTATGTGTAATTCTTTAAGTAATTAGTTTCAGTCAAAATTAGTTTTAATAAATTTTAGTTAAATGATCGTATTTTTACCCAAAACAATAGTGAATAGAAAATTGCAGCTCAAACGAACGCTTTAAAATGTGAGAGAAAAAAACTTTTCATGTTTTGAGACAAGTCGCCAAAAGGGTCGCTAACTCGCCAAAAAACTCGCCAAAAATGACGTCAACGTGGCTGTGTTTGTATAATTCTTTGAACAATTTGTTTTAGTCTATAATTTGTATTAATTATAATTAAAAAACTGTATTGCCATCTAAGATAATCGTGGATATAAAATTTCAGCTCAATTTAGTGCTTTAAAATGTATTTTATTAACGATTGAAAAGTCCCCGAAGATAAATAAATAAATATACGGAGAGTGTGTGCTAATAGTAGGAATAGAAAAAGAGCATATTTTTCAAATATTGCCAATCAAAAATGAGGAATATCTATATAAAGTATAGGGCTCAACAACTAATTATATCCGCACTCCTCAATATAATAAGTAAATCACTTCTAACTGAAAGTTTTACATTAAGGTTTGGTGGTTTTTGAAACCTAGTTTAAAAACACCGGTTTTTAAAGTAAATTTGATAGATTTGAAAACCGGTCTTTAAATTAGGAAAACTGGTTTATATATATTTTAGCATCAAATTATACTGGTTCTTATATGTGGAATGAAACTCAATATCATCAACTTTTAGAACTTCATAAAGTGTGAGAACCTAATCTTCCAGCATCTGAAGGCTCAAGGCTTTGAGATGCCCATTAATTAACAAGGTAAGATATGTTTGAATTTTTGTTAAACAAACTAAAACTTTAAACACTGAAATAAGTATGAAATTATCATATTTTTTAGAAGAATGAGTTTAAGAAATAAGAAAAGAAGAATTAGCAACTGTTTTGCTGTATTTGCAACAAAAATCACTAAACATTTCTAATTCAGAGAAGAAATCTAGTGTACTTTCCCCTTAACTTCAAAAAGCGAAATTTATTAATTTATCTCGAAAGATATCCACTGGAATATTTCCAAGTTCTGATGTTGATACCGATTCTGATGACGAGCATATTGAAGAAAATAATCGCCAGAGTAATGCCTTTTTAAAAGAAGCCACGGAAAGATAAATTCATAAGTTTTTTGATATGACCCTAAGTAAATACTTAACAAACCAAAGACACTGAAAGCTGAAGTTTCATTATTTTAAGCAACGAACAAAATAACACAATTGAGGCTCTAAACACTATAAAACCAAGCTCAGTAATTAGTGAACGAGTATTTTCGATTTCAGACAATGTTGTGTCCAAATTAAAAACCGTTCAGTGTATCTTCTGTCCTTTAAAATCTTATTTTTTAAAACATTACTTCTAAAACTTTCAATATTTGCGACCCAAATTTCAATCATAATTTTCATCGCCCCCTTGCTAAAAATGAATTGAATACAGTAAAAATGTACTTTAACGTAAAGCTACAATACAACGTTCATTGTAAACCATACAAATGATCAAAATAAGTATATTTTGTATTTGACAAGCCTATGAGAGACCTTAGTAATTATTAAACTTGTTTTTTATTTAGTCTTGATAAATTAAGTATCAAAACACTGTGCAGCACTGATACATTCATAAGTATACTATATCAATGTAAATGTGATTTTTTTTCTTATTATGGCAAAATGTATTCTATTTTGCTTCATTTCAGTTAATTATTACTTATTTGAAATATTTTATTTTTGAGTTTTCAATATCCTAGCGCCCCTACGTAGGGATATCACGACCCGCTGCTTTGAGACACACTGTCTTCAGAGAACTTAAAATTAATGAAAATAATAGAAGTATTATTGGAATTTTTTGTTTAAGCTTCGTTGTTTTGTGTAAGTAAATTGTATATGGTTTCCTTAATTTTTATATATATATATTTTGATTTTGACTTTGATATTGATATCGGTTTTTTTAAATATATAATAAATAAAATATTTTTTTCAAATCCTTTTGTTTTTTTTACCAAAACTTTAAAAAACAGCTAGAACCAGTTTTTCGGAAATATTGAACTCGAAAACATGATTTTCTAAAACTCGAGTTTGTATAAATCAAAAAATTTTGTATAAACCATTTTTTTTGTATGTATGTATAAGAAATCTGAAATCTTTCCAGTCATTATATTTTAATAGATGTTCATTTTGGTTCTTTCTTCGAAACAATGGAGAATATTATAAAATATTGAACTCGTTTTATGTGCCACGACCACTGTAGATAGTTAAATAAGCAATCTTATATTAATTTAAAAACATCTTAATGCATTTCTCTCTCTTTCACCTTCTTTTTCACATATATAAAAAAGTGAACAATTTTAATTACCTTCTTTAATCCTATCGCATCTCAAAAAGATAAACATCTATGTTAATGGCTAAATAAACCTGATTTATGAAGATAATGGGTTTAATTAATTCAAACAACATAATTACGTTTAGGAGATGTTCTCATTAAGGGTAATTATTTTTGTCACATATTCCATCACATTTTTCATCTTGAATAAAACCCAAAAATTAAATTTTGTAAAGTGTTATATTTTTGGTGAGTACAATTCTGCACGTAAATAAATAAAATATTTCGAAGTAAGAGGTTAAAAATTGGGTACCTTTATGTTACCTGAGTTGTTCAAGCTTTCATAATGTAAAACATATTTCCAGATACCACTTTTCACACACAGATTACTTTAATCCAATCTATGAATATATATATATATATATATATATAATTAAATTAGATTAAAAATTAGATTAAATTCCCTATCTAGCACTTGATTCACCTTTCTCAGGTCCCATATTCAAGTATCAAACTAATCACCCATTTATTTCTTCCGAACATATGGCCTAGCCAATAAACATGCCTAATTCCAGATCGTTAGATTTAATAGTCAACATATGTCAGCATTAACTTGTAAGCAACCTCTTCAAAGCAGCGATACTTACCATATGTTTTTCAAGTGTTATCCACTTGAAACCACCACCATGGCGTGCTTTTTACTCCCTGCTCTTAGCATCAGAGCAGATGTACAAATGAATGAATAAAGGTCGTCTTTTCACTTCTCTAACTTTTATCTGATTCTGTCTTAAAAATCATGACAGAATTAAAGCCGGCAGGATTTACTTGCTAATATAGTTTGAAATGTTTAATTTAAATCAGTTCTTAAAGTTAAAGAATTTAAAAAAAAATGAGCGCAAATAATGCCAGCTATCGAAATAAATGCTGCGAATAACGATTACGGGACTCCGTCAAACCATATTTCTCTCTTTGCTGAGGACGTCAGATTGCCGGAATAAAAAATAGTACGGAAAAAGAAAAGCGCTAGTAATCCCCGGAAGAACATCGCTCTTAACAACGAGAACACTGCAGTGTTTACAGCCGAACGATATTCTGTTTTTGCTGAAGAGGCCATCCAGTTTACCGTGAATGGAAGAAACATTCTAATGGAGAGAAAAAGAAAAAAAATGGGGAAAGCGGGAATCCCCTAAACTCCATGATGAAAGATGTCAATCCCTTCCGCCAGAATAGATAAAAAATATGTTTTTCTCCGAATGGTATTGTGATTTAGTTCCAGTGAAGGACCAACAATACCAGAAAAAAAATCTTTTTCGCCGGAAAGTCTGCACGGTAATACTGTGAAATAGTGAAGCAACAACATTGAAAAAAAATTAATTAAATTTTACTACTGAAATAACGTGACAACAGCATCTGGATTAATGTTCACCAAGGAGTTCTGCCGTTGCAAAGTGGTGGTCAGTTAAATTGTATATTTCCAAATTTAGTAACATTGAAGAACTGAGTTTTGCTGAACAGAACTTTACGAAAAAGAATAATGTATGATATGGTATTTAATTTTTATAATATAGTTGTGTTAAATGAGACATTCTTCATATTTTAATTGAGTAAACAAAGTTTATAGGTTTTGTCATACAAAATTTTGAGAAATTTTAATATACTTTTCATAATTTTATCTTAAGATGTCGAATGAGTTAAGAGTTATGATAGAAATTGGTGTTTTAAAGTGAAAGATATAAATTATGTTTTTAGAAAAATGACTAATGAACTAATACTAGATATATTGATTTTTATAAGAAACAAAAGTAAAGTCAAGTTGTATTATTTTTCTCCAGTGAATTCAATTGTTTTGTTAATTATTTTATTCAGCAGTAATATTATTGCATGTCATTTAATTTTTTTTTATTTTGAAATTGTGTGTTTTGATATACTGGCCATATATCAGGATTCACTATTTCTCGAAATTTTCCTTATCTAAAATTAAAATTAATTTAATAACTTGAAGCTTATTTTTGGATATTATACAGTGGATAAGGGAGAATACAATCATTATAATTTTGTATATGTCTCGAAACATTAAGAGGACAAACTTGTTTAGTTTGATATGTACACCTCTCATTGTTTCTTATCAGCATCCCTGAACATCTGTGAGTTGATGACGCAGATTTCTCAGAGAGATGTGTTCAAAATTAAGTAAGGTGATACAGTTTTATTAGTGAATGTGTGATGCAAGAGAAACTCAAGAATTTTTGTCTATGAAACGTATTTTTAGAAGGTTACGGAAAGATTCAAAATATTCTCTATGCGATATTGTTAAGTTACAGTGAATATGGAGAAAATTTTCATACATACTAAAAGTTATTATTGAAGTGAGTCCACTTTGCCGACTCAAAAATAATAAAAAAAGTGCTCTTATATTCTTGTATTCTTTTATTCCTATATTCTTATAATTTTTATATTTTATAACGCATGTGAAATAAAACATTGTTTATTGTGTTGGATAGTGGATAGAAGTTGTGTGTTATACACCGTTTTCATATTATTAATAATTTCATTTTATTAGTGTCTATATTTTTTTCTATCTTTTTAAAAAATGTATTTCATATATGCAAAATGTGTGTAATAATATATGGTATTACTACGATGGCGCCAGAGTAGATTTTTATACAAAATTATTATTTTAACATTTGTATGATTTCATGTATTTTTATATTTACTATCTTATTGTTTGATATATTATTTTCCAATATAAATTTTTTTTTGAAAATATTATCTGCTAGCTATAATATAAATCTATTATTATGAAGGAATAGGAGGAAACGCGAGCTCTTTTTCTGGATATCGAATAGATTTAAACAAGCTAATCTTCAATTATATGTATGGAAATTCATTTTTATCAATTAATTGTCATTACTGTGTTTGTTGTTATAGTTTCGTTTATTTTATTGCATTTTGATTTTAGTATTCCTATTGCTTAAATATTTCTACTGTGTGTAATATGTCTTTCTAAATAACTATGTATTGTTTTGTGTTTGTTGAAAATTGATTAAGTTTGTAAAGAGAGAAAAAACCACGGCATGACAACCTTTTAAAATTGGGGGGCAAATGTAAGGATAATTAAATTAGATTAAAAATTGAATTTCCTATCAAGCACTTGGCTCATCTTTCTCAGATCACATCTTCAAGTATCAAACTAATCACCCATTTATTTCTTCCGAACATATAGCCTAGCCAATAAACATGTCTAATTCCAGATCGTTAGATTTAATATTCATCATATGTCAGCATTAACTTGCAAGCAACCTCTTCAAAACAGCGATACTTACCATATGTTTTTCAAGTGTTATCCACTTGAAACCACCACCATGGCGTGTTTTTTCCTCCTTGCTCGGTGTCAGAACAGATGTACAAATGAAAGAATAAAGGTCATTTTTTCACTTCTTTAACTTTTATCTGATTCTGTCTTAAAAATCATGATATATATAGGGGTGTCTAGAGGTAAGTAATGTTCGGGATCTTGATATTTCAATGAAATAAGCAGATTAGGATGAAATTACTGTTTAACCTTTTGGAGACGGCGGTATTTGTGAGAAAAATGCCCTTCAAGACGGCGCTTCCAGCGAAGTTTACTTCCCCTGTTTTCGTAGCTGATTAATGACACCATACATCGGCGGATAAAAGAAGCAGGGTAGTCGTTGATACCCCGCTAAATAGTGGGGATGTTCGCGGCTTAGAAAGTCCCTAAATACAAATAGTCTCCCTTTCTTAGGGAAACATGTTTTCTTGAAGAATCCCCAATGTAGTAAATACTAATGTTTTCCGTTCAACAAAATTCAAGAAATTTTAGCACTAAACAGAGGTGATAATATTAATCATTTCATAAAAAAATTAAACGCTTATATTATTGTAGGAAAAGGTACAATAAACTAATCCAAATTTAATTGATTTTATTTAAGAAAAAAATATTTATGTGTTGATTTTCAACTAAACTTATTAAAATAGTTATAAAATGTTTTTAATTAATTTTTTATTCATATATATAAATGCAGGAATTTGGTACACACCTGGTGTTAAAATTTAAAATAGTCAAATTAGAAATAAGAAGTAAATAATATGATTCTTCATAACTTGCACATAATTATAAGGAAAAATATAAAATAAAATTAAAAGCCCAATTGCTGATCATGTCTCTATGTTATTATGTAAAGTTCAGACTTTCTCAGATCGACAATAAAGTGAGTTTAAAAGCTCTTTCAAGCATCTGTATATCAATAAACATATTGCCATAAATCCTTTTTTGGAAACTTCATTGTTACTCAATTTATAATTGTTTTTCTTTTTTTAGAACATGCCAGAAAAATCTAAGAAATTTAAATCCTCTTAAAGATTTTCGAAAATATCTTCCATAAAGGAATGATAGATTTGATGTATATAATTTTCATTTTTTATTTTTCCATAATCCATTATATTATGATACATTAGAAATCATAGTACTCAACGAATCCTAAGATTAAATCTACATTTTATTATAACAAGCATCTTTCAAAAATTAAAATCTTTTATTTTGATCTAATTCTTCTTATATATACAGAAAATTATGATAAAACATTTACTGTGGCATGTATATGAGATGAATAGCAGTTAAGTGTTTCGCATTATGCTGTAAAATATGAATATCCTAAGCCTATAAGTTTTGACCCTTGTTGGATAGTGCGACATTGTAGTCACTACATGTTTTTATTGAAAAATGGTCACGATTAGAGGTTCCATTGTGTAGCAGAGCTGATACGCATAAAATCAAAGTCCTTACGTTGCCGTGGTGTGAAAAAAAGTGGGGGCTCTAGCTCGACTATCGTTCTCGTCACTTGATCGTCATTTAAATTACGAGGTCCGTCTTATTACTTTGACCCTAATAGACCTTGTAAATGAAATATTAATAATTTATCAATTTATACATACCTCGTGTTCCTAAAAATAAATTCTTTAAATATACATTAGAAATTTAAAATTATATTTTTTCCAACATTAATAAATTGTTTTCATTTAACAATTTTATTTTAGTTACATTTAAATATGCCTCCAGAATAAAATATGGTTACACCAAAAATGAATAAAAGTGATTTCTGTGGAAAGTTGCGCAAATCCGAGAGAAATGCACCACTTTAAATAAAATGGCAATAGTTTAATGTTCTTTAGATAGCCTGGCACCATTTGATCCGCAGACAGGGGGTTGCGGATCACTGCCCTAAGTGATTAGGTGCTTTTTACCTTATCTCTCAAAATCTAACACAATATCAGTTCCCCGAAGTGGGTTATTTTCATTCTCCTAATAACGTTCGCAAAGTAGAAGAGGACAGTCTTGAAGAAGGGCTTGGTCGACATAGTTTCAATTTATCCTATGTACGATAAATTAATTGAGAAAGAAATGCACTCCCTAAAAATTTATTACAGCAACTAGAGGAAGAATAGTTTTCCGACTACTTGAAAGCAACCTTGGAAGATTTACAAGAAGGCAGATGTGCACTTCTAGGTTTTATTACACCCAAAAAAAGGCATAGGATAATCAACTATGACCAAAAACTGAAACATCAACAATAATCAAGAGGGACAAGCATTCTTTATTGATATAAAAGATTTTACAACCTGCTTTCATGCTCATTTACAAGAACCATCTAATTCTGTATTCAGAGTTTCAAAAGTTCAATAGCCTTAGAGCGCACCCCAACACTTTTTTTCTTTGTACTATCATACCTAAAAAGTGTGACTCACGAATAACTGGGCAAAAAAAAAAAAAAAGAGAACACACACATTTTTTTTACTTCAATATAACTATCTATTAGAATACGTTATGATTATATTTATTCTTCAGATAGATTTTAGAGCATTTTGCAAATTTTTTTGTAATTATTAATTTTTTTTTTTAATTAGGAAATCCAACACTGTAGAACTTTCAAAGAATAATAGTGTAACAAAAGCAAGGATTTCATTTTTGCTTTTAAGGTTTTTCTATCAATCGGGGCTTTTTTCTTATGTTGAAGAGCTTGTAATATATGTTTTCTACAAATTTCAAAGAAATTATATCGGAATTAAGAGTTTCTGGTTCGAATACTCAACTTTTTTATACATCAATTGTTATAATAAAAATGTCGAAGTTAGTTTCGTGGGCATTCTATAAATAAAGTCGAAGGACTAAAATGGATAATTTTAAGAATCTGTAACGAATATTTCTGTAATTTTTTGTTGTAAATATCTTTTCTTTTTTTTTGTTGTTGTTTATACACGATTAAAAATAGGCTTTTTTATGCTTCAATATAATTTTTTTTTAAAAAAAATTCTACATTAAGCATAACGTAAGATAACAGTAAAAATACGTTTTTGTACAGTAATACATTGTGTAATCTAGATGTGTATTATAAATGTGAAAGTTTGTGAGGATGTTTGGCCGTCTTTCGCGCAAAAACAACTGAATGGATTTTAATGAAACTTTACAGTAATATAGCTTATACATCAGAATAACGCATAGGCTATAATTTATAGCATATACTATAATTTATAAAGATATTGTGTGAAGTGTCCAAAATATAACGATATTTGTCAAGTAAGTAGGAAAACATTTTGCCATCTCCAAGCAATTCTGGCGTGCGCTGCAAAAAAGCCCACGACAGCACATATCTATCTTTTGTTTGTGAAGAAAACCTTTTTGTCTTGGCTACGCATGGCGCTAGCTTCTAATTAATTCCTGTGATCAGCATAATCCCTAACTTTTTTTATTTCAGAATAAAACTAAGTTTTGAAGGGAGAGGTTGTTATAAATCTCTCTTTATTTGAATGCCTTTTTTATGATTTTATTATGCACATTTGGAATTAAGAAATTGATCTTTTTTTCACAATAAATGCTTTTATCGGTTATGGTACTTAAAGTAAATAAACTTTCTCTTTCACACTACATCATTTGGACAAGTTTTCAAAATTTGTTTGGGGTTAGTAATTAATTATAACGCTGTAATTTTAATTGAATAGGCGGATATTGCATTTTTAAGTATAAAAATAATTATATAAATACTGTACTATATTTTTTGGAGTTAGGTAATATTAACGTCGCACTGTTAAGCTTTTGGCAACGAATCACGTAATTTTAAGCCATGGTCAAGTGACGTGGATGACACCTGATCTGGCACCCCTTCTCGTAACTACCACACCGCTCCAATTTAGAGAAGGAATATTCTACTAATACTTAGGAATATTCTTTGAAAACGATTTGACTATTTATTTTAAGTGAACGGTGTATACCATTAATTTTACAGTGGAATATCTTTAATTAATTTATTAGCTTTAACGGATTAAATTTCCTAAAGTTTAGTACTTTGTTTATGGATATCCCTTATTTTTCAATGTAGTGATAAAAAAAAATTATTGTATGCAAAAACCTGCAGTAAATCCTAATGCGGTGGATAAAGTATTAACGTGCATCACTTCCCCTACACGGCGGGTTTTACAAAGTTCTAATAAAGCTCGAGCTATGACAGTAGCTAGACATTTGCCAACTTGAATCTATCGTTAACATTTCACTATGTTTTTCATTGAATCGCCATTGTAATTTAAGAAACGACATTGCTTGAGAATATTACAATTTTAACATAAAATAAATACCACAGAAAGTAATATTACACTTTCAGACATAAATTATTTACACTATTTTAAGCGTTTATTACACAAAACTTTTAACAATGTGTTACTTTTGTTGAGCAGAGATCAGATCATCTTCCACATTTTCAAACTCACAATCGGAATCATAATCATCAAAAATTTCATCTTCTAAATCTGCTAAAACTTTCTGAATCTCATCAGTGGTAAGTCCCCTTTTACGTTTAGGCATTTTTATTAAAAATCAAATTAGTTTAAAATGAAATGATTAGTTAATCGAGATGACAAAATCGCTTGAAAAATAACTATGCACACTCCGCTAGTGAGAATTTAAGCATAAGGGAAAAAGAGGGATTTCTAGATAAGGGTGAAAGAGGGAACTGTATTCCCCCTCCTTTTTAAATACAAAAGAAACCGGTCAAGCAAATGATTTTCCAGGTCTGTAATAGGCCTCATGCTGTTTCGAAAGCTGTTAAGAGGGCGAAGCATTGCGTGGCCGATACACCGGCCAGAGCCGTCTTTTAAAGGTCTGTTCCTTTTGGCCTTTATATCGGCCAGCCGTCCTCAAAATGTTAATGAAACATTAAATTATTTACAATTAAAACTTTATGAATTATTTCATGAATCATACTCTCAATTGTCTCTAAGCCTACTGACCACCACGTTGACCCAAAAATGTGGCTTCTCGCCTGTAAAACCGGAGTCTCTTCTCTCGCGTCTGTCTCGTTCCGCGTTGCAATCGTTTCTCCCCTAAAACCGGTCATTCAGAGGGAATACATATATTCACTGGTAGTGCCATCTATTGGTGAGGTTGTAACCTCACTGATCGGAGAATATATTTAATTCTCTAATACTTTAAATCCTACAAACTCGGCCAATCCTGACAGTCGATGACCTCAGCGACGCTTGAGAATTGTCTCATGAATACTTATCGTATTGGATTACAAAATATAAGAAAAGTACACAACATGCATAAAAGTGAAGGGTATACTCTATGGTTATTAAAATTAAATTTATACATTTGTAATTATGATCCTATTAGTGAGAAAAATACTTCATTAAATCAGCGGAAGTAGCATTTACATTTGGCCCATCGTGATCCCCTACTTTCTCAACTGTATATATGTCTCTAAGTTTGACTTCCGTAATCTGATATGGTCGGAAAATTTTGGGTCTAAGTTTAAGGCCTCCACCAACTTGTGTATGTTGGACCGCTACCAAATCACCAACTTGGTACTCGGGAACCTTTTTCCTTTTCTTATTATAAGTTTTCTTGTACTTCACAAGTACTATGGGACTAGCATACTCGGATGAACTTGGTCTGACTATTCCTTGTTCGAGCCATTCTTCAATGTGTTTGTTCATACTTTTCTTTTTCGCGTACGACAACCGACGTGCTGGTTGATAGAAAGGGATATCATAGTTCAGTATTATCCTCCTCGTCACATCTGTGGATTCAGTCTTCTCAGGTTTGTACGATGAATTTATTCTGGTTAGATCATTTTTCACTTGTGAGTCAAAAATGTGACTTAAATCTAACTCATCTTCAGGATGTACTCCAGATATTTGCATTAGAGATGCCTTTTCCTCATGCTTATGGAACATAACACCCTATTGGGTGAAATTCAAAGAAGCTTGTCCCAAAATGTCTATACCTATAATGGCTTCAAAATTGAGCTGTTTGGTTGGAACCACATGCCACGTTAAAGAATTTTGATATTTGTCCAAGACAAAATCATACTCGAAGGAGCCTTGATTATTACTTCAGTTTGTCCTAAACCGTACAACACAGTGTTAATTTTGGATAGTCTTGAATGGTCAACAATCTTCGTGCTTACATCTTCGCGGATTAGACTAACTGTACTACCAGTATCTATAAGTGCCGATACAAATTCATTGCCTAACATAATGTTTTTAAGGGTAGTCATTTCTCTCTTTGCGGTGTGACAGAGCAGCTTTGTCCTTGGGGATTTGGGGATTACTCTTTTTTAATCTCTTTCATTGCTTTAGGGCAATTAAAACTCAAATGATCTAAGGAATGACATATATAACATCTCCTAGGTGCTCTTCTATCAAAATCTCTACTCGGAGGAGTGTCTAAATATCTTCTTTCAGGATTGAAATTTCTTGTTCTCCTTGTATTGTGATTATTAAATTTCCTGAAATTCTTCGCTTGATTCGATCCTCTAACTTCAGGTCTTCGAACAGGTGCTAAAGTATGTGTTTTCTGTTTCAACGTCCTACGTACATCCTCAAATTCTTCAAGTCTCTCGGCTAATTCAACTGGGCAGTTGATACTTGTCCATTCGTCTAGGTGACGTTCTTTGAATTCGACAGGGGCTCTTTTCTTCATCTGGTCAGCTATAATCAGATCCCGTAGTTTGTCAAATGTCTTTACGTCCAATTCTTCAATCCATCCATTAAATAATGTTTGAACTTCTTGGTAGAAATCACGCCATGTTTTATCCGAACTTTTCTGATGTGTAACAAAATAGCTACTGGAACTTCTCTGGTGTCAATTTAAACCTTTTCAAAAGCAAAGACCTCACGTGGTCATAATCTCTCGCCTCTTGTTCAAGTTCTCTGGCGATCAACTGTGTGATTTCCTGTGGGAGTAGGCCTAACAGATGTGAGAACCAAAACTATTTCGGCGCATTCATCATACATGCTTGGCGCTCAAACAATATTAAATATAAGCTGATATCCTCTTTCATATCAAATTTAATTAACAGTTTGGTCAATTCATTACTAGGTGTACGATTATTCCTACTCAATATTTCCTGATTTAATCCGATCTGAGCTTCGATTCTAAGTTTCTCTAACTCTAAATTATCCCATCGTTTCCTTTCTTCTAATAATTCTCTCTCCTTTCTCTCTTCAACGATACCTTCGTACATCGATTTGGTGTCTTCCTCATCGTACCCTGCACTTTTGGTTATTAAATTTTTTAACATTGGCTTAGTCATGTCGACTGTCGTCTCTAAACCTAACTCTGTAGCAATCTCTAACAGATCTTCCTTTTTCCCTTTTAACAAGAAATACATGTTTTTTCCCTTTTTAATTATGGAGTTAAGAATTTATACAAGAATTATTTTCCTGGAGAATAACAGGTATAGTACTAAATACTGTGAAAGGTATAATGCTAGCTCTGCTAAATTTTACCCACACTTCTACTAAATATATAAAAGTTATGCAAATAAAATTTTTAAATTAAAAAATTCCGAAACCAATGTAAAATTCAAAAAATAATATATCATGCATCAATAATTTAAAACATATCAAGTATTAATTTAAATTGAAATATATAATTCAAAATTATTAGTTATTAAATACAACTTCGAAAAGAAAGAAAATAATATGAAAGTATATAATGGCAAAATTCGGTGAATAATATGTTCATACAAAATATAGAGAGAATAGAAATAACAAAAATCAATTTCGTTTCAAATATTTGCTCAGATTAAAAAAATATAGGTTCAAAAAGGCAAATCATCAAAATACTGATTGTCAAAATAAATAACAGAAACGTAAACATAAATAAGTCTGACCTTGACGGAGCTGAGGGTTTAGCACAAAAGAGGGAAGGAGAAACTAACACTCCCTTCTTTTCCTACGTCACAAAAGTTGGTTACTCCATCAATATAATCCGTCATTTTAAATATTTATTTCTCTCGTGCAAAATGGCGGATACGAGGCCTTTATACAATCTTGAAGGTTTTTCACTTTTGCGCACACACAAATCGTTACAATTTCAAACGCAGGGACTGCACTTCCGCTTGGCCAGGAAGGCGTTCACTCAAGAAATTCAAATAGTGGGGCGGAGTTCACTGTAGATATTCTATTACCAGGACGGCATGCACTGGATAAACTATTTCACCTGGACGGCACTCACTGAAGAAACTCTATTACCAGGACGGCACTCACTGCAGAAATTCTAATACCAGGGCGGCATGCACTGAATGAACTATTTCACAAGGACGGCACTCACTGAAGGAATTCTAATACCAGGGCGGCACGAACTGATGGAACTATTTCACCTGGACGGCATACATTGAAGAAATTCTAATACCAGGGTGGCAGGCACTGAATAAATTCTATTACCAGGGCGGCAATCAGAAGTAAAAACAAATGTTATTCGTGGCAGAATGGCACATTACTTCGCGATGAAGAAGGTAATCCTTAGCAATCTGGAATCGATTCTGCTTTTTTTTTAAATTAAAAAAAAAATTATCCCGACTGAGCCCCCATTAAATATGTAGGGGTGTCTAGGGGTAAGTAATGTTCATGATATTGATATTTCAAAGAAATAAGCAGATTATGTCGAAATTACTGTTTAATAAAACATTAGATTATTTACAATTAAAACTTTATAAGTTATTTCACGAAGCATAATCACAATTGTCGCTAAACTTACTGACCTCTACATTGACTAAAAAAAGTGGCTTCTCGCCTGTAAAACCGGAGTCTCTTCTCTCGCGTCTGTCTGGTTCCACGTCGCAATCGTTTCTCCCCTAAAACCCGTCATTCCGGGGGGATACATATATTCTCTGGTAGCGCCATCTATTGGTGAGGTTGTAACCTCACTAATCGGAGAATATATTTAATTCTCTAATACTTTAAATCCTACATATATATAACACATGTTTTTATAATATTGCTGGCGACTCCTATAATATTTTTGAAGAAAAATAATTACACTGTAAGACGGGGAAAGTGGATGTTATTATTGTAAGTTTGATCATATTTTAGATGGCTGGTGATTATTATTTGATGGCTTTGACGAGGTGGTCTCTTGAGGTTAGTAATCCAGTTTATTGCACACATTGCGTTCCAACATAACAAGAAGACAAGAAAACACAAAGCACAGGAAAAAGAATCTACGAAATTACGCGCTGCCGATGGTTACATATTGAAGACAGACTAAGGCAGAAGAGAGAGCAATTTCCAGAAACCTCAGTTTATATAGGACGCTGAAATCACATGATCTGAATGGGTGAACAGATGTAGTTCAAGATACTCTCGTTAGGTGGATAGCTAGGATATTATTTAAAAGTGGGTCCTGGAAGAATGGATTATAGATAAATCAAAAGCTATTAAAGATTAAATTATTGGAAATTATTACACACACACACACACACACACACACACACATATATATATATATATATATATATATATATATATATATATATATATATATATATATATTGATGTGATTCCGCCTGTCCCCGAGATACAATTGCAGCTTTTATATTTTCTCTGCTTACAGGAAACGGGCTTTTAAGGAATTTGGAGTGTGCCTCAGGTCAACGGACTCTATGGTGGGCAAAGCTGTATCCTTGCGCAGTTTGTTGGTCCAATCAGAGTGGTAGAATTTACCGCCAGAATTTCGAGGCAGATGTTTTTCGAAGCGGTGTGGTCGACCTTTAAAAAGGGTTGGCGTGCAAATTCTCGGGGCCTTTTCCTTTTAGTCGTTTTCCCGAACAACCTCCCGTCTGGAAAGAGAACTCCCTGCCAGGGGTCAAATCCACGTCCACTCCTTTCCTCTCAGATAAGTACCGCCTTTGTAAAGTTTAACTTTGTTTTCAGTATGTTAATTAATAAATATAATTGTTTACCACTATACGATTGGACGATTAAGCTAGTGTACAGTAATTTGTCTATAGAAGATTAGTGTTTAATTTTACCTAAAGTCATAATGCGATGTGAAATTAGGAAACTGGGTTCAAAGTTTTAGAAATTAAATAAGTTTAAAATAGCTTTGCATCAATATATATATATATATATATATATATATATATATATTGATGCGAAATATATATATATCTATATATATATAAAAATGAATGTTTGTCTGTATGTCATCGATGAACTCAAAAACTACTGTACCTATTCTTATGAAAATTGGTATATATATGAATTTTTCCACGGAGAAGGTTTGTATAATATGCTCATTGATGCCACTTGCCACCAGGTGGCGCTGCAGAGTAGCAACTTCTGCCCCGTTCAACCGATTGTCATGAAAATCATTATGACCATGTATTTTTACACAGAGGAAACGAATATGATATTCGTATTAATGGAAGTTACCACCAGATGGCGCTTCCATGTATCAAGTTCAATACTGATTTTAATAGATATCTATACGAATTCGTATAAATAAAAGTTCTCAAAATATATTTTTGGTGCGATAAGTAAAATAAAGCTATAAACTTTCTTTTCTTCTCTATCTCTTCTTCTCTTCTCTTTCTCTCTTCTCTTTTTCTTCTCCTCTATCTCTTTTTCCCTTCTCTTCTCTTCTCTATCTCTATAAAAATAATTGTTTACCTGTATGTCTTTTCTAGAATCGTAAACTATGTATTTGATTATGTGAAGATGTCATTCTAATGAATTTCATATATTGTCGTTACAGTTCATGCTGATATGAATGGAAACAAATGAAGCGAACGATAGATGACATTTCGAGTCGTGAGTGACATAAGAATTTGTGTAGGTTGTGAAATTCATATCTAGCTTACATTAAACAGACAATATTGTGCGTATTTTTATATTTGGGAGAGTTTTTCGAATAATTTTATGCATTTCATCTTAAGCTGAATTAATTTAGATAAATACTTCAATCGGATTGAATATTTGTAGTTTTTGTGAGCTGATTATATTCATTTTCTACAGTGAATTTACGAAGATCATCGAATGTGTATGTGACGGATTTGACTGCTGATTGACATCCCGAACGCATTTGCTGTGCGATTTTTTTTTCTTATTAGCATCTTATACCATTAGCGACGTTTTATAAATTCAAAAGCATCACGTCGTTCCTGTATAATTATGCCTCCAAAGCGACGAGGAATTGGCCGATCTACACATCAAGCACGAAAGAGAAGAGCATTACGAGCCTGAGAATCAGACTAGCAACGAGCATTAAGGTTGGAAAATCTTCGAGTACACGCCACTGACCCGTTCGTCTGAATCGTGTGACTAACGAGAAGTAAGATTAGAAACTGATCGAATACGTACTAATCAGATCCGTTCTTCTGAGACAACTGAATTACGGGAAAGACGAACACTGCACGCTGATTTGAATCTTAGTGCATTCCATTATGACAGTAATAATGATTACAGTCTTCATCTAAATGTCGTCATTGGAAAAATGGATAAAATTTGCATGTATTGTAGTGCACTCAAATTTAAAAATGAAACGCGTGGAATGTGCTGCGCCAGTGGAAAAGTTAAACTACCAGAATTACATTCACCGGCACATGCATGAATACGCACAAGATACGATGACATACGTTCGCGCATATGGTCGTCCAGATTTGTTCGTCACCTTTACATGCAATCCAACATGGAATGAAATTAAAGAACTTCTATTAGTTGGACAATCATCTTCGGACCGCCATGACATTACCGCACGCGTATTTAAACAAAATTTGAAATGTTTGATGGATTTTATTATCAAGCATCATGTTTTTGGAGAGACACGCTGCTGGATGTATTCCATTGAATGGCAGAAAAAGAGGATTGCCACATGCACATATTTTGGTTTGGTTAATCAACAAAATTACGCCAGATCAAATTGATCAAATCATCTCAGCAGAAATACCAGATAAGCACATTGATCCAAACTTATTCGACGTCGTCACCAAAAATATGATCCATGGCCCATGTGGCGCTTTCAACAATAATTCACCATGCATGTCTGATGGGAAATGCACGAAACGATACCCAAGAAAATTGGTTTCTGATACTATTACTGGCAATGACGGATATCCACTATATCATCGACGATCAGTTGAGGATGGTGGCAAATCCGTCGTTCTGAAAGTACGAAACATTGATATTGAAGTAGATAATCGTTGGATTGTGCCATA
This sequence comes from Trichonephila clavipes, assembly GCA_019973935.1. NCBI lineage: Eukaryota > Metazoa > Arthropoda > Arachnida > Araneae > Nephilidae > Trichonephila > Trichonephila clavipes. Next base: position 1,074,301 of record BMAU01021355.1, on the reverse strand, counting down.
TTAACCACTGCTTTCAAAGCACACATTAATGTTGAGTATTGCAATGCAGTGAAGTCGATCAAATACATTTGCAAATTTGTCAACAAAGGAAGCGACATGGCAGTCTTCGGAGTAGGGAATGCAGCTGCACCGCTCGATGAAATCAACCAATACCAACTTGGACGCTACATAAGCAGCAATGAAGCAGTATGGCGCATCTTATCATTTCCAATCCATGAACGACATCCAACAGTAGTACACTTGGCGGCGCATCTCGAGAATGGACAGCGCGTGTACTTTACAGCAGATAATGTACGTGCAAGAGCATTGGTTCCACCGGCAACAACTTTAACTGCGTTTTACTCATTGTGCCAAGATGATCTTTTTGCAAAAACTTTGCGTTATTCTGAAGTACCGAAATTCTACACGTGGAATGCATCGACTAAAAAGTTTCAACGTCGCAAACAAGGTAAAGCAGTTGAAGGACATACCAATTTATATTCCAGTGATGCATTGGGTCGTCTGTACACTGTTCATCCGAAAAATACAGAATGATTCTATCTAAGATTGCTGTTCATCAATGTACGTGGACCAATATCCTTCCAAGATTTTAGAACAGTCAACGGTCAGCTGTGCGCTACTTATCGCCAAGCTTGCCAAGAACTAAATCTTCTTGAGAATGATGCACATTGGGATACTGCATTAGCTGATGCATCGAATACTGCTCGACCACAGAAAATACGCACGCTATTTGCCATAATATTAACAACCTGCTTCCCATCTAATCCAAAAGATCTTTGGGAAAAATACAAGCACTACATGAGTGAAGATATTATACATCGTTTGCGCGCTGCAAATCAAAATCCGGACATTCAATTCACACCAAACGTGTATAATGAAGCATTGATTTTGATTGAAGACATATGTTTGACAATCGCTAACAAGGCACTGGTGCAACTGGGAATGCCTGCTTCAAACCGACCTGCAAACAACCTTTTTGATCGTGATTTGCAACGAGAAACACACTATGATTCTGACGAACTGGGGACATTCGTTAGGACAAATCTTCCGCAGTTGATTCTAGAACAACGCATTGCGTATGACAGAATTATGCGTGCAATCACAGAACAAAGCGGTGGACTGTTTTTCATAGATGCGCCCGGTGGTACAGGCAAGACTTTTCTTCTTTCACTAATTTTGGCAACCATACGATCACAAAATAATATTGCACTGGCTATTGCATCATCTGGAATTGCGGCAACTTTTTTGGATGGTGGCCGAACAACGCATTCAGCATTGAAACTGCCGTTGAATTTGCAAAACACTGAGGCACCAACATGCAACATCAGTAAAAACTCTGGAATGGGAAAAGTACTCCAAACGTGTCAAATTATCATATGGGACGAATGTACAAGTCTCACAAGAAAGCATTGGAAGCGCTTGATCGTACACTGCGAGATTTCAGAGGAAACAGACGGATCTTCGGTGGCGCACTCATTTTATTGTCTGGTGATTTTCGACAAACACTGCCCATTATACCACGATCAACACCCGCTGATGAACTTCATGCATGTCTTAAATCATCAGTTCTATGGCGTCATTTACAGAAATTGACTTTGAAAACTAACATGCGTGTACAACTACAACGGGATGCATCGGCTGGAAATTTAGCAAAACAATTAATGGATATTGGAAATGGGCGAATGGAAACTGATGAATCTACACAATGTATCACCCTGCCAGCAAACTTCTGTACGATCATAGAAAGCATCGACGAATTGGTGCAAAAAGTTTTCCCAAACATTGCACAAAACTACAAAAACCATCAGTGGCTCAGTACGCGTGCTATATTAGCAGCCAAAAACATCGATGTCAATACCATCAACTTCACCATTCAGCATGGAATACCCAGTGAAACGACAACATATATGTCAATCGATACTGCGGAGAATCAAGATGAGGTTGTCAACTATCCAACTGAATTCTTGACTTCGCTTGATTTGCCAGGCATGCCACCGCACGTTCTTACATTGAAAATTGGCGTACCCATCATACTTCTTCGAAACATAAATCCACCACAACTTTGCAACGGAATCAGACTCTCAGTCAAGAAAATGATGAACAATGTTATCGAGGCAACAATTTTGACTGGAAAATTCAAAGGTGAAGACGTCCTGTTGCCACGTATCCCAATGATCCCGACAGATGTGCCATTCGAATTCATACGTTTACAGTTCCCGGAGCGACTCGCTTTCGCAATGACTATTAACAAAGCACAAGGACAATCGTTACAAGTGTGTGGATTAAATTTGAAGAATCCATGCTTCTCACATGGACAGCTCTATGTGGCTTGCTCACGTGTCGGAAAACCTTCTGATTTATTCGTCTACGCACCAGATGGAAAAACAAGAAATATTGTGTATCCCACAGCACTTTAATAAACATCTAATTGAAACTGAACTTTGTAATCACACAATTTTTTCGAAACGGCTTTGAATGAATTGAATATTTGCGTACTGGTTTTCCTTTAAAATTATTTTTCTTAAATTTATTTCAGTTGTTTGCGTAGCAACGCGCGCCGGTACAGCTAGTATATATATATATTTGTATATATATATATATATATATATATATATATATATATATATATATATATATATTTGTATATATATATATATATATATATATATATATATATTTTTATATATATATATATATATATATATATATATATATATATATATATATATATATATATATTTGTATATATATATATATATATATATATATATATATATTTGTATATATATATATATATATATTTGTATATATATATACAAATATATATATATATATATATATATATATATATTTTTATATATATATATATATATATATATATATATATTTATATATATATATATATATATATATATATATATATATATATATAAATATGATGAATCCCTTGCGCCTTTTATATGTAAGTTAGGTAAACGTCTTACCAGGACAACTCAACCCACATTCTGCATAAGTACTTTGGCTTCTATTTGGCGAACTTACTGAAAACACGTGAACGAACGACACACTCGCTCCTGATCGACGCTGAAATAGTACTCGTCTCTTGTCATGCCAAGGGCTACAGAACGATTTGCTGAAGCGTTGAAATAAAGTACCAATTGATAAACGGCTGCCATCACTCTAAGTCTTGATATAATATATATATAAATATTTTCCATTTTAAAATCTATCATAAACATCGGAAGAATTAATATTTTTATAAATAATATCTAATTGTTATGTACGTAAATATTTAACTGTTTGATTTCTCACTCATAAAAATAATAAACCGAAGCTTTCTTGCAGTTTTCTTCAATATTTCGTGAAATATTCCAAAAACTAATTACAATTGCAGATTTTTTAGAGTTACTAATTAATTTTCTTATTGTTTCATAATTTAGTGTTCTTTTAACGATTAATTACAATTTTATAATTTTGATGGGATATAAGGGATGGGGTGTTTATCCATTACTTTTAAAAATGCTTAAATTTAAGAGACGAACGTTAAACAACATTTTTAAAAATACAGAAATATTTTAAACTAGCTGGTATACCCCTTTTTCGCACGGGGGAACTAAAAAATTAAACAACACAGATTGAAGGATAAAGTTTTAAAAGAGTTAATTTTAAGTGAATTGCAAATTAAACAAAAAAAGCTTTTGGCAAATCTCAGCTAAACAAAAAAAAAACCTTTGTTAAATTTTAAGTATGTAGATCTAATAGCTGATAAAAAGGATTTTTTTTATAACTCCCCGTAACACTGTTGAGGGTCGAATTTTGAAAATACCTCCCTAAGCTGATCTCTGCTCAGCAAAAGTAACACATTGTTAAAAGTTTTGCGTAATGAACGCTTAAAATAGTGTAAATAATTAATATCTGAAAGAGTAATACATTAATATTACTTTCTGTGGTATTTATTTTATGTTAAAATTTTAATATTCGCAGGCAAAATCCTTTTTTTAAATTATAATGGCGATTCAATGAAAAACATAGCGAAATGTTAACGATAGAGTCAAGTAGGCTAATGTCTAGCTACTTTCATAGCTCGAGCTTTATTAGAGCTTTGTAAGACCCGCCGAGTAGGGAAACGATACACGTCAATACTTTATGCACCGCATTAGGATTTACTGCATTTTTTTTTTCAAATAATATTTTTTTTGATTACTATATTGAAAATTAAGAGATATACATAATCAAAATACTCCATTTTGGGAAATTTAATCCGTTAAATCTAATAAATTAATCAAAGTTATTCCACTGTAAAAATTAATTATATACACATTTCACTTAAAATAAATAGTCAAATCGTTTTCTAAGGTCCTCATTAACATACAAAAACATATGACACTTTAATTTTGACATAAACTATTTTTTGGCGACAAAAATAATAATCTTTCCAATCCGCTGAAAAACGCAGTCAGCTATTCACCTTCCCCGCTAAAATACTGACCATAGAACCCGTGCTGCAATATATCTTTGAAGAGTGGGTTTCAAAGAATATTCCTGCTATGTATTGGTAGAATATCCGTTCTAAGTTGGTGTGGTGTGGTGTGGTAGTTAAGAGAAGAGGTGCCAGCTCAAGTGTCGTCCACGTCACTTGACCATGGTTCAAAATTACAGTCCGTTGTCTAAAACCCTCATGTAGCTGAATAGTGCGACGTTAATATTTACTCACTCCAAAAAATACGGTACCGCAGTTATAATTATTTTTATACTTAAAAATGCAATATCTGCCTATTCAATTAAAATTATAGCGTTATAATTAACTACTAACCACAAATAAATTTTGAAAATTTGTCCAAATGATGTAGTGTGAAACATAAAGTTTATTTTCTTTAAGTATCAGAACTGATAAAAGCCTTTATTTGGGAAAAAAAGATGAATTTCTTACTACCAAATGTGCATAATAAAATCATAAAAAAGGCATTCAAATAAAGAGAGTTGTATAACAACCTCTCCCTTAAAAACTTAGTTTTATTCTGAAATAAAAAAAATGGGGATTATGCTGATCACAGGAGTTAATTAGAAGCCCGCGCCTTGCGTAGTGAAAACAAAAAGGGTTTCTTCACAAACAAAAGATAGATATATGATGTCGTGGGCTTTTTTGCAGCGCTCGCCAGATTTACTTGCAGATGGCAGAATTTTTTCCTACTTACTTGACAAATATCGTTATATTTTGGACACTTCTCACAATTATAGCCTATTATAGCCTTTAACAACAAAAAAACACAATTTTTTTTTACAATTATAGCCTATTATCAAATTATGTCCTATGTGTTATTCGGATGTGTAAGCTATATTACTGTAAAGTTTCATTAAAATCCATTCAGTTATTTTTGCGTTAAAGACGGCCAAACAACCTCACCAACTTTCGTATTTATAATATATATCTAGATTTTGTGTAAATTCTTTTTTAAGAAAACGTATAAAAACCTATCCTGAATTACTATTTTCGAGAAGCTGGTGTAATTAATGATTCTACACAAGAAAGCCGTAAAGTTTGCTTTTCCTTTGGTGACATTTTAAGTCTCAATTTGATTTATGACTGAATCAAATCGAGGCCGCGGTACCCTGGTGGTCAAGGTAACTGTCTCCTGGCTGGTGTGTCAGGAGGTCGAGCCCTATACTGCTGAATAGCCGCTGTGTAGGGGGTGATACACGTTAAATTTGTAGATTTTCAAACATCCTTCCGTTGATGTGGGGTGGAGATTAGAAAAGTGGGTCGCCAATTCAAGTGTCGTCCTCGCCTGTCGACCATGGTTCAAAAGTGCGAGTTGCGTCGACATAGCTGAACAGTGTGACGTTAGTATTCATTCCAGAATCATATCTTCTGATAATTCTGGAGGAGTGTTTTTATAGTTCAGAAATTATTTATAAAATCATATTTTATTTTTATTTTAGTACAGAAAAATATTCTATTTCAATAATTGCATTTTTTTCAATTATATACTATTCATTATTATAATTGCAAAATCAAATACTTTAATTAATTGACCAACTATACAAGATAATTAGTAATTGAAAGACTATTATTAGGTTGGATCACTTAAAATCTATTTCTCAATCATGTGTTTTCGAAATTTCTTAAAATCGCAGAATATTTAAAAAAAATCCTCTGATAGTGTGTGTTTTATCAAAATTTTTCTTTTTCGGTATCAAATTTCCTCCTGTAAAATTTTCTGAAGCAACAGAAAAAATGAAATAAAAAATGTGAAGAAATACAATTCAAACTGAATTTATTTTATAATATTCTTTTTTAAAAGGCTTAAATTTATATTTAACTAAAAAAAGCAAAGTGTGATTGTACAAAAAGGCAAGCTTGTAATCATACATCAAGAATTTTATTGAACAGCTATTCTAAAACCGAATGGTTTCAAAATGAAAGGTATGGTTAGGAGTGTTAAAATAATTTTTTCTTAGTTTTTTTGTACAAACCTAAAGAAATCCTTAAAAAAGGCTGTAGTGAAAATTTAAATAACTCAAGAAATGCTTATTATTTCTACATATTTGCTGACGTGTTTTATAATTCTTTGCTTGAAAATGAATTTTTAAAGTCTGTGTGTTTCTCTCTATATATATTAAAAGAGAAAAATGCTTTCTTCAATATTAATAATAATTATGATAAAACTCTTGGTTAAAGTGGAACTTAACACTACATTACTACTTATTTTAAATAGATTCGTAGGAAATTCTATAAGGAAATGTCTAGAAAAGGCATATGACAATTAGTTTTAGATGCTCTGATGCTATTTCTCCATTCGTTTTTCTTGCATTTTTGTTCTTTGAGTTTTGGTAGTTTTGAAATTATTGAGACATTTATTGAAATATAGAAAAAAATAATAGTATCGTTTGATAAAAATATTACACTCATCTCCTTTTGGCGGGGTAATGATTGTAGTTAATATTAAAATATCTCATTTATTTTTATTTATTTTTTTGAAAAACATTTGAATAGTTAAAGAACGGTTTTGCATCACATTTTTCAGAAGCCCTCTTTTCTTTTTGAAGGAATGAAAATAACCCCTGAAAACGATAAAGAAAGTAAATTAAACCATGGATTTCTTTTCCCCCTATAATCTGGATCAAGAAAAAAACTTCTGTATAATTGGCATTTCAGAAATAAGGGATGGGGGGAGGTGATGAAAAAATAACAACATGTATTTTATTAAGGTTGAAGTATTCAATTCTTCAGGAAATAATTTTGATGGAAAGGCGATATGCTTTTGTCTATTATCTTCAAAGGAACATTGGACTTTCAAAATCAATTTTTTTAATTACCAATTAATATTCTTCAAATTTTTAGAAAATATGTTATGTGTTAACTTATATTAATGTACAAAATTTTGTGTAGATACAGTTTTTGAGACATTCAAATTTTTAATTTTAATTGTACTGAATAACACATTAATTTTCAAAATGCTCCATGCAAAACCAGATTCAGTTGACACTGTCAATATTCCCTCAATATTATCATTTTATACATAAAAGTAAAACTTAATCAGGTGTTTCTTATATTTCGTTTATGGAAAAAATAAAAATAAAATATTTTAAATAATATCAGATTAGCTCTTGTTCACAAAATCAGAACTCCTCCTTACTCAAAAATAGCAATAATTTCACTCATCTTTACATTCTATGCATGGTATTTGCGATATTCGTTTAAGCAGGTAGATGCTTGTTTCAGGATGGATTTTTGTTTTCTACCGAAAGCGTGTAACATGTCTGCGGGTGAGTTTAACGCAGAGCGTCGGCACAACAAAGAAGAGACAATAGTTCAGGATTCGAGTCACGTCTAAGTTCATCAGAATCGAGCGAAATCGTGAGAGATCTTGACTCTCCAGGGCATCCAATCAAAAGCCTCACTCCACTATCTGAAATCTTGTCACCCCATTGGTCCTTGCCTTTTGAAACCACACCTCTCATTTTCAGCCCAAGTCCACAACACCAGGCTAACTTTATATCAAGATAAAGGGCAAAGAGATGTAAGTTATCCTAGTCCCTTGATAAATATCAGCGTGTAGAGCGTCTGGCATCCATGCTGCAGCAATGGAATCTACTTCTACCCGGACTCAAGTTACAGAAAACTGAACTAGTGAAAAGAATCATCTTCATTTCTGCGAGATTATGTGATTACATATATTGATGTCAACGGCTTAGTGAATTTCATGAACATCAGTTAAGATCCAAGTAGTTAGAAGTTGTTTATAGACTCTTCCAAGCTTTGTTTGAAAGCAGTACTACTGCACAACCACCTTCTTCCTTCCATTCTCATCGGACATTCCTTTCATATGAAGGAAACTTATGCAAATGCGATATTACTTCTAGAGTTAATAAAATACGAGATCTGTGGTCATTGCTTTACTCATGGGGTTGCAGTTAGTCTATACCAAGAACTGCTGTTTTCTGTGTTGGTGGGATAGTAGATACCGAAAATTGCACTACATACAAGACAAATAGCCGCATAGAAATCTGAAATCCGTTAAAAGAAATGTTTCATATGACCCTCTCGAAAACCTTAATGACATTCTGCTTCCACCCCTGCACATGAATCTGGAACTAATGAAGAACTTTGAGAAATCCATGAACAAGGAGGAGAGGCTTTCCATTACCTTAGATTGAAATTTCCAAGATAGAAGGATGCAAAGATTGAGGAGGGAATCTTCGTAGGCCCTCAAATACACAAAATCAAGAAGGACCCCGATGTTGATCAAATTCTGGAAGGGAAAGATAAAGTAGCCTGGGAAGCCTTTAAAAGAGATGTATGAGAATTTCTAGGTAGCAAAAAGATCAGAATTATCAACAGTTGGTGAAAAAACTCCTACAAAAGTTCCTTGACTTAGAATGCAATATGTCTCTAAAGATCCATTTGTTACATTCCCATCCTGATTTATTCCCTAAGAATTGTGGAACTGTAAGTGAAGGACACGGTGAAAGGTTTCATCATAATATTGTAGCAATGAAACATATATATCAAGGTCGTTGGGACGAGTCAATGATCGCAGACTACTGTTGGACAGTTATAAGAGATACTCGGGCTTCTCTCTCTCGACTTACAAGAGACAATCCAAATGGAGATGTTCACTGGAAATAAAATAAGAAATACTTCTGATTATGCATGACTTATTGTATTTATTAGATTGTAATGTTTTGTCCTTCAAATTTACCCATAAATTGAAGTATGGGTTGTTGTATACCTTAAATCCAAGATCTAATAAATAAATTTTACTTAAATATTTGTTTTTTTCAGGACATAATTATTAAGAATAGACTATTTTAAACTAGAAAACAAACAAAATGGGTTTTTTTTTTGTTGTTGTCTAGTGTAATTAAAATAATTTGAGATTCGATTCACTATAATATGTATAGCACAAAACTACATATTAAACTATTTTCTATCATATGTACCCTTATAACTGTATAAAACAAGCCTTTGTTTCTTTCAGTAATATAATTTCTTGATTTTTAGTTTCAGAGAACAATTAACATGAGTTTAGTTCTGTCATTTACATGAACAACTATTATGTGTGTATGTGAGTAAATAACTAAATGATAAATTATTCATTTGGCTAAACTTGCTTTTCCAATATCTTAAAAAATAAGTAAAATGCTAAAAAAGAGTAAACAAATTCTGAACAACATTTATTTATATTTCGAATCTGAAAATTCCCTTTGAAAGTTTTAATAGAAGTTTTTTTCTTAGAATATTTGCTTGTGTGAATTATGTAACACGAAAATAAAATTCAGCAACAACAACTAAAGAAAAAGAATTCATATTAAAATTCATAAAATATTATTTACTGTCGTAAATAATTAAAACGATCAATAATGCCATTAATGCAAAATAATGTGCAAGAAGTGTATTTTATAAAAAATCTACGTTCTAGGAAATTAAAATTTTAGAAACAACTGCTTATTTGACAGTAAGTTATTTCAAAAATGTAAAAAGATCCTTTCTGTCAACTAATTTTTCTTTTTACTCCTTATCGACAGTATTTAAAAAATTTAGGAAGATGAGAATTGTGTATGGGCGGAATTATTCTTTGATCTAAGCCTCGGGGACTTAATTATTCTTTATTGACATGTAAGCATTGAATTAGTATATTAATACCACTAAATGAGCTACAAAATGGAAAACAAAAAGAAAGCTTTTAGTGTAATCTGTCAATTATAATGCATTTGCTAAGCCCCATTTGATTTGAAATGGGAAGAATTATTATTATTTTTTCATAATTATTTTTAAAAAATCATCGAATTGACTGCGTGTTGGCTGAAAGAAAAATAAACCTCGAGGGAATCGAATTCACTGATAGTTAATGAAACTTCGTTCTCTTAACGATCGAATTTTTCGAATTTTAAAAGAACAAAACACATCATAAACATCAAGTGAAAATGCTTCAATATGTAGAATGTTAAAAAATGAAGCATGTTGTAAAATGTGTGACAACGCCATGGACTCCAAGTTTTAGCCCAATATATGCCACAACTCTATTCTTTAATTTTTTGAAAAACAAATTCCAAACAGAAATTCAATTTCATAATATTACGTAAATAACAGAAAATTTATCAGTTGCTATAGATATAAAATAAAGTTGTACACACATTTATACTTTATCAAGCGCGTGCGCGTATTGTATGTATTTAAATAAAAAACAGAGCTTTAAAATTCCATGTACGCTTTTACAATATGTGCAGTCATAATTATGTTCTACAAGTTGACTAAAAACCTCTAAATGATAAAGATATATCATTTAATTGTGTAGAGATAATCGGATGATCTCTATTACAGGTGGTTCAGAATCCTTCAGGACTACTTTATGATAAAACCCCGTGAGATAAATGCATTATCTTTAATTAAATAAATATATAAAAATAAACATTTTAAGAGATATTTCTTCATTTCTGAAGTAAACGGAAATTCATCTATAGTTTTTTAGTGCATTACATAAATAAATAATTTTCTTTAAGAAATGCGTTAATTGAATACAAGAGCAAGTCTGGAGAGATTTTTTCAATAAGTTGTTTCCTTTTAACACATATTCACATTTTAATTAAAATAATTTTTCATTGATATTTCGCTACATATATAAAATAATTTTTAAAGTAACTTAATTTTTTTAAACTGCGGTTACAAGGTTTTATTCCGCTTTTATCTCATCGTCTTTTTCCCTCAAGTTACTGAGCTAAATGCGAAGTTAGAGATAAATTTCGATTTGCAAAAGAATTTCATTTGAATCTAACTGAAATTTTTAAAACAATGAAATCAATCTCAATGTTTGAGATACTCTTTCACACAATTATGTTTATACAAATAATATTATAAGAATATAATTTACATCTCGGGATGGGCAATATCGACTGAGCCTTTCATCCCTTCAGTGGGTCGATAAATAAGAATTAAGCTTTCTTGGGAACTTAAGAATAGGTGTTTCTCGTCAGACTGTCAACCTGATCGGAACATCTGCTCATGCACCTCAGGGCCCAAAGTCATGTGTACTGATATAGGCAGAGTAGACCTTCGCCTGCATATTGAGTTAAGCTAATATTTCCAAATAATTGCCATAAAATATTCGCTAAACAAAATGTGTTTGAAAGAAAAATAAATGTGGCTGATAAAATGCGTCCGAATGAATTTATAAGCTATATAAACTGTAATAAAATAAAATTAATAATATAATTGTCATCGAAGAACGATTAAATGTATGACTTTTAGACTTTTATGTGCGCATTGGATTCTTCATACTAATTGCCTAGCGTTTAACAGCTTGCTTCAATATGCTTTTTTACTATATCTTCTTTATTTTCAAAAGCCAGAAAATAACCCCCAAAAAATATAAATAAAAATATTCGTTCAAATTAAAAAATTAAAAATAATTTAAAATGTGATTTTATTTAATAAACGTTTAAATTGTGTTACATATAATCATGCAGGACATAAAGTTTCTCTTTCATTTATCAGCAATATAAAGTTGTAGTAAGTATTGAAAAATATGGTAAAAAAAACGGGATGATGTGTGTGAAATCTACTTTATCTGTGGTTTTCATGTATCACAAAAATATCTTTCAATAAGTATATTTTCTTACATTTACTGGTTGTCCTAAGAAAGTAGAATTTCAGACAACATGGTTTTGCTATTAAGCAACAAGAAATATACTAAGAACATCTTACAGCAAAGTAACACAGATTCATTCTAGATATATATATATAATATATATAAATATATATATATATTTAAAAAAATAGAGCGACAAGAGAATTTTTTTCCAGATAATGCCCATGTAACTCGCAGAGCTAAAGTAATATCGATGCTAGAATAGTTTTAACCACCCAGTGCTTATTTAATTGATCCAAAATTTAGATAAAAATTTTACAACAGAACATGATTTTTTCAGTGTACTTGACTCACACAGACACACATATTTAAAATCATTTGTACATACCTATATATTGTGATAATCATATACTAAACAAAACTAAACTCAGTGGCGCAACAGCCCATGATGGCCAAAGTTTACTGTGCCCATCTGGCTTACCTTGGGAGCTGAGGTGCAGGATCAAATATTCCGGTGAGTTGGTTAGTCTGAAGTGAAACCCACAGTGTTTAGTTCCCAGGGAAGCTTGTACTTTTTTTATTGACCCACTGCAGGGATGAAAGGCTGAATTGATCTTATCCAGCCCGGGATTTGAGCAACGGACCTTTGTCACGGAACCACAGTACACTACCAATAAAAGCTACTGAGCCTTCCTAATAATATTCTAAATTCCCATCAATCTAATAAAGCAAAACTAGAAGTAGCTTCCCACTATTCAGGGCTTTTATGCGAAGTACCTCGTAATTTTGAGCTGTGATCATCTCACGACGAAGACGCCTGAGCTGGCGCCCCCTTACCTATGTTCCACACCAAAGGGAGGATGTTTGAGCTTTGACAGATTTATCGTGAATTTCTAGTTATACTTCCCACCCTCTCTTTCACTAAATAATACAAGAAAACTAAAACAAATTCCCACTTTTTAGCACGTTATTTAAGTAGACAGTTGATGCTCTGAGCTTCATTGTAAAACATTCAACCAACAAGAAGCTGGGTCCTTCTCTCGTTCATTTTCGTTTGCATTTCAAATAGTTTTAATACATGACATTTTTCTCACATAGTACTACTTTATAAAATAGAAACTAAAATCAATTATTAAAGCTCATCAAATTGTTTATTTTTTAAACTTAATTTATGTTCTTCTAAATGATATAAAAAGGACAAAACTACGTTTAAATAAATGAATTTCGTTTTAAATGGAATCGCAATTACGCATTTGTGCAAGTTTTCAAATCACTTCCTGTCTTAAGATAACACTAATTAATTTCACTAAGAAACCAACAATGGAAGAAGCGAAGTCTTCAGAAAGTAAATCCACTTCATTTACGAGTTATTTACGATTTCTTTGTAACTTCGAAAGTCATTAGAGTTGATTCCAAAGAAAACATTAATTGAACTTAAGAGTTTACGGAGAAAATAGTTTTCCAAATCCCCACGATAAAATTGGCATAAAGTATTTTTTTTCTTCTGATTCCTTTCCTTAGAATACAAAAAAAAAGAATCTTTTCAAATATATTTATCATTCTTTTAATTAGTTTTAAATAGAATTATGTGTATTTACATTTATATCCATATTTATATTTTAAAAAATGTATAGAGTATTTTGCACTTAAAATCAAACCGTAAAGTTTTATTTGCATTTATTTCTTTTTTATGCAGATTGTAACCATACAAAAATATTTTTTTTCCCTTTCGTTTCGAAAAAAAATGCTTTTAGATGAAATAATTTAACAAGAAACAGTAGTTCTGCAGTTCATATACAGATTAAACTTGACGAATATAGGCACTAAGGTAAAAGGGGCAAATATTAGCAAATACCCATATTATAAGCGTAATGATTTTTTGCAGGTTCTAAGCCTCTGCGGGATGACGACGGTGTTACTTGTTTGCGGTTCCAACACAAGTGCAAACGGACCGTTTCTAATGTATCTACATACCCGATCATGATACCTGATACTTCATATTAGGAGTGTAATAACATTTTAGTTATCTTCAGTTTTAGTTATGCAAAATTAATCAATTTAATATGAAACCTATAATTGGCTACAAACTTATGAAATGTAATATTTATTGGTGGTAGCGGATGCTTTCATTTCTCTTTCTACAAGCAGCAATACAAAACATTAAACGATGTCATCAGAGCAAATAGGAGCAGTAAGGTTAAGGCTAATGGAGTCTGCACCGAGATTTTATGAACTAATGCTTTCCAACTCTGCTCCGAACCAATATCTCTCGTCCTGCACGTTCTTTAAGTTAATCTTACTTCCATCAACCTCTTCCTTTTTACCATTTCTTGGGCACGAAGCTAAAATATACTTTTATGTGACAAATTATTTGATAAATATAATATTCTCATCTTCCATAAACAATATTTTGTCACAAAAAAATATCTATTCAGGGTTTTTGTTCCTGGGTGGTGGCTAGACGTTACAGCCACCGCACAGTGGAGACATTTAACTTACATTTCAGGAGAGAAATAATGATTCACATATTACTATAAACTTTTTAATAAAAAATTCACATTTATGCAAATAACTATTTCAATAACAATTAAATACAAAGTACAAATGTATTAAAATAATAATAGAATAATTATACAATATAGAATACTTACTAAAATATACATTGAAATTGGCATTTTTCCACATTTTATGTTTTACTTAATTTTAGTATAAAAACTTTGAAATAAAGTAATATTTTTTTTTTAGGATTTAAATTATTTATTTCAAACATTTGAAGAGCTATTGATTGTGGTACTTTTCAAAGCAAGTAGAATCATTTGCTTAAAGGCACAGTCGTACGCTGCAGGATCGACACAACTATCGAGAGCGATGAAAGTGTTTTCTGGTATTGCAAGAGAGCATCTCCTGTACAGACCGCCTTCGGTTTTGACTCTTTTAAGTGGAGGAAGAGCGAACATTTCAAGGTCATTTTTCTGTTCTATGTGTGAGCCTCTATCCACATATAAAAGCTTTCCAAATACCTAAATAAAACATTTTTTCCTTGATTGCACATTTACTTAATTCATTCAGATGAGAGAATTTCTTGATTACGATTTCTCGATTTTTTTTAACAAGTCAGAAATTTTATTTATAGTAATCAAAATACAATTTATAGATTTACACCCAGAAAAAAACTGTTTCTAACTCCCCATCACAGGACTTGAAATGCAAGAAAAGACATTATGCTGCCATCTGTATTGATTTTTGCGCGTTTTAGCTTCAATTAACGCATGTGGATAGACTAAATTTCCACCACTCGCTTGAAGAAAAATTTTTTGTAATGTGGCTAGGCCTATTAGCCACTGCCCGTGAAAGGTTTAATAACTTAGGCTAAGTTCCAGCAGAGCGCATGGCTCATCTACTGTCACTACAGAACTCTCGCAGTGAGCAGCTTCACTTTTGTAGGAGCACTGATAAAAACTATTGGAAATCGGGGAATGTGAAAGAATGTTGCAAGAGAGCTGACGGGTGCAAAAGATCTGGCTTGTACAAATAAGAGAGAGGCCACCGGAGATCGTAGAGAAATCACACGAGCATAGCACAAACACAGAAAGTGCCAGCCTACACAATGTAGGATGAATTTGTCCTGTTTGTGGTACTAACTACTTTGTTGAAAATCAAAGACAGGATTGGGGACAATGTTGTGGCTCTTGTTCATCCTGGTTCCTTGAGGAATGTGCCGTTGCGAATTGTACAAGTGCAAGTCCTCAGTAAATTTTTTTTTCTGTAACTTAGGTTAACTTTAATTTGTGATAATTTAATACTTTATCTTGTTTTCCCCATTTAACTTTTTTTTAAATTTATGGATAAAAACGTGGACATTTTTTGTGGTACAATTTGTTTAATAACAAATGTTTTATTTTACTTTTTACTATTTGCCAAACATGCAGTTTGAGTAAAAATGCATTTCGCATTTCCGGTTCATGTTTTCTGCACCTGTGGCCATATTAACTTACGTGTTAGTTAAATGTGGAATTGAATTGATCAAATTGCAGAATTTGTTTTGCAGCTTCTTTATTCGCATAGCTACAAGGGTTAAGGATTTCTTCATATACCATTAAAAAGACAATCTACTAAAATTTGAAATATCTTGATTTCGGAAAAAAAGTAAAGTACCTTAGTATAGTACTCTTTCATTTAAGTGTTTTGGTGCAAATATTTGCCAGGTTTACCCTATTTAATACTGTAACTATTTGTTATTTATCTTCCACCTAGTTCCATCTCATTTGAATTGTTTGACCATGGTAGCCTAGTGGTCAAGGTATCGGATCGTGGCTGGCATGTCACGATTTCGAGCCCAGTACCACTAAAGACCCACCGTGTAGGAAATCGATGCACGTTAAATCTGCCAAGAGCTCAAACGTCCTCCCGTTGGTGTGGTGAGGTAGTAAGGAGAGGGGGTGTCAGCTCAGGTGTCATCCACGTCACTTGACCATGGTACAAAATTACGTGGTCCGTCGCCTAAAGCCCTCGTGTATCTGAACAGTGCGACGTTAATATTCACTTACTCACTCACTCATTTGAATTGCATTCGTATTTATATGTGTCATGTATGCAACTCAGATCACGGTTCTTCCTTTCTCTCTGAAAACTCTCAAATGCTGCTACATTTTTATTTCGTCTTTACGAACAATAATTAAGCATACGATTATTAGTATATAAATATGAACAAATATTTATTGAAAAATTAAATTTTAAAGAAGCTTTAATCCTTTTTCAGAAAACTTTTCAAATATTTTATCTCATAGAATATATTTTACTTTTTCGAAAATCGGTATAGAATATATATACACATGTTTTAAAAAAAATATTTCGATTTAATGAACCAAAATTCTAAATTATATACATCAAATGAAAAGATGGAACAAATCCAAGCTGCTGATTAGAAGTTTTTCCCAACAATTGAATATTTAGAGAAAAAAACCCAATTCTATTTCACTCAAAATGAATGAATTCCATTCGGTGGGCAATATCATTAAAATATATTTATGACAATTTTCATGCAAATATATATCTTGGTGTACTTGAAGGATTATCAACTTATCAAAAATACATAGCCTTTGACATTCATAAGGAGCCTTCATTACATGTAAGATGTATAAATTGATAGTAAAATGCGAAATCTTTTTTTTCTTCTAATTAGATTTTTGAAGTATTAGAATTAGATTCAGAAGATGATAACTTTTAACTTCTAGAGGAATCCATTTGAATCTCTAATGATGGTGTATCCAGTTCCTCTTTCATGGTAATTTATTTTTCCTACCTTTCTAATCCTATATAGGCCATGAATAAAAGATAAGATGAAAATATTTACATTTGAATTATGAAACATTGTGTAAATATATGTCCAACATCCTTTTTTTCGAAAATGAATTATTTTTTAATAAATTAGATATAAATACCCAGGAATATTTTTTTTTTGTGAACGAATGTGCTTTTAAGTTGAAATCTTCTGGGAAACCTTTATAAATATAAAAACTATCTGAAAAACCATTTCTTAAGGGAGAACGATTTAAATTAACATCCGTGATATAAATGAAAAAATGAGTGCAATCAAGATTATTTTATAAGCTTCCTTTTGACTGCATTGTTGATAAACAGTTTCTTCCAAATGGAAAGTTTCATATTTCTTGAAAAATAAATCTGAGCGTTATTCTTCCGGAAATTCAATCAAATTTAGAAAAGTAACTATTTTAAATCGGTAGATTTTTCTTGGTATAAAAGCATTTACATGACGGAAAGATGTGCACTCCGTTTTCTACTCAAATAATCTAGTTTTCTTCTTTGTAATATGAAATTGGAAAAGCCTAAATTTTTTTTTAAATTTCAGGTTGAAACAAAGTTAATGCTTCTTCAAAAATATAACTTTTTATGACGTTTTGAAAACGCAAATTGCATTTTGGAAGGGGGATAATGTTGAAGTGAAGATACGCAGAAAGAAACGATTAACTATCTAACCTATTAAAAGACATTTATATCAATGTACAGTATGAACAATATTTTAATGCGGTTCAAAAAAAAGAAGTGCGTTTTTTCTTTTAATTTAGTTTAACCACTCTGATTCGATCTCAGATAGAGATGAATACTCCATGAAAGCATGACGACGAAGACCATCAATTCACTTCAGTGTAATGTGGAAAGTCATTTTTTAAAAAAAAAAAGATCCAGAAACAGAATAAGCCTTAACATCTTAATTAGATCCGTAGATTCGCTTAGATCACTGCAAATAATTATATAAAGACCAAGGTAAAAACCAAAAGAACAATATGCATAAAGAATGAATTTTCTGATTAAAAAGGCAATACCACAATTTCACAAAGCTGCTAATCTCCTCAAAATATTAAGAATAAAAAAAATTATTTGGTAGATTTAATCGCAGAGAATATGGTAGATCTTTTTAGTATGTGTATAGTGGATTCAATTCTGCCAGCTATATACTAATATCCATATTATCAACAGCGAAGAACAAATGATTCATTAATATTGTTTCTAGAATACTCAATTACAAGTTTTTCATATTTAGTGAGGCAGTGAAACACACTCTTAAGTTTACCTTAATTTGTAATTGATGCATGCATAATTTAAAAATTAACATTAACTATATGAATGTCAAAGCAAGAATACTATAAAGTGTAAATCTAAAAATATTATTTTAAACGTATAAAAATGTGTAATATATCAATATATACATATTATAATAATTTTCTTGTTAGTATTCTAATGCATGAAATATGTATAAGCTAAATTTATAAACGTAAATATAGATGTATTAACGCTTATATATTTTTTACACAATTATTATATGTTATTGTGTATTAATAAAATAACATACGTTATTGTAGACTTGTGAAATATTATACTACTTGTTAAATACTTGCGAAATATTATAACAAACCTAGCTATAATCCTCGTAATCACACATCAAAATTCCTAAAGAATTGGAGTAATAGACAAAGACTGAAGAGGAAAACCCAATATAGTCAGGTGATTAGTGACAATGTAATTCCCCTCCCCCTCGTTGAACGGCATCACTTAAGCTCTTATATTGACCCATCCAAGGGCCGCCCAGGAGTGTATTTCCAGCCAAACCTCTCAGCCCATGTCAACAATTCAGATCCTCCTAAATTTCTTAGGCAACATGCCCTCGAAGTTATTAGTACATCGCTGATGATACATTTCTTATCTATACCGTAGGTACCAGGACTAAGTCTGGCAATTGTATTTATATATTAAATCCCAAACTATTCCCGTTACACTCAACTGAGAAACTCTAACGGCTGCTCTGTCTTTCGCCGTGAACTTATTGCTGCTGATAGAGGCCTTAAAGAGGCACTCTCAATTCCTGGTTCAAACAGCATTTGGATATTATCTGACAGCCGTAGTGCCATTCAACATCTTTCTAACTGGCATAATGTGAGTGATAACACAGGAATGGCTATTTTGTAGAAACTAAAACGTTTTTCATCTTCTCGCTAGATCCATCTACAATGAGTTCCTGCGCACCTTAACATCGAGGGCAGTTATATTGCTGATATCCTAGCAAAAGATGTCTCAGCTCAATTCACTTGGAACTTTACTTTTCTCATCTACTCAGAACACTCCACCTACATCAACAACAAGCAATCAACTGTCCCTCCTGCACATCACTGGCATGAGGCTAAACGCCGAGAGATGGTTCTCATTCCCTTCAATACAGCAGGCAGGAACAAACTATTCTAACTCGTTTCCGGGGTAGCCACTTCTGAACTTTGACTTTTAAGGTTGGAAACAAAGTTCTTACGACTTGCGTTAGGTGTTCTGTTTGCCATGCATCTCCAGAACAGTCTTGACTGTTTGAAGCTCACAAAACAAGATCTTTATGAGGATCCTCTAATGGTGTTGGACTTAATGAGAGTAAGATGAAATCATAGACTTGGTCTAGCTTAGCTAAACATGAAAATGAGCAACAACACAAGCAATATTTCATCTTACACGGTTTTTAGAGATCATGGAATGCATGCCCCTTTTCACAATACACACGGCATATTTTTTTACTTTTATCTGTCATATAAAAAAGACGGGTGTATATATAATGTGGTGGGTAAATTTAAGTAGATTGATTCGTACTAAATGCTTTAAGACAAAGCTTTAAATGATCGATTTTTTTTTTACTTTGTACTAAACATTTTATTTGTTTTTATCATTATTTGTTATTTTATCCAGCAATGATATTGACACTTTTTCCGAAGTAGATCTTTCTGATTAAAATGTGTTCCATGTTTCTTTATTGCTCATAAACGTTTTTAATTTCTATTTATTTCTATTTATTTCTATTCTTCCGCCAGTTTGACGAAGAATAATGCAATTTCGATAATGTTGAGATTCACCCCATCAAAAATATCTGAAAAATTTCTTATTTTCCAAATTCCTTGTATTCAAAGAAAATTTGAATCACAATGAAATAACTCATATCATGTACAGGAAATGTAGTTTTAAACTCATATCTAATATATTGATGGGAGGTCGCCGGTCCTTAGAGATTGCAACTGTAATTTGTATATCTGCCCTGTTGTTGTTTACAACGAAAGGAATTTTGGTGGGTGCGTCTCTTTACCCCACCGCAAAGGGTGACGCGTTTCCCACGCCTGGAAGAAGGCATTGCACCCATAAATACATCATGATAAGGGGTGTTTTTTGGGAATTTCCCGCGCTTGGGGGATGTCATTGACCGTGAGAGGATATCCTTCCGCTGACTCTAGACCAATCAGTTAAGTTGATTGAATTTCTGTAAAGAATCCGCTCCAGAATACAGAAGCAAGCCGCCTTGGAATAAAAGCTAATGCACCCCGAATTGTGGCACTTTTTGACTCTCTCGGGGCTTTTCTCACACACCTACTTGGTCTGACATGTCCCTTGAAATACCGCAGTTGGGGACTCTCCGGGCACCACCGTCATGACTCCTCTCTCTCGATCTCTATCAGTTAAGTAATGTTCTGTTATGTATCTCTTTATAATTTAACGTAATTTCAATCTTATTGTTTTAAAATAAATTAATGATTAATTAGAAAATGGGTTTTATTTAGCGTACAGTTTATTTGTCTTTAAAAGATCTAATTTTTAAACGTAAGCTATAGTGTGACGCCAACAGAAGAATAGAACCGGGTTTTATTTAAAATGGATCGAACGAAATAAGGTAAACCGGCGTCGCATTATCTGGTGCCAGTGACCAGGATGTTAAATTTTTTTTCTTTGTACCATTATTTGAATTTTTTTTTACATCCTTGATATTGTAAACGTTTCTTAATGGATCATCACGACAAATTTTCATCTCGTGTGCCACTATGTTTTATGTAATTTGATACTGTGAATTTTTTTCTTGCAGTTTTGGTGTGAGGAAGAGAGTCAAAGAGTCCAAGGTGCAGAGATGACGCAGGTACTGGTGCTCTTTAATTTTTTTTTTCTTTTTAACATTGATGTGAATTTTTTTTCTCTATGCATGTATTTACGCCAGAGCCGATTAGTTAATTTAAGCCGAAAGTTTTATTTAAATTTAAGAGTTCATGAATTTCTTTTGCCTTGCACGAGTGCTTGAATTTTTTTTTTAATTTAACGGTTTCCGTTGTGAATTAAACTCGCTAGAAATCTTGTCTTAACTATTAATTAAAAAAAACATGCCACGTACACGACAATCAGACCCCTTAATGACGCAAACGGCGTCCGAGAAATTTAATCTAATTGATCTAATCCCAATGTACGACGGAGGTGAATCGTTAGGAATACGTAGGTTCTTAGAAAAAATAAACGATGTTGCGAATTTAGGCAAGTGGTCAAACGATGAGAAAGTAACAATTCTGAAATTAAAATTAGCGGGAATAGCTGAGGAATTTTTTTATCCGACCCAACCCACAGTCAATTGACAGAATATAACGATATCGCAAGAATTCTTATTGGAAGATTCGAGAAAGCTGTACCTTTATCAACGCGTCTCCAGTTATTTTCATCATGTACCCAGGGTCCTTCTGAGAGCGTACAGGAATTCGCAGCACGCATCAATAAACTGGGAACACAGATTTTCCAGTCAGGAAATTCGGCTCAAAATACCGCGGTGAGAAATGCGAATGACCAATTGTTACAATCTCGGTTCATAAGTGGTTTAAGAAATGACATCCGCCGCTTTGTTCTTTCTCACGATCCTTTGAATTTAGACGAATCAATCAATGCGGCATTGATAGAAGAGCAACATATGAAATTGAACCAAATAGCTAGCGAAGAGAGATCCGGTTTGTCGTCCGCACAAACGGAAAATCCAGTTCTTTCAGCATTAGCGGATAGATTAGAAGAAATAAATTTAAGGGTCGGCCGTCTACAAGAGGCCAGTGCAGTTACAGCTCGTAAATCAGGGGGGACTATTTTAACAGAAAGGAGAGCGTTTTCAAGTGCTTTTATTGTGGAATTCAAGGACATAGACAGGCGGAATGTAGAAAGAGACAGAGGGACGAACGCGCAGCCCGTTACCAGCCCCCCTTTAGAAACGCCGTTAGCGAGTATTTTTCAAATCACCCCATGTCAGAAGGGAGACATGTACATTTCAGAGAATCTGCTCTCCGCGACAATTACGCAGCCCCCAGGCATTCGGTGAGAGGATCACACACAAATTCTGGGAATAGGGGTTTTCAACGTTATCACAGGAATGAGACTTTAAACTCCCGTGGAGAAAGCCGTATGTAAAATTTTTTTCATTTGGTAGAGGAGCGGTTTTCTCCTATTCAATCTCGAGACAATATATTTGATCTACCAATAATAAAGGCTAACGTTAAACATCACAAGTTTAGAATTTTAATTGACACAGGTGCATCCGTATCTTTGATGTCTAATTCCTTTTTCACTAAAATAAAAAAATGATAACTTTAGGGAATTTAATGTTTCAATTCAGATTAAAGCCGTAAGCGGAGACACGGTAGAAATTATCGGTTGCTATGAAATGCAATTGTCATTGGGGGAATTTCAATTTCAACATATTTTTTTTATAACAAAGCAAGAGATTAACGACAATTATTGCGCTATTTTGGGATACGATTTTTTGAATGTATGGGATGCAGTTTTAGATATAGGTAAACACCGTTTATTAATCAATAATTTTTCAATTCCGCTTATTCATTATTCACTCCCCACGCGTGTGGTACATAGTAACTTTATACATGGATTTTTAAAACACAAAACGTGTGTGGGTCCCCATTCGGTCACAAATGTTCGCATACATGTTGAAACATTACCTAATTCGACGTCATTGGCCACTATTCAGAGTTCATCAAAGCTACAAACTAAAAACATTCATTTAACTAATTCGCAAATTAATATTGATCCACAGACAAATGACACCATCTTAGAAATTAGAAACGATTCAGATAACATAATCACCCTTAACAAAAACATGAAAATAATTACAGTCAATAATTACGAAGACTTTTCTTCTGATTTTCCCGTTTCTCAAGATATTTTACCCCCACTCACGGAGAAAGATTTCAACCTTTCAGGTTTGGACAGTAAAATCAAAAGCAGATCATTTCAACTTTTAATTTCGCACAAAAGCGCTTTCGCTCGCTCTACGGTAGAATTATCCGCAGCCGCTACGGAGCATCACAGAATCAGTTTACAACATGATTATCCCATTAAATGTCCAATTTATAAGATTCCATTTAATTTAAGAAACGAATTTCGACGTCAAATAGCAGATTTAGAAAAGGCGGGAATTATTTCAAAATCTAATTCTCAGTATAATACTCCGGCCTTGTTTGTCAAACAGAAAGAAAAATGGCGCCTCGTTTTAGATTTTCGGAAACTTAACGAAATAACTTTGACTCAAGACTTCGTTATACCAACATTGGACGACATTTTACATGAAATTTCAGGTTCAAACTATTTTTCGGCATTAGACATGAAGTCAGCATTTAATCAAATTCCACTACACTTTGCGGACAGGCATAAGACGGCATTCTCTACTCCCGACGGTGATAAATATCAATTTAACAGATTATGTTTCGGTTTAAAAAAACTCGTCTAAAGCTTTTCAATCAATTGCACAGGAGGTCCTGGGAGATTTATTACACAACGGAGCTTTGGTTTATATAGACGACATTATTTTATTCACTAAAACTATAGATGAACATTTTGAACTACTGGGTAAGGTTTTTGAACGCTTTGAAAGAATCCAATTAAAATTTAATCCGAGTAAATGTCAGTTTTTAACAAAAAGTTGTAAATTTTTAGGGTTTGTAGTAACGCCGGAAGGCATTCTTATAGATAAAAATAAGTCCGTATCAATTAATGAGTTTCCAGTTCGAAAGGATCAAAAACAAATTAAATCGTTCTTAGGATGCTGTAATTTTTATAGGAGATATATCAAGAATTTCGCGAAACGTGCACTTCCCTTAACGAATCTATTGAGAAAAGACACTCCATTTGAGTGGACCTCTGAAACGCAGGAGGCATTTGATGATATTAAGAAAGCCATATTGAATCAACCGGTCTTGGCTCTACCTGATCAAAACGCGGAGTTACAAATAACAACGGACGCTTCTTCTCGCGGCATAGGGGCAGTTTCAGAACAAAGATATCCTAACTCTGAAGTCAAACCTTTATTTTTTTTTCTAAAAA
Organism: Trichonephila clavipes; assembly: GCA_019973935.1. Taxonomy (NCBI): domain Eukaryota; kingdom Metazoa; phylum Arthropoda; class Arachnida; order Araneae; family Nephilidae; genus Trichonephila; species Trichonephila clavipes. The sequence continues at coordinate 1,049,540 of BMAU01021355.1, read as the reverse complement.
ATTAAATCCATCACAATCTAAATATAACGCAACGGTTTTAGAATTTTTCGCGATACATACAGCATTAAATTTTTTAGACCTTTCTTGTTAGGCAGAAAATTTATGGTTTTTACCGATCATAAGCCTCTCGCTGGATTTCTTTCTAATAAAAATCCCTCTTCCAAAATTTTGCGTTGGAAATTGGCTCTGGAAGAATTTAATTACGACATACACTAAATCAGGGGATCCTTAAATTCAGTCGCAGATCATCTTTCTCGTTATATTAACAACATCACAATAGCTTTACCGGACTCTAAAGATCTTATTAATATGCAACGCGAAGATTCTGTTTTAAGCACTATCATACAAAAAATTGATCAAAATGATGTTAGCCCACAAATCAGCAACTATTTTATTAATGGGGAAGGTTTGTTATGTCATTTGTCCAAGCGCCCCTCGAGATCACCCAGGTCTAACACCACTAGAAAGCAAGTTTGCATTCCACATTGTCTAACAGCTAAAATTCTCGAATCCGTTCATTCAGAATATGGAGGACATCTCAAATTTTTTAAAACATACCATTGACTCAGCGAAAACTTCTTTTGGCATAACATGTACAAAGACACTAAAAATTTTGTTCGTTCTTGTACCATATGCTTATCTCGAAAAAATGCCTTTAAAATCCCGCCTGCACCCCATCAACTTGTTGAACAAAGTACTGAACCAGGAGAAACGTGTCATATGGATATTTTCGGTCCCTTAAAAACCGCGCTTAAAGGTAATATATATATATATATATATATATATATATATATATATATATATATATATATATATATATATATATATATATATATATATATATATAGCTATGTTTTATCTAAGATAGATGCATTCACAAAATATATTCACATCGTTCCACTTCCGGATATTAGGTCCAGTACGATTTCAAAAGCTTTCTTTGATAATTACATTGTACACAGGGGTTGCCCACATAAATTAGTCGTAGATAACGCTACATATTTTAAGAGTTCCGAATTTGTTGAATTTTGCAGAGTCATGGGTATTCAAAAAAGGCACGTATCAAGTTATTCCGCCCACGTCAACGGTAGGGTAGAGAAACCCAATCAATCGCTAGCCAATATCCTTGCATCAATTTCACAAAACACAAACGATTGGGATGAGCAACTCCCGCACACCATGTTAGCATTAAATTCAGCGATCCATGAAGCTACATACACATCTCCCTTTTTCCTAGAGCATGGCAGAGATATTCGATTATCCTACACTTACGAAAAGAATTCCGATACACCACAAAATAAGTATGAATATGTCGAGAAACTTTTACCGTCTTTGGAGCATACTTTCAATAAAGTTTTAAATAATCTAAAGGATCAGGAGACATCACATGTTGAATTGAGTACGAGAGCGACAAAACAACATCATTACGATTACAAAATCGGGTCCTTGTGTTTTATAAAGACGCCTAACATTAAATCCAATTTATCTCCAAAACTCAGACCTAAGTTCGAAGGTCCTTACAGAGTGATAGAGCGTTTTTCTAATGTCAATTATAGGGTGCAACATGTAGAACAAATGAGGAAAAGATTTAACACGCATGTCAATCGGATGATTCCATTTATTAAGAGATTTTCATATTTGCATTTGAAAAATTTGGGTGATTTACAACCAGACGAGACGGAGGTTAAGGGTATTGTTCCAGGCCCACGGTATAATTTAAGGGCTCGTGCAGGTAATTCGGCTCGTTAATACATTTCCGCGCTAAAATATTTGAGGGAGACTTAATTTTTTTTACAATTTTACGCTTCGTCAATTCGAGAGCACGCATTGAATGGTACCTGTCACATAGTTGCACCTTGTTTCATGTTATGTTTTATGTTTTTTTTTAGTTATATCAAATTTTGTACTCATTTATTTAACGATTTCCTGTTATTTAATGAATTCCAGTTAAAAAATTTTTATGCAGTTTGTTTTATGTCTTGATTTTATGCTTAAATGACATAGTGTTGTTTGTGGTTAATATCAATTTTAATTCTAGATAAAATATTTTTATGCTGTGTGTTTTGTGCAATATATTAAATAAATTTTGTGTAATGCAAGTGTTATTCAATGATAATCATGTACGTACGTCAATTTTTAATTTTATTAATTTTAAGCTTTAATTTATGTTTGCGGCAAAAGTCAAATTTTGGGGTCTCTGGACACCTGTCATGAAATTTGAATGTTGTTACGATACATACATATTTGAAATTTTTTTTCTCATCCATTACATAATTTGTGTTGTGATTATTATCTAGTAAATTTAATTTTTTTTTCATACAAAAGGTCCCTCTATTGAATAGTTTATTTTATGATGATTTGATTGTGTATAACTGTGTACTTTCTGGTTAAATTTGATTTTGCATAGAAGATTGATTTTTTTTGGTAACGGCATTTTGTTAGAATTAATTTATTGTTAAATTTTGTTGGTGTATTAATTTTAAGTGGTTGTGTATTACTAAATGATGATAACATTAGAATTTATGCTTGTTAAGATATGGATAGAGATGGTTGTTTGAATATTTTCTATAAGAAATTAGGTTGAAACTTTAATAATTTTTTTTTCTCGCGCATGTTGTTGTTTTTTATGTGAGATGATTGCTAACTTTGACTTAAAAATTTCTTGTGTTTCCGTTGGGTGTTTCAATGATCATCTAATTTCTGCGTTGTTTGTTTTGCTATAGATTTGGAATGTTTTTTGTTGTTGTTTATTCAGGGGTTTAGATTAATTGTGGTTGTTAAATTAATGTGCAGTCAATAATTGTGTCTCGCTTGTGTGCTAAACTTTACTAGGAATTGAAGGTTTTGTTTGTCGAGATAGTATTTCTGTTGGTTTAGATTAATTGTGGTTGTTAAATGAATTTGCAGTCAATAATTGTGTCTCGCTTGTGTGCTAAACTTACTAGGAATTTTAACGTTTGGTCTATCAAAATGGTAATTTTTTTTGTCGTTGATGCTAGGCTTACATGTGTTGATTTATGTTGTCGCGTGGGTAGATTATTTAGCCGAGTGTTGATGTTGACTTAATTTTTTGTTCTGGATTTTAATAAGTAGTTCTGCTTGTTATTTGGTTATAAGTTTTTTTTTGTTGTTGTAATTGGAGGGATTGGTTGGTTTGTTCACGGTGTGGACGTTTCATCTTCAGTTCTTGGGTTGTTACGATAGTGGTGAGTAGATTAGGCATTCTTATCTGTGGAATTGTGCTTAGAATCGTGTTGTGTAGATTAGGCATTCTTACTGTGGAATTGTGCTTAGAATCGTGTTGTGTGGATTAGGCATTCTTATCTGTGGAGTTGTGCTTATAATAGTGTTGTGTAGATTAGGCATTCTTATCTGTGGAGTTGTGCTTAGAATAGTGTTGTGTGGATTAGGCATTCTTATCTGTGGAGTTGTGCTTAGAATAGTGTTGTGTGGATTAGGCATTCTTATCTGTGGAGTCGTGCTTGAAATAGTGTTGCGCGTGTTTATCCTTGGGTTGCGTTTTCAATTTGTCTCTGGTGTACTTGAGCGATGAGAGATTTGCTTTGTGTGTTCTATATGCTTGATCGGGGGTGAATTATCTGTTGTTGGACGTTTTGTTTGAGAATCTGCTTTGTGTATCCTGCATGCTTGATATATGGAGTGAATTATCTATTATTTGGACGTTTTTTTTTCTGCTTGAGAATTGAGGATTGGAAATGGAGTGAGAGAGAGAAATATCGTTTTCAATTTACCTTTTGCGCTTGAGTGATGGGGGAAACGGCGTGGAGTCCATTTCCGGTGACTCCGCCTAATTTTTTTTCTCGTGGGACCCCCCAAAGAAGTCTCGAATCAAGGCTGGACATGGAAACGGCGTGAAGTCCAATTCCGGTGACTCCGCCGAATTTTTTTTTCTCTTGGGACCCCCCAAAGAAGTCTCGCAAGGGGGCCTTGGTTGTTATTCTATCCGCCCCATTGGTGAAATTCTTTGGCCAGCCCCCCTTTTTCTGAGTGTCACTGGGCGACTTTGAGTTCTTCGGCGTGTCCACGTGGTGTGGTGGATTTATGGATTTATGGCCTGTCTCGACGCTGGCACCGCATTGACTAGGGCCAAGTTATGTTCGATTCGACATCTCTTTCATCATTGTGAAATTCTTTGGCCAGCCTCCCTTTTTCTGAATGTCACTGGGTGACTTTGAGTTCTTCGGCATGTCCACGTGGTGTGGTGGATTTATAGATTTATGACCTGTCTCGACGCTGGCACCGCATTGACTAGGGCCAAGTTATGTTCCATTCGACATCTCTCTCATCATTGCGAAATTAGAACGCATGGGGTCCGTGATGCCCAACATGTTTTTTCCGATGTGGAGAAAGTTTTATCTTACGGATTTTTTTTTCTTCGGGGTCAGATGCCCAACATTTTTTCTGATGTGGAGAAAGTTGTATCCTACAGAATTTTTTCTTCGGGGGTCAGATATCCAGAAATTTTACGCACAGAGGATTGTTTTGAGTTATGGATTTAGGAAAATAACAAATTGAGTTGATATAATTATACGGTATAATTGAGAAAGTTGTTTTGATGTAGATGGGATAATTTGAGTTAATGATTTGGTACAGTTCCGAGTAAATAAGTTGATGAACATAGATAAGTTGAATTAATGATTGTGTGGTATATTTAAGAATGTTTTGAGATGCATTTAGGAAAGTTCGAGTTGAGGATTATGAGAGATCTTGTGTAAATAAGTTGATGAGCTAAGATGGGTTTTAGTTATTGGTATTGTGGAGAAGTCGATTAATTATTCGGATGTTGCACATAACTCTAGTTAGTGTTATTGGGTATGTGAGATTTTGTGTACATAAGCTGATGAGCATAGATGGTTTTAGTTAATGGTATTGTGGAGCAGTCAATTGATTATTCGGAAGTTGCAGATAAGTTTAATTAGTGTTATTAAGGAATAAGATGTGAACGATCTGAGGAAAGGCAATTTTGGATTATCGAGGAATCATTTTAAGGTTACTGAGAATTTTAGGTTGGTGTTATAGAATTATGTTTGAGTTATTAATTAGAGGACTTTCGATGAATTGAGTTAGTGGTATTGTTGTAAATCGAGGATCTTGTTTTTCTTTTTTTTCGTGTTTGTATATTTGTTGCGCGTATAGTGAAACATTTTGAGTTTTTTTATATTATCTGGACTTGATACATTGTATTACGAAGATTGGTAAAAAGTTATGTTGATTAGTTAAGCGATATTTTTTTTTATTTTGGAATTTATGTTTAATTTTGTGTAACACTTGCAATAATTTTCTTTTAGTTAAATTACTTTACTCTGTATGTGTCGCCTCATATGACTTGGGTTGCATATCAATTTTATGTTTTTAATTTTTTTTTCTGAAATTTTCAACTGCACTTGTGATTTCTGGAATTCATTTCTCAAATGGAAATTCGAATGTATTGAATGTGGAAGAAATTTTTTTTTCTCCTTAAATTTATTTTAAACAGTATTAATCGATATAGTTATTTTTTTTTACAATCGGATTTGCTATTTTTTTTAGTCTTAATTCTGCACTCTGTTTCTTGTGTTGGCGGTTGCCGGCGATCATCATATTGCAGGAAACGGGATGTTATGTTTTGTTTTGTTTTGCTTTTGTACATTTTGGGGGTGCATACTGATCACATGCGCACTCATAGTTTGCAATTCTAAATTTAATTACAGTAATTTTTTTTCTTAATTTCATTTGTAACCAATGCTTGTAGTGAATTTTTTTTTTAAATTCCTTAGGCTACTCATCATTCTTAGAGGTTATAAATTTTTTTTTTTTGTTACCATTTATACGACTCTTTAACTTATAGAATTTTAATTTGCAACTCTACATTAATTACGTTAATTTTTTTAAACTTTTATTTGTAACCAATGCTTGTAGTGAATTTTTTTTAATTTCTTAGGCTATTCAGCATTCTCCGAGGTTATAAATTTTTTTTTCTCCACCTATGCACACCCATCGTTTCAATCTCTAATTTTTTTTTTCTTTTACTTAATTATTTTCATTAAATATTTTTATCAATGCTCTTAGTGAACCATTGCAATTTCTTATGCTTTGAGTATGTAAAGAGTTCTGCTAGTATTTTTTTTAGTGGTCTGGACATTCACTTCACATTAGTCGTGTCAAGATTTCGATGTTAAACGATTATGAGTTCTGTTTCTGGGTGCCACGCTTGAACTGTATATAGATGTTTTCACTAGCGTTTATTTCTTATCAATGTATTTTGTTCAATACTCATAAGTGTTGCTATTGTGAGTTGCGCAGGTGTTAGATACGCAAATTTTGGATTTTTTACGTGTTATTTGTCTTAATTTTTTTCATTATTTAGTGTCACACGATTCTTTGTGATTGTTTAATTAATTCTATTTGTCAGTCTGTGTCTGATGTTTTTGTGAATTGTTTGGGTGATCCATTCAGTGAAATTTTTTTTTCTCCTCTTCGTACATTAACGTCATTGTACTTGTTGATAGTTAATTTGGTTTTCCCTCACGGTATTGGGTAGGAACTTCAGAAATTGATTGTATTTTTTTTACATTCTTATTTTTATTTTATGAGCGGTGAGAGGAGTTGGAGGTTAGTGCTTGGAGTCTTCGACGGCAGTCAAAAAGGGCCAAGTTTTAATTTTTTTTTCTCATAACTGTTGTTTCATTACTAATATGGTTTCCCTAGGAGACAAAGTTTTTTTTTTTTTTTGCAGTTTAGCAGATTTCTTTAGAAATATGGAAGCGATGATTGAGCTGTGGACACCATAGAAGAGTATAGACAGAACCCCTACAGGATGCAAACAGCACCGGAATACGAACTACTTTCACAGTGAGATTACGACGCTACAGACAATTTTTTTTCTCTACCATCAAGACGTGGACAGCTGTTTGTGAACCGGGAGTCTGTGAATATTTGGACTTTGATATTGACATATTCTCCACGAATTTTCTTTTATTGGATGTACCGACGCTAGGCCAATTTTATATTTATATTTACTTACTGAGATTTTTGTTTTTCATTCACTCTAGTTTTGTTAATCTGAAAGAGGGGAGGAGTGATGGGAGGTCGCCGGTCCTTAGGGATTGCAATTGTAATTTGTATATCTGCCCTGTTGTTGTTTACAACGAAAGGAATTTTGGTGGGTGCGTCTCTTTACCACACCGCAAAGGGTGACGCGTTTCCCACGCCTGGAAGAAGGCATTGCACCCATAAATACATCATGATAAGGGGTGTTTTTTGGGAATTTCCCGCGCTTGGGGGATGTCATTGACCGTGAGAGGATATCCTTCCGCTGACTCTAGACAAATCAGTTAAGTTGATTGAATTTCTGTAAAGAATCCGCTCCAGAATACAGAAGCAAGCCGCCTTGGAATAAAAGCTAATGCACCCCGAATTGTGGCACTTTTTGACTCTCTCGGGGCTTTTCTCACACACCTACTTGGTCTGACATGTCCCTTGAAATACCGTAGTTGGGGACTCTCCGGGCACCACCGTCATGACTCCTCTCTCTCGATCTCTATCAGTTAAGTAATGTTCTGTTATGTATCTCTTTATAATTTAACGTAATTTCAATCTTATTGTTTTAAAATAAATTAATGATTAATTAGAAAATGGGTTTTATTTAGCGTACAGTTTATTTGTCTTTAAAAGATCTAATTTTTAAACGTAAGCTATAGTGTGACGCCAACAGAAGAATAGAACTGGGTTTTATTTAAAATGGATCGAACGAAATAAGTTAAACCGGCGTCGCATTAATATATAATATACATTGTTTGAAAATGAGTTTATAATATTTTTACTCTGTTCTATATAGAACAGTATGAGAACGACTGAAGATTGTACTCTGATCCTAAGCTATTTTTTGTGACGAAAACGACAGCTGATTTGATGTATTTATTTTAAATTCTATAACAGCTAAGTTTTGAAATGCGGTTGAATTTTACATCATTCCAGTATTCCGTACAGTTAATCCCACGGACTGTTTAAGGCATGGGTCAATGACCTCGTCGGGAGCTTCTTGTTCTTGACTCAGCCTCAATAAGGTCATGCTCTGAATAATTTCAACGGTCAAATATAAATTCTGTTCTTCTTTTAAAAACTGGGAGTTTCGAACTCTATATTTTATAGGCAAACTGTACAATCATACGACGACCGTTACCCATTTTTAAAACTAGACCTACCACCATGCACAATCTTTACTCATCTAGTCGAAATGCGGCAGACCGAGATTGTGAGTTTCACATATTGATTTGTTAAGGGTAATACCGTTAGTACGAGTATTTGGCAATGCATGCCGTATATTGTCTACTTTTAAAGAGATCTCAGGGTTGTTAACTTTCTCTAAAAGGCTGAAAATGTAAACAATATTGAAATATATATAACTCTGAAATTAAAATTAAATAATTCGAATCTTTTATATATTATTTATAGAGAAATGGGGCTTCAGGAAAGTATAAAATGTTTAAAATATAAGTTGATTTATAAAATTAATAGTATCTTTATTACACTGTAGTGTTTTTATATCAGAATAATAAATTATATTTTTAAAAAAAATTTAAAAAATTCAATATTTTTCAAATATTTTGTGATAAAAAAGATGTGTTATTTTTAAATGATGTCGGATTTCAAGAGTATGATGCATTTTGTACTTATATACGGTTTTATACATCAGAGTCTACTATTTTGGAAATTTGCGTGCGCAACGCAAAAAATACTTAATATTTATTACAAAATTATTTCTTATTTTCTATAATGCTATAATTTTTAAAATTATAAATATATTTCAAACATTTTGTACTTTTTTGAAGAAATAATACTTTGTAAATAATGTGTGAAAGATTTGAATTAAATAATTTAAATTTAAAGAATTATACCAGTTTGAAAATTATTTATATTTTCACTCCTGCAGACAAAATTAACGCCCCTGACATATCTTAAGATTTCAGGGGAGAACTGCATTTGCAGAAGGGCCGAAAGCATCCAGAGGTCTTAAGATATTCATGGTTAACTGTATAGGATTAAGGATACGAGTTCACAACCATGGCTATTTTGCTGTTACTGTCTGAAATTAAGAAGGCAAAACAATAAACTTAATACCAGACTGAAAAGCAATTGTAATTCCAATAGGATTGAAGAATAAATCAAGTCTTCAAGAAAAAAAATAAGAATAAATTATCAAGAAAAATGTATAAAAATTCTTCCCTTTCCAAAATATGGACACTTATTTCGGGTATCATAAACATTTTTTTTGGTTATAGCATTATCTGGGAATAATATTTTTAATTTCTTGTAAACTTTTTGCAGGCAATTCTTTTGAACCTACAAATCAATCTGTTTTTATATCTAACTAAAAAGTCTTCACGAAAACAAATCAATTCGTTGCCGTTCGTGTTTTGACGATACATCTATGCATTCATGATGTATTATAACCGGAAAGTAATACGATAATAGAAATCCCATTTCTACATAATGCAAGCGTTTGAATATCTTTATAAAAGCACACTGGGCTTAGACATATGATGGGAAAGGAATTCATTAATACACGAAACTGGCGCATTACCGCCCTTTTCCGCAAGCCGCGTGTTGCATGTCAATGGAAAATGGCTCATAAATATCCATCTCTTGGATGTTCCGGGAACACTTACAGGAATTTTATCTCCCTTAAGCCGCCCCCTTTTGCGCTACTTTTGCCAGACAAGGTAATGGTTCTTGTCTCCGGCAACATTGATTCCTTTTTTGAAAACAAAGGGATTTATCCTATAGCGCATCCATTTGGATTACTATTTCTCAAAGAAAAAGCCATCGGGGCTATAAGAGGAAAAAATTATAACAAAATCAAAATACATCCACGTTCTGTTACCGCTAATGAATATTCAATCGAGTTTTGATGAAAAGTAAAAGCAATTTTGGGCTTCTTTCATTCAAAACTTTTGTTTTTGTACAGAACAAATAGAATTCATTCTGTACATAGAGCGCAGTCTTAAATTTCTGTTTAGAATCATATAATTGCTGCTAAATTATCTTTTCAGGAAAAATGTCCCAAAAAAACCTTAGAGTTCAATAATTATCAATAAATATAGAATTGAATAACAAAATTATTAAAATATTTACAGATATGAGTATATCAATAAAATGTATTGTAACGTTTCAGATAGTGAAAACAAAATTTTGTAGATTAATCTAAGAAAATTCTTAATGATCTAAAATGTTTATTTATTATTATTAACCCTAAAAGCGTTCCACACGGAAAATTCCGTCATTGTAAAGATGCTTCGAAAATGCAACGCACGTATAAATTTGTCTTCAAATAACATTCTCAAAAGCGGTTTAGCTGTACTTTTCTAACATCCTTTCCCTCTTTTAAAGGTTTAACATCTTGAAAGATAATTAGGGACGGTGGAACCCACGCAGCAGGACACTGATAGGAAGTTTTATGGCTAACAAGGAAACCCGTGTTTTGACCCTGAGCAATCGTAAAAAAATTGGGGAAGAATTTCTTTGGACCTCAGGAAGTGTTTGTTAGTTTGTATTTTAAAAGTTTTGAAAAGTCCCAACGCATAAGTAAAATTTGTTACAATTCCCTTTTGGTTTCATATTAATTTGAAACTGTAACAAGTACGGGCGTGTCAGAGCAATCTCCTATTTTATATAGTTAGACAAATTACCTTTTAAAGTATATTCTTTCGCTTCATTTTTTTATCTTAATCAATGTTTTCAGTTTTTGAAACATGATTATTTCATTATAAGATGCCAAAAAAATTATTAAAAAACCAAACACTTTAAAGTTTGAAATCTTTTCAACTTTCCATCCACTAAAAAATAATAAATTTAAATTTCATCAAATAATTTGAAACATTTTCTTACACTTTGATAAAAATAATAACGAAGCAACAAAAAAAAACTAATTAAGATCTATTAGTTTTTTTTAGATTTCAAAGCCCAAGTGTTCAGGAAAGTTTACGTGCACTGCCTAATTATATATTGTTAAAATACACCGAATTATATTTGAATTTTAAGTGCTTGAACTTCAGTTTACATCAAAGACAACACGAATGAAGATTTTATCACATTTTTTTATAACTTGAATGTTTGAATAAATGGTAATAAAAAATATAAGAAAACATTTACAGTAGACATTTATGCATATAAATAAACATAAAAATCAATTTTAAATTCGAGCTATTCAAAAACATTCGGATTATTATTCAAAAATATCTATTTATGCAAAATACCTCAACATTTATCTTTTTATAAGACTAACTGAAAAAGTAATTAAAATCTAGATAATTTTGAAATTTCGACCGTATAAAGCTAAAAACTTTATGTTTGAAAGTTCGAAAAATAATTGTATCGCGCAGTTAAAAATTATTTACCTTAAGTTCTAGCAATTCTTTGAGTATAATATAAATTTCAAATTTTATTTTATAGTTTCTTTAGTATTTTTAATATATTTCGAAAATTTCATACAATTCAGTTGAAAACTGCATGTTAAGAGCAAAAAATATATTAAAAAAATTGATGAATATACAATTACAATAAATTTTTACATAGAAGCAAAACTTAGAAGCTAAACCGTAGGAATGAAAAATTATGAATGCATCTGAAGAAGTTTACGAAATATTTATTTTAAAGTACAGAAAATTTATGTGCGCTATGTTATACTTAATATTAATTAAATGGTTAAAAAATAATATGTTAATAATTGTCATGTAATAGTTTGACGTCGCAATCATATACTAATAAAAATTATAGTGGTCATTGATGCAAATGTCAAGAAATTTATGTCATTTTAAATTCAGACATTAAGATATTGATGTAGAAAATATAAAACGACCATCTAAAATACGTGAAAAATGCAGTCTGCTATAAAATAATCTTGACAAACAAAATACGGCATTTTCGTATACTATGGCAGAACCGGCTTAGTCAGGGGCAATCTGGGAAAACAGAGATAGACCCGCGGTTTTGATGGATGCCGCTCCAGCTTTTAAAGTTATCAGGAAAAAAATATATAAATTACAAATGCAAAAATAAGTCTTGTAATTCTGCATACATTTTTATAACAATGAATTGAGGAATTGGCTTCCATTACATTGTTGTGTTTGACAATATCTAAGGTAACTATCCCTACTTTAGATAGCTTTGTAATACTTTTTCGTAACCGTATTCCTCTTAAAATTAATTCGTGCAGCCAAAATACACCTTTTGAACTCTTAAGTTTTATGTAAACTATAACGATTAATTTTAATTTATGCAACCTGTAAAAGGTTCATAATTAACCATTTCCGTCTAAACAGTTTACATGAAAAAAAGTTTGGACTCCCTCATTCACTAAAGAATTATATAAGATTCCAACATTAAGTTTTATTTTTCACTGAATAGGGTTGAGTGGTAGTGTATCATGCCTGAACACCACCGGTCTTGGGTACTATTAACGGGCTGGGAAAGGTCGAAACTGCCTTTCATCGCCGCTACATTGGGTCGATAAATGAGTACCAAGCTTGCTTCGGGTCTTAAACACTGAAGGTCTCTCTTCAGACAGACCACCAAACCGGGACATCTGTTCATGCACCTCAGCGTCCAATGGTCACGTGTATTATGATGGGCACAGTAGTTCCTGGCCCTCATGGATTGTTGTGCCACTAAGTTTAAGTCTTAAGTTTGAGTATTACCTCACTTTGGGGATAGCCCTTAGATTAACATGTATTTCCACTCATTTGCAGTTAAACATTTTTCTTTCAATTACGTTCAGTAGGAACTTTTATTTTTTAAATAAAGTTACTTAATACATGTATATTTGTGTATATTATTAAAATTTTGATCCATCTAAAATTACAGGTTTTTTGCTCCACTAAAAGCTTTTAGGATTTTAGAACTGATCTTACAATCCATACACGTTTTATAGTAGTATATTTAAAAATGATAAAGACCTTTTTATAACTGTGTGCACTTTTATGCTTCGTTTATAAATATAAAAAAATTGCTTTCAGCTACAGTTTTTAAAATGTACACAAATAAAAAGAGGAATAGGATTTTTACGTATTATTAATATTTTTGACTGCAGTAAGATATATTTATATTTCAATTTCTTTAGAATTTGAATAGATGTTGTAAGCCATTTTGCGAATAATTTGATATTGAATATAAACTCATAGGCTGTTTAATAGTAAAGTATTTTATTTTGTTACCAGCACACATTAAAATAAGGATCATTTGCAGTTAAATGATCAGCTTCAGTGATATTTAAATTTTCAAAAATAGTCTACACCTACGAAAACATTCGTTCAGAACCACACACCACATCTCATACTACGTCTTCCCTACAGCAGGAAATCTTTGTGTGTATACTCAAAAAATTTAATACAGGATACATTTCCAAATGTTAAAATTGTTTTTAAAATTTGGTATTGATACATTGTGGAACTGTCAGTTAACTTCACTGAACAAAATTGTTTTAAGTGTACTGTTTTGAAAGACAAAATTTATTGGGGAGAACTTTTGTCACAATAGAATTTGTAATGACTGAATTGTGTGAAAATGCAGTTATCGATGTGTGACTTTTTTCCTTGTAATAATAGAAACAGAAAGATAAAAAATTAAACCTGAGTAGAAATTGGTTAGAAGTACTGTCACGCGCATTTGAAGAAGTATATCCCCCATTAAAATTAAAAATTATTGATTGAATGTGTGTAATGTCCATCAAAAAGTAGGAAAGATATTTTTATTTAATACAAGAAGTTCGAAAAGGAGAGCACTAGGAATGAAAATTTAGGTTTTTTTCCGAAAAATATTCAGTTAACATAAAAATATCGTTTATGTGATTTAAATTTAAATAAATTAAAAGTATTGATACCCTTTTTTAAGTTATGTTAAATTAAAAAATATAATTGAATAGAGAAAGATTGGTTTTATTTCATAAATATAATCATCGTATGTATATCACCGTATGCACCATTTATTGTATTATTGTTTAAAAAAAGAGATAGGGCCTTTACTCTTTTTAGCTCATTACTTTTTTAAAAAAACAGGAAAGTGAGCGCGTTTTCGTACTCTCATGTTCAAAAATGAATACAGGATGATTTTTTCTGTTTCAAATCGCAATACCAAAATATATATATATATATATATTATTAATTTTTAAAAAATGACAGAAAAATAATTTTATTTGAAGAAAATACAATTTTTTTTCAACTTCTAAGACACAATTTATTTCACATTTTCCTTTTTTTTATCCTTCATTTTGTTTTAATTTTACTGTGACTGAACATATTGGGAAAACGAGCGAGTGGGACTACAGCTTTCATACAAGATTGCCCAAGGCAACTTAACAGCTAACTGTAAACGATTGATCTCTTGGTCCTCATTTGACAAAGAGACCGAACTAAGTCATAAATTTGTCCTCGTTCGACCTCCCAAGTTTTAAAAGGGGGAAAGGAAAGAAGTATGTTGCTTTTTTAAAGCGAACGGCAAAATAAGAGTGAACGCTGTAGGAATAACTTTTCAGTAGGAAGCGGACCACCCAGAGTGTAAACAATTTCCAAGAAGTTTTTTTATCACAAATATCACATTTCGTTCTTTAATTTCAGAAAATAGAAAGAGTCAATCATGACAAAGATACTTGAAAAAAATAATTATTATGTATAGTGTATCCCCCTCCCCAAAAAATTACCCTTTTAAAAAGTTACTCTCTAGCATCCTGATGTAACAGTACAATTTCTTTCCATATCAGAATCAAGGTAATGTATTGATGCGACGCTATTTTAACTTATTTAAATTCTCAAATATAAACCCAGTTTCCATAATTTCAAATTGCATCATAACCAAAATTAATTAAACAAGAATCATGTATTAACAAATTAACTTTACACTAAATTAAAAGTCCGGTCGTATAGTGGTAAACAATTTTATTTATTATCAAAACATACTGAAAACAATATTAAAAAGAACGATACTTATTTGAGTGAAAGGAGGATTTGGATGGGGGGTGACCCCGGGGCAAGGGGTTTTCTTTTTAGACGGGTCGGTACTTCTGGAAATATATAAGATAAGGGAAAAAGCCCCGAGAAATGGTGTTTCAGTGCTTTTAAAGCTGACCGCCCCACTTCGAAAAAGATTCGCTACGAATTCATTACCGTCAAATCTACCACCCTGATTGGACTCAACAGTCCGCTTAAGAATACATCCTTGACGGCCACAAAGTGCATTGAACCTGGACGCACCCACATTCTTATACTAATCTCTGTTTCCTGTAAACAGGGCAAATGCAAAATTAAAATTGTATCTCAGGTATCGGCGGCCTCCCATCAGTATCGTTTACTCGCGAGACTTGTGAGTGCCAATATTTAATGGAGATCTTGTCGTACGGATTGACCCTAGACGGTAGTTGAAAGTTTCGTTCAACCGAGACAACAGATGTTGTATTTAAATCTAAATTCTAAAATGTATGCGGTTAATTGTTGAGCACCATTTAAGAAAAGCATTTTTTATGGAAACGACAAGTATTTCAGTCAAAACTTAGACAATCAGTGTAACTTATATTTCTTTCCACACACTGGACACCGAGGAAAAAATAAAGAATAGAGAACAGGCACACGGTTATGCATGTGTGTTCATTAGAGTTTCTCAAACTGTGGCCTCCCTGGAGGGGGCTTGGGAACTCTACCAGGAGGGCTTGAGCAAATTGAAAAGTAGAAAACAAAAGATTATTTTAAAAAAGTATTAATTTACTGAAAGTAAACAAAGTACATTCTGACGTAATACATATTAAAATACTCATGTACACCGATATAATACACTTTTAAACAATGTAACAATACTTATAATTAATTTAACAATACTCAGTTCAAAATATTATTAATTACCGAATATCCCATGGGCTTTGCCGTATATAAACTTGTATTCAAAAATTAACCCTTCTCTTGATAATTTGTATGATTTAAAATTAATCCCTTAACTTCTAATTAAAAAGTACGCGATTCGCTCCCCAATTATACCATTTTCCCTGTGATGAATTAACAGGTGGGGGAAGAAAAGGAATAAAAATGTCCTTTTTACTGTCAAGGTCCTTTTATTGCATTCCAAAGCTTTTGGAATCATTTTATGTTTAGCAATGCACAGAAAAAATCGTACTTCGTATATATACGTCCCTTGCAATTAATGCTTTGGCTGAGTGAGACGTTTATATACGCCGGTGGTACTTAAGAGGTTAAAGTCGTCTTGTAGATTTAGCGTGAAAGTATAGTGTTGTTCAAATAATTACATTGTTGTTGTATGGAGGAAGGGGAGGTGCGAGATGAAAATTATGATTGGATATTGGGTCGCAAACACTGAAATATTTAGAACCACTGATGTATATTATAGCCGATATACTATCAGCACTTAGGTGTAGTGTATCTTTTATTCTTTTGGAAAACGCTTGAAAGAAAAAACAGAAAGGAAGAAATCTATTAATTGTATTTATTTAAGCTTATAGGGATTTTTTTTATTCTGAAGCCTTTACCTAAATGTTCCTAAATATTCTACAATTCGTCCATTTAACACACAAAAAGTATATGAAAAGACACAATGAAGATTCTTTTTAAAATACTTTGTGATGGGTCTTTAAGGGACCTTCATAATAATCCCCCTGGGTAATCTTTGGGCTAGCATTCGCGTTTAATTCACAGCATCCCTCTCAAAAAGAAACCCTGACATGCAGATGACTTAGAGTATATAAAGTCAAAGTTTGGTAATAGTGTAAAGGCAGAAGGGGCGGAGAATCTCTGTTGTGGCGTTAGGGATTTAAGATATTTACGCAACCTGAGTTAAAAACGGAGTTTTGCTACTGTACTCAGTTGGTGGATTGGGAATTTGTAGGCTGGGTTTGATTAGGTTAAATTGATCTGTTTGCTTGTGCTTGTTCTCTCAGGGTTTATTGCTTTCTTTATATCACTCCTAGGGCTTCATCTTGTGGTTTA
This sequence comes from Trichonephila clavipes, assembly GCA_019973935.1. Classification (NCBI taxonomy): domain Eukaryota; kingdom Metazoa; phylum Arthropoda; class Arachnida; order Araneae; family Nephilidae; genus Trichonephila; species Trichonephila clavipes. Next base: position 1,032,561 of record BMAU01021355.1, on the reverse strand, counting down.
ACGTGTGGTTAATTAGTGTTCTTGAATAATAATAAGTTAGAATTATATTATGGAAGTTTCTGGTCATGTTTTATTTCCTCCAATATCTTTAGGTAGACAGGATGGTGAGTGAGCGAATTCAGGGCGAAGTCGCTTTAAACTTTCTACTTTTCATTAACGATCACTAAACGTGATGCATAGCTTTTGTAAAGTTCCCACATGTGCATTAGAATGAGTTTATGAATAAGTTCATTGCAGTTATCTTGATCTTAATAAAAACAAATTCTATTATAGAACACATTAAATCATGAATAAATTACATGTGGTTTAATCCAAATGTTTTGTTATGAACAAATTTAATTTTTCAAATTTTTTTGTGAAAACAGCCCGGATGCAAAGCCTGTTAAATCTTACGCAGTTGGTTTTCTACCGTTTTGAACACTCCCGAATGGCGCACTTTTTAAAAAAGCGCATATTGGAGAAGGCGGGTTTTATCAAAAACTCATTTTTACACTATCTCCCCTATTAAACTATACATTTTATTAAGAATGTCAGATCATCAAAATGTCCAAGTGATCATTGATGTCCTAAAAAAGCCACTAATTTTGAGAACATAATTCTTCAAGAATATTGCATTTTCTCGTTATTCAACTCAGACTTACCTGATTTTATGTATGGTAAATTTATTTTTCTACTTTTCATGATTTTGCATATCTTTGTATTTAACCCGGAAGTTATCGCGCGTGGCAAAGAGTCACCCCAGGCTCACGAAATCATTAATTTAGGGAAAACTGTTTATTTGTTACCAATGACCTTGTCAGTAACCTTCTGTCAAAATGCACGGTCACCTGCATGGTGCAAAAAGTTGTGGCCACAAGACGACCAACGCAATGTAGCCCGTCTCGAAAAATTGCAGGGTCCTTGATCGCACACCGTCGATTAGATTTCTTTAATAATAACAGCAACAAGTATTCGAATTTGAGTAATATTCTATCTAAATCAGCATTCCTCAAACTAAGGGGATCATCCCCTTGGGCGGGAGCGTGATAATCCTATGTTTCCGGTGCGATCATATCAAAGAGTCGAAAATAAGAAATTATTTTTTAAAACATATTAATTTATGCTGAAAGGCATCAAAACAAAATACATATTTACACTAATATAATATACTTATAAATTTATCAGAACTGCACAAGTATTTGATAATTAACTGAACGATACTAAGATAAGAATAATTTTAATAATTACCAATGATTCCATGGATTTGTCATTTATGAAATTTTAAACAAAATTTAATGCTTATATTTATAATCTGTACGGTTTACAATTAAAATCGTATTGTAGCTTTAAAGGAAGGAAGGTTCATTCTGGGTACCTTCCGTTCCGAAAAAAAATGCGAGTACTTTACCGATCACGACAAAACGATCGTCTTCGAGTGATGTTGGTACTAGTTCATATAGATATCACATCGCACTAGCTTAACTTTAAAATATATTATTATTGGATTCAGTACATAGTTATTGTATAGAGGGGGTAGAAGGTAAATTTTGATTGAAAATTGGCTGGAAAATATTGAAAGTTTAAAAAGCACTGGTCTAAACACATCATGGAGTGGATATCATCCACGGGACGAATAGAGTGTCGCCAAACCTATAGAAGGTTACTCCTCGGTAAGTAATGCATTGGTTAATGCTTCAAAGTGGAAAAACGTATCTTAATCACTCAAGTTATTTATTCGCATAGCGTAATCAAGAAGTTATGGTCTTTCAAATGAGAGAGGCTATCTTGGTTTAAGTCAGTGGTTCTCAAACTTTAACTACTGGCGACCAGATTTTCAATCACAATTTTTATCGCCCCCCCCAAAATAATATTGTATTGAATGCAATAATAATGCACTTTGGGGGGAGGGTGCTAAAGCTGCAATAGGATCATAATTATAAACCGTACAAATTAACAAGATAAGTATTAAATTTTGTATATGTTACTTTTAAGCAACATTTATTTTTATTTTTCTTACTTTTTAGTTCTATTCACTATAAAAGCGTATTTTTTTAGTTTGTTTTTAAACTATAATTTATTTTAAAATTATTTTTGCTATACACGATAAAAATCACAATTCCAGTGAGTAATTTAATTAAAAGAAAATATACTTACCTACTTTGAAGGACTTTTCAATTTTTCTTTGATTTTTGGAGAAAAAATCCAATAAAACTAATGAAAATGTTCCAAATCTGCGTGCCCTTAATAAAGGACATAAAGCATGTTCATAGAAAATATTTTTGAACAAAAGTGGTCACGCAGGGAACTCGATCAAAACTAGTAACTTGATTGTAACAATATCGCTTGCAACTCCCCCCTCCCTCCAAAAAAGGCGAAATGTGATAAATTCATTTTACTTCCCATTAAGACAGTCTTATTGGAGAATACTCTGTCAAGGTCATTGGTAACAAATAAACAGTTTTCCCAGAATTAACGATTTCGTGAACATCAGATGACTGCGAATCGCGCGATCCATCCCGTGTTAAAAGTGTATTTAAAAAAAGGATATTAGTTCTAAAATATAGAATTGCGTAAAAATACATCTTGAGCTAGTAATCCTTCAAAGTACCCAATATGCTTATCCATATATCATATCTCATTCACATGGGAAAAAAGCAACAGAAAAATATTATTTACAACTTTCCTAAAAGAAAAACTGATGGAGTGAAACATACCAGAAAGTTTGAAGGTCAAATATATGATAGTCAAAAGTAGTATTTTAGGGGTTAAAGAAATGTAATAAAAAAATCTCTCATCGTGTGATTACAATAAAGCAAATAAAATTGTTTTTTATTTGGTTATAGGATCAAAGGTAGCAAATGAACGTTTCAAGTGGAATGTTTTATTTTTGATGATCACCAGATGCTATGCATAAATAAAATCAGTGTAAATGTGAGTTTTTTATTATGTCAGAAAGCATTTTGATTTTCTTCATTCAAAAAATTGATTTCTTAAATCTTTTATTTTCAAAATGCTAGCGCCCCCCTCACAGGGATACCGCCCCCCAGGGGAGGCGCCCCACAATTTGAGAAACACTGGTTTAAGTACTTTCTGTAAAGAGCAAACAAAAAGTGATTGTAAAATTCAAATAAATTGATTTCTTGTACCTCCTTTTCCACACGTTTTTATTAGCTTCACCTATATGTAGCGGAACCTTTGAATCCAGTTTCTAACCACTTTAAAAGGTCATATGAATTCGAAATTTCGCACTCTTGTCACAATACAATAATTGAATAACAAACTTTCATTGCTCTGATCAAGATCATCAGGATCAAAAATCCTTTTAGCTATGGGAAATTTTTAAAAATTTAAAATTGTTCAAAAACGTAAAATGGGGGAGGGGGAATGGGCTATTGGGATAAAATTACATATTTGAAGAGTTCATAGGAAGAAAAAACAATCAAATCCAGCCGGTGCGATCGACCAAGGTAGCATAGGATTCGAGTTATTAATGGGGAATCCCTGTAGGGGGAGCACCGGAAGGCGCCAATTCCACGTAGGGCTCACGCGTACACGAAAATATGACGTACCTCCAAAATTCAAGTTCCAAGCTCAATTCCATAGCGGGGGGGGTGAAATTTTTCAGATCCCATAGGATTAACATGAGAACATGATATTTTAGTGCTTAAGCCCTACCCATGCCTACACAATGGGAGTCAAGTATATGACAGCATGGGTCTCGACGAGTGGAACAGTTGGTTCAAATCTCAAGTCCGAGACTCAAACAGGAGCAAATGTATTGTGGATTTAAATAATTTTTAAAAGTTTAAAACAAAATTAAAAACAACTATATAAGGAATAGCCCAATGAGCATGGAATTATAATAACTGGAAGAACAGTTAGAGAGGGATCGAATGAGCCAGGTTCGAATGGACTGTGGAGCTTGAGAGTCGAGATATTGGCCAAAAGGTTGTAAAGGGGGTGGCAATGCACCGGGGGGGATGTGTTCTAGCAGATCCTAAACATAACAAAAGTTATTACAATTCCCAAAATATCAGTCTCTTAGCACCAAAAAATTGGCATATTTTTTTCTTTTCATCATTTCTCTAAAACAGCTTGGGGATTCAACTAATTCACTTACAACAGGGAAAAGACAAAGAGCATTTATTTTAGCATATTGCGTGAATTGATCATCTCATTTAGGGATTTGACAAAAGCCCTAATTTCATCGTTTTCCTGCGACATATAGGCGGTGATCTTCAGGGGTACCTCTCGCTCTCTTTCCTCGCCAACTGTAGTATTTGATACTTTGCGGGTAACATATATATATATTAGTCTTCTTTTAATTTATTTACTGCTATATATATATATATATATATATATATATATATATGTGAAGTTGAAGGCACTATTGCAAGCCCCCTTAGCATCCCCCTAGAGAGGGCAATGTCCCCGACGGGGGAAAGGAGCGACGAAGGAACATCAGAACCAGAGAATCCTTTGGGACCGCAAGAGAGGCAGACGCGCATTGACAAAGCAGTAATAACTCTTAAAAAATAATGAAAGCCAATTAGGCTACGACGCGCGTTTAAATGTTTCACTCCATTCATTAATTGTTATTCTCCCTTTTATTTATTCTTGTTTTAAAAATAAATACAGATTAGTCTCTCTCTCTGTCTCTCTGGCAAATCCCAGTTTACGAATTCATCCCAAGTAACAACATAACATTTGAAAGCTCGGCCTCAAATTAAATTAAAATTAAAAACCCCTAGAAAATACAACGAGTCAAGACTGGTGGACCACGCACGCTTCAACGACGAAACCGACAACGAAAACCACAACGACGAAATCATCAACGGTGAGTCCATTCCAATTTACTCCTTTATTGTTCTGAAGATATTTATTTACGATGGTCTGTCTAGAGGAAATTGCTGCTATTGCGAACATATTAAAGACGGCCCCTGCTTCAACGGTGCAACTTCTGCACAAAATTGTTAATGACGAACCCTACAGTAAATTTTCTAGAAAAGAGTTAAAAAAATTCGCGGGTTTCCCACAGAATTACGACATTGAAGCACGAAAGGATAAAATTTTAAGGGACTTTACGAAAATTAAACTTATTACCGTCTGCACTATATTAGGACTGAATTGCGCGGGAAGCGCCAAAGAATTAAGCGAGCATATATTTAAAAATTTATCAGATCTTGCATCTTTAAAAAATAATTTTACCGAACAATTGACGGATGACGAAGACTCGGCGCCCTTTTCGCTAGAATCTACGAACGACGCGAATAAACAACCCCTCACCCCGCCAATTTATCACTTGCCCTCTCCGCAGGATGTTTTTGTTCCCCTCCCTCAAACACAACGAAATCAAACCCAAAGAGGGAACGAAGAGAATGTATTTTTGTTAAAGGACCTTTTTTCAACTATGAGGTCGTTTACGGGAAATGATAATTACAGCGTTAAAGTTTTTTTTCGCGACGTAGAAGAAAACTTTATTTTTATCCCACACATATCTGATTTGCAAAAAATTATTTGTGTTAAACGTTTGCTTCAAGGTCCTGCAAAGACTTTTATCCAAACTCTCCATAACATATTAACGTATAGTTCTCTTAAAGCTGCATTAATAGAAGAATTTGAAGATTTATTTTCTTCTTACGACGTCCACAAGGAAATGCAAAAACGGAAATTACGCCCTACGGAATCTCTATTTGAATATTTTTGGCCATGCGTGAAATTGCTTCAAAAGCACACTTTCATTTAGACGATCACAGCCTGATTATGTATTGTATAACTGGTATACCTGATTCTAACCATAATAAATTGATATTATATGCATGTAAAAGTATTTCAGAATTTAAAGAAAAGTTAAAGATATATGAAAAGGTTTTTATGCAAAATAATTCTTATTGTATTGATAATGAAAACAAGCGTACAAAATTTAAGCAGTATGATTTTCCTACATCTAATAAAAATATGTGTTCTGATAATAAATTTCATAATAAAGATCAATTTAACGATGCTAATGTTAATAAGAGTGATGTGCGTATACGTTGTTATAATTGTGGATTATTTAATCATACCTCTAATGAATGTTACCATAAAAATAAAGGTTTAAAATGTTTTAATTGTAACCAATTTGGTCATAAAAGCTCTCAGTGTGTATTTAAAAAACCTGATGTTAAAAATGAAATTGTTAATGAGATTGTTAGTGAAGTTGTTAATGAAATCAATTCCTCATCAGAAATGCGTAAAACTGTTAAAATTAAGGGATATGATTTTGATGCTCTTATTGATACGGGTAGTACCATTACTTTAATACGCGAAAGTGTTCATCAAATTCTTGGAAGACCGACGTTAAATCCTACGAAAATAAATTTAGCTTCTTTCGGTAAGAGTGAAATTAAAACCTTTGGATCTTTAAATCCACTATTGATATTGAAGATAACAAATTTATGACGGACATTTATGTTATTGACAATTTGCAAACAACTATTGATGTAATTATTGGAACTGATGTTTTAAAACAAACTGAATTTAAAATTACTGCAAATGGTATAGAATTAATACCTAAGAAAAAGGATCACTTTATTAATTTAATTAATGTATCTAAGGCACATAACCAATCAGAATTAAAAGATAATGCCCTAGAAGTATTACAACTAAAATTAAAAAATACAGAAGATAAATGTAAAAATTTAGAAATGCACGTACGTAACACATCTACATTATCATTAGTAAAAACGGTGTTATTAGATAAATTGCATAAATTAGAGGAATCAAAGTTAGAAAAGGTTGACAAGTTAGTTAAACTTGAAGAAAAGTACGAGATCTTACAAGAAACACTTAAAATTACAGAAAAGCGACTTGTTGAGAAAGAAATTGAATGTGCATCGTTAACAGAAAAAATACTCATCGTAAACGCACTAACGGAATCAAACGATCATCCTAAAACATCGAAGTCAATTAAAGAACGAGAAATTAACCCTAGCAAGCGGAAAGCTAAGAAGTCAAAGTCTATTGGAAGAAATGCTAACAAAACAAGTGATAGTGATGAGAATCAAGCCATTGCCAAAGAGAAAAATGATTTGCTTAGACAGATTGATTTCCTTAACTCCATTATTTTGGATACGAAGTTGAAAGAGCCAAACTAGAGTAAAGCACAGTTCTTTAAAAAACGCAGACAACTACACAAATATAAAAAACACGAATCAGTAAGAACCCAGTCCGGAACACAACTCAAATTACGATCCAAGTTCTGCGAACCCTACCTAATTAAGACCGTCAAACCCCATGACAGAAATGAAGTTAAAAATGTTGGTCAACACGAAGGTCCTCATCTTACATCCACAGCTGTTGATTTCATGAAGAGGTGGTCAACCGTTGATGCCTGACGATTTTACGACTGCAATTTGAGTTCCCCCCACAGTGACTCTCTGTGAACAGAACTTTGAATAACGAACTGAACTTTTTCTCTTTCCCTTTTTATAGCTTTTTTTTTTGAATAGCTGTGAGCAGCAGTGACGACCTGCTTCCAGATAAACAACACCTGTGTGAAGTACTGGAAAGCATCGCACTTGTTATTTTTTCTTTTCACTGTTTTCAATTTTTGTTTTATAGGTTTGCTTACATTTTGGATTTTCTTTCGCTGTGGTCAGCTCATTTTCAGGATGGCCGACTGTGAAGTTGAAGGCACTATTGCAAGCCCCCTTAGCATGCCCCTAGAGAGGGCAATGTCCCCGACGGGGGAAAGGAGCGACGAAGGAACATCAGAACCAGAGAATCCGTTGGGACCGCAAGAGAGGCAGACGCGCATTGACAAAGCAATAATAACTCTTAAAAAATAATGAAAGCCAATTAGGCTACGACGCGCGTTTAAATGTTTCACTCCATTCATTAATTGTTATTCTCCCTTTTATTTATTCTTGTTTTAAATATAAACAGATTATTCTCTCTCTCTCTCTCTGGCAAATCCCAGTTTACGAATTCATCCCAAGTAACAACATAACATTTATATATATACATGATATGTATACTTCTTTTCATCAAAACATCCATCATAAAATGTATATTATATTCTCAAAAAAAATAAAGCTTTGAAAAAAAAACTTTTTTTTTAATGTACATGCATGTGCGTGTGTATAATATATTTATTCTTAGCACACAGAACGATATATATTTTTTCTCATTTGAATTAAATAATACTAATGAAATATTAATGAAATTACCCTATGAGATTTCAAAACAATAAGGACATTTAATTATTTTTGATTTTTAAAGTCGAATGCCACACGTTTGTTCAATTTTTAACGTGCTTAACTTGCGATGGAATATTCTGAAATGAAAGTAGAGAAATGAAATATTTATCATTTAGTAGAAAAAAAAAATTACTTTAACGTTTTCAAATTCAATGCCATATATTTTATAGAAAGTTCCACAGAGCTTCCACTTTTGTAATACTTTTCTTCTTGCTAAGATTAATTTAGCTTCCATTATATTTCTGTCTTTGGAAAACAAAAAATGCCTATTCACTCTTATTTTCCAAAATGCAGTGAAAAAAATGGAAAAAAAAATTAAGCATATTTAGTGATGTTTAAGATTATGTACAGAATAAATAAGTATTTTGATTGCTCTTAAGATATGTTGGCTTGATAAAAAATTCCAACAGAAAAAATTGTTTCCACTTAAGCATTGATAAATACAGTTGATACATTAGTTTGAGTTTTTAAATATTTGAAAGATAATTCAATATTGAACATTTGGGCTTAATAATGCATTTAGAATTTGTTTTGAAGACTAAAAAGGCCTGAACAAAAAATACAATTCAATTCGCTTTAGTAGAAAAAGACAAAAAAATAGCTTTTATTGCATTCCTATCTAGAAGTATCAGACATAAAGCATTACGTTTTCATCCATCATACCGTGATCCACGCATCCAAAATATTTGCTCGTAAAAAGCGAAACCGTATTTGTTTCCATTCATTTTGGTATTGAAGGTGAAGGGGCGGCGCACTTTGTATGAATTTACGATATCAGTGCTACACGACTCCCATCGTAAACTTTCTTTTCAATAAAGAGAATCGAAGAGGTATTTTCGACGAAATAGCCACTTCATCTGAAAGCGGAGGTTGAAGACCGTCCGGAAAGATGTTGGACATTCGTGGAGACAAGTTCCTTATTTCTGAAAGAGCTTTTCGCCGTTACTCCAAGAATTGAGGGGAGTATTGAGAAGAACTAAGTGAAAATCTCTAAGACACAGGATTTATCTGACTTGATTCCATTTTGAAGGATAATCGATGAATAACGATAATAATAATTTTCTTCGTTAAAAAGGAAAAATGTAGTTATACAAAAAAGGTAGTACTAAAAGAAGAATTTAGTATTTCAGTTCGCAAAGAAGACGAGAATTCCTTCTTTGTAATGTTATTCTTTAGATTAACCTTCCATTAATTCCTGAAGCACATATCTTGCTTACGCCACAAAACGTAATTGTCGATGAAAATCTTTAAGTTATTTGCTTAGCTCCAAGTGGAAACGAAATGCATTAGAACAGATTCACTTCAATGTTACGATGATAATATGCTTTGAAGGAGAGGAACAACCCTATATAAAATGAATGTCAATAGTATTTTTCTAAAAAATAATTTTTCTTTTTTTTTTAATCTAAGCCACCATTGATTCTAAGCCTCACTCCAAATTCTCAGTAAAATTTTGTGAAAAAAGTAAAACAATTGAGTAAATAAGTTTATCGATATGCAATATTTATGAAATAAAAAATTTAAAATGAGAATGATTATTTTATCACTATTAAAACATATAAATACATACACAAACCTGTAATTGCTCTAACCATCAGTATAATGTTCAATTTCCTTCATCCAAAGAGTTCTTCCACCTTTGATGCTAAGCTGCGCCCGATTTTCAGTAACATAGACATTGATAATAAATAAAGTACATATATTTAAATTTCAATAATCAAAGCAATTTTTAAATAAACTAGGGAGGACCCCCTGCCCGAATAATGGAGCCTTATCATACATTGTAAAAATTATACAACTTTTTACACTCATTGCTAAAATTGTAAAACTGTACTTTACATGTATTATGCACTATTTTTGGAATGTATTGTAAGCAGAAGAAATGGTAATTTTCAAGTCTTCATCTCCTCATTTTATAATTTGTATTTCAATTTAGTGTTTCTTCAAAAACAATGTTCCTAATCCCCTTTTTCCTCTAAATTGCACTGTATTTTTATTTCGTCTTTGCTTCTTCACCCGAACAGAGCCACATACAGTTATATTTGAGTAAATATTATTTCTTTCGATGTTACATATAAACCGAATGCTTCAAAACTCTGTCCCTGCGATTTATGAAGAGTCATGGCAAATGCCAATCATACAGAAAAGTACGTACGTCTCAGTACGAAGTGAATACCCGAATTCTCTCGAATGTTCAAAATGATTCATTGTTAAATTCGATTTTTCGTGATCCATTTTTACTAACTATAATGAACTATATAATATTTTTACTAACTTTAAAAATAAATAAATTTATTACATCATCACGAAAAGCATTAGAGATACACTTACTGCCGTTAAAATTTGCGCCCCAAGAAATAATTGTGGGATCGTACCGAAACTTGGCATTAAGGTACACTTCGTTCTCCTTAGAGTAAAAAACAGGTAAACAGAGCCTGTTTAAGTGCACGTAATCTTTAAAAAGGAAATGCTGAAATAAACATGCCGTACGCAAGCATCGAGCACAATATGAGTATCTGTCAGAGTTTGAGAGGGGATAAATCTAAGGGATTATAGAAACTAGGTGGTCAGTTCGGTGAGTATGTCGTCAAGTAAGCCGTTCTACTTTGACTGGGAAAAGGTGTTGGAACCAGCGGAAAGAAGATACATCATTTACGCGGCGACTAGGCACGGGACGCCTTGACAGACCAGTCGTCGAGAAGACTGTCACATCATACGACACACACGTGTAGAACCAACTACCTCATTGGCCACTGTCCATAATAAGCAGCACCTACTCTGTTGAAACTTTTATCTTCCCGAACCATCTCAAGCAGCCTTGCTGAAGGACATCTGGTATCGCCTTGCCCATTACGCGTGCTGCCAATCACAACCACTCACCGATGCCTCCGTTTGGAGTGGTGTCGCGCACGACGGAATTAGACTGCAATAGAATGAAACTAAGTCGTCTTTAGTGACGAATCTGGATTCATTTTCTGCAGTGATGCTAATCAAGTTCGCGCATCGAGGCCTACCTTCACTTAACAGCGACACACCGCTCTTACAGCTGGTCTGATGGCATTTCTTACGATACACGCTCACCCATAACATTGATCCGTAGCACAATGACAGCCCAGAAATTCGACCAGGACATCCTTCAGCCACATGTGTTGCCACTCATGGCAGGGTTCCCAACAGCCCTCTTTTTCCTTAAAATTGCTCCCCTCTGTTGTCGTAAAATATGAATATAAACCCACTTCTAAGTTATATATCTCAAAAATTCTAGTTGAGCCTCTGTAGAGAGGTGTGGGCTATCTATAGGCAAAATATTATTATAATAGAAGCATTTTTCCCAAAGGGAGAACATTTTGAAAAAAAAAATTATTTTAAGTCAATTTTTTGCCAAAATATTGTACTTAAATAAATTTCTTTGTCAAAATGTCCTTAAAACAATTTTATACATGTATTATAATCTAAGTGATACTAATTATCATGAAAATTATCTATTTATGTGCTTTTGCAAAATCATGGTTCCGAACGTAGTCGGATACATTAATAGCTATTGTTCTGAATTACAAATATCGATATTAAATATTATATGTTGCATAATGATATTTGCATAATATTAGAAATAAAATAAATTAAAAGAATGCAACATATATATATATATATATATATATATATATTCTGTAAGCAACATTTATAAAATTATGTTATTGCAGTTATATAAATTTGTATTTATGTTGGAAAAAAATGTAATTCAAACAATTCAATCAATAAAATCGCATCTTAACTCAGCATTCAATACACGTGATTATTCTACAAAAAAAAAGTCTTCTTTTTCAAACATTTTCCTACAACAAACTTGACCTTTAAAGTATGTAAACTCTATCTGCATTAAATTTCAATTTGTTCGGAACAGTTTATTGATATTTCGGTTCAATTTTGATTCTCTGGGTAGAATGTGTGAAAGAGATTTCACGAAAGCGAATCTAAGTATGAGAGAGATGCATTTTGAAGCCTCAAGGAATTTCAAAATGCTGAGAGCAGTCTATTTGCTTTCAAAGTGCACTCAAAGAAATACGACAAACTGAAAAAAAAATTAATCCCAGAGAAGAAACATGTCTTTAAAAAAGAAATGATTTTCTTTCAAGAAACTATTTTAGAAACTTTCTTAACACTTTTAAAGGAAAGGCATTTGTTACGTCAGAGTTCATCCTCCTCGTTCAATACACAGAAGGAAATACAAATAGGGACGTTGAACAATATGTAAAAATAAACACATAAATAATTCAGTTTTCGTGTAAGCCTATATCAATTCATACAGCTGAAGCGTAGAAAAAAGTACTGGTTTCTCTGTTATAAGTGAGACTTGAGTGCAACATTTCTTTTTAAAAAATATTGTCACGATTAAAATAAAAGCTATTATTAATTTTGATACCGATTATGTCTAACGTTTTAAAAAAAACTATCTTTAAAATAAATTATGTATTTATATTTCCAAGATGGTTTCTCAAAAATATTATTTAACGCTTCAAATACTTCTTCATGGAAGTTATCTCTCTGGAATAATTCATTGAACAAATGTTCTTAATTTGTCAAAGCTATATCTAGTTATTTTTCTTTTCGTTTTGATTTATAGTTAGATATTATTTAGAGTTAGTAGGAAAAAAGAACCTGAATTTGCCGATGAAATATATGTTTTCCCACATTCATTTTTAGTTTGTTAAGATGAAAAGGATAATTAATAATTTATGTAACCTTAAGATTTCCAGATACAATGAGTACTTTTTTTATTATTTCTAAATTACCAAATAATTTCTAAAATACACAAAGAATCAACTTAAGTGATAATATTTTTTAAAACGCACTTATTTTTTAGTCTGTTCAATAGTTTGAATAATACAGTCCTAATGGCACATCAGTAGATGCCAGAAATATTTATTAACACTACAAAGACTGAAGCTTAGTATATGCCTATGGTACCCCAAATCATACGAAATGACAGCATTGTGAAAGAATAAATAATGTGTAAACAAATTTGTTAAAAATTAATTTTTAATATTTTTTATATTATTTAGAGTCACATAGAAAGTTATTAGTAAATATTAACATTAAAAGAAATTTACTACACTCGGGAAAAGAATATACTGTACTAGCCGTTACCCACCCGCATCACTGAATATTTAACGACGTTGAATAAATGTATACTGTTTACATATATTGATATCTAACATTAAAATTCGATTTTATTGAAAAATAAATTTATAGATGTAAGTCGCCTCTTGTTATAAAAAGGGCATAAATTAAAATATCTAATTTCTATTTATACCTAAAATAGAAGTGGAAAGATTTTTTGTTATCACTTAACCTATAACAATCAAGTGGATTTCCACCAAAGCAACTTTCAGTGAATTTCTACTCCATAAAATAAACATTCGTGCTAAATTTCAAGTCTAAATCTAACACAGCAAAAACGGAATTTTTATCATCAATACCTCGTTGAAAGCATTCTTAGCAGATTCCAATTCAACAAAAAAAAGCATGCAAACCAAAGTTTATTATTATAGTCTTAGCAGTTAGAAAACGTGAATTTTGTCTATCAATACGCCCCAATAACTGTCCCCGCTCCACCCCCTGGAGTTGTGATTTCCGTAAATACCATTCTTGGTGGAACTCTATTCAACTATATAAAGAAACGTGCTCAACAAATATCGAGTAAATGGGCTAAATTCAAAAGCAGGAATTTTTCTATAACACGCCTTAATTCCTTGCAACCACACACCTTTGAAGGTCCGTTTTTGCAAAACTTTTTGTAAAAAGAACTCTATTCCATGAACGGAACATAATTTCTAATTTTCAAGAAGGTGGGTCTAGTAGTTGAAAAGCGGAAATATTTATTTATTATACGCCCCGTAATTCCCCTCAATGACACTTGAGATCAATTTTCCACAAACCTATTTTGTAGCGGATCTCTACACCATGAAAAAAATCCGCTTACCAAATTTTAAGACTGTACGTCTACTATTTTAAGAATGAAAATAATTATGTATAACGCCCCTTAAGTTCCCGCAACGCCACTTAGGAAGCGATTTTCACTAAACCCATCTTATAGCGGGTCTCTACCCAATGAATGGAATCTGCTTACTCAGTTTCAAGATTTTACGTCTAATAGTTTAAAAAAGGAGTTAATTGCCTATAATGCCCCTTAATTCTCCACAACACCACTTGGTGGTCGAATTTCACAAAACCCATTTTGCAGCGATTCTCTACTCGATGAAAGGAATCAGCTTATTAAATTTCAAGACTGTACGTCTAATATTTTAAGAAAGGAAATAATTATCTATAACGCCCCTTAATGTCCCGCAACGCCACTTAGAAAGTGATTTTCACAAAACCCATCTTATAGCTCTTATGCAGTCAGTCAGTGAGGGAGGGAGTCGCTTTTCTCCTTTATATATATTTTATATATATATTAAGATGACTTCTTTGGGCAATCTAGTGCTAAATAATTTTGTATCAAATTTTTGCACTTTTTTTTAGTGCTAGAAGGATGACTAAAAATTAACTACCATTTTTTTAGCTTATTTTATTTGAGAAGTTAATATAGGTTTAAAAAAGAAGCAATTTTCTAATTTAAATTTCTTTTAAATCTTAACTGGCAACTATTTAGAGTCAAAGAAAACAGTAACTAATTAGACATATTTAAAAGAGAGAGAGAGAGAGTTATATGAATTATTTGTATTCAACTTTCAATCATTTCTTTTTACACCAAGTGCAATAAATGATACATGTGGAAAAATATTAAAAACCTGATGAAAACAAATTGCAAATTTCTGCATGGCTTGTAAATAAAGATACGCATAAAACTATTTTTAAGACAAATATGGATATTTTATTAACGTCGCAAGCCAACTTCTAAGCATTAAACTAGATCATATTACTGATATAGTAAAAAACAAATCTAATTCTAAGGCTTAATAAACTTAATTATCCATCTAACTTGATGATTAGATAGTTAAAAAAACCGTAAAATCGTGTGCAAGAAACTGCAGCATGTGAGTTACACTTCCTTCTTATATTACCTATACATTCGAACAGATACTTCAGAACAGTTCAAACTAAAAGGGCAATTAAAGGGATATCTGCAAAACTGAGCAATTAGATAGACGTCTTCTAAAGTACTCAAAAAACTAACAGCTTCATGAAAAACAATCTCATTTTAAAACAAATTACCATCAGAAAAGCAATATGCTAATTTTGACAGCTAATATCTACAAACAGCAACAGCAGCAACAACAAAAACGAGAGCATTTTGATTACAACTTTATGCGTTTGTTTCTTTATGTAATCCTATACTAAATCAAGCAGTAAAGATCTATACTAATCATTACCTGCTGACTGGGGTGAAAAATAATCTGTTTTGGTAATCTTATATTAGAAAGGGAATATTTCTAAGGTCTATATATATGTATATATATATATATATATATATATATATATATATATATATATATATATATATATATATATATCAAAGAATATGCAGCTCTATAAAAATGCATTTACGTTTGAAATGAAATTGCTTATTATCTTCGCTTGCACTTAAATCAAGTCAACTTAAGGAATTAGAACAGCTTTTATCTAGTTTTAGAAACAAGAATAACGTTTTCAACATTTTTATCCAAAACCGATTCCTTTCTTGGAATAGAGGTTTACTTATTCCAAGAAAGAACATATTGATTTGTTCTCTTATTGAATGTTTAACATTTTAATAATTAGAATTTATTGCATTACTCACATAAAAATAAGTTTATTTATATTATGAATATTGGCATGCAAATGTATATAATTTATAATGGTAAAATTGTTTGAATGGGGACATTAGTGAGTTGTTATTGTTTTAATGGAAACTTTAGGTTAAAAGTTTTTAAAAAACGCGAACTATATAGAATAAAAACAGAAAGAAAAAATGGAAAATAAATGCAGTTTCAGTAAACGCTATTGAACTCTGGCATTGGCATTTAGTTCAAATCTGTCATTTGTAAAGAAGAATGAAAAGAAAACCTTTCTTTTTTTCTACTTTCTCGAACTCCTCTTTGAATTATTCATTCGCTTATAAGACGCAGAATATAAACGAGAAAAACTTCCAAGAGTTTGTAAAGGGATAATTTTATTTAGAATTTAATAATTTTATTTTTTATTTAGAATTATTCTTCGAGGTTTTTAATCCGCATGGCAAGCAATTTTTAGTTTTCATCGTAAACTCAGTGACTAAGACTTTGAAAGGTTTTTAGTGCAAATCCCGTGTCCATTCCGATTTTTTATGCGTTTGATATTTATTTTCAAAACCGAACCTATTCAATATTATTTTTCAGCTGAAAGTTTTTATTTGAGACTGAATGGATTCCAAAAGTTGACAACGACTTCTGTTTGTGTGAATTCAGATATCCGAACGCGTTGAAAATGACCAAATTCGTTCAAGACATATATTTTTGTTTTTTATGTTATTGAATAGTGCAGTGGTTCTCAAACTTTAACAGCTGGTGACCCAATTTTCAATCATAATTTTTATCGCCCCCCAAAAAATAATATTGTATTGAATGCAATAATAATGCATTTGGGGGGAGGGGTGTTAAAGCTACAATACGATCATAATTATAAACCGTACAAATTAACAAGATAAGTATTAAGTTTTGTATATGTTACTTTTGAGTAATATATATTTTTATTTTTTTACTTTTTAGTTCGAGTTACTATAAAAGCGTATTTTTTTAATTTGTTTTTAAACTATAGTTTATTTTATAATTATTTTTACTATACACGATAAAAATCCCAATTCCAGTGAATAATTAATTTAATTAAGAGAAAATATACTTACCTACTTTCAAGGAATTTTCAATTTTTCTTTGATTTTTGGAGAAAAAATCCAATAAAACTAATGAAAATGTTCCAAATTTGCGTGCTCTTAATAAAGGACATAAAGCATGTTCATAGAAAATATTTTTGAACAAAAGTGGTCACGCAGGGAACTCGATCAAAATTCGTAACTTGATTGTTAAAAAAACCGTTTGAAACTCCCCCCAAAAAAGAGGGCGAAATGTGGTAAATTCATTTTAGTTCCCATTAAGACTGTCTTTTTGGAGGATACTCTGTCACGATCATTGGTAACAAATAAGCAGTTTTCCCAGAATTAACGATTTCGTGAACATCAGATGACTCTGCGCATCGCGAGACCGATCCCGTGTTAAAATTGTTATTCAATAAAACATATGGATATTAGTTCTAAAAAAGAATTGCGTAAAATGTTCTTTGTTATGCATTGTATGTTTGCCAAATAATCCTTCAAAGTACTCAATACGCTTATCCATGTATCATATAACTCATTCACATGGGGAAAAAACAACAGAAAAATATTATTTACAACTTTCCTAAAAGAAAAACAGATGGAGTGGAACATACCAATAAGTTTAAGGTCAAATAAATGATAGTCAAAAGTAGCATTTTAGGGGTTAAAAGAAACGTAATAAAAAAATCTCTCATCGTGTGATTACAGTAAAGCAAACAAAATGTCTTTTTTTATTTTGTTATGGGATCAAAGATAGCTAATGAACGTTTGAAGTGGAATGTTTTATTTTTGATGATTACCAGATGATATATATATAAAATATATCAGTGTAAATGAGCATTTTTTTTAAGTCAGAAAGCATTTTGTTTTTCTTCATGCCAAAAAATTATTTTTTAAACCTTTTATTTTTACTATGCTCGCGCCCCCCTCGCAGGAATACCACAGTTTGAGAAACACTGGAATAGAGATATCTTTTGGCGTTACAAAACATGCTTTTTTTGTTTCTACGCTACCTAGAGGACAAGTTATAATCCTTTTTTTAAAGTTAGAAGAACCGAAAGTAGGTCTTTGATCTACCAGAAGTGGGTATTTATATTGCTCAAAATCTATCATGGCGAGTCTGATAACTCAAAATATTACAAATGTATTTCTAAAAAGCTTTTTGAATCAGATATTTATATTATTTTTTTTGAGTCTGCACTAAAATATTTCTTATTGTATGAATAATCTTTGAGTTATGCTTTGTTATTTAAATAATGGTATCATAAAGAATGTAACTTTTCTTATAGTGTTTACTCAATCAGCTCTAAAATTTTCTAATTTTAATAAATCATTGAAATGTTAGTACATTTTCTAGATAAATGCATCTTATTTGTTTTAGCAATATTTTTACTAATATATATTACTTTTTTCTCTAATTGATTTGAGGTTTTTCAAAATTAATGCTAAAATTTCACTTATAATTGTAATTTCTGTAAAGTTTAGGTAAATTTTTTTAAAAAATTATTAGTAAAGTATTAATATTTATTGGTAATGAGTCCTAAAAAGCATTATAATGTTTAAAAATTTGCCAATTTTTTAAAAAGTACTCCGAAAGTGCTCGGATACCTTAAAATGAATAACTGTTCTGTACATTTGATTTTGTTTTATTACGTTCACGTTTAATGCGGGAACATGTGTTTGAGAAAACATATAAGGGCTGCCTAAATGAAAAGTGGACAAGTTAAACAAAAATAATATCTTTTTTATAAATCAATATAAATTGCCATGGACGCTTTAACACATGTCCCATCGTTTCGACAGTCGGCTTCGCTGTCGAAAGATTGTGATTGATTGCCGAGGAAGTCCTGCATGGCCAGGATGTCAAACTCAAAGGCTAACTTGGACCAAACCAACAAGGTTTAATGTTAGATGGGTAACAAAAAAAAACATTGATAGAAACGAATAAGTTTCTTTCGAATAATATATTATAATAAAAGAACAAGAAAAATTTTATTGTTTACTTCTTAACACTCGACATCTATTCTCTGCTACTATCTTTTATTTTTCGGAAAAAATTGTGACATTTTATTATATGTTATTTTGCGCCGACTGGCAGGGCCTCGATAATGTTCGTCGTGACCCACGAGTTTGAAACCCCTGCTGTATAGACAGGGACGACTTAAGGCATGGGCCCGCGCCCAGGACCTCATCCTCTGTGAGGACATCGTTTCGTTTTCGACTCTGTCATGATAAGATCATGTGGTCCAGATAATTTAAATGGGGTCCAATATTATTCCCGTACATATTTTCCAAAAAACAGAGAATTTCAAACTGATTGTCAACTGATAAAAGTGGTAAGATTGAATTACTATGTGTTGTCGTAATGTAGGTCTAGGCCTAATGACATAAACTATTATTCAATACATTTAGTTGAAATATGGCCATTAGTCTAGTCGGTTTAAGCCTAGGGTTTTGAGAATGTGAGTCGTACTCATTTATAATTGTTTCAAATTACTATTTTAACGAGTATTTGACAGTGCATGCTATATACTGTCTACATTTAAACATTTTAGGTAGGTCCCACTTTTGCATGAAGTCCACAAAAAAAATCTTAAGATTTATCTGAGCCCAGGGCCTCAAAGAGTCTTAAGACGTCCCTATGTATAGTTTCCTTCACCTCATCTTTCGAATGGAAACGCACTGTTTCTTTTTAAGTGGAACAAGTGTGGAAGATTTCAGAGAGACAAATCTGAACTTTTTGGCAAGTGTCCCCACACTTTTAAACCGAAACTCTTTAATGTTCGCTGGGTTTCACGGAAGACGTTTGGGCTGACATTGCCATGAAAATCAGATATCGTTTGCCGACCTTCGTGAAAAAGTTTGCACCAAATGTTCAAACTAAGCAATACTCGTCAAAGACTGCCTCCATTGTCTTACTTACTCGGGAGAATCGAAAAAACCAAAAGGGTTTCGAGTTGTGTACCAACCCTTCGAGAAGTTATTTTATTTGCATACTAAGCGAAATACATATACAAAAGGGTCCCGAATGAGAGACCCTCCCCACAAAATTCTTGAGAACCCGAAAAAAAAACACCCACAAACACGAACACACTCTTTGATGAGAAATAGAGTCCCTAAAAAGGACATAGGACACGCGGGGAAACCACTTCCAAAAGAAATAGAGAAAATAGGGATGGGGGAATGTTGGAAAAAAAGAGAAAGAAGGTCCAAACATTTTTTTTTTCTATATTGTTGGGAAGACGGTTCACACGCGGCAACAAAGGCGAGACCCTCACAGAGGGAGGGTGGGGTGGTTAGTTAAGAAACCTGTGACAAAGGGAAATAGGCGCCAAATCCACTTCACTCCCTTTTCCAATCTTGAAAAAATAGGGAAATCTACATTAACAAAACTTTTCTAAACAGATTTCATTTGCAATTTGTTAACAGAATACTCCCAAGTTATTATGGTTTTTTGTCATGTTGTAAATCTAAAATTATTTGTATTGTCTCCAAAGGGGAGGTGCCAAGTTTGAAAATAAATATAAAATGATTCTTCTTTTGAGTTCACAAAGGGTTAGTTTTACAATGCTTATGGGTAGATATTTTATGTTGCTTCATGGTCTGGATAGATACAGAAATTGCCCGTTGTTCCTACTTTAGAGCTGTAGTTGCCATTTTTCAACACTTCATGGACCCCTTATTGTATAACTTTATAATTTGCGGTTCACTAATAGGATTGATCTGAGAGTGGTAGACCACCATAGCTATATTTACGTCTTTATTTAATATTCCATGCCCCTGAAAATAAGCTTTATGAAAAGCAATAACAAACAACAGACTGAAGTGTTTGGCCACCAATTTCCAAAAATTGGTTGAGGTTACCAAAAATAGCTATCCTTAGGAAATTCGTTCGTTTGTTTTTCGTTTAGTTATTTCGGTAACCAATAGCTTTTAGTAAAGCATAATTTCTCACGCATCACCAATTGGTGACTGCTGCTCTGTAACACACATCAGTAATTATGTATTAGCATCATCGTAACAAAATTGGTGTCAGGTGTATCGCACCTTAATACCTAAACAACAAAGATTCTAAAAATTTTTATGTAAAAAGAAATGGATGGAAAATGGTGCGATTTGCATGGCGGTAATTTAGCTTCAGTGATGCTAATATTTAAGTATACAGATAATAAATAATTCTCCATGTGAAAAGCAGTCTCTGTGTCTAGATATAATCCACTCTGTTTTAAAGATAAGCCCTTAACTTTGTTGATAACAGTTGCTAATGTTAATCGAATTGTGAATTGTAAAAATACTCCATCATTAGCCACACTTTGTCGTAGATTTCTGCTGCAAAATCCATATTGGAATTTTCCTGGCGTATTCGATTGAAAATATATTCAGCCTCTCATTGCGTTGGATTTCAGCTGTGTCAATTGATGCACGTTTGAAGTTAAATATTTCATTAGAATTCTTTATTTTTTTTTTTTCTTTTTGTTCTTATTTTTTTTTTTTAAGGTTTTGAAATCTTATATGTTTTTGTTTTAATGTTCTTTTCTTTTTAAGTGCAGTTTTCAGGTTTTAAGAAATTTTATAAGCTTTGTTTGAATTTTTTTTCTTTTTAAGTGCAGTCAATTGACTTCACTACATAAAAATAAAGTCTTGCGGGAAATCAAACTTAGGTCGCCATACTTGCAAGACAAAAGTAGTACAACGAGTGTAATTGCACATCAAACTGAGAAAGAATGAATAGCAGCAAACGAGAAAGACAAAGAATGGCACAAATACATGCTGAGGGCAGGCACAGCAGAGCCACATGAGGATGCACATTTGCGAGCACATCATTCGTGTTTTACAACATCAGAAAGATGTTAACCAGAAACAGCACATCTGCGTCAAACATGACTTAGCGGTGAGCAATCACACAATAACAGTCACCTTGCTTTCCGGTACAATCCAGTGGAAGATTCTAGTTTCAGGCAGCATGTTCTCATCTACACAATGATAGAAGTGTATCCGTATTGCAAGGCTGTGGAATTTAAGGGAGAAACAAAAGGAATTTTTTGTAGCACTGAAAAAATTAAACTGCCTCAACTCGGAGAACCACAGAGCCATTAAAAACTTTTCTTGCTATGTTCTTTTCTTGTGTTCAAAACATACTGTTTAATATATAATAATAAATCAATACTGTGGAATCAAAACATTTCCTATATAACATCAGGAAATACATTTCATATTCCCATGTGACATTGTTTGGATAAATGTGCATTTGTGAACACACCTCTGATTTAATAGAAATATCCATAACCAATGTAAAACCAACCGATTGCCCTCAAGAAATCCAGAGTAGATCCATTGAAATTTTATATTCAAACTTGAGATCTCCACTTAATAAAGTAAATAAATTTAGGTTCATAACATAAGGACAAAAACAAGCCGTAATAATTTCAAGCATTTAGTTAACAAATTATAAATAATATCATTTAAGGAAAGTTTTGCGTATATATACTTATACATTTTTTAAAAGATCTCATCTGCAATGCAAATGTTTCAACATACTGGATGCATGTGTTTTTTTGTTTAACAAGGCTGAGCCACAGCATTGCGTGGCAGGGTACAGCTAGTCGTACTATAAAAATGGTATCGAAAAATTATATGGACGCTATACTCGCTGTATCACCTTCGAAGGGAACTAACTATATTGAATAATAAAATCAAATTCTATAAAAAAAAAATTTCTAAGCTAGCCTACGAGCTTTTCAGCCCATTTGTTATTTTCATTGTTATCCATAAAATTATTCCAAAGGCTTTGGAATGCAATAAAAGGACCTTGATAGCGTTTGTAAAACAGTTACTTAGGTTAGATGATTTCTTTATTTTTTTATTCCTTTTCTCCCCCTCCTCTACAATATATCCATATTACGCGTGGAAAATGGAGGCATTGGTAAGTGAATTGCTTATTTTTTTAATTTTCATTTAGGGGATTATTTATAAGCCAAACAAAAATTATAAAGATAAGTGTTAATTTCTGTATATAATTTTACGAGTGACCACGTCCATGGTATTACTGGTAATTATTAAACTTGTTCTTATTTAGTATTGTTAAATTAATTATCAAATACATTGTGCAGTACTGATACATGTATAAGTGTATTATATTAGTGTAAATATTAATTTCATTTTTTATTATGTGAAAATCTATTTTGTTTGTTTACTCTTTCAGTAAATTAATAATTTTTTAAAGCAATCTTTTGTTTTCGTTTTTCAATATGTTCCCGCCCCCCTTGCAGAGTTATCACGCCCTTCTAGGGAGGGCGGCCCACAATTTGAGAAACGATGCGTTTGTGTTACACACTGCAATCGCTTACAGACCGGTTAGCTCCTTCCCTCACTTTAGTGTGAGTCTGAACAGTCGTGCCTCCGTGCTCTGTAACCGTTCAAAATGGATGCACTTGTCGGACATCCCACGCATCGAGTAGTGTCACATATTTTTTGAATGCACATATGTTTGGCCTACCGAAACTCTTCACTAACTTAGACGTGCCATCGAAAACACAAGACATTGAATATTATCGTCACACATCTGAAAAATCGGCTGATTTTTATGGATAGGAAAACCGCTTTCGTAAGCACACGTACACCTCTTAATATTGTGGGATTTTGTCTTCTGTTTCGGTATCTTTTGACCATGGGAAAAACTCCGAGAATAATTCGAGATGTCAGAAATAAAAGGTTCCCTTACCAAGACCAGGGGGGGGGGCAGAAAGAAAGTCCGTTGAAAAACTCGAAAAAGAACGGTTGGGTGGGCTCCTCCCTCACATACATCATATTCTGTATTCTAATGAAATAACCAATATTTTGAATAACTTCAATTTTAAAGAATGTACTGCAATATTAATAGCTGTGAGCAATTATTTAGTTTAATAACTCTCACGTTACCATGAATTTTCTCAAATGTCACAGCACAAACACAGTAAGAACGTCAACATCTAAATGAAAAATGGCCTTGATTCCAAGTAATTTCCTGTTATTCTCGAAACATAAACAGTTTATTTGAAGGGTTGAAAAGATGGATACAATGACGACTTGAAACAAGAAGTGACACCCTAGCGCAGAGATGGCGAACCAATGGCACGCGTGCCAATGATGGCAAGCGACAGAATATTTTCGGCACGCCATCGATCAAAAACGATTTGCTCAAATCGTTAAATAATAAATTAAACAATTAAAATAATTAAATTAATTAAGTTTACTATGAAGTATTATGAACAAATGTGAGTGATCAGTCGCGACCCCGACAAGTCGGGGAGCAGACACGTTTGTTATGTCTTGCTTAAATACTTCGTGTATTATAATTGCTAATGATTCAAAGTTTATCTACTCATAGTGTGTGTATGTAACTATTTCTAAATATATTCAAGTTGTTTAAAAAATAAATTCTGACGTTTACATTAATAGTTCAGCTTGTATGCATCTAATTTATTAATGTGATCTAATTCTTGTCTTCTAAGTCTAAATCATAAAGTAACTCTTACTGCTTTATTTTTACAAATTTTAATGACCTGAGATAAAAGCGAAAGAGCAGACACTACAGAAATCTCGTACAAGTACTCAATTTCCTAAAAAAAAATAAATCTGCGCATGAGCCCGCAGTCGTGCGCAGTCAGCAAAAAGGTTTTGGGGGAGGGGGGTAATCAAGCGAGAGCACATAGAATAGTCAATTTCGTCGACACAACTGTACATTTAAAGTTTATTTGTGTTAAAATTACAATTTTTAGCTGCTATTTAACATGGCTAGTTCAGCAAAAAAAAAAGTGCAAGATAGTAAGTGAAGCAGAGAATTTCAAACTTGGTGGGCTGAGAAATATGGCAGGATCAATAAAGGCAACACAAAGCGGTGTGTGTTTTATGTTCTGGAACAGTGGTATGCAGAACATATATCGTCTATGAAACGGCATTTTGAAACAAATCACAAATCCTTTTGTGAAAAAAGCGAACCAGAGCAAAAAGAATTAATTGCAAGTGAAATAAAAGACAGAAATAAACAGTCGACGTCGATGTTTAAATATGTAAGCAAACATTGTCACACAAGTGCGGCAAGTTACTCGGCTGCAAATGCCATTGCTAGGCATGGTAAACCTTTTCAAGAAGGAGAGTTTTTGAAGGAAGCTTGGTTGGCATGTGCACCCTCACTTTTTGATGATTTTGATAATAAAGATAAGATAATTCAGCGCATCAAAGATGTTCCTCTATCTAAAAACACAATGAAAGATAGAATCTTGAAATTGGCAGAAAATGCTACAGATCAACAAAAAAAATGGCATTAACTCCGCTCCTTTTATATCGCTATGTGTTGACGAAAGTATTGACATTAACTAAATCGGCACGTTTAGCTGTCTTTGCTCGATATTGTGTAGGAAACATCATTAAGGAAGAATTAATTGCGATAACATCGTTGTTAACAACTACAAAGGGCACAGATATTTGTACGGCAGTAAGAAACTCTCTTGCTGAGAAAGAAATTGATTTGAAAAAAAATTGTATGATGGTGCTCCAAATATGGTAGGCAAAAAAAAAAAAAATGGTTTCATTTCTTCATTTAAAACAGACGTAGGACATTCGATTCTTGAATGCCACTGTATTATTCACCAACAAGCCTTATCTGCAAAGAGTGGTTTAACATCTCTTGATAATGTAATAACTTTAGTCACTAAAATAGTCAACCTCATATCGTCGTAGGCCTTAAATAAAAGAAAGTTTGATTCTTTGTTAGACGAAGTCAATTCGGTGTATAATAGCTTAATAATGTATAAAAATGTTCGCTGGTTGAGCCGCGGGAACGTACTTCAAAGATTTGTTGGTTGCTTGGAAATCAGACTGTTTCTACAAAATGAGAGCAAAATTGAACAATACCCACAGTGTTGATAGATATTATGTGGCTTTTAAACTTGATGTTTTTTACAGACATATGTCAACATTTCAATGACTTGAAAATAAAGCTTCAAGGCCCGAATAAAATAGTTATCGTCATGGTGGATCTCATTCGCGCTTTTGAAGCTAAACTATATGTTTTCAAAAACGATATTATTACAAAAAACTGCAAATACTTCTCAAACTTGAAAAAAAATATCAAAGACTTAGATGCCCGAGAGAAACGAAATGAAGAAACAGTTATTGATGAGATTATTTCCATAATTGGATTTCTTAATCAAAGAATTTTCAGCGAGATTTTCTCAGTTCAAGGAATTATCGGAAACGCGTATAAATTTATTATGTACCCTGATGTGATTTAGTTTGATAAACTGGACTTGTCTCATGTCGATTGGTTGGAAATTGAAGAACTTGAAATGCAACTGATTGATTTCCAGTCTAGTTCAATATGGATTCAAAGGTTTACTGAATCAAGGAAAAAGTTGAATTGTTTGAAGCAGAAAGATTGACAAGCAATATAAGTAAAAATGTCAGTAACGAAATTTTGGAAACATGGAATTCGATTCCAGACGCATTTAACTGTTTGAAGAAGCTGGCTTATGCTATTTTAACCATATTTTCATCTACCTATGCCTGCGAGTCCTTATTTTCAGAGATAAATAACATCAAAGACTCGCTTAGAAACCGTTTAAAAGACGACTCTAATTCAACATGCATTCTACTAAAAGTAACATCTTATAATCCTGATTTTATAAGTTATTTGTCATCTAATCTACAACAGCGGAAGTCACACTAATGTTATTTTAATTTAAATTACAAGTATAACTAAAACATTTATTATTATACAGTGCAAAATGTATTTTTTCGTATTAAATAAAGAATTCTGATTTGTTCGTATTTAGTTTTATTAGTTCTTCAATAATCACAAGTCAAAATTGTTTGATGGCACGCCTATAACTCATTAAACGTTTCTTTAGAAAAAATGGCACGTTGACCCAAATAGGTTCGCCATCCCTGCCCTAGCGTAAAACATTGGCTGCCGAAGAGAACAATATCAAGAAGTAAAATTTGCTTTCACTTTACAAGAAGCATACAAGTGCCTTCACGATTACGAAGATGATGTTGAAATATAGAGAAAGTGTTCGTGTTAATATGTTTCATTTTTATTTAGGTACGCCTAATTGTTCTTTGCTTTCTGGACGATCCTCCGTATCTTCACTTTCTGCGTTATGTTATTTTTATATAAGAATGAAAATGACTTTTCCCTGAATGAGAAATTTCAGTTTATTTTTACTGTTTTTTTTTAAAATAAATACTTTTGTGTTTTAATTTGTTGTGTTATTTGACATTAAATCGATGAATAATTGCACAATATTTTAGGAAATTTTCAAATAAAATATTTTTTGTACGTTTCTTGAAATACTAAAAAAAATGTACATGAAATATTTTTTTTTTTTATTTTTGATTTAAAATTTAAACTCGGTTACCTGAACCCATTTCTGCTTCTGCTGCTGCCCGTGACAAAAGCCTAAATACCTCGACCTCATCCTTATCAACTGAAACATGCCGAACTCCTATAACTTCTAATAAGTTTTCCGCACTTCAACCATCAGTTCTCTTATCAAAGTCTGCAACTACTACACCCAATAGCGAACTTTCTAATACATCTAAAGTCCCACAGAATTCAAAAAATAGAAGAAAACGCACAAAAGCACAAAAATCAGAAATAAAAATAAAAATGGCTTAACATGAACCCAGAAAGTCAGGACTTACAGAATATACAACAGATGACGAAGAAATGATTATGTATGATGTGGAGGCGGAGGAACTAGAACCAAATCCTGAGGATAAATTTGCATGAAAGAATGTTTTATAAACAATCCTAACGAATATACGCACGCCTCGACTCCCAACCGATTCAGGAAAAGTAGAAGCTAATTTTTATACCATGTATTGCCTATGTTTTAAACTAACATGTTCCATTCGTCTTTTTCAAGGCTTTTTATTTTAAGATATGTTCTGACTTGGTGGGGGAACTCCCCATCAAATTTTGTTTTCTTTAATTACTTGAAAACGGTTTTGTATGATTTGAAATTTTAACTTTTTAAAACTGTATTCCATTAATTTTGCATATTTTATAAAACACTTTGAGTTTTTTTTAACAAATGTTGGCGCAGTATAGCCAAAATTGGCTCTTGCGCCATAAAACCCTACACTCACTTACTCATACACTCGATTTTAACTTTTTTTTAAAAGTAAAATTTAATTAAATTTCTGCGTATTTTTCTACTTTTAATGCTTTATATGTATTTTAAAAACAAATGTCACTTTTTTTAACGAGTGTTTGACGCAGCTTAGTCAAAATTGGCTCTTGCGCCATAAAACCCTACAATCACTCTCACACACTGACTCATACTTTTTGAAAATATTACTCATTGTTACATATTATCCCTAAACACAATTTTCACCATTATTTCAATTAAATAATTTAATTGGTTTATTCCTTTTATGGCATTAATTTACATAGTAACAAGGAATTATTTTCTTACTTTTTGGAGTTTTAATTTCAAACAAAAAAAAACAATATCCACAGCCTAAAAGTATATTTATAAGGAGTTTTTTACAAGATAACATGATATAATGATAATTTAAATTTGAATTTTAAAAATTATATTTTAAAAAGTAAAATGTTTAGAAAAAACATCGAAAAAAGAATTACAATTATTACCCACATATTTCTTGTGTAAGAGAGTTTTTACAGTATATTAAAACACGACGGATATTTTTCAATTCCTACTATTAGCTCACTCTCTCCCTGTTTATAAATGTATGTGGCATGCAGCCAAAGCCAAGCAGTCTTCGCGCGCAGGCGCAGCTAATGAGAACTGAAACATGTGGACTTTTAAGAATTAAGAGAAAGAGAAAAAGCGAAAAGGAGGAACGACGGAGGTGCGCGAGCAGGCGTTACCATGAAAACATCATCGAAACTTATCTGTTAGAATAGCTACCTTTTTAATTAATTTTTGTTAAAGTTTAAAATAAATGTGAAAAAAGACAAAAGTCTTGGACCCCTTGTTGTCTCCCACAAATTATGGGGCGTCGGCCGGGATCGATAAAATTTCGATTTTGAACCAAAGTATGGACAATGAACAAAAGCGTCCATGAAGGAGACGCTCCGCCATTTTTTGGAAACTTCGTTCAACCTGTGTAGAGGTTGAATTTTTAAACTTCGTTCCGCCTGTGTAGATGCCGGAACTATTATATAATCAACGTTTTTCTTCAATTGAATTCTTCATTGGAACCCTGTGTGAATATTCCGCCTGCGTAGAGGCCGGAACTATTATATAATCAACGTTTTTCTTCAATTGAATTCTTCATTGGAACCCTGTGTGAATATTCCGCCTGCGTAGAGGCCGGAACTATTATATAATCAACGTTTTTCTTCAATTGAATTCTTCATTGGAACCCATCGACGAAAATTCCGCCTGTGTAGAGGTTGGAACCACTGACTTAACACCTGCGAAGAGATGAGATCTGTGAAATCAACGTTTTTCTTCAATTATTGGATACATCGTACGTGCGAGCAACAAGGGAGCTAGAAAAAAAAGGTAGGATCTTTCCATATTTTTTCTAAAATGTATAAAAACGCTCTTAAAGAGGATCTCATAAGAGTTGTTGAGGATCTAGACGGTACTGTGGAGAGTACGGACACCATAGCTAAACTAAAGACTAAAATTGAGAACAGTAGTACATTTGAAAGAGATCCAGATTTCGTTAAAACTTTAATTAAAAACTGTATAGATGAGAGGGTACCGCGAAACGAAAGAGAGGCAACTTTAGAAAAACAGAAAATTGAGCTCGCGAAACTACAGTTAGCAAAGTTAGAAAAAGAAATCGAACTTCAAACGGCTAAAAATAAAGCATTAAGTTTAAATCCTGCAGCTAAAGTCGAAGAGAAACAGTTCGAAACAAACATAGAAAACATGATCAAAAGCATTAAAACTTTATCTCTTCCTGTTCCCACCAGATCTGAAAATTTTAATCTGTTCTTCCAATCATTAGAACGCGCATTTTTAACCAAGAAAATAAATGACGAATATAAATCTGAAATTTTAATAAATATTCTGGGCGAAAGAGCTCATAATGTCTTATTGTACATTAAAAAGGAGGAATTAAATGACTATGAAAAACTAAAATCTATAGTACTCAGAGAATTCCAATTAACCCCTCGCGAGTGTTTAAACTCATTTAAAAATGCTGTAAAATCATCAGGCGAGACATACATCCAATTTGCTGCAAGATTGACGGCAAACTTCCAATATTATTGTTCGTTAAGAAAAGTTAATTCCTTTGAATCTCTATGTGATCTTATAATTTTTGATAAATTATTTGAAACTTTAAATAAGGAAACCGCAATTCATATTGGCATTCGAGAAGCAGAAGATTGGTTTAGGCCTATTGATTTAGCTAAAGAGTGCGATATTTATATTTCATCTAGAAGCGGATCACATAAAGAAACTCTTATTACTTGTGGATATACCGAAGACCCCTTTAAAAATAGATCACAAAACTTTAAACCAAAGATTAAAGAGAACTATCCCCAATATCTTGAAAGAGAAAATAAAAATTGCTATACAAGAGGTGATTCATCTCATTACACAAGAGATTGTGAGAAGCGATTTAAGCCTAAATAATCTAACAGCCACATCCATAATAGAATAAACGTGAATACTTTGAAAGTCGAGAGCGAAAAAAAATAGCGATGAGTTCGCACAACTACAATATGTAAACATTTTTGTGGAAAATCAGCCCGTAACAGCCTTGATCGATTCAGGTTGCCAGATCCCAGTTTTAAATTCCTCACTAATTAGAGTGCAAAAACCTTCCGAAGAAATCATAACATTAAGCTCATGTTTTGGCGAACAGCGTATGGTAGAAGTTAAACCCATAAATATTTCTCTAACTCAGCGCTCTCCCAGCTTAAGTGTTCGAACGGCAATATCACCGACCTTGACCGAAGAATTTATTATACATCCCAGTGTATATGCTGAAATAAAGAAACTAGGCCACGCAAAGAGCGATGTTTTATTGAATGAAAGTGAATCCTCTTTAGATGCTTATGCTTATCCTAGTGTTGTTTCTGTTTCAAGTGTGATAAAAAACTCTAGTTATGATTTGCCACATGTTAAAAACTTTAATACTAGAAATGATTTGAGTTCTCTAATTAAGAATTATAAATGTAATAAAATTAAGAGTACTAAGTTAAAAATGTGTATTAAATTGAAAAATGATATTCCTGTGTGTCAGAGAGCCAGACGTTTATCTTGTTCTGATAACCCTTCACCTATGAAGACTAAACAAAGACGGTTTGCAATGCTCCGACGAATCTTCCAGCCCTGGCAGTGGAAACGGAGGAAAAGAGAGATCGTTTTGAACAGACGTCCAGAACTCTAGAGAAAAAATATCGATGCGTTCAACCAAAGAACTCATTAAAAAAGGCGTTCTTATGCCTGATGGAACTGATAAAGACCAAGATAGCAAAATAAATGATTCCGTTCATCCTACCGTACTATCGTCATCCCAGAATCATGCCATGCCTGTGAAACACAACGTTTTCCTGTGGAACCTTCCGGATGTCGAAGAGATGCCTTCACATGATGGAGAAACTGTCCAGTTCAGCAGAATTATGATATTTTAAACCTTTGTGTATTTGTCGTATAGTCCTTGTCTGTCCCGTCTTTTTTGTATGTTTCAGATTCTCCTCTGGTCTCGATGAAAAAGGAAAAAAGGAATACGTACCGCTGCGGACAGCGTACAGTCAGGTTGGCCGGTTGTGGCATGCAGCCAAAGCCAAGCAGTCTTCGCGCGCTGGCGCAGCTAATGAGAACTGAAACATGTGGACTTTTAAGAATTAGAGGCCCCGTTTACATGGAACCCGGCATAATACCGGCAATTCCGAAATGCGGATGAAAGCCGGGATTATACCGGTATTTTTTTTCGACCCGTTTACATGAGAATCGGGTGCGTTTTCATAAGAATCTGGTGATTGGTTGATAGATTCACGTGATTGTAAAATGTAACCATGGAAACAACTAGAATTTTTAGCGCGATTATCATGAAGAGGACATGTGATTATGTTTTCGTTTTTTTACCGCCAAACATTTCTATGCTCTTGCACATTTAAACTATACCCACTAAAATTTCGTATTTGACTATACGTGGTTGCTCAATTATAGTAAAAGAAGTCGACTGTCGGAAAAAAATCTCTTTAATATCCCGGTAAAAATTCGAGTGTTTAGTAAAAATGGATAAGAACGACATTTGTTTTCAATACCAACCATTTAGAAACCGTCGCCACCAATTTATTTTAAATTAAATTATATAGAGAACATACATAAAAAGATAAAATATATTAGGTTAGCTTAAATTTTTTTTATTTGTTTTACACATCTTTAGAGTAGTTAAAAGAGATATTTCTGTATTTAATTATTTAAAGTAAGAACACAAAAATCTGATATGTTATCATACCTGTCATATTAAAACAAGTATATATATATATATATAATTTATACCACTTTCAAACATTAGAAATGAAAATTACCATTTGTAAAATTATATATAAAAAAAATCATGTAACATTTTGAAAGTCTGTATTCGCAGTACTATTTTAGTAAAAAGATATAATTTATCGAGAACTACATTCTGAGTGTGGTAAAAAATTAAGGCATTAAAATGTGTGTATTATCGAATATAAAATTGTGTGCATACATTGAATATTAAATTCCTGTTCTCTTGTACATGATCAAAATAAAAAGTCATTGTTAAATCCATAATTCTTTTAGTTAAAAAAATTATTATTAAATATTTGTGTGGTATCTATTTTATTATGTGAGGATTTCTTAACATATTTGTTTTCCAGAATTTGACTGATACAAATTTTTCTCACACAGATGTACCTTTTTTTTACTATGGATAACAAATATGCATTTATTGGTACTTGCACAATTAAAATGTAAAATTCAATAATTTTGATAAATTTCATATATATAAAGACTTTACACTTGTTATTGAAATATCAACATTGTGTGTTAAAAAAATCTGCAACCCCAGCTGAAATGTATTAAGCATAAGAATACTCTGGATTTTACATAAGTATTAAAGTAAATGCTAATATATATTGATATTATCCTGCTAATAAATTTAAGACCTAAATAAATTTGTCGCATTGAGTTAGTTACAAATATTGACCCAGCAGTTCTATGATATTTATGGAAATTAGGATCATGAAACCAAATACGACTTTACATATAGACATTTTCTGTAGGATGTTTACTTTCTGAAAGCAATGGAAATATTCAGAATTTTAATACAACCTTTTTCAACTCTCTATTTACCTTAAATGAATAACTTGACATTGTGTTGTTTACAATAATCTATATTCATGAAGAATTCAGTAAAAAAAAAAGGTAATTTCAAAGAAATCTTTTCAAAAATAAGATCATCCAAAATCACTGATATTTTTGTGTAACATATGCTTACGGGACAAATTTGGGGTGTTTGTATTGTATATATATAATATCGACACATTTCTTAAAATAAAAAAACCGAAATGCATATACAGAATAGTAGAAACTGTCCCTGATCACGTTTGCAACAGTAACAATAATAGTGATGTAATTGTTTTTTTTTTAAATTTGTTATGTCTTTTTTGCTTGGCGAAATTAGTCGGCTGTTTAATGCATGTTCCAAAATTTGTGGAATGGTACTAGTACTGATTTAGCATTTCTTAGAAAACTTTGAAGTAATTTAATATTTTGCTCATGTGTAATTTGGGAAACTGTTTCATCAAATTTAGGAATGCCCTGATAAAAGAATCTTGCTTACAATTAGTACACATTGTGATTAATTTATTAATGATAAACTTTGGTAATTTATCGTTAATAATGATTGTTATTAATTTTCAAACATTAAATTTCAGATTGAGAATTCAGAATTTTTTTCTGATGTCGTTTCATCTTCCATTTTTAAAGTATTAATGTAATATATAAAATGATACTTCAGTTGCATATCAGTGATAACGAAATAACATGTAATGTATTTGTTTCTTTTATTCAACTTCTTTCTATAAGTGCATGATTTCAGTATTCTAATTTGTTCTATGTAAATTCTGAAAGTTGACTGTATAGAAGTGGATTTTATAATTCTGCCAGTTTGTAAGATCTGAAATTTCAAAATTCTTGTGATATTTCATTTAATCTGAATACCATATACAATTTCTCAAAAATACTATGTGTAGCTTACCTATATACAAATGTTATAGGTTTTTGTTTCTAGTTTCTGGTATATTTCACACAGTTGGCTGACTAAAAGACTAGTTTTTGCCATTAATTTCTTTGAAAACAAGGGAAGACCATTTCAAATCTTACTTTTGTAAATTTATTGTATCAAAAAAAAAAAAAAAAGCATTAATTTGATTAAAATAGTTTTGATAGTATTGAAATTAGAGTAAATAAAATTTGCAGAAACTTTGAAGAAAAAAATGTT
Source organism: Trichonephila clavipes (assembly GCA_019973935.1). Taxonomy (NCBI): domain Eukaryota; kingdom Metazoa; phylum Arthropoda; class Arachnida; order Araneae; family Nephilidae; genus Trichonephila; species Trichonephila clavipes. The sequence continues at coordinate 998,061 of BMAU01021355.1, read as the reverse complement.
TTTATAATTTTTTGTTTACTATTAATTGCCTAATCACTAGGTGTTTAAAAATTTAAGTTTTTATGTCATAAACCTAAAGTGAACATTTTAGAATTCTACATAATTTAACCTTTTTATCTATGAAATCTTTGATTTAGGAGATAATGTTCTTTAATTTTTTTTTTGTTTCATTTTATTTGTTTGGGTTAATGACATTTAATACTCTTTTCTAAATATTTTTAAAAATTAATACTTTTTGTTGTAAATAAATTGCAAAAAGCCATTCATAAGATTTTCAGAGAATTTTATTAGATGTTATCATCAATAAGATAAAAATTGAGATATAATAATTGTAAAAGATATTATGCATGTTGAATATTGGCAGATAGATCCTCGATTTGTCCTTATAGTTTAATGTTACTCTTTCAGAGAGTCTGATTTATATAGCAGATCATGGAATGCTTTATTTACTTATAGTGCATTCATGTAATGTTAAAATTAAGTGTCGATAAATGATGTATATTAAAATGAGTATGATTATTAAATAAAACTGTATATGAGAAATTTTCACGAAAACAATTTAATTTGTTCTACTTTATAATTTTATTAAAAAGCCTATTTCTTTAAACATGTTTCTTAATTTATTCAAAAACATCCAATTAATTTATTTCAGAATGTTGGAGACAGACATTTTTAAAAAAAAATTCAAACCTTCTGAAGGGTAATAATTACGAAGGAAGTCTGTATAAAGCATATCAAATGTTAGTTTTTTTATAAGATTATTTCAGATACCCAAAACATTTCAATGATGTTAAAAGCAATTTTATTTCCATCTCAGAATTTCTAGTTGTTAAACCAAAACTTTCATATTAACCAACTTTAATTAAAAAGCTAAATTACTATTTTTGTTTGTAAAAAGTGTGTATTTTCTTCGATGTGCAATGTTTTCATAAGAACTTGTTCATAGTATGTTTTATAATTGTGGGATTATTTAATCCTTCAAGGAGAAAAAAGTAGTACTTAGCCTACTTTTTATAAAATAATTTTGTATGTATATGTGTATAAAGAAATCTCTTTTGGTAGAGTAAATCATGGTTTGCTTTAATAACAAAAATTAAATGGTTAAGTGAAAGTGGATCATAACTGAAGATTTTAAAAAAGAAATTTTCTTTTTTAAGTTCTTATCCACATGAATTCAAGGGGATGTTAATATAAAACTGATCATTCTATTGGTTATATCAACTTTCACAGTAAAAAAAAATTCAATACACCTTTAAGGAGTTATTTAGTTACAAGATATTACTAATTTTTTACTTCTTATATGGAAATACTCAATTAGATAAATCAAGAAAAATAACAAAAAATGCAATTTTTGTGTACATTCAAAAGAATTATATTGTAATATTTTTAAATCAATCTCAAAAACTGTATTAAAATATATGTATCATCTTATTAAAATATTGAAACATACATTCAGAACATACTAAATATAAATTTATGTACATCCTTCTCTCTCTCTCTCCCTGTACCTGAATGGAATATAATTTTTATTGAAAATGGGCACTTGTGTAAACTTCCGAATCCCGGACAGTTGTATCCAATTCGTTTTGGTCTCCCCAGATGTTTATGAGGGTTATTATTTATTCTGTTGTCTAACGCGAGCAATCCAAAACAGCAGCCATCTTGAATAAACGAATCTCTGGCGCAATGCATCATGGGAGAATTAGAAAACACTCTCCTTTTTACCCCCAAAGTTCCTAGTCGAAAGAGGGTATGAAAAATGGACCTGCATTTCGACCCGGGATTTTGCCGGGTCGCCGTGTAAACGGGTACAAAGCGGATTCGTCCCGGTATTTTGCCGGCATTTTTCGTCCATGTAAACGGGGCCAGAGAAAGAGAAAAAGCGAAAAGGAGGAACGACGGAGGTGCGCGAGCAGGCGTTACCATGAAAACATCATCGAAACTTATCTGTTAGAATAGCTACCTTTTTAATTAATTTTTGTTAAAGTTTAAAATAAATGTGAAAAAAGACCCCTTGTTGTCTCCCACATGTATACAGTCGAAACTCTATATTGCGAATTTTTCTATGTAGCGAACTTCTTTCTAGAACCAATAAAATTTTATGATTTTCTTCATATAGCGAAGTGCATTTTCTATATAACGAACTTTTTTTCTTGTGATTCAATTTTTTTTCTTCCTATTTTTAATGTATATTTCTGGACTTTCAAATGATGAAGTGATAAAATTACCTGAAATTATTTAACGGGGATTACAGTGTGAAGGAAATACACCTGAAGATATGTTTGGGGACATGCAAAGATGCAAGGCGTATTATGAGAGAAAACATTCTTTCAAACAGAAAATTCAAACAAAATTAATATACTTTACCATTGATTAATGGATACATCTGCTAATATATGATTAAAGTTGCAAGTTATAATAAACTGTACGTTTAAAATTACTTGCAAGCTTTAAATCAGAAAATGTCCTTAAACAATTCATCAATTTTAATATAAAATTTTTTTCTTACTGCTGAAAATACATTGTATTCCTCGACTTTATTTTTTCTTGTTTTCCTTACAGTTTTTCTTTCTTTTTGGATGAGTAAGATATATAAAATAAATAGGTATTAAATAACAAAAAGGTGTGAATAACTACTTATTATAGTACTATATAATGTGTTTAAGAATTTAAAATTTGTTTTATGTGGTTCACAAACTATATTGAAAGATGAACCTCTATATAACGAATTTTCCGTGTGACGAACTTTTTTTCGGGAATTAGTGACTTAGTTATGTAGAGGTCGACTGTATACATATCCATCCATTCAAAGTAGGAATTGAATTAAAAAAATTATATTACGTGTTTTTTTTTAATATAGTTTGGCATTTTTACATTATTTTTAATTGTTAACGAAAAGTTTAACATTAATTTCAGACACATTGATCCAAATCTCTCTTGATTATTTGAATGTTAAGTTAATGTTGTTCGGTTCCACTCTTTCTCTCTCTAAAACAATTCAAACCTGTTCCTTAATATTTCCTACTTCATTCCGGTGGATGAGATACTGCTCACACAGGTTGAATCTAATCGGGCATTCTCCCGGATTTACCAGGCATTGATGAAATTAGAATCGGAAATTCAAACAGCCGGGGTTGAGATTGGAGATGTGAAAAGAGCAATAAGGTGCTCGAGTATTCTACGAATAGACTACAAAATGCATGGAGACGATGTTGAATGCTCCATTATTCGGTGAAATTTGAGTTTCCCCTCAAAGCATTCAGGAAATGTTTATTATAGATAATGTATACGTGGAAATCAGTTTGAAAGTTTACTGAAAATAGTTTCATTAACTAATGATTTATTCACAGCAAAATGTTTTATATGATATACTAGCTGGGTGGGCCGGCGTTGCACGGGCTTCTTCAAGTGTACAGCTTTACGCCTTGGAAGATGCCCTTTCAGTGTCAGCACTTCTGCGATTTCTATATTAATGTCATTAAAATACTCTTTTTCGTAGTTTCTTCCACATCTTTGTCCTGTCAGGCGGGTCTGTTTTCTCGCCACTTAGCTCGGCGTTGCAAGGGCTTTTTCCATGGGTATAATTTTATACCCGTGGAAATGTTTCCTTTCTCTCTGGACACCAGTATTTATGTGTGTGTGTGTGTTACTGAGCGATGCGAGTGATTTCTATATTTATGCCATTTAAATGCCCTTTTCAGAAATTTCTTCTCTTTGCTAGACGGATTTCTTTTCCCTCCGTTCAGCCCACGTTGTATGGATTTTTCAAGTATAAAACCCCCTTTTTTCACCGAGGGATAAGATCTTTCTTTTTTAAATTTCTATTTCCGATTAAAAATTAACAAAGCTAATCCATTTTTCTTCTCAAGAAAACAGACAGTGTACGAATTTATTATTAAATAATTTAGTGATAAATAATAAAACGCAATATAAGTTTAATTCTTAGAAAAATTATTACTTTATATCAATTTTTGTTAAATAATGAATAAAAATATGTCTACCGTTTGCTACGAAACATCTGCTTTTATCTGGATGTTTGATTTTTCGATTAAACATATATAACTGTGAAAAAAGAACTATGGAACGAAAGCCCAAAAATTAGTTTACATTCTTAGTATAAAAAAAGATTTAAAAGGAAATAGTACTATTTAATAAAAACAGGGCAGCATTTTCCTATATTTTAGGTTTTTTTAGGAAATTATTTCTAAAAGAAAGAAAACTATCAGCTATGATGTATTATTAAAAACTAAGATCACGTATTAACTATTTTATACATGAAACAATGAATACTTTCTAAAATTCAAACTAATGAATTTGGAAAATTATTGGAAAATTCAAAGAAAGGACGATTCAGAAAATAGCACAGATTTCTCTCACATCCCATTGGGGTGGTGCCTCATTAAATATGCTCCATACTTGCCAATTGAATTGTTTCTCGCTTTCTCACCGCTACAGGTTCTTAGCTACAGGTGAGAAGCTTTTTTCTAGAACGGCTCTAAGCTTTTGTTCATAATTTGGATAGCATCTTTTAAATTTCATGGAACTTTCAATTAATTATTCTCTATTTTCTTATTAATTATGCTGAGAGGGTATATATATATATATATATATATATATATATATATATATATATAATACCATTTTTCCGTAAGGCACCTCGTATTTTGAAACCGTGGGAAGCCGTGTACTGGAAAATACATTATTTACAATCGCTATAAAAGAAAAAGCATTCAAAAAGAAAACATCTCTCTTATCTGCTTACGTAATCACTTTAAGTTGTTTTCCGCATGTGCGCTTCCCATAATTAAATATTACGGGCATTTGGCGATTTTTCCAATTTTTTCTTTGTATTTTTACGGCTCCCAAAGACGGAAAAATAACTCTTCTATAAAAATATTTGATGTACAAAGAAAGCAGATTTTTTTTTAAATAAAAAATTCCCAAAATTTTTTGAAATTTTACAATATTTTGTTTCAAATTAACTTGGCATCGTTGGAAAAGTTTAAAAAAAATGTACCAATCTGCTTGAAAAATAGTTTTATCTTTTTTTAGGAATTTAAATTAGAAGAAGTTAAAACATTGTAGAAATTGAGATTTTAAAAACATATTTCAAGTTAAGCACATGTGTTCAAAGCATTTATTTTTTAAACAAATTTAATTAATACAGTTAATAGTGCAACGTCATGAAATTCCGTTTTGGTTGAAAACTGATTTTCAACGATAACTTTTGTCATTGTTTTAACAATAACAGTGTTACAACAATGCAGACATATCAAAGTTGGCGCCCAAAACTGGTTTTAATTAATATCTTTTTAATAATTGCTATATCGGACCGAATTGTGAATCTAAATAATCCTCGAATCCTCTTGAAACCCCACAACAAATGTAATCAAAATCGCTCCAGCCGCTTAGGAGGAGTTCAGTCACATACACACGCACAGAAGATTTTATACATAAAGATAAGGTTTATATATTTTACCATATAAACCACACATATGGTGTATATAGTTGCTAAGAAGAGTATAATTACCGTAATAACTCGCACCTATACTTTCAAGCTGTAATTTGAAATTTTTAGGTATGTGACGGGCTCACGCGTCGTTTCAAAAACATGCCCTTTGGGTTCTTTGGGTAAGAATTAATGACGACTCTTTTCCAACCAAATGCAAGAAGTGAAGTGTGAATGAAAGATGCAAATTAACAAGCTTTTAAATATCGGAACTTAGAGTAAGCGAGATGGAAATTTGTGGCAGTTGATGGCAAGTAGTGGAATGTTAATATAGTTCGTGGTTCAAGTTTGGATAAGGTTACGTGGCGGTGATTAGAAGTTATAAATGAAAAAGATATAGAGAAGCAAAGTGCAGCCCAGGGCAATACAAGATTGCGCATAAGACATTAATGATTAATTCTTCAGACTGCAACAAGGTATGATTGACTATGTAATATATTAGAATCAGTGATTGCATTAGAATTGAGTTTAGGTGATTCAGTTATTGATAGTGGTCCGAGTTAGGTTAAGTCGTTATAATCTATATATCTTTTGTGTTGCGTACTTTGCCCTCGTATATTCTCTCACATTAATTATTATAATTTGATTTGTTAAAAGTTTAAGTTGAATGTCTTAATAATGATAGATTAAGATAATGTTTGATTCTAGTTCTTTCGTTAATCCTACGCCTCTATAGCTCACTTTGATACTCCGTGAGATATTTTCCCAAGGGGTATCAAAGGTATACTAGCTGTTATACCCGTTCTTCGCACGGGTGAATTAAAAATTTAAGCAATGCAGATTGAAGGATAAATAAGTTTTTGATGAGTTAATTTTGTGTGAATTACAAATTAAACAAAAAAGCTTTTTTGCGTATTAGATGAACAAAAAAACTACATTTGTTAAACTTTAAGTCTGTAGATCTAATAGCTGATATAAAGGATTTTTTTAACTTTATGACGCCTACTTAACTCTCTCGTGGGTCGATTTTTAAAAACAACTTCCTAAGCTGATCTCTGCACAGCCAAACACATTTTGCATGATCGACGCTTAAAATCGTGTCAATAATTTATATCTGGATGTGTAATACGTTGTTATTACTTTCTGTTGTATTTATTTTAGGTTAAATTTGTAATATTCTCAAGCAATTCCTTACATTATAATGGCGATTCAATAGAAACATAGCGATATGTTGGCGATAGAGCCAAAAGAACACGATTTTGGTGACCCTCTGGCAATTTGGCGATTGGTAGAACAATGCAAAAGCTGATATGCTACCTGGTGGAGAGCTGCAACAAAGAGGATAACCTTCTCCAGAAAAATATACACTTTTCATAGGGAATGGTGTTGGAGGGAAGAGAGGCATCCACAACTTCCACTTCTTCCGAAAACCGCGAGATGAAATATTAGCCCTGACTGTAACTGTATGTTCACCCTTTTGTAACAGAAACATGTAAAGGCGAACGCAGAGCAATCGCTTCTGATTTTTCTCTATTTAATCTTAAATTTTAAATTAAATGGCTATTAAAGGTTGTTTATTATGAATAAAAACTTATGAATGATTGCGAGTGTGCTCAATTTCGTTGGATTCCAGAAATAAAATTGCTCGGACCAATCACCTTCGAGACTAGCTACAAAGAAAAGGTACCTTAATTTCACTTGGTATAAGCTTTGTAGCTAGATTAGAAATATTTGCAATTAATAATATATATAGATTTGCCGAGTAACGCACACCTCTTTTTTTACGAAGAAACCTGAAATGTACATGTTGTATACTTTAATGTTTTATAGGGATTTGTTCTAGGTATTATCCTATGTTTTTGAAAAAATAGTATTCTTTTAGAAGTATAACCTTTAAGCTCATAAGTAATGTTACATCTTTTAAGTTATTAGTATTTCGATGTATGTAAAAGTCTCTCTCTAATTTATTTTTTATGTTCATCTTTTTTATTATTATTATTTTTTAAGCTTATTTTTATACTCGGATTATAACGTGAATTCGTAAAATTTATATCTTATATTTTGTGTTAAAAATGCGTGTAGTACGCTGGATTTTAAGGTAAATTAAAAATATCCAACAAATATTATTGCATTTTACATTATAAATTAACACTTTCGAAAGATGCAGAAGAAATACGTTGTACAGGAATATTTATGGAAATAGAGAATTTGAATAAAATATTAAATAAAATATCTAAAAAATGTGGAAGAAAAATGTGAAAAATACAAATGTAGTGAATTAGTTATTTAGTAAGAATTAAAACTACTCTTATTTTCTCTTTGCGTTCAGTTGTCATTTGTAATACCTTGGATCACGATCTTATTTAAATTTGTCTAATTAGAAAATAATGAGGTGAAGATAGATCCATCTGCTACGGATATTGCTGTTATTAGTTTCTTTCCTTTGTGTATTCTTTTCCTCCTAATAATCACCTCTTCGACTTTTAAAGAATGTTAGAAGATATGTTAAAATCCAAATGAATAAATCGATGCGCTAAAATTTAGAAATCCAAAACGGATAAAAAATGGTATGCATCCTATATATTCCGCAAGCGTTAGTAGTAAGTAACGGGCCATTTCTTTGAAGGAAGAAAACACGAAAATAATTTCCTTTACCTGTCCTATCCTGTGTGTTAAAATAGATCACATTTTAACTTGAGTAGGTCTAATAAACCCAGTTAGTAAAGAATTATTGTAGGCCTTAAAATTATATTCAACACGTTCAGTGAAATATGTTTAACACGAAAAAGCTTAAGAAAAAATACAACGCTTTCGACAAATTACGACGTATTTTTTCTTTTAACACGAAACAAAAATCGCTTTACAGGAAATGATTTCCTTTCTCTCTCTGGTAATGAACAAAAATACTTAAAATATCAGCTGCGTAAGCGAGATTTAAGAGGGGTGTCAAATGAAATTTAGTTTCACATTTTTCGTAAAAAGAAGGCTAACTTGGCTTTGAAATATCATGTACACAACCCAGTTTTGCTTATCAAAGCTACTTTCACATTTTACTCTAAAGATGCTCCACAAAAACATCTCATTTCTCATCAGTTGAGTTTGGATTTCGGGGCCAAGTATTTATATCACAATGTGAGTAAAAATCATTGACTTTGGTTTGCCTACTTTTTTCCTTTTCTACTAAAAAAAAATTTACCGGCACAATGGCAAAGAGCTCAGGAGGAAAGTAAACTGATATTTCGCTTTAAATGAAGATAGGGCTTTTCAAGGTTATTGATCAAAAGTAGAAGACGAAAATGGAAATCTGTAAAGATTTTGGTATTGCTGTACATTATCAGCAAGAACTTAAAAAAAGAGAGCAGATAACGGGAATGTTCGAACATATTTATGTAAATAAAATGTACTCTAATAAACTTAATTCTGTTGAATACATGATTTTTTTTAATCAGTATCTTTTAACACGAACAAATATTCCAGTCTCCTCTGTTTCGTGTTAAACGATTTTTACAGCAGCTAATTGTACGTATTATTAATAGTTACTTAGGTAACAAGTATATTTAGGTTCATTCATATTCCTTCTTTTCTTTAATTTTCATTTTATCCCATCCTTTTACTTGTCTCTTAGTAAGGATCGACTTCGGAAATATTAACGCCTTAGCAATAATTTCTTACTTAAACGTTGTAATAAAGTATTATTTAGAGTGTTTTCTGTGAAAAAAGAAGATTTACAATAAATATTTAAAACTCCTTGGCACAGAGAAATGTCTCATATAATAACATCTAGTCGGATTTATTCTCTCTTTTGTAGTTAAAAATATTTACATTTTCGTTACTTGCGTGTTCTAACTTGAAGTTTCACTTTTTGCTGCTGGTAAAATCTTACTTACTGCTACTAACATATTTTTTCTCCTAAAATTTCTGAAACCTTTTAGAAGTTGCTTTCGGAATTCCTCTAGAAGTAGACATTGAAAGACTGTTTTTCATTTTACTATGGATTGATATTAATAAAAACAAAGGACTCATGAATTGCAGCTTGATCAATCATTTATTTAATACGTACACTGGCCATCTTTATATTCCTCTTTTGCATATATGAGAGACAGCTTTCGTATCTACTTCTTTTATTTGATAAAGAAAAAATTTATATCTGCCTTCTTATCCTATTCTTGTGAAATTTTTCCGTCATGATGAAAAATACATCATAGAATCATTCTTTTATTGTTAGTCACATATGACACTGGTCGCTCTGGTTTCGGAATATATGTGGATCGTCAGAAATATTTGCATCGAATAAAGATGATCTGATTCATGGATCTCTTTCAATTCATCATCGCTCATGTCCTCTGAAAATCTATTTATTGAGACCATGTTTGGGATTGGACATTATTTGTTGTACCATAAAGTGGCAACACACATATATCACTGTAGATCCCAATTTACAGTCTAGGTTTGAACCAGTAAAGAATTAACGTTTTATTGCATCACGTAATGGTCGCCCCGAGACATACATTAGTGTGGGGGAATCGGAAGGAAGATTGGCCATATTCATGTAATAACTACTATTTATTTCCTATTCGAAACAACTGCACAAATTCTATTAAACCTCTCGCGGCACTTCCCTCTATTTCCACAGGAAACATAGATGTAGCAAAATTTGCGCAACCCGCCATTTCCACGAGTATGCATTTTTCCGACTTTTTAGCTATGCAAGCGGAGCTGATCTCGTTTAAGTATAAATTTATGTTTTTATGTTCCCATTTTAAAGATATAATTCAATATTTTAAAATAAAAACCCTTTTACAAAATTTTGTTGCTAATTTTAACTTTAAAATGAGTTTTATTACGTAGGTTAGGAATATGTAATAAAACCACACGCAATTTCTCATCCTACTTAACGCAGCAAGAGGGTTAAGCAAGTTAAGAAATATACCCATTACTAAATATGGAAAGCAATAGCTAGGTAGACGAGATATAAGAAGTATTAATCAATCGGGTCACTTACGTCCCCTTTCTTTAATTTCAAGCGACCTAATCGAATTTAATCTTTAATTGACCCAATCGTCCACTTTAATGTTACACAAATAACTCACGTTTAATCAATCGCTGCTATCCATTAACAGTCTCCCTCTCTAACCAGAAAGTTTAATACAAGTCATAATTTACATACCTACATTTTCTTCGGAGTAGGAAGGTTTATTATAGAATAGTTGACAAAGACCCAATATTCTCCCCAAGAGGATTATTAGTGGGAAGAACGTGGGTACACCCGTCACTACGTGATCAAGATAACATTATCCCGTGAAGATGGTTGGTCACGTATAACACGTGAAAATCACCAAATGTAGCTGACAACAAGAAAACATATCAACACAGCAGACACTATTTACCAATAACATTATTATACTACTAATTTTCAGTACACACGTATTTATAAAATTAATAATAAAAAATCTAAATAATAGATAAAAAAAATTTTACATTCCTCATTTTAAAGTTCTACCCTTATCATCTTTAATAATTTTTATCTGTTTTAAAATGTTATATAGATGGTAAAACAGTTGCATGTGGTTGCTAGTCAACTGTTTTTAGACACAAAACAATTTGTCTTCAACAGTTTCTTAATTTCGTTTTATAAGAATAGACTTACGGAATGTTTGTTTTTATCTTACTCTTTCTACTTACATAACATTCATTCAAAATAGTTTTTATAATTAATATGTTACTGTTTGATAGTTAAAACGTGCATATCGTGGACCCAAATGACTTTCAATATTGGTTTATATATATATTTTGCTCTATTACGTATGAATTTTCTACTGAAAGGAAACTTTAGGATTCTACAAAGTAAACTTAATCCTACCTCATTGCCTAAAACAGTGTCAGTCTTAGAAAACATGATAAAAAATATTGGTTCAATGACTTTTCTTTAAGTATTGGTTTCTTGGTTTTTTTTTTTCTTAATTTAAGTTTCTTCTGATTTCTGTAGTATATAAATCTGTCCATTTGATTTATTTTTATCATAATATATCCTAAATTTATCTTTTTAAATGAAAAATGGCAAGTGAAAGAAAGGTATTTTGATGAAAAAAGAAATTAAAATTATATAAAAGTAACCAATATTTCCCCTAAAATTCCTCCCTCAAAACATGTATGCCTAACATGTATACATACATTAAGAGTAACGAAAAAAATAACACGTATTTCTCATGTTGTTCTGAACACGACTGATAACAACAAAAGTGGAAATGTAATCTGTTGGGAAGAAAAGTAGTGTAGCACAGTATTTGAGAATCGAGACCTGAATCTTTTATAACGGATGCTTCCTCTTTAAACAAAGGAATCCAATCATTCTAGTTGCAGTTTCCGTGATAGGCGAAAACCAGTTCTCAAGGGAATTTAGATTGTTATTCCACCGAAATTATGTCACTTTGAGTAATTGAAGCGACCTTCAAGGATTCTAATTGACTCCTCTCTAGAATTTATATATATTTTATAATAAATCCCATGTTACAGCTTTAATGTGATATCTTATGTACTGTAAGTATTTTTTAAACAGAAACAGCTTTTCAGTTTATAACCTTTTTCCCACAGCAGAAAAGTTATTTCTTTTTTCTTAGCAAAAAAAAAATTAATAAACAGATAAATAATACTTTACATTTAGTGATTACATAGTTTATTTTTATTGTGATCATTAGTGCCTTGCATTAGTATAAGATTCAAGATCTGCCCTTTAGACCTTGGCAAGCAACCAATACAAACAATGTTCCCGAATCCAGGATTCTAGGGAGCTACTGAGCAGAATTCCGACAAAGGTTGTCTTCCAATGGGTGCCATCCCATTTTGGCTTTTGTGAAAATGAAATGGTGGACCTTTTAGCAAAAAGAAGCACGGATTGTCTTCAAAGATCTACTGGAGACCTGCCTCTACATTCAGCAAAACTTGAAATTAATAGGATTTCTAAAGAATACTTTCAAGATGCTGCCCAAAATAATTCATGGAAGGTTCTAGCAGAACCTAACTGTGTCTCGGACTCTCCTGGTGCTGGTGCTGAGTTATGATTATTCCCTTTACATGACTGCCTTTGTGCTCATTTGTATCGTTTCAATTTGACTGACTCCCCTTTCTGTGTGCTTCTGGACAAGTTATGGACGTGTGATCTGCACTTAAGAGTTTGGACTGCACTGTGAAGAAATATTGGAGAGCTCGTTGCCGATTGACCGGATGGTCAATGGCCAAGCATTTGATAAATAAATAGTAATGATATAATCGAACTATATGACTAATATTCACCGAAATATAACTTCTACTCATTATGGTTCCTTTCTAAATAAAATAATTGACACAAATTAACTATATAGATCTTTGGGATTCTTAGGAAGGGATTACTTTTCTCTGCATTTCAGTCATCATGTGTTAGAAAAACGTTTTCCCTTATATATTATTTTCAATCGAATACATTGTTTCACACAAGGGAAATAGAAAAAAAATCAGAAATAATCCTGCTCTTAGCTATACGTCATAAGATCAAGTTTTTAAATAAGAAAAAAATAAGCCATATACAATTATGCATTATAGCAAATTTAAGAAGTAGATACCATTGATAAATTAAATAACACGTATACATTCAAAATGGGAATGGGATCCCACATAATAAATCCAAACACGTGTTCTCCACTTTATTCTCTCTCTCTCTCAAAACAGGCATTAAACTCATTGTACTCGTAGGTCTATTTTTAAAATATTGATCAAATTTCACAATTGGTTAAAAATGTGTTAAAAAGTTATTAAAAATTTTTCTTCCAAAAATTTTTTTTTTAAATCTTTAAAAAAAAATTCCAATTTATGCATGTGCTTTTAAATAAAATATGTGCATTTTTTATTGTTGACAAATAGGTGCTTTTTAATAGAAAGTTTCTGCAAAGAGCAAAAATTGGCAACAATGAAGCACATGAGCTGATTGGCTGGAAACCAATGATTGTGTTTATCGTGTGACTATAGAATCACATGATATTGAAGTGATTGGCAAGAAACATGTGACTACATTATCATGTGACTATGACGTCATATGAATTTAGCCCATTAGGAGATTATTTGAGCGTTCAGTCTCTAATATATCTGCAATATATGTTCTTGATGTTTTCTTGCATAGAAATAATTCATAGAATCAGAAATAATTCATAGAATTCTACGTAACAGGCGCGTAACGGAACTCGGAAATGCTACGACTGAACCTTTCAAATGAGTTACGATGGGAAAAAATACTATTTTTTACATTAAAAATGAAACATATATATTTAGTTACAGCAGATTAAAAACTAAAAATCGCAACACCAAAAGTGAAACAGTCAATTAATCCAAACATAAATCGGAATATGTAAACGAGCTGTGCTGTATGCTTAGCTTTTCTTGTCGAAAACCATGTTGTGTTCGTTATGTTTATTATATAATACTCTATCTTTGATATCCTTATTCAAACCTGGGATGAGCCTGGATTAAAAATAAGGGGGAATCCCCTGATGTGAGCAAAACCTTCGCAAACACTGTCAAGTTCATTTTATTGCCTTCCAAAGAATAATTTTATGGACATCAGTGCTCCGAAAAAATCGTGTTTCGGAACACGTATATATACATCCGGGGTATTTAACACACCGGTTCAGCGAGACGTATATATACACCGGTGGTACTTGAGAGGTTAAAGTCATACTGTAGCTTTAGAGTCAGATTACCGTATTATCAAATTCAATAAATTGTTATTGTATGAAGGGGGCTCGATGAAAATTATGATTGAATCCTGGATCGTAAGTATGGAAAATTTGAGAAGCACTACGCTAAGGCGAGAATTTTGAAACACGACGAATTTAACAAGCATCAGCCTCACCTCACAATGGATTTTTGATTGCATTAGGACTCAAACTCAAAACACGCTGGTCAATACCTAATGTAGACGTAATCTAGGATATTATTTTCGTCATTTACTGTGATACTTCGAGTCAGCAGCCTTTGTGTTAGAGCAGAACAATAATACCATTAAATTGAGTAACACTCGTCCGTTTACTTTAATTGATTTCACTACCTATAAAAGCATTAATCATTTGCCCCTTTTCACCTTTTGAAACCAGTCACTAGATTTTACGCACGAAATATCTGAGCTTTCTTTTTTTAGACTCGCTTTCTTTCTTTTGTAATTTCATATATCGGAGCAAACCTTGGAACAGATCTTTTAAATATATTAAACATTATATAATATCTGTAGACTTTTTAGATTTTAATAAAAAATAACATAGAAAGTTTGAACTCCGAAGGGCAGTACTAATATTCAGCTAAAGTTCAATACCCGCACAAATAGAACCGAAAGCAAATTCGGAAACATTGCTCCTAACTTTCATTAATCGCTATTCATACTTCCTGATTTTTAAAAGATTTAACGTGATATTTTACTTAATTTAATGAATGTTTCAAGTATTGCTGTTTTTTAAAAAAAATATTATGCAATTAATATTAGGTTGGTGTGTATGAAATGCTAGACCTTTTAGTGCATACTTAAGACTGCATATATTTTTCGCTCATAACCGTCCATTTTTTCAAAAATATTCCACACACTTTTCCAAACGATATGTTAATGTATAGAGGCCTTTCTTGAGGAAATATGTATCTTTAGAAAGAATTAACTGTGGTATGGAATTGTTTAAATTGCTTTCATTTTCGTTTTGCTTAGCCCATGGATTCAGTTCTAGATTTTTGAAGAAATGATAGTCGGTTTGTGAAAAATACGGTAAAAGAGCTGAGGGCTGTTTCTCAATTAGCTTCGCAATTGTTTTGTAGGACAAATGAGGCTGAGCGTAGTTGAGAAGTCTTGGGCCTTGCAAGTGCATTTTCATCCATCCAATAGCAGTAAAAGAAATACAATTGTTTCCAGTGCATCCTTCGGCACAGATATTCTGGGTCTTCCTCACCGTTACTTCAGTGAGGGAAAGTCATGAGACCAAAATTTTTCAAGCGTCGCACTTTGCAATCCTTAACAGTTTTCACCCCAAACGCCTGACTTATATTGTGTATATATTTGCCACATTATTATCAAGTTGATAATCATATAAAACAATTACACACAAAAATTAGTTCATATCCTTACAGAATTTAAAACAAATCACAAAATGGAACACTTTTCCGAAACTCTTTACTGAAATGCGACTCTGGGAATGGCGCACACTAATATAAGTAAGAACATGCCAAAAACCAAATCATAACGAAAACAGGGAAACAACTTCACATGTAAAAAAAATTCAGCATTTCGTATGCATCAACTTAATATCAGAGAAAAAGAGATTCATAAAGATGACAAAAATCAATCTTTCGATTCAATCGGGCGTATAACGAGCACTTTGAACACGGAAAATAAGATCGGAATTAAGGATGCACGTTATACGCCGGGTATAAAAAAGATAGCCTTAAAAATAACAAAAGAGATAAGCTTAAAAAAATTACTTCCACTCACATCGAATTACTGATAATTTAAAAGAATTGGATACCTTATGAACTAAAAAGGCTGTTGTTCTAGAAGTGTACGATACTTTTTTTTTCTTAAGTCTGGGATAATATCTCAAATAAATGACTTCAAAATATAAGAGTATTCAACGCGTACATTTCAGGTTTCTTCATAAAAAAGAGGGTGCGCGAATAAACTTTAAAATTAAAAAAAATGCAGCTTCAAAGTATAGGTGCGCATTATACACCGGATTTTACGGTAAGTTTAATGAAATTGACGAAATATAATTCTTTTTCCACCGTCTTTTTTTACGACAATGGTTTAACAGTAGCTACATAAAATAAGAACATGCGGGTGCTACGGGCATATGAAGTATTTGTGTGAAGATTTATAAAAATTAGTTTAAGACGATCATAGAATGATGTATGTATCTTAAAACGAAAACAAAAAGAACATTTTTTTTAGAGAACCATGGATATATAATTACTAAGGTTTTTAAAATTCCTAATCTAGCATCAATAGACATGCATTTATTTTGGAGAACAGTAGCTATCCCTGGGTCACTAGAAAACCATCTGGTCTTTACGATTTAATCAAGATTTACGCCAAATTATGGTATACACTAGGGTCTGGATCGCGTGCAAAGGATTCCTGTACAAGGCCTACGAGAACAAGGAGAAAGGCGTGCGCGTCTAGTAGGGTAAGTAGTGCAGGGGGTACTTACATCGACGTAATCTATCTTGGCTCCGTACATCACGTGGTTCCGTCCGAGTTCCTTGAGTAGTTGCTCGGATTTCTCGGGTTCATCCAGTCGGGCCACCACCTTTTGCACAAAGCCCATGACGCGAAGCCCGTGGGCCCGCAGCTCCTTGCTGTGACGTAGTTCCTCCTTCGAGAGGCCTTTGAAGGGCATGAACACGTCTTGCACATCGGGGTGCGTTTCGAACAAGCTAGAAGAAAAAGGCACTAGTTATAGTCACAGCATTTGGTAATACTTGAAAGATTTTTTTTATATATATTTCACATGTTTCTGCAACTTGCCTTCTTTTAAAATTTTGAATTTAATTTATTTTAACCTAAACCTTTTTAATTATGAAATATTAACTGTTCGTTCCTTATTTTAAAATTACTATTTTTAAGGAAAGATAATGGATTTCTAAGCAATTTTTACCAAACTGAAGTCTTGTTGAACTGTTATTCGGCTCTATGTTTTTTTAAAAGACATTGAAAATACAAAACCATGATACACCTATTAAAAGTAATGCAATATATGTAGTTACAGTGCAATAACAAATCTAATTCTTGCTCAGTGACAAAGCATACATTTTGCTAAAAGAAAATGACGCTTAGTTTTTTATCTCCCTTAAGAATGTTTGGTAAAAATTGAAGAAATGAGTAAAAATCCTCATTGAAGCTAATTAAGTAAGCAGAAAGAAGTTATACTCGCCTCTGGACGACAAACAAAAGATAAAAAGCAGAACTGGCTCATTGTCAATAAGGAAACAAATATTAAGTTATAGAGTCATGCTTCAAATATTACGGAATTAGTCGTCACCCATTCGCTTATCTGGGTATTTAGGTCCACTCAGCTTTTCATCCCTTCAATGGGTCGTTAAATGAGTACCAAGCTTGCGTGGGAACTTAACACTGAGGGTTTTGCGTCAGACTTAACACCTGACCAGAACATCTGCTCATGCACCTTAGGGCCCAGGTCACGGATACTGATATGGGCACAGTAGGCCCTGGCTCTCATGGGATATTGCTCCACGGAGTTAAGTTTTATATATATGTATGTGTAATTATTGATACCTAAGTCCTAGCATTAACCGCTCAATTCTATCGAAAAACATTTTTGTAACCTTCACCTCTTGATTCCAAAAAATTAGACTTGAATTTCTGAAACTGAATATTTCGTGCGCTCCCATCACCCAAAGTAGATATCCACAAAACCCATTTTTAGTGGATCTCTTCTCAATAAAATACACATACTTGGAAAATTCCTTATCTAACTCGAATAGTTTAAAAACGGAATTTTTTTTTTATTAATAAACCCTTTTACCTCTTTTGACAGTTGATTTCCTTAAGAACCGTTCTTAGAGGGCTTCAGTTCAACAAAAGAGGCATGCATTCCAAATTGTTTTGCTGTTGGTTTCGTAGTTGGAGAATGATTTTTTTTATCAATACTCCCCATCCTACCATGGGAGTTGATTTCCGTATAATCAATTCTTAGCAAAAATTAAAAAAAAAATAGAAATACAAATGCAAATTTTAAGGATGTGGAACTAACAGTTCTAACTCAGGAATGCATAATTAACTATAATATCCCTTAAGCCTTCGCAATTCCCCTTGGAAGTCGATTTTTGCAATACCCCCTCATAACGATTCTCTAATCCATAAAAGGAACATGCTTACTGAATTTCAAGTCTGCTGGTCTTACAGTTCAAAAATATGAATATTTATCAATAACGACCCTTAGACTTTCTCAACGCTTCTTGGATTCAATGTTAGCAAAATCCCTTTTTAGTGGATCTCTACTCCATGAAAGGGACATTACTAAATTTCACGACTGTGACTGTACGTCCAACAGTTAAAATGTTTTAATATTAATCGCTAGCATCCCTTAAGCCCTAGCAACGCCCCTTGAGGGTCAATTTTCACAAAATCCGTTCTTATCTGATTTTCGCTCCATGAAAGGAAAATGCCAACCAAATTAAAAGTCTGTAAGTTTAATAGTTGCGAAGATGTCATGATAAGAGTGTAAGTAAGAGTGATAAGAGTATCTACAGATGTTAATTGGCAAATATGTAACGGATTCTTACATTTGCTTTCTTTAACGCATCTCTGGAACTCTAGTACGAGAACTTCCTCTTCTGAAGGAGTCATGCAAATGTTTGTTACTATACAAAGGTAGTATTGTGAATAGAAATGAGAAGCGATTGTTGAACGCAAGAGATAACTTCTGAATGAAAGAGAGGGGATTACGTAATGTGTGTGTGTGTGTGGAGTTCAATGATTATGTTGTAGAAATCTTACCGAAATCAGAAGCACTTCATTGGAAATCAGAAAGGGGAATGGAGTCTCACCGTTAAAAGACTACTGTTATACGATCTCCACAAGTTGAATTAGAGTTAACTATTCTGCCATAACAATTAGTAACAGTAATTACTAAATAAATTAAAAGTAAATAAACTTTTTTTAAAAACAAGCTTTTATTTAAATGCTCTAAAAGGAATAAAATAAACATTTCTTTTAAAACTTTTTTTGCTATCAACTTATAAAGTCGTTATACAATTTATGATATAAAAACTTGTCTCGAGATTTAAGTACTTATATTTGCTTAGACCAGTGCTTCTCAAACTTTCAATACTGGCGCCCCCCTTTTCAATCACAATTTTTATCACGCCCCCCTTATACATAATAATTTACTGAATGCAATAATAATGCACTTTTACGATAAAGCAACAATATTTATTATAAACCGTACAAATTCATGACATAAGTATTAAATTTTGTATATGTTACTTTTAAGCAAAAAAAAGTTAAGTAATAGTATAATTACTAAGTTATTTTTCCTTTCTCTGATTTTTAAATTGGAACATATTACAAAATGCGGTGGGAAGACAAAATATAGATATCAGCTAAATATAGAAAATGAACTCAGAGGCTCAATTTCTTATCTTAAAACTCCTTTCAAAAACTTTGCTCTGTAAGACAAGCCCATGGAAGTAGCTAATAATTATTAAACTTGTTCTTAATTTAGTATTAATTAATTAGTCCTAAAATACTCTGTGCGCCACTCATACATTAAAAGCAGTGTTTCTCAAACTTTCAATACTGGCGACCCAATTTTCAATCATAATTTTTGTCTCGACCCCTGTACAACAATAATGTATTTACTGCAATAAAAATGCACTTTGAGAGAGAGACGCTAAAGTTACAATACGATCTTAATTATAAACCGTACAAATTAATACGATAAGTATATTAAATTTTGTGTATATTTTAAGTAATATATATATATATATATATATATATATATATATATATATATATATATATATATAAAGAAAATTACTTAAAATATATATATTACTTAGAGAATTATGTTATTTTTCTTTCTCTAATTTTTAAATTGGAACAGATCGCAAAATGATGTATTTAATTAAAGATTTATTTCCTTCAGCATATTCATTTCTCAAAGCACAAATGTCATTAGAAAAATAGTCTAGTCAATGTCGCTCTCTATCATATCCATCACATCTGGCATTATAGGGTACGTTTGCGTGAGTCTGGGCAACCTGTCGGACGTCTGCGCAAAACATGTAAAAATGCTTTTCCTCGTACAATTCCAGTCAGTTTTGGTCGACTCGATACTCCTATAGCTACCGAATCAGCTTGAATGTACATTTTTTTAATTTCCACGTTAATTGTAATTCACGGTAATTAAGTATTTACGGCAGTAAATTAAAACAATATCATACATACATTTTTAAGTCGTAAGCAAACATTCGACCATAATAAAGAATCAACAAGTACACAGACGAACGAGCATGGTTCCGAAAATTAAATCAAGGCGATCTTCTCAAAAATACTTAAATTTTGGATTTACCACTACTGAAGTAAATGATGGAAAAAAAGCCCCAGCTCGATATGTGTTAAAACTTACAAATCTGTAGAACAACATGTGAAAGTTGTTTTTAAAACATGTAAAATCATTTAGCTATGTTGGCAAAGAATTTTAAAAAGTATTTTCTGGATGAGGACAGCTTGGTAGCAAGTTACGAGTGGATTAGGGATCTATTTCAAGATACACCAGAAGGGCTCTCAACTTCCGAAGAAGAAATCTTCATAGATTTCACATGCAGTGAAAAATTAAAAGGCAATTTTGTAATAAATCGCTCTTTGAATTTGGGGTAGAGGTGGATGAGGAATTATCTGTACTGAAAACAAAAGCACTTCGTATACTATTACCATTTTCAACATCCTACCTTTTGCAAACCGGATTTTCTGCAGTGGATGCCTTGAAGACAAAATATAGATCTCAGCTAAATATAGAAAAATAACTCTTTAAGTGTCAATTTCTGATATTAAAATCTTCCTTTGAAAAACTTTCCTCTACAAGACAAGCCCGTGAAAGTCCCTAATAATTATTAAACTTGTTCTTAATTTAGTAATAAGATTGATTAATTGAATATTAACGTCGTACTGTTCAGCTGCACGAGGGCTTTTGACGACGGACCACGTAATTTTGAACCATGGTCAAGTGACGTGGATGACACCTGAGCTGGCACCCCCTCTCCTAACTACCACACCACACCAACGGGAGGACGTTTCAGCTCTCGACAGATTTAACGTGCAACGCTGTCCTACACGGCGGGTCTTTAGTGGTACTGGGCTCGAACTCGTGACAAGGCAAGCCACGATCCGATACCTATACCACTCGGCTACCGCGGCCAAATTCAGTAATAAGAAATTATTTATAAAATACCTTCTTCAGTACTGATACATCAAACGTATACTGGCTGAAACACCGACTCTTCGCACGAGTTCATTTTTTTTTAAAAAATAAAACATTATTCTTGATAAATAGCTGAACTGTAAGGAGAGTAAAACTGTGTGCACGACATTGTATACAAAAATGTAAAATGATTTTTTTTTTTAGATAAATGCTATAATTGTAAATAACTGTTTAAAAGAACTGTAATTTTAAACCTCACACAATTAGCATTTAGAATTAATGTTAAATTATGAAAAAGAATATAGAATTCCGATGAAGAATAATTGTGTTACTTTTTAACATTTAAAGCGAGAAGACTTCAAAAAGTTTAACCCGGGAGCAGGCGCGTACTCGATACTAACATTAATGGTAGTGCGGGGGGACTCAGTCACCCCAATCCTTTGTTTAGAATTATTTTTACTGTACACGATACAAATCGGAATTCTAGTGAATATTTTAATTTATAGAAAGTATACTTACCTTCTTTCAAGGACTATTCAATTCTTTGATGATTTGAGAAAAATCCAATAAAACTGAACTAAAATGATTCAAAAGTACAAGACCATAATAAAGGACGCAAATCAGACACTTTTCAATTATCCTACAGAAATGTTAAACCAATCAATTCTTTTCCAAATATCGCAAAACTCAATTATTTACAATTTCCTTAAGCGAAAAGCAAACACATGAAAGACGGGAGGGAACTAATATTGATAATAACCATACCATAAGATTGAAGGTCAAATTAACATTCAGATTTTTTATCCAGAAACTGAAATATTTTGACATCTACTAATTTTTAAGAAACATCTGTCTTTTAGGGGATCATAGCCTTTGTTGCTCCATATCCCACAAAACCTGAACTGAACTGAACGTACTATGCAGCCTGGCTGAAAAGTGAATCATGACTTCCTTTTCTTTTTCTACAACTAATGTACAGTATTTCAATAATAATTGCAGTGGTGAATTGTTTATCTTCTTAGAATTTTTCTCAGGGTCTGGGTTTCGTTTTTTCTTTTAACGAGTAATATTTTATGTTAAAACGTAATAAAAAAATCTCTCATTGAGGAAAAACAGCAAATAAAACAAAATGTTTTTTTTTCTTTAATTTGGTTTTGGGATCAAAGATAGCTATTTGATGACGGAAAAAAGCTAGATAATAAACATAAATTATGTCAGTGTTGTTGTGTGTATTTTTTTTTTTATTATGGAAGAAAACATTTTGTTTTACTTCTCTTTCCGGTTATTTTTTTTAAAAAAAATCTTTAAATTTTCGATATGCTCGCGGCCCCCTTGTAGGGTCATCGCGCCCCCCCAGGGGGGCGCGCCCCACACTTTGAGAAACACTGGCTTAGACTGAACATTTTAAAAATTAAAATCAATCAGATCAAGTTATTTAATTTGCTTGTTTATGTACACAGGTAAATCTCGCTACAAGTTTTTATATCATAAATTGTATAACTACTTTATAAGTTGATAGCAAAAAAAGTTTTTTTATTCCTTTTAGAGCATTTAAATAAAAGCCTGTTTTTAAAAAAATTTGTTTTTACTTTTTAGTTATCGCTAGACAGAGGCTTCTCAGTCTGTTAATCTCATTCAACGCATCATCGTTGAAAGGTCGTTTGCAGGTTAATTTTGAACAGTCCAACTAAGGAGTACTCAACATTTTTTTCCGCCAGGCTACATACATATGATAGATATGTCACTCGGGCCGCAACAAGAGGACAATGGGAATGGGGGGATAAACACTGTTAGATCAAAACATCATTGTGTGTGGACGAAGAAAAATTAATTAAAATATTAAAACTCATTATCTTTTGACTTTTTCTTTTTTTTTTTTTTTTTTTTTTGCTTTTACTATAACACTATATTAATTTTTTTTTTGTAAATCCGTAATTTTAAACCAATTTTTTCAATTTTTGTACAAAATTTGGATAATAATATTCTACAAACGAGAAAATATTTTCGTGCGATTATACTTAAAAATGAGAACATTTTTAAATGTTTCAATCAAAATTTGAGTATTTTTTGAAAAATCGTAAAAAAAAAGTTTTGGGCATTTTATTTTTTAAATGACTGATTCTAAAAGAAAAAAGCCTGAACTATCTTAGTGCAGAATATCGATTCACAAACACGCAAAAAATCATACGGAGCGATTTAGAAATCATTTTCATTAAAACGCATCGATTTTTACTCATTTTAGAAAAAGATTGTAAAAAATAAAAATACCATTATTTGTTTTAAACAAATTATACCGTATCGTAGCGAATTAAATGATCTTTGCCATTAGGCTAATATTTTTTGTCTCAGTTTCAGAGAAAGAATAAGATGGGTTTTTAAGAAAGGTCGAAGAGAGAGAGAGAGATTCGGGGGGAACTTCTTTAAGCTCTATCTGATAAGCTGCCGGGCAGAATAAAATGCTAACAGGTGTAAAAGGTTTTCAATTAATATCTTTTTAACTAATTGCGATATCAGAATATAAATCATCAAAGCATGCATTGTCATCTGAACTAAACATGTATACAAAATTTCAGCTCAATCGGTAGAAGACAACAGCTTCAAAATTGAGTTGCAAGATTTAGCCCGAAAAAATTACTTTAACTAATATCTGCACTATTAAAACTCGAAGATAAACAAACGTATGCAACTATACGACTAGGTGTATTTTCTTACGAACCGCACGATGCAGACACTCGCCAAACGCACCAAAAGATCGGAACTGATCCCAGGAATCCGTTTTGAACACTTATATTTCAATAGTGCAAATAGTTAAAAATATATTAATTAAAAATCTTAAAACGCATAATTATTGCCATTTTTTCCCGCCAGAAGAAGAAGTTCCAATTTCCCGAACTTTTTTTTTTTATCCCAGACGTTTTTAAGACACGATCTAATTTTTTATGAGACTCAGACAAAAAAAAAACAGAATCGGAAAGATCATTTACTTCACCACAGTTTGAGAAACACTGACTTAATAATTTCTTTAATTATAAAAATAATCTCATGCTATTTTTCTTCCATGTGTAAAAAATATTATCCATAATATGCACGAAATTTGAAAATATGGCTTAAAAATTACAGTTTAAAAAAATTGTGTTTTTCGTTTTTTATCCCCTTTTTGCGAGAAATATTAAAGCATTATTTTTGTTACATTTTTTATTTAAAAATTACCGTTGTTTTCAATCAATATATGAAGTTCGAAGGCATTAAATTAAAAAAATGAAGCCCCCAAAATTTAAATTTTAACAAATAACGCTTGCGAAATTGAATATCTCTTCCTTTTATTTTACAGGTCTTTAATTTCTTTTTTTCCGAAGATTTCGCGGAATGCACGCTTAGAACGTTTGATTATTAACTTTTGTCCCCTGGTTATAAACAACACCATCGCTTAGTTTTTATGATTGTTTTAAAAAATACTTAAAATTTTGTTCGCGAATTTAATAACTTAACCAGCAATTTTGTAATTGGAAAGAAGATTTATTTCGTCACGATATAGTACGTTTTTTTTAAAAAAACAACGATACTTTCCATATGACTTTTTCTAAAATAAATCACTATAGATGCTTTTATATGAAATTGATTTTTAAAAAACTCATACTTTGCTTTTAACAGTTTGTGATTTAAAAAATAAAATGTCGAGAAAACTTTTTAAGATTTTTTTTGCAATAATTTATTGTGCTACTAGAGTGCTGCAACTGTCAAGCTGTTTAAGAATCGTTGAGTTTTCACTTTCTCGAGAGCTCTGATAGCGACAGGGGAAGGGGAATTTCAATGACAATATGTTATGCATTTAAAAATGTTCGTACAACGCCGGGGAAGGGGAGTAAACCTGTCTGACTAAGAAAAGAAGCGCAAAAATTTCGATACAGGACATTTTTATATTATTCCCCAGTTTTATATTCATAGCTAATATGATAGAGAATTATATAGCCGCATATTGACGCGTGTTTTTGTACCGTTTTACATTAAAATCATAAAATATACTTATTGAATTATACTTATTATCCTATCCTTGAATGAAAAAGCGTTTATGTATTGGTTTTTGACGATTAAATTGTTTATTCAAGAAAAAAATCATGTTTATTTTTATTACTTAAAAATGTGTAAAACATATTAAAATTCTGAAAACAATTTAAAAAAGATAAGAAAGAAATTAAATTATTGATTACGAATCAATTACACATGTTATAACGTTCCGGTGGACGCTGTTGTTGGACGGGGGTCGAGTTAGTATCAGCTGTTGTAAACCTAATATACTTTTATTAGCTATTTTACTTAATAACACTAGACAACTTAAGAGGAGAATACATTTAAAACATTAAACTGGAGGAGCAATTACGTTTGGTTTCTGTAACAAGGAGAGGGACGACTAAGAAAATTCATTTGGGGACGAGAATTTGCGTAACAGTAATACTGCTATAGGGTATTCAGTCCCCAATGTAATTCCACCGAATGGCCAGTCAATTCCGAGAAAACAGCGTTCGAAATTCAAACTAAGCTTATATACAAGTTATTTTCTCCCTGGTGAAACGTTGGCGTGGCTTGATCGTCAGCGTATAGAAGTACTATCCAACGGACCGTTGTTCGATTTGCGCGAGCAGGCAATTTTAAGTTATACACTAGGTAGCAGCCCGAGCAATATCGGCCGAATTGGAGGAGGGGGGGTTGGAATTCATTTTGAAAAATATTATTAGAGAAGTGCTGATTTTGTGAAGAAGAGGGAAAATTTATAACAGTAGAGAAAGCCCGTGCAATGCCGGGCCATGCAGTTAACCTGTTTAACTCAATGCGATATCTGAATATAAATAGTCAAAACATGCATTGTCAACCAAACTGAACGTGTATACAAAATTTCAGCTTAAGCGGTTGAAGACATCCAATTTAAATTGCAAGTTAAATAAAAGCTTGTAAAATATAACATACTTTTTATATGTGTACAGAGTAGATGTATCATAAAATATCTCGTAGTACAAATCAAATATTTTACACGAAACGAAAAAATTATAATTGGAGGCGCAAGGTATCTATCCCTGCTAAGTAAGCGCTCTACCATCTGAGCTACGCTCCTGGTCGACACTTTTGTTGTATTGTAAACTTGCTCACCTTAACACCCGAACAGGATTGTTACAGTGACTAGGTCAAATATAAGTGTTAAAGGAAAAACTAGAATCGAGTAAATAGATATCTCTTAGAGTGTTTCAAAGTAAATAGTTTTATAGATCTGTCTTCCTCTTAGTGTTCCCTGTAGAATAGTAAATATATAACACTCTTTGTACGTATGCAGAATGGAAGTATTGTAAAATATACCTCGTTGTACCAAATTAAACGAATTTCAAAAATATTTTATACAAAAAAGTAACAATTGGTAAAGTAACGAGGTATCGATCCCTGAACCTCTCGCAGGCTAATCAATTGCTCTACCATCTCTTTTAATCGACACCTGTGTTACTGTAAACATGCTCGCCTTAACACCTAAACAAGATCGTTAAAGTAACTCAGTCGATATCGGAATATAAATTGTCAAATTATGTAATGTCATCCAAACTAAACGAGTATACAAAATTTCTGCTCAATCGGTTGAAGACATCAGCTTCAAAATTGAGTAGCAAGATTCCACCCGAACATTTTTCATTGAAAGTGAAAAAAAAGCTTGTAAACAAATAGGAAAGAACGCGGTAATTTAAATTTGTTCAAGAGAAATAATTTTCGAATGAAAATTAAAGTGATTTAAAATAAATTTAAAAACGTCGAGCTCCCGGGAATCGAACCTTGGGTAATTCCTTTGAAGTCAGCTTCTCTAACCTCTAGGCCACGAGGGTTTTTGGAAAGAGGTAAAGTAAGATTCTAACATGAGTAAGAGTTTTTTAATTAATATCTTTTTAACTAATTGTGGTTTTGGAATGTAAATGCACAAAACAAGCATTGTCATCGAAACTAAACGTGTACACAAAATTTCAGCTCAATCGGTTGAAGACATCCACTTCAAAATGGAGTTGCAAGATTCCCCCGAACATTTTACATTGCAAGTGAAATAAGAGCTTGTAATAAGTAAGCCAATGCTGCTCCAACATTAAATATAGGTCTCCCCATAATTATAACCGCGCCCCTCTCCTATGCATTGAATGCAGCAATAATGATGCTCAAGCTACAATGGGACTTAAATTATCAAAATAACATGTATATAATTTTAATAAATTGTGTGCATAATTTTGTATAGTGCCAATTCATGGTCACTAGTAATTACTAAACTGGTTTTTGATTTAGTATTTATAAATTAATTATCAAATACTTTTTGCAGCACTGATATAAGATCACACTGATATATATTTCACACCAATATAAAATCCTTATATCAATGGGAATATATACTTTATTTTTTAGTTTGTCAGAATGCATTTTGTTTTACTTCCCTTCGGTGAATTGATAGGTATTTTAAACCTTTTATTTTCGACCTTTCGATACACTCGCGCCCCCCAGTTTGTGATACGCTGAAGTAAACATTAAAACAGAAAATAAGTAAACTATTAGAACAGCGCTATTTTCTCGTTATTACCCTTTATTATTTTTGTACACACACAAAAACTGTTGCCACGCACAACAAGACATAATAATTTTTAAATATCATTAAGAGAAGAAATAAATAAAAAAATTGCGATGACGTCACTGTTTGGGATCCCTTCCGACTGTATGTGGAATTCAAGCGTGCTGTAGTAGTAAGCTGTTAATTGTATTATAGGAAGTCCAGTTAAGTTCATCCACTTTGAATATCTTTCTCTGATATGTATTCATTCATAGGTGGAATAAATGAATCAAAAGTAAAAAGTAGTTCTCTTATTATTAATAATAAGAGACGGCAATCACACAGAAATAGAAAATTGAAAATATATCATTCCAAAAGAATAAAGAGCTTAAACTGACACATTAGATTCTTTACATCGGCGATTCTCAAACTGTGGGGGAGAGGGGGCGAATGCATCGAAAAATCGAAAATAAAATATTATTTTAAAAATTATTTTTTTTTACTGAAAAGAAGCAGAACACAAAATATACTCTGACATAAAAACATAAAATGCACGTTACATATTTATTGCAATCGGTTAAATTTAAAAATTAAAAAGGAAAATAGAGCATCATACTTACAATTTTAATTAAAAGTAAACATCCTTTACTTAAAAGCGATATATACCGAATTTAATACTTATCTCGACAATTAGTACGTTTTATAATCAAGGTAGTATAGTAGCTTTAGAATCAAATTACATTATTATTGCATTCAATACATTGTTTTTGTATTTGAAGGGGAGGGCGAGGAAAATTCCGATTGAATATTGTGTCACAAATACTGAAAGTTTTAGAAGCACTGCTTTAGAGAGAACAAATACATCACTTGTACAAAGCAAGAGAAATATTTAAGAACTAATTATTTTTTTAATATGATTTAAATAAAGTTTTACGACTTTCATTAAATTTTCTAAAGAATATTTATATAGAAATTATACGATTTATAGAGAGAGAGAGAGAAAGGTATCGAACATTACTAGAGCCTATTAAGAGCAGTCACTCGGGTAAAAACCTTTCAGAAATTGATTTTGAGTTTTTGATATTTCAAAAAACTCTAAATCAAGACCTTTCCAATGGCTTACCATGCAAGCCATTATATGAATTAGAAGTATTTTAAAATGATTTTTAAAAATTAATCAGCTAATTTACCACGCCCATTTTGACAGATAGAAATGTGTACATTGCCTTTTTAAAACTATGGAAAAATTGCAAAGCCTCGATTAATTTTTATTTTTTAATTCCCAAATTAACTTAAATAACTGTATAACTGCAACTGTTAGATTTGCTAAAAACCTTTGGAGGCAATTTCATAATTTCATGTGGGTTTTAGTAATTGTTATACTTAAAATGTAGTAATTTTTTACTGAAATTAAGGTCTTTTTTTAGTTGAAAGTCATTTTTAATTAGTTATTCCTAATGATTAATAAATCCTCGCGTCTTTAAGTAAAGTATTAAAAGAAACAAAATTAGGATATATGAATGTGACCAGGTGATAAATACAGACCAGATGATAAATACACTCAGGAACATTGAAAATAGCGACCCATGAAGGAAGCTCAGTACAATCGCGAAACTTTCAAATAAGTACAGCGTAATGTGATATAAAAATGATCCAAGTTTTGTGCCAATACGCATGCTCATACACGGCGAGGTGGCGATACAATCAGGAAGAGGGTGCTATATAAGCCAGCGCAAATCGAAGATTCATAAACGTGACGATTACCCGCCGATTGTAGGAAGACTTTGGTAAGCGAAACATGTCAGGTAAACGTTCTAGAAGACATTTCTCACAGTTAAGCGAGTTTGAGAGAGGTCTGATCATCGGGATGAAAACTACAGGCTGGTCGTCGTACCGTGTAGCTGACTAGGTGGATCGTTCGGAGTGTGCCGTTAGAAATTGTTGTGAGCAGTGGACACGAGAAGGTACCCACGCGCGGAAAACCGGGTCTGGAGCGACCAGGAAGACCACGAGGAGAGAGGATGGAAGGATCGTGCCGCAAGCACTTGTGGACCCCACAGTGACTCGTTCAACGGCAGACGTAGCAGACGTAGGCGTAGCAATTGTTCCACAAACAATTTCCAGACACCTTGCAGAAGCAAATCTTAAATCCATGTCCCCTTTCCGTGAACTCCCTTTAATACCGAAACATTGGCAACTGCGTCTACAGTGGTGCCAAGCCAGATCAATGTGGAATGTCAAAGATTGGCAAAAGGTTGCGTTTAGTGATAAATCCCGGTTTGTTTTAGGGACAGATGATAACCGTGTACGGGTGTGGAGGCACCCTGGTAAGTGGTACAATTCCCCCCACACTGTTCTACGTCACACTGCCCACACAGATGGTGTAATGGTCTGAGGGGCCATAGCCTATCATGGCCGGGTTCACTTAAATCATGATGCGTCGAACATTAACGGACCAACGTTAATTGAGGATATTCTTCGACCCAATGTAGGACCTTTCCTAAATGGTCTCCCAGGGACAATTTTCCAGCAATATAATGCTCGTCCGCTTACAGCAAGAGTTGCTCAAGACTTCCTACGTCATTTTCAGACTCTTCCATGGCCGGCACGCTCCCCCGATATGTCCCCTGTAGAGCACGTGTGGGATTAGCTAAAACGGCAGATGTTATCGTGCCTTTCTGTACATGATTTAGAGTTGGCTGTTCAAAACTTCTGGGCCCATCTGCCTCAGGATAACATAAGGTGTCTATTCAACTCAATGCCGAACCGTGTGGTGGCATGTATTGCAACTGGGGGTGGTCCAACGCGCTATT
Source organism: Trichonephila clavipes (assembly GCA_019973935.1). Classification (NCBI taxonomy): domain Eukaryota; kingdom Metazoa; phylum Arthropoda; class Arachnida; order Araneae; family Nephilidae; genus Trichonephila; species Trichonephila clavipes. Next base: position 967,299 of record BMAU01021355.1, on the reverse strand, counting down.
GAAGTTTTCCAGTATCTGTGTCGTTGCACACCCTGCATCCGTTTAATTGTCTTGTTTTTTAGATCAAGTTAATCTCTCATCTGAGTCATTATCTGGATTAAATTTCATTTCAATCCGATGCTTTCTTCTAGGGTCGCAATTTTCAATGTTCCTGAGTTTATATTCGTAATGAATCTTAATTTAATTACTCCATCAGGCATAATGAAGATAATATGTCATGGAAAAGAAAAAGGTTTATACTTTAACAAGGTAAGATTTTTTTTTTATAAAATATGTTTTCTAAATAATTTTTTTTAATTTTGTAAATTAAATGCATGCATGTACTATGTTTCTTAAATGCAATTATGTATACTGAAGTGACATTTTTGAAATATCTTTAAGCAGATATCATAACAATACTGACAATTTTGAATAAATTCATAATAATCATATTTGCTCGCTCAAATAAAAGTTTGTTTTTGAAAAAAATTAATTAATATTTTTAAAAAATTTCCCTTCAGTATAAATATAGGTGCATAATTAATACATGAAGTCAAAATCTTAAGTATTTATGTTTAATAGTTTCTGAGATAAAGGTATGAGATGATACATTAAATGTGATGTTTGTTGTCTTTGCGAGAAGTTTGTTACATACTTAAAAATACATAAATGTCATGTTTGAAAACATAAAAATAGTTTTATTTTGTCTGTTTTAGAAATCATTTGTCCAGTTTAGAGTAACTTTTGAAGTTTAAAACTTAGAAACTCTCTGCAACAACAAAACCTAATGATAATGTTACGAAAACCTAAGAAAAACTTACGAAACGTATAATCAGGTACTTTTAAATATACCATCTCAAATTCACACAAAAACTATATTGATACATTTTCATATTATATTTATGATGCATTCTGTTCAAATTTTATATCTGTAATGCATGAAAGCTGCAAATTTTTTAAAAATTGATACACATTTCGAGAAAATTTTGATGTTTTCTCGTTAAGGAAAATGAAAAATGCTGTTTTGGGCAACTAGAACTGTTTTTGTTTACTATTTCATGCAAAATAAATTGCAAAGATGCTAATGTTTAATAAAATGGGACAAATAGATGTTGTAATTCATTATTTTTGTGATTAAGTTGCACTTTATACTGAAAATTCAATTTTTTCAAAAATGGTGTTTTTAAAACTGTATTCATGTTTTTTCTCAGAATATAATGTATGAATGTAATGAAATTTTTTCCTTCATGTTACTGATATGTAACTATAGATATGAATGAGAGAATTTGGGTGAGTTTTTCAAATTATTTCACTGGAGTCCATATATCGTGACAAAAAATGTCTTTTTTTAAAAAATTCATAGTGATATTTTTATGTTACATGTTTTTGAGAAAACTAAACACTCTATTTTAAATATTTCACTTAATTGCAAATATTAATGTTTATTTATTGTTCAGACAAGTTTTTAAGCTTTAATAATTCAAAAGTTTTTCAATAATAAGTAACCAACAACAACTCAGATGTGTAATGCTTTTTGTCGTTGCGAGAAGCTTGTTACATACATAAAATAACACCAATTTCATATTTAAAAACATAAAAAGAGTTTTATTTTTGACTTTTTTAGAAACACTTTGTAAAGTTTAGAGAAAATTTTGAATTTTGAAACTTTTAGAAATTGTGTTTGCATGGGAACATACAAATCCATAATTAAACTTTTCGCAACGTCATAAAATCACGTATTCCCAAATCATGAGTTTTACATATTGATACATGTTTACATTATATTTTTGAAGTTATAAGGTCAAATTTGATATATATAATGCATTGAAGTTAAAAATTCTTCACTGATTGTTACATAATTTGTGAAAATTGATGCAAAATGCTAAATAAAAAATCTCGTTGAACAAAAACTGAAAAATAATATTTATGTATTTTCTGAACATTTTAAGACTTTTTTGTTTCCTATTTTATTCTTAAAAAACTAAGAAGACACTAATGTTTAATAAAATAGGGCAAATACATGTTGTAATTCATTATCTTTGTGTTGAAGTGCCTTTTTACACCAAAAATGCAATTTTCTCAAAATGATTGTTTTCAAACCACGATTTCCTTTTTCATAGAATCTACTGAATGATAGTATTTTCAATTTTGACTGTACATAAATAATATGTTACTATATATATTAGAGCTACTTTTTGGGGGATTTTCCCAAAATATTTTTCTGAAAAGGAGTTATCGTAAAAAAAATGACAATTTTCACAAATTTCAAAGCGATACTTTTACAATGATTTTTTTCAAAAAATTAAACTATATATTTGAAACATTTAACCATTATTTAAATAAAAATGCCTAATTAATATACAGACAAAATTTGAAGCTTTTATATTTAACAATTTCTGAGAAACAGGTTCCTAAAATGGTTTAATTTAACATTGCCGGTATAGGGAGTACCGACTACTCTTAAGATAATATCTTATATTGTGTTATTAAATAATCAAATAGTGCATTTATAACATTTCTTATTGCGCATAGTCTTTATAATTAAGAATTTATTACTTTAACCCCAATATTTCTAATCATTATTTTCTTAAAAGTAGTATCAAATGTTTATAAATACGAGGGTAACTCTCTAAAATTTTTAAGACTCACGCAGACGAGAAGTTACACAAAACGAAATAATGGCTTTTAGTTCGAAAATACAAATTATTTTATCTCAGCAGACGATTTTTTTACTTAATTCCAATTGTTTAGCATAGAACAAATTTTAGACAGAGGAGAAAATTGAATTTATATATATATATATATATATATATATATATATATATATATATATATATATATATATATATAATATATACGCGAGAAACTTATCCTACTATAATTTTAAAATGGGATTAAATCAAGACAAATGCGTTCATTGGCTCTAAGTAGCATTTGATTACGAATCTTTCTGTTGTGCTACTGTATCCAGATGGTTTAAATAATTTTGCATATGTCGCAATTCTCTTCAGGATGAAGAATACTCAGTATGGCCACGGTCTACATTACTCTGGAATAATGTGTCTGTCATACCAAAAATGTTAATGCATGATAATCGCTGTACCTACCAAATAATACAGAAGGAACTTAACATTGGATCCTCAACCTCAAACAAAATCAATCATGAAAAAGTACATATGATAAAAGTATAGTGTGCCGTTGGCTTCCCCCTAATCTAACTGAGCAACAAAAAAGTAGTGTATCAGTATTAGTAAAGAAACCCTTAAATTGCTAAATAATATTGGTCATCGGATCATTTCTAAATTTGTAACGGGTGATGAAGCATGCATACCGTTTTCTGACGTTTTAACATGTAAAAAAAGTAAAGCATGGGTCTTTGAAGATGACCTCATGCAGACAATAGTGAAAAGACAACTAGCAGTGAAAAAAATAATGTATGATGTTCTCTTTAGCAGTACGGGTTTGATGAAAGACATAAAATTGAAAGGACAGATCGTGGTAAATGCAAACTAGTATACCATTAAATGCCTTCCAGAAGTTCTGCAAGAAGTGAAAGTTAGGGGACTAATGCTTCACCGTGACAAGGCATCTTCCCATATAGCCGGATTTAAGCACAGTTGAGTTTCTTAAGGTATCCGACTACATTCGGAACCGTGATTTGGCAAAAACGCATAAATTTATAATTTTCATGATATTTCGTGTCACTTAGATTAGAATACATGTATACAATTGTTTTAAGGACATTGTGACAAAAAAAGTATTTAAATAAATATTTTGACAAAAAATTAACTTAGAATAATTTTTTTTTCAAAATGTTCTCCTTTTGAAAAAAATGATTCTATTATTATAATATTTTGCCTGTATATAGCTCAGACCTCTCTACAGAGGCTCATGGAGAATTTTTGAAATATATAACTTAGAAGTGGGTTTATCCATATTTTACGACAACAGAGGAGAGCAATTTTAAGAAAAAAATACCGATAACTATTTCAATTGGTTGTAACTCTAAAAATAATGTGAATTTTTCAAAAATCGGAGTTGAGCCGTTGTAGAGAAGTCTGAGCAATATACAGGCAAAATATTATTACAATAAAAGCATTTTTCTCAAAAGGAGAACATTTTGAAAAAATACTATTCTAAGTTAATTTTTTGCCAAAATATTGTATTTAAATAATTTTTTTGTCAAAATGGCCTTAAAATAATTTTATACATGTAGTCTAATGTAAGTGTCACTAAATATTATGAAAATTATCCATTTATGCGCTTTTTTACAATCACGGTTTTGAACGTAGTCGGATACCTTAAGCAAAAACAAATTAAAATGTTAGAGCATCCAATTTATCCTCCAGATCTAGCTATGTGTAACTTTATGTTTTTTTTAATCTTAAAGAAAACTTAGTTGGACTTCATTTTCATTCAGAAGAAGCGATTCATGTGGTTATGAATGCATTTTGTCATCAATTCCAAAAAATAAATGATTTGAGGCATTTAATCTGTGAGAAATTCATCTACAAAAGTGCATTATTGCTGGACGAGACTACTTTGAAGACTCTTAAAATTTTGTAAATATAACCTTGAAAATCTAGGTATATCTCAAAAATTTCAGAATGGCCCTCGTATTATGCTTCGTATCTTTATTGCTAAGTTTAAAACATTTTAATGCTTTGAAACAGTTTAAATATAATAAATTGAAGTTCGATAATCGATTTTTAGCATCAAAAGCTACGATAAAGTGAAATACATTTCATTCCCAAACTGCAGAATACCGAAACTTCTTAGTTCATCCTCTGATAATACATCACCCTTCCAGGATAATACATATGTGTATATGGTTTTGGAAACTGAAATCACAGCAAGAAAATTCTCTTGTTCACTAACCCAGAGGACCATTCATTTAAACAATAGAGTTCCGAAACCTCGGTCTAATGTGGACAGATGAATGGCCGGAGAGTTTGTGGTTATCGAGAAAAGAATGAGTATGAGTGTCTTCTCAGAGAACGTTGTATTGCTTGCATGAGAATACAATATAAAGAAACTGCTGAAATAGCTTCACAAAGAAAAAGTATGTACTTTATGAAGACATAGATTATTTACTAAGTGGAAAGAAAAATTAATGAATGCATAGTGTACAGTAAAAAATATGCTAGAAAAATAATTTATGAAGGCATAAAGCTGTTTACAGTGAAAATCAAATAGCCAATTTTGCAAAAACTGGCTTTTTTTCTTAAGAAATGCCTAATGCCATGTTGTCTTCCGTACTGCATTCTGCATTTTTCTGCTCCACCATCAAAACTCCGAAGGAGCAACAAATCCATGGTCGACGCACCTTATTGTTCAAAATATTGAAGGGTGGTTTCGATAGCCTTTAGTTCTTCAATATGTGACATTTTAGAAACATGTATGATATCTTCAACATTAATGTCTTCATCATTTTGCAGAATTTTTTTTCCATGAATTGTAACAACAGTAATAATGTCTACATTGGGCATAATGCCTTGTTCTCGGCATCGTTTTGAAACCACTATACGGGTGTGGCCAAGTTTTCTGAACTACCCGGTAGTCGGGTGCCGAGTTTTCGAGACTCTTCTGTATTTATTAATATCTTGTTTATATTTAATATTGATTGACTTAGAAACTTTCCCAGAGATAATGGCGATGAATCTCGTAATTTTGAACCATTGTCAAGTGAAGAGGACGACACCTGAGCTGGCATCCCCTCTTCGAACTTTCACACTTCTGTAGATCAGGCCCTCTATTGGGTAAATCTTTAGTGGCATCAGGACTCAAACCTCTTTTTCGGCTACTTCAGCTAAGAATTCATAAACCTAACCACCTACGCAGCCACTTGTATTTGATAAACTTGAGACTTTAAAAGCTATTGTGGGTTATTAATGGCAAATTACGGTTTATTTAGAAAACGGCTAATTGTATTATTGCATGTTTACGTATTATGTACCCTAAATTTGAGTATAAAATCACATTAAAATAAGAGAATAATTAGATTTAGACGCTATATGTAATAGATCTGAAGATCCGTTATTAGGCTTCGAGTGCGATTAAAAGGATTCAATAATATTTTTTCGAAGACTCATAAATGTTATTAAAATAGTGTTATCGTATAATATTGCATCGATTAGATTTAACTGTCATAGATACTTGTCTGTTACACTCATGTCCATAAATTAAGGATGATGAAGTTCAGGCAAAGAAAGAGACAGAAACAAAACAAATTTGACTTATTTGTAAATTCTATTTATTAAACAAAAGGTAAAGAGCAAAAAAGATGCTATATGTATGACATAATTAATAAAAATTGCGATTTTTACTCCCTTGAGCAAATTTCAAAAAAGAACCTATTTACAAAAAACGGTATGGCATGGTTAGTACGATGGTTAATACAGAGTATGTCTCACTGACGATGCAATACAGGCCTTACAACACCTAGGCATGCTCAGTATCAAATTATCGATCTAATTTTGGGGAATATTACACCACTCATCAAGCGATGCCCTCCAAAGTTCCGGTAGACTGGTGGGAGGGGCTTGAAGGGCTGCAATTCGTCGGCCAAGTATATCCCACACATGCTCTATTGCATTCAAGTCCGGTGAGTATACTGGCCAATCCATACGGGTGATATCCTCCGATTGAAGGCATTCGTCTACAATGTTTACAAGGTGAGGACGGGCGTTGTCATCCATAAACAGAAATTCAGCACCCATGGCGTCCCGAAACAAACGTACATGTTGTTCCAGAATGACATCCCAATAAATGTGGCCTGTCATCGTTACACTCTGAACATGCAGGTCAGTTCTGGAACCAAGTATAATTCCTCACCAAACGAGCCATCCTGCACCACCGTAACGGTGTCGTTCAATGGTGTTCTCTTGCGCTCTCCTGATTTAGTTATAATAAAGCTGTCAATTATTTTATTATTGTAATAAACTGAAAGAAGGAAACGACAATCATAATTCAAAGGATTGGATTTTAAAAATAAATTTCAGAATTTTTTTATTGAATTCAGTGTGGTAGATTCTTAAGAAACTCGGATTATAACCAAGTTACTGTAATCCTCTTTCTCGACTTTTGTTATCAGTATATATTCACCTCTTTCCGAATTTTCTTTTTCTTTTCTTTAATTAAAAAAAATGATGCGTTAGTTCCCCTCTTATACTTAATCGCTGTTATCTTTTATATGACTGTGCTTAACTGTGCAAGAGTTCTTTCTCTAATTATTAGAGAATTCTTCAATTATGCGGCGAATATCATTAGTTTAAAAGGTTTAAATATTTACTGAATGCCAAAAGATCGATACTATTGAAAAAGTTTCAATCTCTTCCTTGGAGTTTCTTTCCTTTAAAACGATATTATATCCCGTATAAATGGATGGAATATTTAATACTTTAAAGAGATACTCTTTTAAGAGAGTGCGCGTTAGCAGCGTTGCCTTGGTTACGAAGTCGACTTTTTCCTTGAAGAACGAGAGAAGAGTAGGAAGATGAAATGAAGCTCCGTTAGTGGAAGATTTTGAAAATAGATCTATTGAAAGAGTCTGCTTATACTTCGGGGGTTCGTTTATTAGAAGTTTTGGCTTCTATTGCATACTCATCAGGATTTCAATCTTTAAGGTTAAACTGCACCATGAAATGAGCATAGAACCATAAAATTGGGAAATTATTTTTTTCGCGTAAGTAAAAAATATACATAGCAACCATTTATTTTTAATTACTAAGCTTTAATTTGTTAATTTATTACAATATATTTGTAGTTATAATATTACGATCCCATATTACTAATATAATACATAATGGTATATAAGTATCATTTAGCTCATTAGAGAAAATAGTTCAAATAAAATGTTATCTAAAAATAGACGAAAATAAAATGAAAAACAGAATAATCCAAAAACTTATGGAACTATTTGATTCTGATTGTGACACTCCCTCATATTGATGAGACTATTCAATGGAATATAATTTAATATGATTTGGAATGGAATTTAATATGAGTCACTATATTAAAATAAATAAATAAAAATTATGTAAGTTAAATATAAAAATAAATACTATTCTTTCCCATTATAAAAGGAGTGCTTTTGCATAATAATATGTATATCAAGTACGCCAAATATGAAGTGTTGAAGACCAATGATTGTTAATTTTCAACACAGTGCGAGTTTCTATTGTACAACTATATTGGTATAAATAGGTACTATTGTTAAAGGTTTATTGTTTTCCGTTGCCAGCATTGTCGTGTATCGTAGACACTAACTATTATAACATTGTGATTGTGATGTTATTGATCTCCTTATATTCAAAAGTAGAATTACGAGCATGGTCGAATTATTTGAATACTTTAAACTACATGGTGTCCCCAAATGCCATGTACACACTTGCAGGGGAGTATAGAACATCGCGAGGAGCCATAATTACACAGGAAAGCATGTGCAAAAATGTAACCCTAATGAGATAAAGAGACACAAAGACAGTAAGGTCACAATTCAGAATGTAGTGTAAAACGCTTTATTAGATAAATAAAAAAGCACACACAGTCATAAATTAAAAATATAACATTACTGCATCACAGGAGGTGTTAGAAATTGTGGCTATAGGCATGTATGTACGTACGACACCGACGCTACATTGATTGGATGACATGTTCTAAAATGCCGCGCGTTTCCCAGATCGTAGCAGTAACGATGGATATTCGTGCTGATAGACCCATTTGAGAATTGACGGATGTGTCCTCAATCATGAATCTGAAAGATCCATGTTCTGATGCATTCAAGAGAGCGTTTGATGGCTTGGGTGCCGTCTCGGTAGAAATCTTTCCCCATAGAAGCGAATACCAACACGTCTATTTACTTTAGCTAGGCCGTTGATGAAGTAGATATCCGGCAACTCGGCGTTCGTATAACGATTCATGTTCATCGTACACTGTCCATGTCTGAAATAAGGAGCCCACATGTGCTGCCCTTGCGAGCTGACGTACAGCGTCACCTATCGCTTTCTTTTGTAATTATGCACCCTTCTATACCTCCTCTCCACATTAGGAGACACATTAGGTTTTAGACATTAGGTTTTCACATTAGGAGACTACCTGTTTACAGCCATGCGCAACAACAGTTCTCCACTTTTATCGGGAGGTCACAAATGTTTAAGAATCCATGCAGTAGTAAATGTAAGGAAGAATGAAGGCAGCGTGGAAGTGCCTGAATACAAGACCAGATTGGATGATAGTGCGAAAGTCTCCTCATAACATCACTGTTCATAATCCTGCATGGCACAACGCGTACCATAAATGAATCATTCCGCCATCCTACGTCATTTGCTTGAGATGAAGTTACACTCACAGCGGCATTCAAAATGTCTGTTTTTAATAACAAAACACCGCCAGAAGCGTCTAAAACTAGTTCACATAAAATAATTATAATAATAATTTACTATTAAACGAGAAAGGAAAATGTAGAGAATTGATACAAGCAACGTGATTTTCGTGAATTCTTGATTTATTTATTAGTATATAATTTATTTCTGCCTTTGTGTGTGTGTGTGTGAAATTACAAATTTCAAAAGCGAGCTTGAGTTAAGGACGCATTTCAAGATCCAAAGGAATGATTTGAATGATGCTTCCAAAATGTTATGATCCGAACGCAGGAAGAAAGTGTATGAGAAATTCGAATTTTACTCTGGCTATAAAACTTCAAAAAGAGAAGTAGAGAGAGCAAACAATATGCTATTGGAACGGATATTTTTTCCACCCTCTTTGAATTACAGATGTATCATAAAAACACTTTTGGAAATTGCCATTCCCTCATATCCACTTTGCTTACCGACCCCCAAGAATACCTTACAATGGAAGGAAAAAAAGGAAAATTGCGAAGAAAAAAATGGCATCAGCATTGAATTGGCCACACTTCGATTTCGTTTTCTATGCTTCCCCGTGAATGTGCAATCTGCTGTAAAAATAGCTCCTTTGTTCACTGTTATCGTCCATATTCATAGCATTTTCTTGATTCTGCACATACCTTTTTATTGTTATGGGTATCTGTTTGCTCTAAAAACATATTTACGATGCATCCAGGTCTGTTTAGATTATATATATATATTACAAAAGAAGAAAAGGGACGAAACAGAAGAATCTCAATTGTGATCCTGGAATGATGATATTTTACAAACTCTTTTCAGGAAAGGAAGATTCAGTGCAAACTTACTGGTTTCGTTTTTATGTAAAAAAACTCTAGAAAAAAATAAATTACAGTTAATTTACATTTGTGCAATTTTTAATTTCATTGACCATATGGTTTCTGAAATTAGTAATTTTTAGTGCTTCTTGTTTATTACCAAATATATATTGATATTTCACCATAATACCAAGTGTCCCATAAATTAGTAAATAATTTTTTAAAAAAATTAACTTTAGAAATGGGTGCTTTTGAATAAGGTTTTCGAAAAAGCAAGTGGAAATTAAAGGAATAATAGTTTGGCTAATATTTATTTACATTTTTATGAATATAATTATGTTATTAATAATGACTACTACATTTTTAGTTATATTGATGATTTAATTATTTTTGGTAAAAATGATAATTTAAATCCCATTATTAATTTTTATCCGTCCTACTTAAACTTAGTTAAAATTAATAATAATCCAATCAAAACAAATTACCTAGATGTATCACTGTATATTAAGGATTTGAAACTACATAGTAATATTTATGATAAAAGAGATGCCATTAATTTTAATATCATCAAAGTGCCTTACTGGAATTCTAATTTATCAATATCTATACATAGAAATATTATTTTTAACTATATTTATCGCAGTAATGTATTAGTTAGCGATAAAGCTGATATTTTTTTAAATCTTAAAAAAATTTAATCACTGTATTGAACATGGATACCCTGGTAACTTTCTTTGTAATTATATTTATAATGGGTTTTTATGATAAAATTTGTATTACTGTAATTATTTAGTGTTATTATGTTTTGTAATGTTTTTTTTAAATTTAGACAATATCTAATTTATTCTACAATTATTAAACAGATGGCGCCACATGCTTATTTTTTAAAAAAATTTAATATATATTTTTTTAGTTTCCTTTATATTTAACGCTAATTTGATATGATTATTATTCGTATGATTTTTTAAAAGTATATATATATATATATATATATATATATATATATATATATATATATATATATATATATATTTTCTTATTATCGTATATCGTATCGCAATTAATCGTTTTTTTATCGTATAGCAATTAATTTTATGCGGTTCTGCTCTTCCCCTATTTGGAGGGAACACGTTACTGCACTCTTGGCCTCATTTTAACTCCGAATTAGTAGGTTATGTTTATGTTCCTATGTTATTTAGTTTAATGATTTTTTAATTATTTAAATTCTACATATATAACTCTTTCCTTTCTTCTTGGTACATAGTATGACAAATTACAGGTGAAGGTTGGCGCCGCAAAACTTGTTTAAACCAGCAATCCTGGTTCCTAAGGCCAGGAATTTTTCTTTATATTATGTGCCTTCTTCCTACTTTTAGTTATCTTAGGTATATAACTATATGTTTATATTTATATTTTTGTTTATATATTTGTGTATATGTATATGTATGTATAAATTTATATATATGTGTATGTATATGTATATGATTATGATTATTGTATTGGATTATGTATATGATTATGTATATGATTATTGTATTGGATTATATATATATATATATATATGTCATGATTTTTAAAACAGAATCAGATTAAAGTTAGAAAACTGAAAAGACGACCTTTATTCTTTCATTTGTACATCTGTTCTGACGCTAAGATCAGGGATGAAAAGGCACGCCATGGTGGTGGTTTCTTGCAAATTAATGCTGACATATGTTGGTTATTAAATCTAACGATCTGGAATTAGACATGTTTATTGGCTAGGCCATATGTTTGGAAGAAATAAATGGGAGATTAGTTGGATACTTGAAGATGGGAACTGAGAAAGATGAATCAAGTGCTAGATAGGGAATTTAGTTTTCAATCTAATTTAATTATCCTTACATTTGCCCCTAATTTTAAAAGGGAGTCATGGCGCGGTTTTTTCTCTTTTTACAAACTTAATCAATGTTCAACAAACACAAAACAATACATAGTTATTTAGAAAGACATATTACACACAGTAGAAATAATTCAGCAATAGGAATACTAAAATTAAAATGCAATATAATAAACGAAACTATAACAACAAACACAGTAAGGACACTTAAAACATATTGATTAATAAAAATGAATTTCCATACATATAATTAAAGATTAGCTTGTTTAAATCTATTCGACCTCCAGAAAAAAAGCTCGCGTTTCCTCCTATTCCTTCATAATAATAGATTTATATTATAGGTAGCAGATAATGTTTTCAAAAAAAAATTATATTGGAAAATAATATATCAAACAATAAGATAGTAAATATAAAAATACACGATATCATACAAATGTTAAAATAATAATTTTTATAAAAATCTACTCTGGTGCCATCGTAGTAATACCTTATATTGTTACACACATTTTGCATATATGAAATACATTTTTTAAAAAGATAAAAAAAATATAGACACTAATAAAATGAAATTATTAATAATATGAAAACGGTGTATAACACACAACTTCTATGCACTATCCAACACAATGAACAATGTTTTATTTCACATGCGTTACAAAATATAAAAAGTGTAAGAAATTAAGAATATAAGAGCACTTTTTTTATTATTTTGAGTCGGAAAAGTGGACTCACTTTAATAATAACTTTTAGTATGTATGAAAATTTTCTCAATATTCACTGTAACTTAACAATATCGCATACAATATTTTGAATCTTTCCGTAACCTTCTAAAAACTAAAACACAACATTGCCAAGTTGCATATGTGAACAACTATGATAGAGCTACTGCTAGATTGTTGACTTATTCCATAGAAAGAGCAGACAATATACGTGTACTGAAGAATCTTAAGCCGACGTATTCACTTACATTTTTTCGCTGCCGCGGGACATGACCTTAACTCGAGAAACCAATCCCGTGCTATCGTGGAAACAGCTGATCGTCAATGTTTATTATTTCCTTCTGTCGGCGTGTGGAGAAAAATTCATTTCTACGGCTGACATGGTAGTGATTGCTTTTTCCCCTACAACGGCAGAGTGAACGTTTAATCGTGGACTTCCAATGAAGGTATAGATGTCGTTTACCCATTGATCGAATCAGTAATAAACATAGTCACATGGATTGAGAAAAGCCGATTCTCCGGCACCGGTTTTACATAAATACGTTTCTTTTAGTTTGAGCGCCGAGCTTTTAGCAAAGTCGGTCACCCCAAAATGTCTTGGCGATTCAACGGACGATCGCGATCGATTTACTGTTTAACCTTACTTTAGTAATTTAATTGCCTGCAGTGACAATAGTTTGAACTATTTCTTTTTCTACCAAACAGTGAATGTTCTTACTGAAAATAAGTGCTTTATAAACTACATTCAAATATACCAACTTCTTTAAATATTTACGTTTTTTAATAAATTTCCTGCGAGATGTTGAAATTTTAAGATATTTATTTTAATATACACACAAGAATTTAAACATGGTTCTTAAATCTAGTGTCTATTTTAATGTAAATTATATAATTTTTCCAGTTAATATAAAGAAACGCATGTGTTGTATTTTTGCACGTGCATCAATAATTTTTCAAAGCTATATAGAAAAAGAAAGTAAAATGCTCATTATTAATCATCTCTCATTTTGAAAATTGTAACTACTTTTCAGATTGTGTAGTTTCTTATTCTTTTTTATACATATTAAGCAGACATTTTTTTAACTCCAGTATTGATATGGGCCTTTCGTAATAAAACAGATATTTCCTTCAAATTGCAGTATCCATTATTTAAAGAACAATGATGAATCAGATATTGTTATAAAACTGTTATAGACAGTTGAATACGGATGGTTTAATACATTAACTTTAAGGGGACTTGGCTCCCTTTGGGCAAAATTCTTTATTTACGTATTTAAAAATTATATTTTAACATTTTATACAATGTTTCTATTCAAGAAAATGTTATCAGATGAAAATGTTCATATATTATTCACACAATTTTAAAAATTTAAATTTTTTGAAGAAAATTGGGAAAATTTTAAAATCCTACTCCTGTTGTAAAAATTAATTTTTTGACCTGAATTTTTTTATAATACTCTTATGGATGTTCTTAACAACTTTAGAGATCGATTTTAGAATAACTTCATTCGTCTTTGAGAAAAAAAATAAAATGTTGATAAACAGGCTAAAAATCAACGAATCAGGCTAAAAACAATCTTACACTTTATTTTTTTTAAAAAGTATTCAGTTTATAGCAAAACGGATCCCTAATTTTATTACATGCTTTATTTTCAACACGCAAGAAAAAAATGGAAGTGATTGGTAAATAATTGTCGAAGGAGTAGCATTTTGAATGCACTAAGATTTCGAAAAACACAAACTGAGATAAACAGGTTTAAAGTTTATAATTCTGAAAAAATAATTATTATAAGCTTAATTAAACTTAAAATACCACTTTAAGATATTGGTTTTACGTTTTTCTTTAAAATAATTGCATTTTCATATGTTTTCAACCCACACATTTTTATAAATGATCAAATTTTAGAGAGTACTAATTGCACAAGAAAACTCAAGAAAAACTTTAAAAATTTTTTTTTCTGTCACGACAGAAATTTGAGCTGTTTTTCTTCTTATATTATTAAAGTATTACATTTGTATGAAAAATATATCAGGAATAAGAACTGAAATTATATATAAAATTATTAATATAAAATGCCTTAATTTAAAAATTTTACATGCACACATTTCACAAGGAAGAAAAATTATATTATTGTATTGCCTCGGAAATATTCTGCTTTCAATACTACACATTCTTTTTTATAGTTATTATTTCTATTTATAAAATAGATTTTTTTTTATCATAACGCATTTTTTTAGCTTTTTTCTAAAAAGGGGGTGTGGCTGAATTGCCTAATTTGTTTTCAAATGAAGTTTTAGTCAACTTCTAACTTTCCGACATGCACAAGTGATATATCAATCGAAAGATAATAATGCAAAGAATAAGATTAAATGAAAATAAAAAAAAAAAAAACGATAGGTTTGTGATTTTTAAGGTACCAAGTCCTCTTAAAAATAAGAGCAACTGTCTGGTGCAATGCATGCATTCTATGAATGCATTGCTCCATAATTAAACAGACTGATTCAATCACAAAAGCGCTCCGATATGAATGCTTTCATTTCTGCCATGAGTGCTGTCACTTTCAACTCAAAGTAAACATTTTTTTTCAAAGATATATAAACTGAGCAGTATAGCAAATAATCTTTATACAATTACTGTTATACTAGTTAATGATAGGAAGAACACGACAGTTAATTTTCACTGCATAAAATAAAATATGATAATGGTATTAAAACTATAAAAAATAACTTTTTTTCTAATTTTGCTCCTGTTACAAAATTCTTGAAATAATTAATCTACGAAATAAAATTCATTTTTTATTTTTAATATAAAGGTTTACCTAAATATTATATATATATATATATATATATATATATATATATATATATATATATACGCGATATTTAAACTACAATTTACAATATTCAAGTAAGATTACAAGCAAGAAAAATAAATCTTGAATATAAGATTAACATGATATTCAACAGAACTCTAAGTGCTTGAAATCTGAAGAGTTAACTTGGAAAAAGTGTCATTGGACATTAGCTTTGATCTATAATACACAGGTTTCTTTTACGCCTTATTTGACAAGACATAATTATGAGATTCGTTTTCCAGAGCCATCCTTTTTCACACTGGGGCGCATAGTTATGCAATGCATTGGGAGAGGGAAGAAGATGCACGCTTGGAACAATTGTTGCAAGTTAAATAGTTTTATGGAAATTTCTCATGTACACAGGAGAATATAAGACTTGGTAGCTAGTTGAAATAAATTATTAGATGGTGCAGTAACCTAGTGGTCAAGTTCACCTTCTGGAGGCTGACGTGTCTTGAATTGAAGTCTATTACCACAGGAGACCCACCGTGTATAGGAGACCGCTGCAGGTTAAATATGTTACAGCTCAAACATCCCCCCCTTTGTTGAGGGTAAGAGAGGGGCATGCCAACTCACACATGTGTTGTTCTTGTCACTTGACCATGGTTCAAAATGACGAGGCCCGTCACCAATAGCCCTCGCACACCTTTATACTGTGATGTAAATATAACTCACTCTCTCAATAAATAATTATATTCATTTAGTTTGTTGACAATTAGTTTTAATATAACATAAGGAAGGGAAGAATGTGTTTTATTAATACAGTTAAAAGTTCGTTTCATAATTAGTTGGAAAATTATAAGTGATATTGCCTCATGGCGTACAAGTAAAGATAATTTCTTTTAAAACATTTGTACCCAAAGTTATTGTTTTGTCGGCTTCGACTGCCATTACTAATATAGTTGGCAACACGCCACTTGTATATTTTCTCTGTAGCAGTCCGAGTGGGACTCTATTGGCACTGTTCGCTTCTCAGCGTGAAGACATAAAGTAAGATTATGACAACCATAGTATTATGAGCAGGGTTACCAGATGGGTCACTCAGTTTCTCTTGGTAACAAACTTAGCGAAAAATACTGAAACACTCATTTGTTATTGATCTGTAGGATCGATCGTTTTAGAAATTAACATAAGGCTTTATGAAAGACCTTTGAAACAAAAGTCAGTGAAGTTTAGAAGAGATTTCAGTCGAAATCAAAACCTGTTTGAGCGTCGACAGCGATAAGAGAAAGAAACACTTTCTGTTTGAATTGCTGCCACTGGAAAAGTTCTAGAAATCCGTTTGTAAAGCTGGTTTATAATGAGTGCCTTTTGCACTATTGTAAATAATCTATTATAATGTTTCTATGAGTATGTACGCTAATTTGTCACCGTACAGTGATCTCTTCATCCTTATCTATTAAAAAATTCAAATAATTGGAGTCATTAGCTGCCTTTCCCCCACTCAAATTTACAATAACTCATACACTCACACATGTAAAGTTGAAGCTTTATTACTATCTTGAAACAATGCTCTAGAACAGCATTTCTCAAACTGTAAGGCGCTCTCCTCTAGGAAGGCGAGCGCATACCGAGAAGTCAAAAACAAAAGATTATTTTTTTAAAAAGTTATGTATTTACTCAAAGTAAACAAACTAAAACTTTCTGACATAATGAAAATAAAATATACATTTACACTGGGATAATACGCGTATAAGTGTATCGATAATGCATGGTGTATTTTATAATTAATTTAAGAAGCTAAATTAAGAACAATTTTAATAATTACAAGTGACCCCATGCACTTGTCATATATAAAATAATACACACAAAAATGACACTTAATAATTTATAATTTTTATTTTCAATCCCTTAACTGCTGATTGAAAGTTCGCTCCACCCTTTTCCACGTGCGTGTGGGGGAGGGAGGAGCACATTCTCTGAAATCATTTGGTAATACTGTCCTTTTATTCCATTCCAAAGCCTTCGGAATAATGCTATGAATAGCAGTGCACAGGAAAGATCGTACTTCAGAAAGATGTATGTGTAGGTCCGGGATAATGAATGCCTGGGCTCAGTGAAATGTTTATATACGCCGGTGGGACTTAAGAGGTTAGAGTCGTATTGCAGTTTTAGCGTCAAAGTATAGTATTATTGAATGCAATACATTGTTATTGTATGGAAGGGAATTGTATTTATTATATTCAATGAAAGTTATGATTGAATATTGGTTCGCAAATATCGAAATTTTGTGTGTGTGAGAGAAGCACTAATCTATAAAAATTCCTACAACATAGAAGGATATTTCAGAGGGTACGATTATTTAATAACATTTTAAATATACAAAGCTTTAAATATTTTAAAATATATTGCTGCATAAAGATTTATTCAAAATTAAATTGAAAATTTGCATTGCGTAAGCAAAAGAAATATTATTCGTCTAACAATAATACTGAAAGTCATTTTCAAGAACAGAAATATGAAGAGTTATTTAAATATTACAAATTAACAGTTAGAGCAAACTACAGTCGGACCTCTATATAACGAAGTAGCTAAATAACGGAAAAAAGTTCGTTATATGGAACATTTGTTATATAGAGGTTCATCTTTTATAATATGCTTTATAAGCGACAAAAAACAAATTTTAAATTCATAAACATTATATTTTAAAAAAAGAAATTATTCACACCTTTTTTTTAAGAATTAATATAAGTTTATTTTATATATATTACCCATAAAAAAAATTAAAGAAAAACTGCAAAGAAAACAAGAAAAAAGAATGTAGAAGATATCACTCTATTTTCAGTATCAAGAAAATAATTTTATACTAAAAACAATGGATTTTTAGGACATTTTATAATTTAAGCATACAAGTAATACTAAGCACGCATTATTTTCTAATTAGAACACGGGGGCACTCTACTGAGGTTGAAAGAGGATATCGAAGATGCTTCATGTGAACTGGGGCTAAAGGTTGCACTTCTGGGATGAAACGTCCCGAACTCTATTGCTCTCGGTGAGTTAGGAACTAATAAAACCAGTTCAAGATTTATGACCACCAAAACATGTGTTAAAGAGAGAATAACTTGAAATATTGTTTCAGAAATATTTTTTAAAAAAAGGAGAATACAAATTGAATCACAAAAGAAAAAGTTTATTACATAGAAAATGCACTTCGCTATAGAGAGGTTATTTTAGGAAGAAAACCTTGAAATGTGCAAGGAACCTGGAATAAGTTCACAATATAGAAAAATTCGCAAGATAAAGGTTCGACTGTATTTCCATACAAATAAAATTGTGTAAAAAACAAATAAATATATAACCTCAGAGCCAGAAATTTGTGATATATTTTTAATTAAAATATTTCAGTCCATATGTAACGCAACATGACATTTTAAGATGTAAAAGTAGCATATGGCTTTGAAGTTGTTGTTGTAACTAATGCCACCTGTTTGACGAAATCAGATCGAGGCCCCGAAATTCAGCCGACTAACGGCTAGAATTTTTACGTCTGTTGTTAGCCTTAGCGTTGAGCACCCTGAAGGTGATAGTATGATTTTCCTGTGTTCTAGCCAAATTCAGAGGGAGAAAACCATGGGGGTGACCAGGAGCCTCCCACCTCTCTTCTCCTTCCCCCAACTACACAAGAGAACTTGCGGCTCGACGGTTATTTAAAGTACCCCCCTGCCGCAAAGGTACAAACACATTTACTAACATTTATGTCTTATCCGGGATTCGAACCCAGTCCCTACGGCACCACAGTCAGCGCCCCTAACCACTATAACGGTCGAGTGACTGACTTTGAAGTAAAAACAACAATACAAAGTGCAAGATTATTGTATCAGGCGCAAACCACATGGCTGCGGTGAACACGTGATCAGGACATGACTTGAACGTAATCCACCAACCCCTCTGACCTCTTTTCTTAGATACGTAGATCCCACCTATCGTTAGATGAGTTTATTGCATTTCAAAGCCTGGGGCTAGTTTAATAGCTGCAACGCATGGAAATGATTGAACTTCGGAAAGGTTGTATGTACACGCCAGGGACAGTTAACGCAGTGTTTGAGTGAGGCTTATTTTTACGTTATCGGCAGATAAGAGGTTTTAAGAAAGTTCTAAAAAAGAGCGAGTATTTAAACTCACATTGTTACACAGTGTAGAACGAGAAAAGTATTCATTGTAGTAATATTAAATGAAATTCTCCGGAGCAAATAAAAACGAACACAATTAAAAGAAGCAAATGATACATACTTTAAAATAGTTTTAAATTCCTAATTAATATTTATATAAAGTGTTTATGCCGATAAACCCTTTTCTTTTGGAGTCCATTTTAAGAAATGACACAGCAATATTTTTATTGTTTTTAACAAAAAAGTGTGAACAGAAAACATCTGAGAGAAGCATTAAATTGTCTACTATAACAGCGGTCACCAAACTTTTTGACCTTACGGACCATAAAATTCCTAATTTAAATCCCGCGGACCCCTAATAAGATTTTTAAGTGTTAAATTATTGTTATGAATAGAATTATGTTTCAATGCATCTTAAAACATAGCTTAACGTGATGAGTGAGTAATTCTATTCCACATTTTTCTGGAGACCAGAAAACTCTTCTCGCGGACCACTCCTTGGGCGACCTCTGATCAAGAAGACGAGAGAAGATTAAAAATCAATCAATGCAGAGTTCAAATTCACTTTCAATCTTTCCTGTTAGAAAAGAAAATGTTTTCTCCGACCGAACCAAGAGAGGAGACAACTGCAATACACTGTTTGTTTTATTCATTTAAATAGAAAACACTAATGGAAAACAGTATCGCGTGATTTATCTACTGCAGAACTAAAGAAACATAAAAATCACGGAGACGCGCCACTTCATTCACTATTGAATGTGTCATCTAAACCGTGTTTTTTTCTTTGATAAAGGTGAATTAATACACTGCTCAAAGCAATTAAAGGATACTGTAAGTGTTATATAAAATAAAGATATAAGCGAAATTTTTTTTGCCGAAAATAGAAGAAGAGAATCACAAATGCAAATTTTTCTGATTTTCAAACTGTGGAGTATGCTAATTTTGAGTTCGACGTCAAAAACGTCGCTTCAGCGGCAGCGAATGAAATTTGATTTTCAACTGAAATGAAGACAGGTATGATTGGCATTCAGTGACTGCTTTGTTTCGATGAGTACGATGTCTCAGGGAAGTCATTTAACCGATTCAGAAGCTTAGAGAGTTGTTGGTAGGTTATAAGGAGGCCAAACGCGAGCCGAAATAGCGCAAGCCATTGGAGTGTCACAAAGTGTGATTTCCAGGATCTGGAACCGTTTTTTGGAGACTGAAAGTGCAGGCCGAAGACCAGGGCAAGGTCGTAGACGAGCAACAACGTTCAATGAAGATCGTTATTTAGTGTTAACGGCTCGGAGACACCGAAATATGAACGCTACTCTTCTCCAAGTACACATTCGCTTGGCTACTGGCACCACGGTTTCAACTCAGACTGTCCGAAACCGGCTCCATGGTGTAGGTCTGTATGCTCGCCGATCGATGGTATGTGTTAGACTAAAATCGGGGTATCGTCGCGACCGCAGGGAGTGGGAAACAGAGCATGTGAACTGGAGGAGAAATGAATGGAGCAATCTTCTTTTTTCTGACGAGTCCCGTTTTTCTGTTCATCCGGATAATAGGCGTATTTTCATCTGGAGGGACCTGGCAGTAGGAATAATCCTGCGTTCGTGCACGAAAGTGTCAGATTTTGCGGTGTGTTGGTGTATGGTGGCATCTCCATTGACGGGCGCACAGACCTCTACATTATTTGAGATCGACCTCTGTCTGCTCGCCGATATAGAGATAAGATCTTCAGACCTATTGTAGTCCCTTACGCTGCAGCAATCGGAGATGTTTTCATTTTAATGGACGATAACTGCAGGCCACATCGTGCTAACCTGGTGGAGGATTTTCTTTTCGAGGAAGCAATCGTACGAATGGAATGGCCAGCGTGTTTTCCAGACATCTATCCAATAGAGCACGTTTAGGACGCTCTAGGAAGACGTGTTGCTGGCCGCCAACCACCCCCACAAACTCTCTAAGTACTGGAAAGAGCTCTTCTGGAAGAGAGGGACAGAATACCCCAACTCGTGATTAATAGCCTCATTGACTCCATGTCTCAAAGGTGCTCAACGTTGCTGGCCGTCCGTGGAAACCATACCCCCTACTGA
Organism: Trichonephila clavipes; assembly: GCA_019973935.1. NCBI lineage: Eukaryota > Metazoa > Arthropoda > Arachnida > Araneae > Nephilidae > Trichonephila > Trichonephila clavipes. The sequence continues at coordinate 945,497 of BMAU01021355.1, read as the reverse complement.
AAATGATTTCCTTTGAAGAAAACACCTTTTCTTATTATTTTTTTCTCATATGCACAAATTGTGTTTTTTTCCTTTTGTACAGAAATGGACAATAAAATGCATTTTTTTCTGCCAAACATGTGTAATTTATTCTAAAAAGTTTATTCTAAATAAGAACTAAAAAGTTTCCCAGCCACAAGATCCACCTAAAACCGCAATATCCTTTAATTACTTTGAGCAGTATATTACATCAGTATTTGCCATCTTGTATTGATGTATTCATTACAAACACCATTAGCCGCATTGAAATTATGAATGGGAGCTGCATAGGATCGCATGAGTTGTTTTTGCATACTGTTTGCTATTTCCAGTAAGGCTATTCCGTCGCGTATTGAATTGAAGACGGTGTTCTTTTTTTCTGTATTAAAGAATTTTTTTCAACCCATTCATTATGTTATTTAATAAATTCTAACTTTTGGAATGAAAATCTGGTTTCAATACAAGTAATAAAATATCACTGAAGAGCAAGAGAGAATACTGCATTACTTATAATAATTTAACAACAATTTAACGTGTCAATCTTAAAGAAAGACACTTTGTTGAAACATATTGTTCAAAGAAAAACATACTCGTTTTCTCACTAATTAATTTTTACTATTTCGTAAATATTCAATAATACCAACATCTCGTATAGTTGTAACAATAAGATTACTACATAACAATCAAAGGATTTTAATGTAAAATAAAGTTGAGGAAGAATGGTAAAAATTAAAACTGAGTGAGAAAAATTATTTTTTATGTACAAAAATTATGTGACAGATCCATTTAGTTAATATATTTTCCCCTGTACTATACTAACTCGAAGTAGTTTTCGTATGGCTAAATAATAGTGTCCCATCGCATTGTTACAGTGACAGAGGCTGGCATTCGTGCGGATGAAGAGTGTTCACCACAGTTATGCCTTTTAAAAGAATGGAAAGCTATCGACTGATATATTGATGGATTGAATGAATAATAACGTCGCACTGTTCAGCTACACGAGGGCTTTTGGCGACGGACCACGTAATTTTGAACCATGGTCAAGTGACGTGGACGACACCTGAGCTGGCACCCCTTTCTCCTAACTACCACACCACACCAACGGGAGGACGTTTCAGCTCTCGATAGATTTAACGTGCATCGCTTCCCTACACGGCGGGTCTTTAGTGGTACTGGGCTCGAGCTCGAGGCGAATGTAACAACGTATTATCTTAATTTTTAGACTACATTAAATATGGCTATTCGTCATCTGTTTAAAAAGTCTATTGGAAGTCTATAGATTAAATTCTAAAAAAAGGTTAAACTAACTTTCAATAAGACAATACATTATTTGCTCTACGTATCTTTTTTTAAAAAAATAAATTGATTGATGTGTTATTTTTTTTAAAAAAATATCTCAAACTATGATCAAAAGATAATATGACTGTAATGATGTAAGCTATGGTAAATGCGATACTTTCTCCCAAAAAAGTGATTGTGTTTTGCTACTGTTACCTATGCCACCTGATCGACAATATCATCAGATCAAGGTCCACGAATATCACCTCGGCTACATTATTACGCCTGTCTTTAGCACCATGCAGGTGACAGCTCGGCTCTACCCCAATGTTGAGGAAAAGCAAACACCCTGTGCGCGGTCAGGGGGCTCCCACCTACCTCACGAGAGGACTTGTGGCTATTTAGAGTATCTTCATGTCACTATACATTTACAGACATCCATGCTTTTTCCGGGATTCGAACCCTGGCACCGCAGTCAGCGTCACTAACCACTATACCGGATGTGCGGCACGCAATGTTTGTTTTAAATTAAAATATCACTTAGCAATAGGCTCTTTCACGTAAGTTTAAGTGCGGATACAGACATTTTTCCGAATGGGAAAATAAACTATTGGATTTGTTCATCTACGTCATATCCAGCAAAATAGGAAAAAAATATGCAGTTAGACCCGGATTTAACAAACCCCTATTTAATTTCGTGATTTACTGAATTTTTTCCCAGTGAAAAGGAAGGCAAAAACGGATATTCATTTATTTATTTATTTTGTATTGGATTCCTTTTTTCAAATGGCGTATTCGTTTTTTTCCTAGAATAGAAAACGACTTTTCTTCTAAGCAGCAAATGTTATCGGAAGATGGTGAATACCATTATTAGACTTTACAGATGCAGATGAGTCATGAGTATATTCTATTGCGTGAGTGGTGAGTAGAACAGAATTTTCCACTCCACAATGAAGGGGATATTTTAGGATTTGAAAACTTATGATACAATTGATGACGATTTGCTTTTCTGTGCAACTGAAGTTGTTGATTTGTAGGAGACAATAAATAACGATTATAATGCAGACTGCTCTAAACTGTTACATTTTCTAAAGTTTAACATTGTTTAAAAATTTTCGAAACATACTTCTGTATGGAGTCAAAAAGAATTCTTTAGAGTCAGGAATCAAAAAAAAAAATCACAGACATCTATTAGTCAGTATTTTATAATTTCCAATTAATTGGTGAGTAAAAATTCTCCTATTGTCTTTTTTTAACTGTAGGAAAAAAGTGTGTAATTTCTAGCGATGGATATTTTTGGTCGAGTTACTAATAGAATTTCTAAAAGGTAAGAGTAGAAAATTTGTATTTTTGTTTGAACCCCGAATTAATGAACAAAATGCTGGGTCCCAATCAATTCGTTAAATCGGGTACTGGCTAGGTTTTAAAATTGAAAAAATTAAAAAAGGACAATTCTGCTCATTATTTTTTACTTTAGAAAGTTTATTATTTATTTGATAATGAGTAGAGTGAATGATTTCCGTTGTAATGATATGTTATAGAAAACTATTTGATCACGTACGCTATCAAATGTACTATGCTTTTTACACCTGCCAAGATCTTATTTGCATTCCCATATTTTTAAATTATTTCTAATTGTTTTATTACTTAAATACAGGATACTTACGTATCATAATATCGACCCAATTCGTCAAATCAAAATACGTCGCAAAATGATGTCATGTATAGCCTAGAGTGAAAACTGTTTCCGTAGGTGTCCAAATACAGTAATAACAACAAAAGCAGCATTTGGCGACATTTTTTGAAGTGGCGAGTATTTTTGCTTGGATAACACTTGGCTTTTTTGGTCCGATGTTACGTCAGCATCAAATACAGACAGTACCGATTTATGCAAGCAATGAACATGTGTGTTTAGAATTGTGTTCCAGAATCATGAGTGTTTTATTTAATTTAAATTACTTTTTCAGTATATCATTTTATTTTATTTATCTGCTTATTTATTTTATGATATGCCAACGATAATGTTTTTGTGATCTTTAGAAATATTTTAATTTGATGCTTTATTTAAAAAATACTTTGTGGATAGAAGTTGTTTTAAAAATCTGATTATAACGCCAGACAGATGCTAAATATAAATCAATACAGCCCCGTGAAGAAATAGAACATTTTATTTATTATATACTTAGATATGAAGCCCAGTGGCTGAATAGAAGTGTATTGCTCTTCCACGCAACAGGTCAGAGGTTCAAATCTCAGCTGAGCAAGGTCTACTCACTATTTCATCCCTTCAGTGGGTCGATGATTGAGTACCAAGCTTGCTTGGGAACTGAACACCGGTTGTTTTGAAGTGCCTATGGTCACAAAAACTGAGATAGGCACAGTGAACCTTGGCCCTCATGAGCTGTTAAGCCAGTAAGTGCAGTTAAGTGCACTTAGATATTCTTAGAAACTGCCTAAATCATCAGTTCTTAAACTTTTGATCACCACGGCACCCTTTTTTGTACCAGACTGACATCACGGAACCTAAGATTTTGAACACCCTTTCAGAGTCTGTAAAAGAGAGAGCTTTAAATGAAAAACTTCGTGGACTCCTTAGAATGCCCTAAGGACCCCGGATGTCCGCAGACCACAGTTTAAGAGCTGCTGCTTTAAACTGTAAATGCTAATGTAAAGTGCTCTATAAGATTGATTGTGGGCGAAAGCCTAATTTCAATCTAAAAGAGCTAAATAAAAATTACATGGTGGGCACCTCTAACAATTGAGACACGTACTCAACACGAAGTACACAATTCAATGTGCGCATTTAAGCCATCATAACCAAAATGTCTGTAGCATATTTGTTCAGCCTCCATTGGATCATACAAAATACACACACACACATCCATTGAATATAAATCACAATTATTTCAATCAATATATATAAACAAATGTCAACATTAAAATAACGCATTCCGGATATATTTTTTTAATTCTATTTGCCCAGATACTAATGACCTTACTTTAACCAATGAAACCCTAGATTTCTTAACATTTTTTAAGTACCGCCTTCCTTAGAGCATTATTTAAAATTGTATTAATCTGATTCTAATGAAAGCGCTAATTGGGTGTAATTATCAATAAACGTAACCAATGTTACCATTGTTAGACCTTTATTTCCAAAGTACCGCCTTCTTTCAATAATTTTATAGTTTTACACTAGAAATTGCTCAAAAAAGCATTATAGGTTGTATGCAAATCCCAAATGTCACAGCGAAAAGCAGCTTTTATATCTAAAGTACTGCATTTCTTATAGCACTTATTTTATTACCAACACCAATTGCCCAGTTGATTAGACAAAAAATCAACATTTAATTTAACCAATGGAAACCCTTGATTCTAATACATTTGCAAAGTACCGCTTTCTTTAGAAGACTCATTAAATTTTATTGCTCAGATGTAAGCTCTCATTGGATAAATGTTTCAGTAAATTTAACCAATGTAACAATAGTTAATCCCCTTTCATTTTAAATTACCGCCTTCTTTTAATAATTTAATAATTATATTACTGTAATTGCTCAATAAATCGTTCATGGGAGGCTGGTCCATTATTTTATTCAATATGATGCATTGAATTTTATTTTTAAAGTACCGCCTTCTTTAGATCATTAAATTTTATTGCACAGATTCTAATTACAAAGCTGATTGGATGTAAGCCGTAACTACTTTAACGAATGCAATCGTAGTTAGACCTTTACATTAAAAGTGCCGCCCTCTTTAAGGGATTTAATGATTTTATTGCTGAAACTGTGTGAAAATACAAAGCATTGATTAGAGACAAATCACATTATTTTATTTACTATCATCATAGATTGGTTTTATTTTTAAAGTACTGCCTTTTCTACTGCTTTAAATTTAATTGCTCCGATGCTAATGAAAGCGGTGATTGGACGAAGGTTTCGATAAATTTAACCAATGTTATCATTATTCGGTCTTTATTTTTGAGATGTACCATCTTACCGTAGACGATCTTACATTCTTTTGTTCAGATTCAAATCGGAATTTTGATTGAATATTATGAAGCCCATTTATTTCAATCAATATTATCAAGGATTGACTATTATTTTTTAATGTACGGACTTCATTACAGCATTAATTAAATGTTATTGGTGGTCAACTGAAAGCGCTGATTGGAGATGCATGGTACAATTAAATTAACCACAATGTAATCATAGTTGGACTTTCAAACTTTAACCCTCCAACTGAACAGAACGGATTTTTCCGCCCTACTAGAGAGGCTTCGAAAATGAACTGCATGGATTTTTCTGCCTTCAAGTAACGTTTTCAAAAGCGGATTAGTCGCACTTTTCTGAAATCCTTTCCCCCTTTTAAGGTTTGACATCTTGAAAGATAATGAGGGACGGAGGAAGCAACACAGCAGGAGTTTTATGGCTCGCAGGGAACCCCGTGTTTGACCCCCCCCCTCCCCCCACAATCGTAAAAAATCGGGGAGAAATTTCTTTACAACCCAAGAAGTGTTTGCTAGCTTGTATTTTAAAAGTTTCCAAAAGTCCCAACGCATAAGTAAAATATGTTACAATTCCATTTTGGTTTCATATTAATTGCAAACGGTAACAAGTTGGGGCGTGTCAGGGCAATCTGCTATTTTATATAGTTAGACAAATTATCTTTTTTTAAGTATATTCTTTCGCTTCATTTTTCTTATTCAAAGCTTTCAGTTTTTGAAACATGATTATTTTATTATAAGATACCGAAAAAATTAATAAAACATCAAACTCTTTAAAATTTGGAACCTTTTCAATTTTCCAACCACTAAAAATGAATAAATTTAAACTTCATCAAATCATTTGAAACATTTTCTTACACTTTGATAAAAATAATAACGAAAAAAAAAAAAAACTAATTAAAATTTATTAGTAAATAAAATAAAATTTTAGATTTCAAAGCCTAAGTGTTCAAGTAAGTTTAAGTACAGTGCCTGGTTATATATTGTTAAAATACACTGAATTATATTTGAATTTTAAGTGCTTGAACTTCAGTTTACATCAAAGACAACATGAATGAAGATTTTCACACATTTTTTTTATAACTGGAATGTTTGAATATGTTCAAAAATATACGGAAACATTTACAGTAGACATTTATATGCATATAAATAAACATAAAAATCAATTTTAAATTCGAGCTATTGAAAAACATTCGAATTATATATTGTTCAAAAATATCTATTTATACAAAATACCTCAACATTTATCTTTTTTAAAGGCTAACTGAATAAGTAATTAAAATCTGGATATGTTTTGAAATCTCGACCGTATAAAGCTAGAAATTCCATTTGAAATTTAGAAAAAAAAATGCATCGCGCAGTTAAAAATTATTTACCATAAGTTTTAGCAATTGTTTGAGTATTATAAAAATTTCAAATTTTATTATATAGCTTCTTTGGTATCTTTTAATATATTTCGGCCGCGGTAGCCGAGTGGTATAGGTATCGGAACGTGGCTTGCTTTGTCACGAGTTCGAACCCAGTACCACTAAAGACCCGCCGTGTAGGGCAGCGATGCACGTTAAATCTGTCGAGAGCTGAAACGTCCTCCCGTTGGTGTGGTGGGGTAGTTAGGAGAGGAGGGTGCCAGCTCAGGTGTCGTCCACGTCACTTGACCATGGTTCAAAATTACGTGGTCCGTCGCCAAAAGCCCTCGTGTAGCTGAACAGTGCGACGTTAATATTCAATCATTCAATATATTTCGAAGATTTCATACAATACGGTTGAAAACCGCATGCTAAGAGCAAAAAATATACTAAAAAAATTGATGAATATACAATTACAATAAATTCTTACATAGAGAAGCAAAACTGAGAAGCTAAAGCGTAGGAATAAAAAATTTTGAGTATATCTGAAGTAGTTTTCGAAATATTTATTTTAAAGTTTAGAAAATTTGTGTGCGTTATGTTATACTTGATATCAATTAAATGGTTAAAATAATGTGTGTGTTAATATTAGTTATGTAATCGTTTGATGACACATTCATATACTAATAAAAATTATCATGGTCATTGATGCGAATGTCAAGAATTTTGTGTAATTTTAAATTCAGACATTAAGATATTGATGTAGAAAATATAAAGCGACCATCTAAAATACATGAAAAATGCATTCTGCTATAAAATGATCTTGACAAACAAAATCCGGCATTTTCGCTTACTATAGCTGAGCCGGCTTAGTCAGGGGCGATCTGGAAAAACAGAGAGAGAACCGCGGTTTTGATGGATGCCGCTCTAGCTTTTAAAGCTCACAGGAAAAATTATATATATATATATATATATATATATATATATATATATATATATATATATATATATATATATATATATATAAATTCAATTGCAAAAATAAATCTTGTAATTTTCCATACATTTTTATAACAACGATATTTGGAATTGGCTTCCAATACATTGTTGTGTTTGACAATATCTAAGGTAACCAACCCTACTTTAGATAGATTTGTACTACTTTTTCGTAACCGTATTCCTTTTAAAATTAATTCGTGCAGCCGAAATACACCTTTTGTACCCTTAAAAATTTATGTTAACTATAACGGTTAATTTTAATTTATGCAACTTGTGAAATGTTCATAATTAACCATTTCCGTCTAAACAGTTTACATGAAAAAAAAAAGTTTGGACTCCTTCATTCATTAGAGATTTATATAAGATTCTAACATTAAATTTTATTTTTCACCGAACAGGATTGAGTGAAAGTGTATAGTGCTTCCACACCACAGGTCTGGGGTTCTATTAACGGGCTGCGCAAGGTCGACTCTGCCTTTCATCCCCGCTACATTGGGTCGATAAATGAGTACCAAGCTTGCTTCGGGTCTTAAACACTGAAGGACTCTCTTCAGACACACCACCAAATCGAGACATCTGTTCATGCACCTCAGCGCCCAATGGTCACGTATATTGGGATGGTCATAGCAGTTCCTGGCCCTCATAGATTGTTGTGCCACTGAGTTTGAGTTTTAAGTTTCAGGATTGCCTCACTTTGGGGATACCCCTTAGATAAACATGTATTTCCACACATTTGCAATTAAACATTTTTCTTTCAATTACGTTTATTTCAGAAGGAAGTTTGATTTTTCAAATATATTTGCTTAATAACATGTATATTTGTGTATTATATTAAAAATTTCATCAGTCCAAAATTACATGTTTTTAGCTCCTCTAAAAGCTTTTAGGATTTTACAACTGATCTTACAATCCATATACTTTTTATACTAGTATATTTAAAAATGATAAAGACATTTTTACGACTGTGTGAGCTGTTATGCCTCGTTTATAAATATAAAAAATTGCATTCAGCTACAGTTTTTAAAATGTACAGAAATAAGTGGGGAAACAGTATACTTACATATTATGAATATTTTTGACTGCAGTAAGATAAATTTATATTTCAGTTTCTTTACAATTTGAATAGAAGTTGTAAGCCATTTTGCGAATAGTTTGATATTGAGTATAAACCCATAGGCTGTTTAATATTGTAAAGTGTTTTACTTTGATACCAGCACACATTAAAATAAGGCTCATTTGCAGTTATATGATCAGCTTCAGTGATATTTTAATTTTAAAAAATAGTCTACACGTACGAAAACATTCTTTCACAACCGCACACCACATCTCATACTATATCTTCCCTACAGCAGGAAATATTTGTGTATACTGAAAAATTTAATACAGGATTTATTTCCAAGTGTTAAATTTGTTTTTAAAATTTGGTATGAATACATTGTGGAACTGTCGGTTAACTTCACTGAACAAAATTGTTTTAAGTGTGCTGTTTTGAAAGACAAGATTAATTAGGGAGAACTTTTCTCACAATAGAATTTGTAATGACTGAATTGTGTGAAAATGTAGTTATCGATGTGTGACATTTTTCCTTGTAATAAAAGAAACTGAATGATAAGAAATTTAACTTGAGTAGAAAATGGTTAGAAGTACTGTCATGCGCATTTGAAGAACTATATCCCCCATTAAAATTAAAAATTATTGACTGAATGTGTGTTATGTCCATCACAAATGCCGATGTAGAAAAGGAATTTTTATTTAATACAAGAAGTTCGAAAACGAGAACACTAGGAAGGAAAATTTAAATTTTTTCCGAAAAATATTCAGTTAACATAAAAATATCATTTATATGATTTAAATTTAAATAAATTAAAAGTATTGAAATCCTTTTTTATGCTATTTTAAATTAAAAGTATAACTGAATAGAGAAAGATCGGTTTTATTTCATAAATGTAATCATTGTATGTAATATTTATTGTGTTATTGTTTAAAAATGAGATAGGGCCTTTGCTCTTTTTACCTCATTACTTTTTTAAAAAACAGGAAAGTGAGCGCGTTTTCTTACTCTCATATTCAAAAATGAATACAGGATACTTTTTTTTTTGGTTCAAATCGCAATACCAAATATATATATATATATATATATATATATATATATATATATATATATATATTTAAAAAATGACAGAAAAATAAATTTTCTTTTGAAGAAAATATAATTATTTTTCAACTTCTAACATACTATTTATTTCATTTTTTTCCTCTTTTTTTTTTTTTTTACCTTTCATTTCGTTTTTAATTTTACTGTGACTGAACATATAGGAGAAAGAAACACCGTATCTTTTTCAAAGAGGATTGATCAAGAGAGGATATCTACGCTTTCAAAGAAGATTGCCCAAGGCAACTTAACAGCTAGCTGTAAACGATTGATCTCTTGGTTCTTACTTTTCAAAGCGACCGAACTGGGTCGTAAAATTTTCCCCGTTCGACCTCCCAAGTTCTAAAAGGGGGAAAGGAAAAAAGTCTGTTGCATTTTTGAAGGGAATCGCAAAATAAGAGTTAAACGCTTTCGGAATAACTTTTCAGGAGGAAGGTGTCCAGTTAGAAGGTTAAGTACCGCCTTTTTTCGAGGAGTTACTAATTTATTTTTCAAATTATAATAAATGTGACCAGTGGATGCTCCTCTCCTAACGTTTTCTCAGTATTGCTTTTTCCACGTGAAGTTATTTACTTCATGAATCAACTGATTGGAGTGTTTGGCCATTTTATGTGTTTTAGTGATGAGGTTAGACCAGTACTTCTTACACTTTTAACATTTGCCACCCAATTTCCAATCATTCTTTTCATTGCCCCCACCTTCCATACATTAACAAATTATTGAATGCCATAATGATAAACTTTGACGATAAAGCCGTAAACCGGGCAAATTATGAAGATAAGTAGTAAATTTTGTACATGTTACTTTTAAGTAATACATATTTAAAGTAAATTACTTTAGGTATTACGTTACTTTTCCTGTCTACATTTATAAGTGTATTATATCAGTGTAAATGCGTATTTTATTTTTCTAATGTATCAATGTATTTTCGTTTGCTTCTTTTCAGTAAAAAAATTATATATGTATATTTTTTTTAAAATAATCTTTTATTTTGACTTTTTGATAAGCTATTGCCCTCTCCTCACGTAGGGTGCCACTAAGGTGTGCCCCCACAGTTTGAGAAGAATTGGCGTAAGTGATTTAACGAGTATAACTTCAGTTAGCTTATGCATTAGTATTTTTTTCCTATGCCTACTATAAGATAAATTATAACTAGAAAAACATCCCATAATCTCGTTGCGTTGAAAAACTGTTCTAAAACTTAGCAAGAATAATATTTTGACTGCACTTTTCCTAGTTCTGACTTAATATATAATCGAAATATATTTCACTTGTATTGCGAGTTCTCCTAACTTACATATCATGAACAGATATGATTTTGAGTTCTAAAGGTTTAAAGCTACCAATGTTCTGAGAAAAAAATTATTCATTTCAGCATACTGAGAACATTACTTATTCTGTTTCTATGCATCAAATACTCAAACGTTACATGCCTTTGTTGCGCCCATCTGGTTCTCAATGATTTGCGCAGGGCAATCCATAGCGAGTTACCTGGTAACACTCCATAGAGTCCGTTTGCCAGCTACGAGCTTTCTCATAGATAACCTCCGAAAATGTAAGAAATCTAATTGCTTTTAGGTGAAACTGACTTTTGACAATACCAGTATTAAAGCCGCTCACTTCAAGATTCATTATTTTCTGTTTAAATGTAAGAAACGTTTATTTTTTACGGATTTAGTTTATATGGCAGAAGTATTTACAACAAGTAACATAAAAAAATTACGTCAATTCCTACTTAGAACAATAAAGAAAAATTTTATTTTAGCTACTTTTTATTAAATAGTTACAATTAATATAAATATGTATTTACATATGACAGAATCACACCATTAAGTGGTAATTGATTTTTATTCATTATCATTAAAGTATCGCATTGTCATCCGAAACAATCGTATATATAAAATTTCAGTTCACAACTGAAAGCTTTAAAACGTGAGGAAAAAAATCTTTTTAAAGATTTGATACAAGTTGCTAAAACTGAAACCAACGTGGCTGTATCTGTAATTCTTTAAATAAATAGTTTCCATCAATTAATTTTAATTAATTGTATTTAAATTATCGTATTTTTACCCAAAACAATTGTGTATAAAAATTTCAGCTCAAATCAGCGCTTTAAAACGTGAGAAAAAAAACCTTTTAAAGTTTCGACACAATTCGCACACAATTTATAATTGACACAACTTATATTAATTATAATTAAATTACAGTATTGTCATCCAAAATAGTCATGTATGTAACATTTCAGTTCAATTGAGCGCTTTAAAATGTATTTTATTAACGATTGAAAGTTCCACCAAGATAAATAAATATACAGAGAGTGTGAGCTAATATTAGAATTTAAAAAAAGTAATAAAAAATATTTATAAAACGTTTTATTAAAGATAAAACATTCAAAACTAATGTGAAATATATTTAATGAGTTTCACTGCAGAAATAGTTCTTAATTCACTCAAATAAACCAAACTAAACTCAGTAGATTAACGGCTCAGGAGGACCAAGACTAAATGTGCCCATATCAGCTTACGTGGCCTTGGGAGCTGAAGAGCATGAGCAGATGTTCCGGTCATAAGGTCAATCTAACGGGAAACCACCAGTATTTAGTTCCCCACCAAACTTGGCTCTCATTCATCTACCCACTGAAGGGATGAAAGGCTCAGTCGATATTGCCCATCCCGAAATGTAAACCCCGGAACAGCGGTGAAGACGCGCGATACGCTATCACAGATCCATTGGACTTCACTCAAATAATTTTCTTTAATTTCATGCTATAATTACTATGTACTTTATTAAAATACTAATTGTTTCATTTAAAGGTTAAGAATAATAAAAAAGTCCTTGAAATATTATTGGTGACTTATAACCATTCTTTTTAATTCCCTGTCTCTCTTATTAGTTTGTCATTACAATTTCTTTTAAAATCAAGTAGTTTCAAAATAGAATTTGCTTTGTTCTTTGGACATGTTTTCATAATACAAGAGAATTTCAAAGGAGAGTTTTCCAAAACTTCTCCAAATGGCTCAACTCATTTCATTTTTGCGAGTCCGCCTTAAGTTTTATCTAAAACCTTTAAATGTTTGTCTATGATTCCATCCACCATCCATCCCTATTTAAAAGCGTAACTATTCCGGGGCTATTTTTTCTCACAACCCATGATACGTTATGTGAAACGACCCTTCATGCAGTCAATGTTTCCTGGAGAGTTTTAAAAAGGAGGGGAGGGGGTGCACATTTCCTCGTAAGAGGCAATAGGAGGAGTGAAAGCGTATCCCTAAGTCTCCTGTCTGTCTCTCGGTGAGAAATGACATCGGGCTGCATATTGATGGCTGGAAAAAATTGACAGCGGACGCAAATAAATCCATGTTGGGAATCTGAAAATTTCTACCATTTGACAAGAGCTGCAAAACATGAAAAAAAAAGCTCTTTCTTCAGACGCAAGGCTTTGATACTGAGTTTTGCAACAAAATGTAAAAAGTAATAGGATCCATGTATTTTCCTCCAATTCTCTGAACGATAGGCGTTACTGCCAAATCTTATTTTATCAGGGTTTTTTTTCCTTTTAAAGATGACGTTGGTGAAAAAGAGTAGGCTATTGGTAAATAGGCTGTGTTTGCAATTTTCCATTGATGTAGCAATTCAGAAAGAAAGAAAAAATGCGTCATGGCTGTGTCTGTGAATCAACTTCACACAAATTATATTTCTCATTATCTTAATTTCAAAGCTAATCTCGAAGTTAATGTTTTCTCGCTGGTTTTTTTATTAGAAGATTTTAATCAGGGCTTCAAACCGTATCTCTTACTTCTCGGTTCAACTAATATATATATATTAGCTGCATTGCCCGACATAGCACGGGCTACCTCTATTTTTATAAATCTTCCCTTTCTTTCACAAAATCAGAACTTCTAATACTCATTTATTTTCAAAATGACTTCCCCCCCTCCACCGCTTAGCTCGGCGATGCTCGGGCTTTCTCTTTTCCTCATAAAAATTTCCCTTTTTCGAAAAATTTGTTCCATTCCACTTATTTTTGATTTAAGACTGGTTTCTTTCTCCTCTCTATAGCCCAAACACGGGGTTTTTTTAGTGTAAAAATATTGTTCTTTCTTCCTCTCCTTCTCACAGATAAGATATAGCTTCAAATTTCGATGTATGACTTATAAAAAAAATGTACCAGAATTAAAAAATTATTAATGTGAAGCAATAAAAAAACGATTCTGATGCTAAGAGTAAAACGAAAAACATTCATCATTTTTTAATAATAGTTAGTTTCTAAGAATCAAAAAGAACAAAATAGATTTCAGATTTTCATAAATCAATCAATCGTTACATGGAGTTAGCTTCAAAATGTCTTTAAAATGTATTTTGATCCATAATAATAGACGATGTACTTTTTAATTAACAAATATTTCATTTCATAATTAAATAATAGAAATAATCCTTTAAAAAACATATATGTTTATTAAAATCAAATTTCTTTAAGTAATAAATGAAAGAAATATTAACAGATAGCTATTGAAACGATTGTTTTTTTTTCTGAACATTTGATTAAAAATATAAATATATAAGTAAAAAAAACAATATGAGGGAAAGCCCTTATATATATATATACATGTACTGAAAAAAACATTCAAAAAACCAATCTGATGAAAACATTTTGATATTTCATTTTAATTTTAACCTTTTACATTTCACTTAAAAAATTTTAAACTTTAAGAAGTAGCGTAATGTGAAATTGAAAGTTTCTTCCACTTCAGTTTCGAACCTGAGAACTACCGTTTTATAAAGCAGCCGATTTAACAATCGGGCCGTCGGTTCCTTAAGGAAAAAAGCATTGAATTGAGCTTTAAAATAAATGTAGATTTTTTTTCAATATCCCATTTCGTTATTCGTTAAAGTAAAAAAAAAATTTTTGGACTTCATTTTTAAGTTAAGGTATCCGACTACGTTCGGAACCGTGATTTTGAAAAGCGCATAAATGGATAATTTTCATAATATTTAGTGTCACTTAGATTAGAATATATGCATAAAAACGTTTTAAGGACATTTTGACAAAAAGAATTTATTTAAATATAATATTTTGGCAAAAAATTAACTTAGAATAATCTTTTTTCCAAATGTTCTCCTTTTGTGAAAAATTTTATGCGCTTTTTTAAAATCAGGGTTCCGAACGTAGTCTGATACCTTAATGCCTTCAATCTTCATATACCGTTTGAAAACAACGGTAATTTTTAAACAAAAAATTTTTTTAAAAAAAGTGCTGTTTACATATTTATCGCAAAAGGAAAAATATTTAAAAACATTTTTTTAAACCGTAATTTTTAAGATATTTTATCAATCCTTGTACAGATTACGTATAATATTGTTCTACACGTGGAAAAAAAGTTTCGTGAGATTATTTTTATTAATAAAGCAGTTATTAAGTATTTAAATAAAACTTTGAGTATTTTTTGAAAAATCGTAAAAAAAACAGTTTTTGACATTAAATTTTTTAAATGACTGATTCTAAAAGAGAAAAGCACGAAATTTATTAATGTAAAATATTTTTTCATTAACGTAAAGAATGTGCAAGCGGAACAACATAGGATTTTATATTCAAAAAATGAACCGATTTCGACTTCTTTTAAAAAAATCTTAAACAAAAATATATATAATTATTTTGTAATATAAATTATAGCATATCGTTGCGAAATAAATGATTTTTATGAATCTGTAATTATTTTTTGTGTGAGTTTCATGAAAAAAATTAGATCGCGTTTTAAAACGTTTGAAAAAAAGAAGTTCCAAATTTCCCCCTGGCGGTGAGAAATGGTACTAATTAATCGTTTTAAGGTTTTTAATTAATATATTTTTAACTAATTGGAATATGGAATATCGGAATATAAATAGTCGAAACGGATTCCTTAGATCATTCCCTAAATTTTGGTTCCTTCGGCGAGTTTCTGCATCGTGTGGTTCGTGAGAAAATATGGAATTATTCCTACATAGATACGTTTGTTTACCTACGAATTTTAGTAGTGTAGATAGATATAAAAGAAATACTTCTATAATGTTTCTGGAGTTTGGCAGATATAACTGTATTACGTGGTGAGTGGATGATATTGTTGTAGTATTGACGATTCAGTCTTGTGAGTTGATACTCCAGTTTATTGCATTGTGCATGCAGAAACACACAAACATATATTGACGGCATCACAAAGAAAACACATATAACAAAAATACATAAACGCCAACTGCAGTCGGCTGCATGTCGAAGGCAGACAAAGACAGAAGAGGTGGGCTTTTCCAATGATCTCGGGATTCATACCCAACGAGAAATCACATGATTTGGGGTGGATGAAGGGTGTTCAAGATACTCTCGTTAGGCGGGTGACTAGGTTATTTATTAAACGTGTGTCCTGATGGAATAGTTAAGGTATCCGACTGCTTGCGACAACTTTTTTTTTAAAAAAAAGGAGATATGGAGATCTTTTTGTGATTTTTATATTTATTTAGTGTATTTTAAGGAAACAATCCTAAAATTGGTAAAAGAAAAAAAAATATTATTATTAAAATGAGAAAAAACTAGTAAAAATGTACGAAAAATTACATAAACGGGGCCCGCTCTGTACAAAGATTTTATGAACAAATTGTCAATTTTTCAATTTTTATGTGCTACTTTGTTATTCCTGTTTGAAGTGACCTTCATGATAAGAGATATTTTAATTTTTACAAAAACTAGAGCACTTTATCTAAGTCATTATACAAAATTGCTTAAAAAAACATTGACTATATTCACATAAAGAACTGCAAATTTTGAAATAAAACAGTTATTGATAAATCTGAAGATCAAAACACTTCTACTGTTATGCAGAACATAAGCAAAAAATTTCAGCTAATTATTTTCAAAACATTTTGAGCAATCGCGGTCCCCGTTTGAGTTTTTCGAAAAAAACACATTTCGAGTAAAACGCATTTTAAAGTTTGACATCTTGTGTAAAGTTACGGCATTTGCTTTTATTAAAACGCTTGTAGTTTTTGTTCTAGTGGAGGGAAAATAAAGTACTTGGTATTGTTATTAAGTTAATAAAATGGTCTATAAAATAAAGTCATAAAAAAATTTGCCAATTTTTGAAAAAAATCATGGTTTTAGGGTAGTCGGATACCTTAAATCAAAAGCTATTAGAGATTAAATTACTAGAAATTATTACATTTTCCCTCTCCATAACAGAAATGTGTGCACCAGGGCCCTTGGTCCACATCCGTATCGTACAGAGATACCAAATTTCGAATTAAAAAATTCAGATTAATATTATTTTAAAAATTTTCCCTTAACTTAAACATTAAGAACACATTGAAGATGATTTTGAATATGGAGAATACGCGCGCGCGTGGTTAGAAAAATATGCATAAGGAAATTATAAATATAAAATTGTGCAGAATACGAAAATATCAAAATAAGATTATTAAAGACTTGAAATTAAATTAAAACAGAAAATAAATTTTAAAAGTATTTGTTAATGACACATATCATTAAACGTATAAAATTATGTGTACATAGCAAGTCAATTCTTTCTTAGTCCTGTTTGGGATGTAGTTGCCTTGTCCAAGTTAGATAAACTTGGCAAGGTTTACACGTGTCCGGACTCTTGTAATAGTTAATATGTCTGGCCAGAGGCCTCAGTAGAGGGGTGTTATCACTGATTTGGGATTTATTGAACGCTAGCAGGGTTCTCCGAGCTTTGAAAAACAGTGTTGGTAGCCAAGAATGAGTCACAAGCAAATGGGATGTGTGTAAATTGAGAGTGATTAAAATGACATTGTTTTTTCCAATGGTAAGCATTGGGAATACTTTGTTCAATATGAATTCACATAAAAATTTCTAAAATACAGAAAATAATTTCATAAAAATATATCTAAAATTGTTTACAAGAGCATTGAAGATAAAAACAGTCTAGAAAAACAATTTATGAAATAGACCTACGCCTTGCACAATTATTAAGACAAGTTTTACTTCTTTTTATGTAATACTTCGCAATAACTTCAGAAACAAAATTTCCCAAATCTAGAAATTGCAAGTCAACCAAAAGAAAATAAAAAAAAATTAAACTATTTATGGTTTTTTTATTTTTAATCATATTATGCTTAATTCTGACAACGGTACAAGTTTGGAGGCCACAGTATTTTAACAGTCAAAGGAGTATTCCCTTGAGGCAGTGCTCCGCAACCTTTTTATCGCCGCGGACAGGTCAACGTTTGATCATTTTACCGCGGCCCGCTGAGGGTGGGACACGTTGATTGTTTATATTTTAGATTTTAATTTAGCAATTTTAATTGAGTTACATTTAAATATGCCTTCAGAATAAAATAGAGTTACACCCAAAATGAATAAAAGTGATTTCCGTGAAAAGTTGCGCAAATCCGAGAGAAATGCACCACTTTAAATAAAATAACAATCGTTTAATGTTCTTTAGGCGGCCAGGTACCATTTGATCCACGGACCGGTACCGGTCCATGGATTGGGGGTTGCGGATCACTGCCTTCAGGTACTCACTATGTGCAATCCTTTACAAAACACTTACGACAATGCACGTTCCATTGCTTTCTCTCAACGCACTAACAGCACACACTTGATTGAAGACGAAACTTTCAAAATGACAGTGGCAATCAGTAATTTGATAGA
This sequence comes from Trichonephila clavipes, assembly GCA_019973935.1. Lineage (NCBI taxonomy): Eukaryota > Metazoa > Arthropoda > Arachnida > Araneae > Nephilidae > Trichonephila > Trichonephila clavipes. The sequence continues at coordinate 927,045 of BMAU01021355.1, read as the reverse complement.
TTATGAAGACGGACATGAAGAACCGGATTCTTTGATGGCGGATACAATATATTCTGGGATCCAATATAAGGAAATCAGAAAAAACAATTTCTTAAAAAGAAATATTATTTCGAAAGGAGTTTGAAATACCACAAAAACAGCTTCGGTACCAAGGACAACCAATCTATACATCTTTTGCAGTTGAAGTTATTCTGTCCGCATCTGCATTCAATATTTTATTTTTATACTCATTGACGGAATTGTTGGTGTTGAATAATATTATACCTTGAGGACACCTTAATTCAGCTTCTTCCACAGTACAAAAAAACGAGACTCAATCAGAACTATTTCCATTTCATCAAGTTGCTCGCCGTTTCCGATTTTTGTAAGTATAGAAGAAAATTCTTGATTCGCTTGAGCCATGGCTTCATTTTCTTCATAAAATTTTAGTTTTCGACATAAAATCCGTCCAACGATGGTCTTTTTCGGTTGCTTGTTGATGGGCGTAGAACGAACTGGGTGGTAATTGACGTATATAAATCTCCTATTAAAATAATATCTAATCCACCAAAATTAGACTGAAAATTTCCATTTATTCGTTTTAATCTGGAATCAACCTTCAATAATAATTGAGCACTGTGATAATACTTATCTTATCAATGATTATCACTTTTATGTATTTGATAAGAGTTCTGCATTGTTGAGCAGTTTCAAAATGTAACGGAAGTAATCTTGATAAAGAAACGTTTAAAGTTGCATAAACAGTCATTCCTGAAACAGCTACTGCCAGTCAAAGTACAAGTTATATATGCATGGCAGTATCCATCATTATCCATTGTTCGTATAACGATTTTAAATTCCCATCAAATGTTAATGACGAACGTCTTACCGCATTCGTCAGGGCCGGTAAAAATATTTGAAATGGAGTTGGATTTGAGGACCAAAGATGCGAAATAACATGAAGTAAAAGTCCTTTTTGTTTGTGTGTTTTTCGTTTGACTTTCTCACTAATTGATAGAAATCTTCTTTGGGCGTTGAATTTTCTCTTTTTTTGCATTAGTAGTAAATTTGTAATAGTAAGTAGTTAGTAATGTTGCTAAGTAGATGCCATTATTGACACAAAAATAAATTTTTCATTCGTATTTTTTTTACCTCGCCGAAATCTGTGATTTTCATGTGTCTCCAGTTTTTCTTGTGTAACCCCTGAAAAAATGGGAAGTGGACTTGATGAAGCAGATGTTGATTGCCAATTTGGCGCGAAACTGGCCTTGCATTTTCGTAAAATGGCGCTTTTTATTAAAGCTTTAATTTTTTGAAGGGTTAATTTTTTAAGTTAAGGGTTTACAGTTTCTCACATCGATTTAAAACAACGATGATTTTTAAACAAAAAATCTAAGAATAATTTTTCAGTAACAAATTCTCTTAAAAAGGCTAATAGATGAAAAACGCCAAAAAAAATTTTAAAAACGGTAATTTTTAATCAATTTTTCCATTTTTGTACAATTACGGATAATATTGTTCTATAAACAGAAAAAAAGTTTCATGAGATTACTTTTAGAAATAACGAAGTTATTTAATATTTACTTAAAACTTTGAATATTTTTTGAAAAATCGTAAAAAAAAAAAAACCAACCAGTTTTTGACATTCTTTCTTTAAATGACTGATTCTAAAAGAAAAAAGCCTGAACTTTTTTTAGGGTGGAATATCAATTTATTAACGCGAAAGGAAATTGAACGGGAACAGTTAAGAATTCATTTTCATAAAAATGTATCGATTTTGACTCATTTTAGAAAAAATCGTAAAAGACTAAAGAAAATCATTACTTTGTAGAAAAAATTCTACCGTACCGTGGGGAAACAAATTATCTTTTTGATTCTGTGACGTTTTTGCCTGAGTTTGATAGAAAGAATAAGATGGCTTTTGTTACATCTAATTTATAATAAAACAGTTTAGTTTAAATAATTCACAACCACACAAAAAAACTCGGCATTCTAAATCTTTTTTATTTATTTTTTTACTGTTTCTATTTACATAAAACCATGTCTTTTATTTACAAAATCGCTTCAATACAAGTTGAGTTGTTTCATTTATTTTATAAATTTCTTAGAGTTTTGAATTTATTTTAGTTAAAAAATATATATTAAATTATATCTCGTGGTCATGATATGAATATCTGTTAAACTCGCGACAGCTTTTTTAAAACGTTCTGAAAGTTGGAACTCCATACATCTTTAACTTACTTTCATCGCGTAACCGTAACTGGCAACGCATAACGAGTAACGCGCATAACGAAAATTTTTCCCTAACGTGTCATAAGAAGTTAACTTCAAAACATTATTATTTTCCTTCATCTTCGGCTGCAACTAAAAAATAATTCATTTGTATTTATATGCAAAATCTTACCCCGACTTCCGCGGTTATCACTCACTCCTACCTGTCGTGTAAGTTCGGGTTATTACTGTATTTCAAAACTTTTAAAAATATTTTATAAAAAAATGCACAAGGGATTTAGTCACAATTCATGTGTTCAATTTGAATGAAATAGAATTACCTCTTCCTCTGCCCTGAGGCGGATTTTTGATTTATTCTTAAGGTAACAGTGAGATAAGAAAGTAAATACCAAAAGTACGAGAAAGAGGAATCTCTCCGAATTCCCGTCTAAGTTCAACATAAGAGGCGAGAATTTTTCCGCTTCGACACACAAGCGCGGATAAACAGATCGTCGCAAGAAGCAATTCGGAGAGCGTCAATGGCAGGTACCAATTCGCTCGGCTGTTTGCTCAATCGTCTCACATTTCCCATTTTGCATTGAGTCAGTTTCCGAGACGACTCGAAGCCAAAATAAACACATTACAACAATTTTGAGAAGCGAATCAGTTAACTGAAAAAAAATAGAAACAGTAAACTGAGAATGAAGAAATTAATTTTCAGCTCTTATTGTTTAAACATAAGAATATCTTATGCAACCTACAGACGATCACTATTTTAATGTGTTAATGAATACATTTTATGTTATAAAAACAAATTAACTATTAACAAATAACAATTAACCATTTTATGCGCATCCATGTACATATATGCAAGCATATATATATATATATATATATATATATATGTACACATATATATGGGTGTGTTAAAATTATATAGAGTGAAATAAGTTGAACTCAAAACGCTTAATACCTAAAGTCGGTTAACACGAAGTACTACATTGGTGCTGATAAACTATTATGCATTTCTCTGTGTTTTTCTCTCTTAGCATGAAAGGAAAATATCTAAACAGGAAAAGATTTCAATTCTGGGATAGAACAAAATACGGAAAAATACCAGAGATTTAAGAGGGGTTTGAAATGAAAGAGAAGTGATTCCATGTTATATTTCTGTATCATTGAACTCTAGTACTGTATCATTGGAAGAATTTGTTGTAGTAGATGATTATTATGTGTGTACAGCCCCGATTGTAGCAGACAAAGACGTTTCAGAGCTTGTTGAAAGCTTCAAAAATATCATTGATTCCGAAGGAGAAAATGAAATAAATAATGCATTTCCTGTTTCCACGTTATTTGAAATGAAGAACATCATGAAAAGTATGTGCAATTATTTAGAAGCACATTCCAATGGTGAAATGAAAATCAAAAGGGACGACATCGAACAATTTGTTGACAGTTTGATGCTAAAAAAGAAAATATAAGAAAAAATACCAGATTATTTTCCAAAAACTCAATAAATGCTTTTTTTTTTCAAAAAACTCGAACTTTTTTTTATTAAATTCCAATAAGTTATTATGAATATGTTTTTATTCCATTATTTTTTTTATTAAATACATACATATATACAAATTAATGTGAATAAAATTCTCTGTAATAAATTTCGTTTTTTGAGTATATGTTTTTTTCCTCGCAATATCCTTTTAATCTCTTCGCTACATGCATTCATCACGGACGCACCTCATTACCGGGCGGTGCAAATATGCATTTTATAAAAATGGTCTCGTAGGCTGGATGTGACTTTTCAGCTGGAACAATTTTAATGACCACTAGATGGCCCCCTATCTCCATTATATTGAAATTGAACATAGTTAGACTTACTTTCAGTTGATTTCTATTACGCCTGCATTTGGTATTTTGTTCATCAGCTGGGGCGGGAGAAGAGATAATCGAAATGTAAACAAATAGCTCGTAAAATTTCCACTTGATGTAAAGCATTCGCGTTTCTATTAACTCTCCCATCCCCGAATGCTTTTTTATTTTCTTTTTCGTAACAGTGTGGAATGTTTTAGGATTTTAGCCTCAGTTCTCTCTCTCTGTTACAGTTTCTGTTGCATTCGGATATATTTCGCGTACTTTTCGTATTTCAAAAATCTTGACTTCAGATTATTATTTGATTATCCTGTGAACAAAAAGGGTGAAAAAAGTGAAAGTGTTTAGTCACAATCCGTGGGTAAATAAAAAACGCAACAAACATTTTATTCTTGCAAATCATACAATGTAGAACTTAGTGTTTCTCCATATTTCGAGATTTTCCACACTCGGTCTGCATTTTAATTTTTCTATTTTTTTGTAAATAGTCATTGTCATAATTTTTTGTTATTAATTTGAAAGTTTATTAATGTTTCGCCATTGCAAATTTCGGAAAAAATTGAATAGCGCTTACAAAATTTATTTCCCAATGAAAGTGATAATGTCATATAAATTAAAGGAAAATGTTATCACATTCTAATTTTAATGTAACAGACAACTTATGTGGTAATCTAATGGGGTACCAAAAATTACGACGCTAGGACTGAAATTTTATTATTGATGCATTTTTTTCTTAAGTTAGTCTTAGCGTCTCAAACGCCCCGTCCCTAGCGAGAGTCTCATAGAAAATCGCCCCGTCCTGAAGGGGTTGACACGAAATTCTTTTAACATGGAAACATATTTCGGCCCTCACAGTTTCGTGTTTAACGATTTTCGTGTTAAACTATTAAACGATTTAATTTATATTTAAAATTTGTTTGAGGGATTTTAGTGTCCGCGGTAGCCCAGTGGTCAAAGTAACGGACTCATGGCCGGTGTGTCATGAGTTCGAGCTTCGTACCGCTGAAACCCCACAGTGCAGAGAGAGCCAAAGTACGTTAAATATGTCAAACGTCCCCCCGAGGTGAAGTGTGGAAGTTAGGAGAGGAGGTTCCTAGTTCAGGCACGGTCCTCGTCTCTTGTTCCTGATTCAAAATGGCGAGGTCCGTCGCCCTCAAGTAGCTGAATAGAGTGCGACTCCAGTGCCAGCAATATCCAGTGCCTCAATTCTCATCCATCTCACTCGGACGTCGTCTCATTGGTGTAGTGTAGAAATGTGTGGGGGATGGCACTCCAATCTATAGCGTGACCATCTGTTCTCAGGTTCTAATCTATAGCGCGAGGCTAATCATGAACTCTGCAACGTAAATCTTTTTTTTTTTGTCTTTAAATTTTCTTATTTCCTGATTTTGTTTTAAAGTAAATATAATGGAAACATCTGCCTCTCTTGAATTCCTTGAGAAATATGAACTTTTAGTTTAATGATAAATAAAAATATTAGGTAGTCATTAACAGACTTTATTTTGAGAGGTAAGTTATAGTTAATTGATCCTAAGCTGCATAAATTTCTTCTCGGTGTAATTACGACATGGTCTAACACTATAAAATCTGATGTTTCTGAAATATATACTAAATATTTCGACAGAACACCTTGAAACGATGGTCTAACGAAATGTCTAAGGCCTGAGAAAATTGCTGATTTATTGTGAGAGCTTTCTGTAAATGAATCGAACGGTGATGAGCTGTCTTGCTCTAACTTAAATTCCGATGAAGATATAAGATTGAGTGAAAGAGAGTGCGAGATAAATCTGAAAAAAGTCAGATGAAAGTGATAATATTCCAGTAAATCCTGATGTATATATATGTTGCTAGAGATGGTAAAGAATAGATACCACAAGGGGGTAATGTCCCTGGAAGATTTATGACTCGAAATGTTTTGGGACAAAGTAGTGGCTCAACAAGCTCCGCGAAACATAATGTCAATGAATTTGTTATGAACTCATTCCTTCTTTTCATTCATAGCAGCTTATTAAGGGGGTACACCCATGTGATGGGTGGGTTCAATAGTAATGTTGGTGGTTGGCTGGACCATGGGTTTTTTTCAAAAATTGCTTCCTTAACATGTCTAGAATACGGTGCTACAATGATTTACTGAAATTCAAAGTCTTTATAAAGAAGAAGTGGCTAGAAGTACAGCTGCTCGAGTGAGTGAGTGAATATTAACGTCGCCAATTGGGCAGTTTTCCTAATCTGGCGCACGGAAAGTCCAAAAATGAAATTGCGTGGAATAAAAACAAACAACCCACTCTTCATGGTCCTCCCCCAGCCATGTCGTAAACAGTTTTCGTCTGTACGCGGATGGAAATATTCTACAATCAGTGGTTTCGATCGGGTCTCTTTTTGGTACAAGAAACACTTGCGAGCGTCATTTTCTAATAAGAAGTTCAATCGTTTCGTATGTAAAAGATTTTGCAGATTTAAGCGGTTTTTTTAATACATAACATGGGCAAGTAATTTCTTGATTTGTGCGTGTGACTTACAAATTAGGTTCAAGTTGGATTAAAAATTGTAAAAACATAACATTTAGCACAGCTTGTAACGCCTACTAACATATATCGGTTTTTCGTGTTTATTGGAGTAGAACTTTTGGGATTAATACGAATTGATCACAGTAACACTTAAATCACATAGAGTAGATATAGACCTTTAACTTAATTCTAAATCTAGCTGCTGCTAGCTGCTATTCCCAATGTCATGATTTTTCTTTCAGCGTTGGCCGATGGTATTACACGGCGTGCCTTATTGAATGTGTGGAAGGAAGAGCAATACATGCGCAAAATTAATATTGTTTTGAGTTTAGTTAGGAATACAATGAACTTTGATAAATATGAGAACCAGCAGGAATTAAAATTTAGAAATATTGTTAAAAATTTCTGCTTGTTTGTAGGGGGAAATGAAGGAGGTGCCATGGAAATGAAATGTATTTCTCCAAGTCGAATGATGCGTGATTGTCGGTGGAATAAGATTTATTTTATATTTTAACATTTTTGAGAAAAATATATAGCTAATAAATTAGAGTGGTATTTTATGTTTATTTAAGCTTATAATAATTATTTTTTCAGCATTATAAACTTAAAAATGGTTTTTCTCGGTTTGTGTTTTTTCACATTTAAAATACCACTTATTCCACAATTATTTACCAAAAACTTCCATTTGTTTCCATGTGTCTTATGTGTAATTCATGTTACAAAATTAGGAATCCATTTGTTCTAAATTGAATACTTCTTTTCTTAAAAATATTAAATGTGGGAAATATTAGGCTTTTTGTTGAATTTTACAATACATATATATATATATATATCAACATTTTATTAGATTTTTTTCTCCAAAACAAATTGAAGTGTTGTAAAATCGATATCTAAATATATGTAAAACATCCTCAGAAATATTACGAAAAATTCATGTCAAAAAATTAATTAATACAAAAGGAGAGGAATTTTAAAAATTTTCAATTTTTTTCAAGGAAATTAAATTTGTAAAATTGTTTGAATAATACGTGAAAATTTTTATCTCGTATCATTTTCTTAAATAAATATTATATGAAATGCTGAAATGTAATTTTTAAATACATAAAAAAATAAAAATACTCAAAGGGTGCTGAGTTCTTTTATTCACTACCTATTACCTATGTACACTGCTGGCCACCGTAAATGCAACACCAAGAAAGACAAGAGGTAGCACAACAAAATTTATTTTAAAGATAACATGTTGACCAAGTATCAAATGATTAAATTTATAGACTTCTGTGAAGTGTGGTTCCTGCCAGAATCAGCAGCTAGAGTAGCCGCCATTGTTGGAGATCACCGCTGCCACACGCCTAGCCATTGTTTCAAAGAGACTTTGGATGTGTTCTTGGGGTACATCAGACCAAGAAGTTTCCAAACGTTGCCAAAGTTGATCTGGGGGGTAATCTGGGTCAATCGTTGAGCAACCATGGACCACATGTTTTCTATTCGCGAAAGATCCGGGGAGCGAGCAGGCCAGGGAAACAATTCAATCTGGTGGTTGACGAAGAACCTTTGGACAATGCGTGCCACATGTGGTCACGCATTATCTTGTTGAAATATGGCAGTGGCCAAGCCCTGAATGTAAGGAAGAACAACTGGCTCCAACACCTCGGAGATGTAGCGCTGGCTTTTTAAAGTACCGGATATGCGTACTAAACGAGTGGGAAAGTGATATCCAATACTGACCCATACCATAATATCCGGTGCAGGACCAGTGTGGTGGTGCATAACGCGGCTGTTCAGCATCCTCTCTCCACGGTGTCTCCAGACTCGAATCCGACCATCGTGGTTTTGCAGACAGATGCGTGACTCGTCAGTAAACACAATATCATTCCATTCTGTCACCCACATCTTTCTTTCTTCACACCATTGGCGGCGGAGGCGTCTGTGCTTCTGCGTCAAAGGAAGACCAAACAATGGACGCCTTGCGGACAGACCACTCTGCTGTAAACGGCGTCGAATGGTAGCGCAGATACTGAATGATGCGTTACAGACTCCATGTACTGTGCTATGGTCCGTGATGTGACTGAGCGATGCTTTACTGCCATGCTCACGATTTGCCTGTCCTCAAGTGAAGTGGTGCACTGAAGTGGATGCGATTGACTGCGTCGGTCCGTCGTAGCCTCCTGCATCCAACGGTCAAATATCCGCATTACAGTTATTTGGTTTCGTTCAACACTACTATCGATTTCCTTGAAAGATAATCCACAATCTCGGTGGGCCACTATACTTCCTCTATCGAACTCGGATACTTGATCAAAAGCTGCTCGCTGTTTTCTACGAGACATAACTGACCTTTGTTGTTTTTTTGGAAAACCTTAAGAAAAACACAACTGCTGAACTTCAAATCGTCGAAATCTCCGATCCTTAAATAGCTCTTTGAGGTGGCCCCACAGGTGCGCGTGATGTGTGTCTACGCTGAAATTCTAATCATTTGCATATCTCTCACTTCCGCTAATGCATGTTATAAATTTCATGTTATTTGCGTGCTTCCTTCAGGGTGTTGCGTTTACGGTGGCCAGCAATGTACAATGTTATGTTTGATTGTACTTGTTTAATCTTTAACAATTATTAAATTTATTTTTTTTTAAGTTGCCGCACTATTTCTTGTATATATTATCCAGCGTGTAAATTACTGCTTCTGTTAACATCCTTAGATCCTTGTTCAAAAACTAGTTCCACTGAGCAATAATTTATTCTTAATCAAATTTAAACTTTACATAAATTAGTTAAGACACTATTAACCTTATTTTTTAGTAAGAAACAGAAAAGATTACCCAATTTACATCAATATTACTATTATTTTAGATCATTATGAAGACTTTAAAGCCATAAAATAAATTCCCTGCGTCAGATTGGGAAAACTGCCCATTGTGCGTCGCACTGTTGAGCTACACGAGGGCTTTTGACGATTGCCACGTAATCTTGAATCATGATCAAGTGATGACCTGAGCTGGCAGACTCCTCTTCTAACTACCACACTACAGCAACGAGTGGACGTTTGAGCTCACGACAGAATTATCCTGCATTGCTCCCCTACACGGCGAGTCTTCAGTGATACTGCGCTCGAACTCGTAACAAGGCCAGCCACGATCCGATACCTTGACGACTCGGCTACCTCAGGCACTGTAGCTGTTCGGAGCGCTAAGTTAAGATTTTCATTCTTTTAATCGGACTTGGGGGAGGGGCTTAAACGCGTGTTTCACAAAACTGTGTTTTTCAAATTTTCCTTTATTATATCTCAAAAAACGGGTTGATCAAATCGCTTCAAATTTATAGGGTAGACTCAGCACTTATATATGCATCAAATGAGCTACAATCATTCGAACATAAAAAAAAACACTATGGAATTCGAAACTTTTTCTTCAGAGATCTACCAAAAATCCAATTTTTGATATTTTCAATTGAGAATAGTCCATTTTGTACAATTAAGCTTAGAGTTTAAGAGGCGCTTAATTTTTTTTAATTTCAGATAAGGCAATCAAGTGGAATCGTGGAAAAATTGAACGTCCGTTTTTTTTTAGGTAGGTGTGTTCAAAGCGCTATAACTCACATTCTATTGGACATGTATATATATATATATATACTCTTAAAATACATATAAATAAGTCATAAAAAATTAAATTTCTTTCTTTTTAATGGTCGTCAAAATAATTGCCCAAGAATGCTTAAGAAACAGGTCGTCACATTGGTGGAAACTCCTGGTAGCTTATAAGGAAATACATTGAATAACAAATTTTAAAACTAAACCCTAATGAGCAATAGTCCTGCAATTATTTAATTATTATATACAATTATTATTTTACATATTTTATATCACGGTGTCGAAACGATCCCGCCAGACAATTAATAGTAATCGAAATACGGGACGTTCTAGTGTTAATAGCTATTATACATATTTCAGTTTTATACAAAGAATCTAACGAAAATAACGTGATTAGAAGGACAAAATTTATGTGTTTAATGTTTTTTTAATTAAATAACTTTTATACCTTCTTTATATCCAGCTGCATTTTAAAATTTCCCCTATAGTAGACACGTACGAAGTTTACGGCTGTCTCAATGACCAGAGACATACGGGAGATAGTAGACCCCGACAGTAGATTATCTGAAACTTTCTTAACTGAGTCCGCAAAAGAGAAAGAAAGGCAAAAATGAGAAGCAAGAATGATAAAAAACATGAAAGGGGGTGGGTGGGGTGGAGAAAAGAAGGAAAGAAAAAATAAAAGAGAAGAAAAGAAAAAAAATTACAACAATGTGCTTTCAGTTACTGAGGATTGCTTCTAACTAGGAAACAGTATTTCGCTTTTAATGTTAGGTTAAAAGTGCTCTCAAAAACGATTTACATGTGGAAATCATTATTCAGTCAAAGTTTTTAAAATCCTAGTTGATATCATTTTTGATGCAAATATTTGCCATTCAGCTTTTAATCATATGCAATAGCTCCCATTGAAGAATGAATGAGTTTATCATTTCGATTTCTAAATTATGATTGAGGTTCAAAATCCAGATAATCTGAATTACAACGATATTAATCCGCGATCATTTACACAGATTGACTCTAAAGCCATTAATTTAAAGTCTGAAAAACTTTAAACATTGAATTTATCAACATTAAAATAAACAGTTAAATTCAGAAACCTAAGCACATTAATCCAACATTCAATCATGCTAACAACGTATCTCAGTCATAATAATAATCTCTTGAAAAAGCAAACAACATGCATTTGCATATAGAGAGAAAAACTGATGCCATAAGAGAAAATAACTTTATACAAATATTTATGTAAATTAGATGCGGCACGTTCGATGGCATCACGATCTGCTTATACTTCACTTAAGGGAAATGAGATAGAAAATTGAGGTAAAGCAATGAAGGTATATTTCCAACAGGATTATCTGATATCGTCGTGAGATCTTTGTCGCGAATTCATAGTCACTGCTAGTTTTGTCGAACTGTGATAGTGAGTCTTAGGATCAAAAAACACCCACAATGGAGATGAATTATAACGCGACAGATATGCCATGCTAAAGTGGCATTAACACTAGAAAGTCCACCGGTGTCAGTTTGACACCAGAGCCTGTTCAGTTTGATCTCCTTTCTGTATTTACGCAGGGAATTTGAAAATTTTTCGTGACTTTTAATTTCTTTTCCATGATAATTACACAGAAACGGTCTTGTGGTTCTAGGTTAATTAGGAGAAATTTTACAACTAAATATACCTAGAACATCCGCTGGAATCATTTATCATCATAAATAGGTCTCGACCATCATTACTATTAGTAAAACAAGCTTCCCAAAGTACTATCACACATTTATTTGACCTTGAATGTAGTGTTATTAGGTTAACAGCGGAAATGAATCCTATTCTTCTAAAATTGTTGCGTCTAAGTGTTTCCTTACATAGCTTTGGTTATCTGCTCATAAAAAAGTCATTGTACTTTTAAACCATGTTCAGAGCAGACACCCTGAAACGATGACTTGTAGGAAAGGTCTAAGCCAGGGGTGGCGAACCGTTTTGGGTCAACGTGCCATTTTTTCTAAAAAAACGTTTAATGAGTTATAGGCGTGCCATCAAATAATTTTGTCTTGTGATTATTGAAGAACTAATAAAAATAAATACGAACAAATCCAAATCCTTTATTTAATATGAAAAAATACATTTTGCACTGTATAGTAGTAAATGTTTTAGTTATACTTGTAATTTAAATTAAAATAACATTACTGTGATTTCTGCTGTTGTAGATTAGATGACAAATAACTTATATAAGGATTATAAGATGTTACTTTTAGTAAAATGCATGCTGAATTAGAGTCGTCTGTTAAACGGTTTCTAAGCGAGTCTTTGATGTTATTTTTATCTCTGAAAATAATGACTCGCAGGCATAGGTAGATGAAAATATGGTTAAAATAGCATACACCAACTTCTTCAAACATTTAAATGTGTCTGAAATCGAATTCCATGTTTCCAAAATTTCGTTACTGGTATTTTTACTTATATTGCTTGTCAATCTTTCTGCTTCAATCAATTCCAACTTTTTCCTTGTTTCAATAAACTTTTGATTCCATATTGAATTAGACTGGAAATCAATCAATTGCATTTCAAGTTCAATTTCTAACCAATCGAATTGAGACAAGTTCAGTTTATCAAACGAAATCACATCAGGGTATATAATAAATTTGAACGTTTCCGATAATTCCTTGAACTGAGAAAATCTCGTTGAAAATTCTTAAAGAATCAATTATGGAAATAAGGTCATCAATAACTTTTTCTTCATTTCGTTTCTCTTGGGCATCTAAATCTTTGATATTTTTTTTCAAGTTTGGGAAGTACTTGTAGTTTTTTTGTAATAACATCATTTCTGAAATTATATAGTTTAGCTACAAAAGTGCGAATGAGATCCATCATGACGATAACTGTTTTATTCGGGCCTTGAAGCCTTATGTTCAATTCATTGAAATGTTGGCATATGTCTGTAAAAAATATCAATTTCAAAAGCCACATAATATCCATCAACTGCTGGTATTGTTCAATTTTGTTCTCATTTTGTAGAAACAGTATGATTTCTTCCAAGCAATCAACAAATCTTTGAAGTACGTTCCTGCGGCTCAACCAGCGAACATTGTTATACATTATTAAGCCATTATACACCGAATTGACTTCATCCAACAAACCATCAAACTTTCGTTTATTTAAAGCCTGCAACGATATGAGGTTGACTATTTTTATGACTGAAGTTACATTATCAAGAGATGTTAAACCACTCTTTGCACATAAGGCTTGTTGGTGAATAATGCAGTGGAATTCAAGAATCGAATGTCCTACGTCTGTTTTAAATAAGGAAATAAAACAATTTTTTTTGCCTACCATATTTGAAGCACCATCAGTGGTTACTGAAACAATTTTTTCAAATCAATTCTTTCTCAGCAAGCGAATTTCTTACTGCCGTACAAATATCTGTGCCCTTTGTAGTTATTAATAACGATGTTAGAGCAATTAATTCTTCTTTAATGATGTTTCCTACACAATATCGAGCAAAGACAGCTAAACGTGCCGATTTAGTTAATGTCAATACTTTCGTCAACACATAGCGATATAAAAGGAGCGGAGTTAATGTCATTTTTTGTTGATTTGTAACATTTTCTGCCAATTTCAAGATTCTATCTTTCATTGTGTTTCTAGATAGAGGAACATCTTTGATGAGCTGAATTATCTTATCTTTATTATCAAAATTATCAAATAGTGAGGGAGCACATGCCAACCAAGCTTCCTTCAAAAACTCTCCTTCTTGAAAAGGTTTACCATGCCCAGCAATGGCATTTGCAGACGATTAACTTGCCGCACTTGTGTGAAAATTTTGCTTACATATTTAAGCATAGACGTCGACTGTTAATTCTTGTCTTTATTGCACTTGCAATTAATTATTTTTGCTCTGGTTCGCTTTTTTCACAAAAGGATTTGTGAATTGTTTCAAAATGCCATTTTACAGACGATATATATGTTCCGCATACCACTGTTCCAGAACATAAAACACACACCGCTTTGTCGCCTTTATTGATCATGCCATATTTCACAGCCCGACAAGTTTGAAATTCTCTGCTACACTTACTATCTTACACTTTTTGTTTTTTTGTTGAACTAGCCATGTTAAATAGCAGTTAAAAATCGTAAAATTTAACACAAAACTTTCAATGTACAGCTGTGTCGATGAAATTGACTATTCTATGTGCTTTCGCTTGATTCCTCCCCCTCCGCCAAAAACCCTTTTTGCTGACTGCGCACGACTGCGGGCTCATGGGCAGATTTATTTGTTTTTAGGAAATTGAGTGCTTGTACGAGATTTCTGTAGTGTCAGCTCTTTCGCTTTTTCTCAGTTTATTAATTTTTTAAAAATAAAGTAGTGAGAGTTATTTTACCAATTAGACTTAGAAGACAAGAATTAGATCACATTAATAAATTAGATGTATACAAGCTGAACTATGAATGTAAACGTTAGAATATGTTTTTTAAACAACTTGAATATATTTAGAAATAGTTACATACACACACTATGCGTAGATAAACTTTGCATCATTAGCAGTTTACAATATATACGAAGTATTTACGCAAGACATACCAAATGAGTCTGCTCCTCGACTTGTCGGCGTCGCGACGGATCACTCGCGTTTGTTCATAATACTTCATAGTAAACTTAATTATTTTAAGCTAAAATGCAAATCGTTTTTGGTCGATGGCGTGCAATCATTGGCACGCGTGCCATTGGTTCGCCATCCCTGGTCTAAGCCCTGATGAAATTACTAATGCATGGCGAGAGATTTCGGAGAATGAGTCGAATGGTGGTGAGCTGCCTTGCTCTAATTTAGATTCCAAATAAAACACAATATTGAGTGAAAATGGCTGCGTAGAATCTAAAAAAAAACATATATAATTAATTATATTCCATTAAATCCTGATATATATATCGCTAGGGATGGTACAGAATGAATACCACATAATAATAATGTTCGTGGCCATTTCCAGACTCGAAATGCTTTGCGACAAAGCAGTTGTTCAACAAAAATAGCGAAACATAATGCCAACGTCAGTTTCTTATGATATGAAGGGCCATACAATATGTTAATTACATGAAATAATATTAAAAAGTCTTTAAACTGAACCCTACTGAACAGCAGTCCTGCTATTATCTATTTAAAACAATTATTTTATATATTTTATGTAAAAGGTATCAAGATGAGAGAGAGACACCGATGGACGTTCAAGGGTAATCTAAATCTCAGACGTTCTAGTGTTACATTTTGTAAAAGGTTTTGTCAACTGAATTATATCGACCTGCAACTTGATGAGGGCCGAATCTAATCGAGCTTTGGAAATAGCCCTTCGGTTGTTTCAAAATGAGAATATGATGAAATAATCAATTAATTTTTAAAATAAGCAATTTCACTCAATAGTATATTATGGTGATGAGTGGCAATCATATTGTTACGAAGATCGGGGTTCTAGGATTTTATGCTATTAGTTTCAAAGAGCAAGACAGTTTCTTAAGAGCTATGAAAAGTTATTGTAGAAATTATGGATACAACCGTACAATTTTCAAAATAAATCCCGGAAGCACTTCATACGTTTTACAGCCCTCAGACAGAACTTTCAGTGTCTAGAAATACAAATACGTATTGTATTCTCGCAGCCAATCGTCCAATTGAAGCAACTCTTCAATAGATCAAGACGATACCCAAGCTTCAACGCGCGGTCAAAACAATACTGGCAACGTTTACGCTAGTGACCCTATATTTATAATTTTCGAGAAAAAATCTACTTACGTCACAGATCAGGATATTAGTCGATTTCTCCAGTAATTTCTATACGCATCCAAAGGGCCACCAACTCGCCAAAAATGTCCACCAATATGGTCACCATGTCACCAAAATGGTCGTAAGGTCACCAAAACGGCAACCAAAGTGATGCCAAATTTGCTCTATCGCCAAAATTTTGCTTTCTATTGAATCGCCATTATAATAAAAAGGAATGGCGTTGCTTATGAATATTACAATTTCAGCATAAAATAAATCCAACGGAAAATAATATTAACGTATTACACATCCATATATAAATTATTTACACGGTTTGAAGTATTCATTACACGAAATTCGTAACAATATTTTTGAACAAAATATAAGATTACAAAGAAATGGAAATACAAACTTCTAGGCTTAATACTGGGTTGTCCGTTGTATAATAAAGATGAGTTTTAAGCATTATATAACTGGGTTTTTATGAGTTCAAATAGTTTCAAAATGATTACAAATATAATAAAAGAAAAAAGGGAATTGTCTAGCGTGAAACTCCACGAAATATATATATATATATATATGCACTACCTAAAAATGCATCCTACAAATCAAATCTAGTAAACTAGTTCGATCGCTTGTTATTAAATGTAATTATAAGTAATGGTAGCGTGATTTTTTTAAGTTCATTTGGTGTGTTGTCAATAAATATGGCATTGATAATAATGTTTATGCACACGCAATGATTCACAAAAGTATTTTGTGAAAGTTTTTTTGAAAACAAAAACTTGAGGAACAACCATCCAAATACTTTCTTGATCTACTGCATTGCATACTATAATCTGTACATATATTTTATGCTGTAGAACTTTATCTTAAAACTTTAATTTTTTTTAACCTATAAACTTTTTCAGGTACTCATCATCGCGAATTTCGTTCTAATTAACTCCCATAACGACTAGAAAAAGACCAACCGACCAAACATTGCAAGCCCTAAGAAAGACATGTGTGCCTCACTTTGTTATAAATTTAAACATGTTTAAATTACATATTATTAATAATATGGTAATCGTAAATTATATATCGTGTATGGTAAAACTTTAAAAATAAAATAATTTTAAATAACTTCAATTCCGGGGAAAATCAGTGAAACTATTAAACTGTGTCAAAAAAAACTTTTACATAATTCTTTACATTAACCTGTACAAAGTGACAAATACAATCTCTCTCTACTCCAGTACAATCGATTCCACAGAAAACAGTTGAATCCAAATTTCCCTCCGTTGTTCTTCGGAGAATTTTCCGAAGATGCATTCATCATCTTTAATTCTTGGTTCTTTAGTTGATGGAACGAAGTCTATTATAAATGATACAATAGAATGGAACGAGTCATTGTCGCACGTATTTCATAATACCAGATACCTCATCCTGGAAAAAAAACATTTAAACTGAAGGGGAAAAAATATCACAGTATTACAAACGACAATTCTTTAAGTGTATATTATGCTTATCTTTAATGTTCAAGTCACATGTGTACGACATGAATGTTTGAAAACTTGCTTGCAAGATCAATTGAAAATCGCAAAACACTTCGCTCTGTAGCGAGTGGTATGGCAAGAACAAGTGGCCAACTCTTACTGCCCTGCATTATAAGATTCTTTCTTCAGTAGTTCAAGGTTTTCCCACGCATTATCAGCTACTAACAGACCCAAAAACTTGGTAATCTGTACTACCCGACTATTCCATAATAGCCGACTCACATCTAAACTTCGGATGACCAAATTCGGGTGCAGAAGTGGTGCGGGATCATAAAATGTGCCGAGTGCCACTTTTTCCTGATTTTTCTGCTTAAAAACATGTAGTTTTTTCAGTATTTTGTTATTAAAGTTTGAACTATTTTACTATGAATTCTGAGGTTATTTCTTTTCCCATGGAAAAATAAATATATATTTTGTGGTGACTATAAATGATCCAAACTGTAGAATGCAATAAAAAACGCAATTTTGTCTCAAAAATGTGACGTGCAATTGATTTATTTACAAAAATCGTTCTGCTTCATTGATTTTTATTAAATACATGAATATATGCATATGCATGTAAACAAAATGTACTCTAATAAATTTAATTTTGTTGAATAGGCTTTTTTTGTAATATCTTTTAACACGAAAAAAATATTTCAATCCCTTCAATTTCGTGTTAAATATTTTTCACTCTATATATCTTTTCTCAAGCATATATTTTCGATGACTTCTCTTAAGTATGACCATTGAAAGATTCTTACCGAATAAGAATTTGACAGAAGGGTTTCCTTTAATTGACCCGCAACGAATTTTAATACATCAACAAATTATTCTCCGTGAAGAGAAATAATGTCAAGAACACCTTCCAGTTTAACATTAGAAGCACACACTTCTACAAATTAATAGCACACTTCACTGCAACTATAGTAGAATAGAGTGCACTCTAAATTAGTGTGGAAGCATAATTAGAGATATATAATGTACACCAGATAATTACCCACTAATCACGTTTTCATTAAGTACATATTGTAATCTAATGTGTGTGTACCCATTGCTTTTTTTCCAATACATCTCTCATAATTGTTGATGTTAACAAGCGGACTTAACTCTGAAGTCATGCAAATGGATTTTGGAGAAGTCTCAAGGAAGTTAATGGTTCAATTAAGGTCAATTAGAAATGAGCAAATGGCCTTTCAGATGATATTCCCAATAGTTAAGTGACTAAATGCACTTTAATCTTCAATGAAGGTTTGGTCTAAATATTTAAATTCTGGTTCTTTTGCATTCAATTCAAGTCAGTTTAATCTACGTTTGGAGTAATCATGTTAGTTCATAGTAATGAGAATTCAATTATGGTATAAAGTAATGTTAATTGCATACATACCTTTAGAAACACATAAGCAATGAAAGTTACTTAGTAATTTATCTATCTAACAAGGGAGGCACGACTAAGAGAAATTCATTTGGGATCGAGACTGGTGCAATAGCAGTACTCCTTTACGGTATTTAACCCTCAATGTAATTCAGCCGAATGGTCAGTCAATTCGAAGATAAAAGTCTACGAAATTCATACTTAGCTTTTATACAGTTAAATTTCAATTTCCTCCAACGATTCCGTAGCCTGGTTGATATATCGTCTGCGTACTATGCGCGAGGTGAAAGTTCAATTCATCGATCACCTTTTTTTTAAAAATTTCATTTAATTATTTTTAAAATTAAATAAACTTATTTATGAAAGGTTTACTTGATATTAAATGATATTTTGTATAATTATTTGGTATTTTATAAAGTAAAAAAATAATGCAATTATATAAAGATTTATGTTAATTTTTATAAATAAATTTTTGTTTTAATAAATAATATTTGTATTAAAATATATAAAATAAATATTAAATGATAATTTACATAAAAGTTAGTTACAAATAGTTTTATAATGTAAAATACAATATACTATAAATAAAAAATTATACATAATATAAAATAATTTATAAAGTATATTATTAATAAATTAATTATTTTATAATTAATATTATAAAAGATAAGTCTTTTTATATATTACTAATTTAATTATTTTATAATTTTATAAAACATTTAATAATTCAAAAAAGTTTATTTAAATAATTTAAAAAAATAATAATCATTTCAATAATAAATAATAAGTTTAATAATAAGTTAATAATAATTTTAATAATAATTTAATAATTTTAATAATAAGTTAATAATAATTTTAATAATAAGTTAATAATTTTAATAATAAATTAATAATCATTTTAATAATAAATTAATTATCATTTCAATAATAAATTAATAATAACTGCAAAAATAAATTAATATTTTATTTAATAAATTAATAATTTTAATTATAATTCTTATTAATTATAATTCTTACTAATGATTTTAATTATTAATTATTTTACTTTTTTATTAATATTTTTAAGTAATAGTTATTTTAAATATTTTTATTAATTATAATTTTAAATAATTTTAATAATAAATAACTTAGTTAATAAATTTATTTTTTTTTACTTTATAAAATACAAAATATTTACATAAAATATCATTTCATATTTAGTAAACATTTCATAAAGAAATTAATTTAATTTTAAAAATAATTAAATGAAATGAAAAAAAAAATTGATCGATGAATCGAACCCTGACCTCGCGCATTGTATGCAGACGATATATCAACCAGGCTACGGAACCGCTGGAGGAAATTAAAACTTAAAGCTATAAAAGCTAAGCATGAATTTCAAATGCTATTTTATCTGAATTGACTGGTCATTCGGCGGAGTTACATTAAGGTTAAACACCCTAATGGAGTACTACTCTTGCACCAAGTCTCCACCGCAAATGAATTACCTTAGTCATGCCCTTCCCTTGTAAGATTGAAATTATCATATAAATATTTTTTGTTTAAATTCATGTCAAAAGAAAGGACCTACCAAAAGATCTAAGCATTTATTAAAATGTTTCAAACATTTCCAAACTGTATTTTTCAGTTTTAAAAGAAATGCTTAAAGATGAAATTCTAACTAAGTACAATAGTGATCGAAGTATGTGAATATATATATATATATATATATATATATATATATATATATAATATATATATATATATATATATATATATATATATATATATATATATATATATATATATATATATATATATATGTGTGTGTGTGTGTGTGTGTGTGTGTGTGTGTGTTTATATATAATTTCATTTCAACAAATAAAGGATGAATAACAGTAAAAATATCCGATAAATCAAAAGGAGATAACCATTTAAATATTAGAACAAAGAAAATGGTACCTATTGAAAGAACCATTCAATGGAGCAAAGCGTAAAATTATTTTGTTTTCTAAAGTTGAGATGGAGTCAGGACACAAATGTAGGGTTAAGTGCGTTTTACAGGATTCCAACCCTTACCATTCAACAGAAAATTTATACATAATAGTTTGAAAAATATGATGAACGACTGAACAAAGAGTCAAGTATTGAACTTCGGTTACGTATGAATTTACACATAGGCTCAAAAATCATGTTAATATATAAACATAAGCGATTTGAAGGCATATTACATAAATGGAAATAATAACACACAGAAATCAAATAATAGAAGCAATGGTAACTCAAAAGATCGTACCTAAAATTGGAAAAAAAAATCAAGAAACAAGTGGTGTATGTATGTCTCTTGAAGATTAAAATGACAACATTAACATGTTATATTAGGGCCTGTTTGTACCTTGTACACCTCCGCTATTGTCGCTTGTCGCGCCCCCTACAACTCATCACGTCGAGTTTCCACATACCGAGCGGACGTACTCTCCCAGTCGTCCCGTCGTAGAATGTGCTTCTTGCTTTAAGTGCCTCTTTGTCTAACATTATTTACCTTTAAATTCATTGTAAATTTGTTATTGTTGTTTACCTATGTTAATCATAATAAATATTTGTTTGTTATGGATTAAGGTTTTATTTTTCTCTCTTGAGTATTATCGACGTTAATTTTACTATCAGCATCCCGTCTCATTTATGTCTACCGCCCTCTATTTCATTGGTCCGTCGAACCGGAGAGACAGCGTTACAAATATTGCAAGTTTCCTTGAATAGACAACGAGGCACTTGTAAAAAAAATATCGCGAAATGTGCAAATTTCTTAAATACGTTCCAGTTATCCAATGACGAAAACACGGACTTTATAATTTTGAATAATAAATTAAGTACCGTCAAAGAGATTATAGAAGAACTAAGCCAACTGAAACATTCGCACTTTAACCTTCCTGGTGACACATACCTCAAAAATGCCCTGGATATACTAATTGATCTCCAAGCAGAAACTCAAGAACTGGAGGTAAGAACTCAAATTATCTATCCCAATTATAAAGACAAATTCTACAAATGATAATGAGATCATTAAAAACAAAATCAAATTCTTGGAATTACCTCTGCCTACTTTCAGTGGAAAATTTTAATAGTTCGAACTGTTTAAAAGTCAATTTATGAATGTAATTTGAAATAATTATTCTTTAAACAACACTCAGAACTTATGTTATTTAAAAAGTGCGCTAAAAATGATGCTTCACTTATTCAAAGTGATCAAGATTCCTTTGAGTCAATTATGGAAGCATTAATAAATCGCTATGAAAACAAAAGGGCACTTGAGAATATCCACATAACCGAAATGCTTTCGGTGCCCGAAATACAAAGTGAAAAGCCTGCTCAATTACGATTTCTTATTATTGATACGGTGCGTAGTCACCGGCGCTCCTTAAAAAACCTAAATATGTATTCAAATGTTCTCTCATATGCTATTTTATTGTATACGTTAAACTCCGAAATAGATAGGGAATCACAAAGACTATTTCACCTAAATCTAAAAACAACAGAAAAGTTGCTAGTTTGCAAGATTTTTTTTCATTTTTAGAAACTAGATGCATCCAATTAGAATCTATTCGTAAAACCGACCACGGCACAAAAAATATCCCAGTAAGTTATTAGGTGTACAACTTTATTTCCGCCGTTTTTTTCCGAAATTCGAGACTTTATTGTAAAAAACTTATTATACATTTATGATTCAATAATTGCGTTCGATAACGATCGTCTGTGATTGTTTCAGTCGGTTTTAACAACTCATAATACACTACGCCGAGCTCGTCCCACCAATTGCCATGCTGGTCTTCGACGTCAAAATCACCGTTCTTGAAGCGTTGAAACCACTCTCGGCACGTTCTTTCACTAATAGCGGCCTCACCATTTGCGAGCATTCGATGAGCCTCAGCCACAGATTTCTTCATATTAAAGCAGAAAATGAAAACCTCCCGCAAATGATGAGAATTTGGCTCGTAAGCTGACATGTTTAATCGAGAATAACTTTATGATGCAGACACAAATAGACTAATATTTCGATGACGTTATGTTTACAAATACCTAAGCTTATTGTATGACATCTACGATCTATTTATTTCGACTACCACTTACCGCTACAACCATCTATTGCAAAACGCCAGAAGCAAAGTTGTACACCTAATATAACAAAAATACTTACTTTCCAAATATGAAAAATTCCACCAAGTCAAAAACATTTCTTGAAAAGCATGAAAAAAAAAACAAAGCGTGTTTATTTCCTGAGTGCAATTCCTCTCACCCGTTGTACAAATGCATTAGATTTAAAAATCTTTCCATACAAGAAAGAAAAGAATTTGTAAGAAATAACCACATTTCTGTAAACGTTGCTTATCACCTAATCATATAAATAACTGCCCCAGTTATTACAGCTGTATTACATGTAGATCTAACAATGTCTTCTCAATGCATAATATTTTACTGTATGAAACGAAAATACCTCTCCTAACAGAGAAAATTGTTTCTACGCTGGGAAGTGGAAAGGTCCTTCAACCTTCATCAGAAGTGTTGACCTTTGAACCCAACTCCCATGCAATTCAAGGTTTAAATAACTCCTCAGCAAAAATAAATTGTCTAGCAAGGGTGTCTGTTTCAAATTCAGATGGAACATTTAATTTAAATGTTAATATGATTCTTACTACGGAAATAATAAAAATGTATCCATAAAAAAAATAAATATTTCAGATTTAGTCATTCCCCAAGGAATTGTTCTGGCTGAAGAAGGATTTAACCAGCCTTTTGAAATCACGTACCTGATTGGCAATGAACACTTTTTCGATATCTTTGGAACAAAACAAATTCGAGTTCCAAATAGCAATTTTAGATTAATTGATTCAAAATTTGGTTATGTTGTCACGGGATCGTACATCGACGAACCGTGTTATTTTAAACATTGTTTTCTTTCTAAAGGTTGGAACACTTTCGATAAAACTTTACGCTCTTTCTGGGAAACAGAAAATATTTCTGAAGAGCAACCTATAATTAATGATGAACTGTCTTACTGAGAAAAACACTTTAAAAAAACACATTTTAGAAAAAGTTGCCGCAGATATTCTGTTTCTTTACCATTCAAGGAAAATATCCAGGAAAATGTTAATTCAGGGGATTTCAGATAAATTGCTTCTATACGCCTTGATCAATTATGGAGACACCTAGACCGCGATCCTAAATTAAATTATATAAAATGGCCAAAGAATGTCTCAGTTTAGATCACATGTAAGAGATCACAAACATAGATAATATATCATCAGAAGAAGGATTATTTCTTCCTCATCACGGTGTTCTACGAGCAGGGTACCGCTCTCGTCCCTTAACCCTCCGGGAGGTTTTCTTCCTCGTGAAAAGTCATCCCGAAAGGGAAGACTTATTTTGCGATCTCCTTCAAAAATGCAACAGACTTCATTCATTTCCCCCTTTTAAAACTTGAGAGGTCGAAAGGCGACAATTTTATGACTTAGTTCGGTCTCTTTGTCAAGTGAGAACCACGAAATCTCTAGTTTACAGCGAGCTGTTAAGTTGCCTTGGGAAATCTTGTATGAAAGTGTAGTTCTACTTGGTTGTTTTCCCGGTATGTTCAGTCACAGGAAAATTAAAACAAAATAAAGTGTAAAAAAAGAGAAAAAGAAATAAATGGAGTGTTAGAAGTTGAAATATAATTACATTTTCTTCAAACAAAATTTATCTT
Organism: Trichonephila clavipes; assembly: GCA_019973935.1. Classification (NCBI taxonomy): domain Eukaryota; kingdom Metazoa; phylum Arthropoda; class Arachnida; order Araneae; family Nephilidae; genus Trichonephila; species Trichonephila clavipes. The sequence goes on along the minus strand of BMAU01021355.1, from coordinate 902,546 downwards.
TCTGTCTTTTTAAAAATTAAAAAAAAAATATTTTGGTATTGTGATTTCAACCAGAAAAAGTATCATGTATCAATTTTTGAATGTGAGAGTAAGAAAACGCGCTCACTTTCCTGTTTTAAAAAAAATTATGAGGTAAAAAGAGTAAAGAGGCCATATCTCTTTTTTTAAACAATAAGACAAAAAATGGTGCATACAGTGATATACGTACGATGATTATATTTATGAAGTAAAACCGATCTTTTTCTATTCAATTACATTTTTAATTTAAAATAACATAAAAACTATTTCAATATTTTTAATTTATTTAAATTTAAATCATATAAATCATATTTTTACGTTAAATGAATATTTTTTGGAAAAATCTGAATTTTCTTTTCTAGTGCTCTCCTTTTCGAACTTCTTGTGTTAAATAAAAATATCTTCTCTACATCGGCATTTGTGATGGACATAACACACATTCAGTCAATAATTTTTAATTTTAATGGGGGATATACTTTTTGTTTAAAAACGCGTCACAATACTGCAAACCATTTTCTTCTCAAGTTTAATTTTTTATCTTTCTTTTTCTTTTATTACAAGGAAAATTGTCACACATCGATAACTACAGTTCTAAAATCCTAAAAGCTTTTAGTGGAGCAAAAAACATGTAATATTGGATAGATCAAAATTTAAATATAATACACAAATATACATATTATTAAGCAAATACGTTTGAAAAATCAAACTTCTTTCTGAAATAAACGTAATTGAAAGAAAATGTTTAGTTTGCAAATGATTGAAAATATATGTTTATCTACGGGATAATCCCAAAGTGAGGCAATCCTCAAACTTAAAACTTTAACTCAGTGGAACACAGCCCATGAGGGTCAGGAACTACTATGCCCATCCCAATATACGTGAATATTGGGGTCTGAGGTGCATGAACAGATGTCCCGATTTGGTGGTCTGCCTGAAGTGAGACTTTCCGTGTTTAAGACACCAAGCAAGCTTGGTACTTATTTATCGACCCAATGTGGCGGACATGAAAGGCAGAATTGACCTTGCCCAGCCCGTTAATAGAACCCAAGACCTGTGGTGTGGAAGCACGATACACTACCACTCAACCCTATTCGGTAAACTTAATGTTGGAGTCTTACATATTTCTCTAGTGAATGAGGGAGTCCAACCTTTTTTTTTCATGTAAACAGTTTAGATGGAAATGGTTTATTATGAACATCTTACCGGTTGCATAAATTAAAATTAATCGTTATAGTTTACATAAATGTTTAAGAGTGCAAAAGGTGTATTTTGGCTGCACGAATTAATTTTAAAAGGAATACGGTTACGAAAAAGTAGTACAAATCTATCTAAAGTAGGGTTGGTTACCTTAGATATTGACAAACACAACAATATACTGGAAGCCAATTCCCCAATTCGTCGTTATAAAAATTACAAGACTTATTTTTGCATTTGTAATTTATATATATTTTTTTCCCTGAGAACTTTAAAGCTGGAGCGGCATCCATCAAAACCGCGGGTCCCTCTCTGTTTTCCCAGATCACCCCTGACTAAGCCTGTTCTGCCATAGTAAGTGAAAATGCCGTATTTTGTTTGTCAAGATCATTTTTGGCAGACTGCATTTTTCATGTATTTTAGATGGTCGTTTTATATTTTCTACATCAATATCTTTATGTCTGAATTTAAAATTACATAAAATTCTTGACATTCGCATCAATGAGAATTATAATTTTTTTTAGTATTTGAATGCGTCGTCAAACGATTACATGACTATTAATAACATATTAGTTTAAACATTTAATTAATATTAAGTGTAACATAACGCGCAAATTTTCTGAACTTTAAAATAAATATTTCGAAAACTACTTTAGATATACTCATAATTTTTTCATTCCCCAGATTAAGCTTCTTAGATTTGCTTCTTTGTAAAAATTTATTGTATACAGCTGGTATACCCGTTCTTCGCACGGGTGAACTGAAAAATTAAACAACACAGATTGAAGGATAAAGAAGTTTTTAATGAGTTAATTTTACGTGAATTGCAAATTTAAAAAAAAGGCTTTTTGCGTAGCTCAGCTTAACAAAAAAAAAATACACAAGAGAGAAATAAAACACCTTTTATGAAATTTTAAGTATGTAGATCTAATAGCTGATAAAATGGATTTTTTTATTTATAACTCCCCGTAACACTCTTGAGGGTTGATTTTTGAAAATACCTTCCTAAGCTGATCTCTGCTCAGCAAAAGTAACACATTGATAAAAGTTTTGTGTAATTAACGCTTAAAATAGTGTAAATAATTTTTATCTGAAAGTGTAATACATTAATATTACTTTCTGTAGTATTTATTTTATGTTAAAATTGTAATATCCGCAAGCAACGCCGTTTATTAAATTATAATGAAGATTCAATGAAAAACATAACGAAATGTTAACGATAGAGTCAAGTTGGCAAATGCCTAGCTACTTCCATAACTCGAGCTTTATCAGAGCTTTGTAAGACCCGCCGTGTAGGGGAGAAATGCACAATAATACTTTATCCAACAGCATTATGATTTACTGCAGTTTTTTTCATACAATATTTTTTTTTGGATCGCTACATTAAAATTAAGGGATATACATAAACAAAATACTCCACTTTGGAAAATTTAATCCGTTAGAGCTAATAAATTAAATTAAGATATCCCACTGTAAAATTAATTATATATACCGTTCACTTAAAATAAGTAGTCAAATTATTTTCTAAGGTCTTCATTAACATACAAAAACATAAGACACTTAAATTTTGATGGACTATTTTTTCCGCTAAAATACTCATGGAACCCGTGCTGCCATATATCTTGGAAGAGTGGATTTCAAAGAATATTCCTGCTAAGTATTGGTAGAATATTCCTTCTAAGTTGGTGTGGTGGGGTAGTTAGGAGGAGAGGCTGCCTGCTCACGTGTCGTCCACGTCACTTGACCATGGTTCAAAATTACGTGATCCGTTGCCAAAAGTCCTCGTGTAGCTGAACAGTGCGAGATTAATATTCACTCATTCTCACACTCCAAAAAATACAGTGCAAGTGTAATTGCGTTTTTAAGTATAAAAATAATTATATCTGCCTATTCAATTAAAAATATAGCGTTATACTTAACTATTAATCACAAATAAATTTTGAAAATGTGTCCAATGATGCAGTGTGAAAGAGAAAGTTTATTTACTTTAATCAACAGAACTGATTAAAGCATTTATTTGGAAAAAATATTAATTTCTTACTACCAAATATGCATAATAAAATCATAAAAAAATATTAAAATAAAGAGAGATTTATAACAACCTCTTTCTTCAAAACTTAGTTTTATTCTGAAATAAAAAAAATAGGCATTATGCTGATCAGAGGAATTAATTAGAAGCGAGCACCTTGCGTAGCCAAAACAAAAAAGAGTTCTTTCACAAACAAAAGATAGATATATGCTGACGTGGGCTTTTTTGCAGCGCAAGCCAGAATTGCTCGCAGATTGCAGAATTTTTTCCTTCTTATTTGACAAATATCGCTATATTTTGGACACTTTATACAATATCTTTATAAATTATAGTCTATGCTATAAATTATAGCCTATGTGCTATTCTGATGTATAAGCTATATATTACTGTAAAGTTTCATTAAAATCCATTCATTTGTTTTTGCGTGAAAGACCCACAAAAATCCTCACAAACGTTCGCATTTATAATATACATTAGATTCATCAATATTTTTAGCATATTTTTTCTCTTAACTTGCAGTTTTAAACCGAACTGAATGAAATTTTCGAAATATATTAAATATAATATTAAGTTACTATGTATTAAAATTTAAATTTTTATTATACTTATATGTGTAGTAGACGGCACGGGGGAGGTCGTGTTAGAAGTACAACGCCTGCAGAAGACAGATATATCGTCCTATCAGCAAAAAGGAACAGGCGAACCACAGCTCAGCAGGTGGCAAATCAGTTTCTTGCAGCCTCAGGAAAGCAGATCTCCCGAAAAACTGTTGCCAGACGTTTGAGGGGAGGAGGACTATACGCACGAAGACCTATTGTGTGTGTCCCATTGACAAGACAGCACCGTACTGCCCGTTTGCAATGGTGTCGTGAGCATCACAATTGGACTGAACAGGACTGGGCATGCGTACTATTCTCAAATGAGAGTAGGTTCAGTCTGTCATCGGATTGTAGACGCCAACTGATCTGGCGCGAGAGTGGTACTGCTTATCGTCCAGAAAATATCCAGGAAAAGAACCGATATCCGACATGCAGTATCATGGTGTGGGCCGGCATCATGATCAATGGCCGCACGCGCCTACATGTGGTTGCGAATGGGACTATGACGGGCCAACGATACATTGATGAAGTTCTACTTCCTCATGTTCGTCTTTTCCGTGGTGCTGTCGGTGATAAATTTGTTTTTATGGACGACAACGCAACATGTCATCGAACACTCGCTGTTCAGGATTGTCTAGACAGCGAGGGTATTCAACGTCTCGTACGGCCAGCGCGTTCTCCAGATCTAAACCCCATTGAAAATGTGGGGGAGTCTTTGGGGAGGCAAGTTGCTGGTCGAAACTATCCTCCGACAAACAAGAACACCCTCATCCGTGCACTCACAGAGGAATGGGATAAATTGCCTCAACAGCTGCTGGATAATGGTGTGCAAAGTATAGTACGACGTGTGGAATGTTGCATCACACTCCACGGTGGACATATCCCGTACTGATACTTTTCTTTAGGGTGCCTGCTGACTTTTAGATGCATTGTTCCATTTTTCCGTACGCAGATCAAATGAACATTTTTTTTCTTTCAGATGTTTCACAGCTTTTGTACTTTCCAGAACAATAAATATTCTTTATTCTAATGTCTGAACAGTGTGGCAACTATATTTTATCGTACTAGGCCTCATGTCTCGCTTAATGTTATGCTACATAGCAATTTGTGATCCGTCCTTAGCAATTGTCCAGCAGTGTATACCCAGGTACTGTACGTAAACTTCCCTGAACACTTGGTTTTGAAATCTTAAAAAAAAAGAAAGAACTAATAGATCTGGATTAGTTTTTTTTCTCGCTGTTATTTTTATGAAAGTGTAAGACTATAATTCAAATTATTTGATGAAGTTACAATTTATTCATTTTTAGTAGTTGAAAAGCTTAAAAGGTTTCAAATTTTAAAATATTCGGTGTTTTATTGATTTTTTGACATCCTATAATGAAATATTTATGTTTCAAAAACTGAAAGCATTGATTAAGATATGAAAAAAGAAGCGAAAGAATATACTTAAAAAGGTAATTTGTCTAACTATATAAAATATCACATTGCCTTGACACGCCCCAATGTGTCACAGTTTCAAATTAACATGAAACGAAAAGGGAATTATAACATATTTTACTTAGGCATTGGGACTTTTCAAAACTTTTAAAATACAAGCTAACAAACATACACTTCCTGGGGTCTAAAGGAATTCTTTCCCGGTTTCTTACGATTGCTCCAGGGTCAGAACACGGGGTTCCCTGCGAGACATAGAACTTCCTATCAATGTGTCCTGCTGTGTGGCTTCCACCGTCCCTAATTATCTTTCAAGATGTTAAACCTTTAAAAGGGGAAAAGGATTTCAGAAAAGTACCGCTCAACCACTTTTGAGAATGTTACTTGAGAGCAAATTTATACGTGCGGTGCATTTTCGAAGCATCTTTTCAATGACGGGATTGTACTTGCAAAACGTTTGGTGGGTTAAGAGTGTTTTGTAACGGCTCACAAAAAACTACCTTGATATCTCTCTTAATGATGTGTTGTGTAAAGGCGGGTTTATTCAAGATGATCTATTTTCTATAATGCTTCGTGCCAGAAAGCATGCCTATTTTTTCACCTGTGACATTAGTGATATGTTTAGGCAAATAGAGATTCATCCCCATCAGAGACATTTTTAAAAAAATCTTTGAAAAAAAGGTTTGAATGAATTTGTCCAAATTTTTAAATTAAAAACTGTAATTTATGTAACTACTCCTGCATGTTACCTTTCCACACGAGTGTTAAAGCAACTTCCTCTTGATGAAAGAGAAACATTTTCCGAGGCAGCCGACATCGTTCTACATGACGTTTGTTTGGATGACATCTTAAGTGGGTGCTCCAGTTTAAATGAACTGGAGTCACTAAAGACTGAACTCACTCCGTTATTTAAAAGTGTTAGAATGTCCCTGCACAGATGGTGTTTTTCACATTCCACTAATGATTTCCTTGATTTACACCTCGATCAATAATCTGAAGAAAGTATTACAAAAATCTTGAGTTTGTGGAATAGTTCATTTGACACCTTTTGTTTTGAAATTTCTCCTTCGACGAAACATATCTTTACGTAGAGAGGTGTGCTCTTCCAGATCACTCGTATTTTCGACCCACTTGGTCTCCTAGGACATGTAATCAGCAAAGACGAATTTTTCATGCAGCAATTATGGCTCTTAAAATTGGAATGACATGAGAAATTTCCTGTTCCTATTGTCGCAGAGTGGGCTTCTTTTGTGCAATCTTTACGTGTTTTGGAAAAGATAACAATTCCAAGATTTGTTCTATCATAAAATCTAGAAAGCATAATTCTCTATGGATTTAGTGATGAGTCGGAGAAGGGATTTGGTGCTGTTACTTATGTTTCTGTGATTAAAACAACGGTGACCGTCATAGTCAACTTCTGTGCTGAAAATCAAGATTAGCACCTATCAAGACTTTAACCATTCCCAGGTTAGAGCTATCAGCATTCTTTCTACTTTCCAAGCTTGTAAGAAAGGTTATAAACCCCTTAAAAATGAACCTCACTCAAATAATTCTTTTCTCAGATTCTACTATTGCATTAAGCTGGATTAAGACTCCCCTCACCTGCTCAAAACCTTTGTAGCTAATAGAGTTGCAAAAATACAAGAGTTAACTGTGAACTTTTCATGGCATCATATTTCTTCTAAAAATAATCCTGCAGACCTCGTGTCCAGAGGTTTAAATGTTTCAGATTTAATAAACTACCCTTTGTAGTGGAAAGGCCATGATCCTTCTATTTTTACAAATGATAAACTTTAAGAGAACATTAATGACTGTAAAGTGAAAAAGGAATTTAAAATCCCTCCATCCAAAAACTTATTGCTCTCCAGTGAATTGGATTTATGTAATCATATAATTTCCATTACTAATAATTATTGTAAATTAATCCGTGTACTTAGTTTTGTAACCCCCCGTAGTTTAAACTCTTCTCATATGAACAGTAGAAAGACTATCGCGCCCTCTAGTGGCTAGAACGATCTTCAGTAATGGCCAAGCTTCGGAACTGTAAGGACGTACGAGCAGGCGCTCCGATCCCTTTCAATTCTATTGTAACTGTTAGTTCTCTAGTTATGTATGTAAATGTTTGTTTTGTCTAATAAACGTGTTTAATTAACTAGTGGACTTAATTAAGAACCCCTTCCGCACGTGTCCCTTTTTGCATTGGGTCACACCCCTTATAATTTGACGCCCAACGTGTTTTCATAGTTAAAGAGGCTTGGCTGTTGCTCGCTATTAATTTTCAGGTTAACCGCTATTGTTCCGTTCTCACCTGTAGAATGAGCAAGTTTAACAAAATCGTTGGATTTATCTTCACCTGAAGAACAAGTAAAGTTTTTACTTTGAATTTTCTTTTAAGTATTATACCTTATAATACTAAATTAACCATTGCATGCCCAAATGCAAATTGGATTTAATATCCTAAAGAATTGTGTGTAAGTTTTAATTTCTTAAAAATTGATTTCATTGTTCTGACATAGAGAACATTCTTTACTGATTTAAATTTAGAACGTCCTGTTCGAATTAAATTAAGAAATCTTTTTTTTTCTTATTTCAAAAAATGTAATTGTGTAATTTGCTAAACAGCATAATATACAGTTAAATTATATTCAATGTGTTTTTAAAATATACTTCCTGTATTGTTTAAACTAATAAGTATAACATTGTTTACTTAAAAGCGTAAGTGAGAACACAAAACCAAATATATATGTATTTATGTATATTATTTTCTCTGAATGATTACAATTCTTGTTCGAAAGCATTTAAGCTGGAAAATTTTTTGTATTGTTATATGCTATTTTCAAAAAAAAAAAAAAATATTCATTTATGTGTATAATTTTAAGTGTAAAATGTGCATTATATGTTGAAAGATTTGTCTCAGTTAAATAATATATTTAGTGGTTTAAAAGAAAAAAGAATATATATATATATATATATATATCCGTTTTCTCTTCTTGCTAGTATTAATTTTTAAGCTATGATTCATTTATGAAACTGATGAGATATTTTATGCTGTGTAAGCGAAAATAAAATAGGGAGAAATAGACAATTCAAGGGGTTATTTATAACTCTGAGTTCTAATAACTTTTCTTTTTGAATACTAATAGGAAATTTTGTTTCGGCTAAGTAGAACTTTTATTTATGAGTACGTATATGATTCTTTTTACTTGTGGTATGATATATTTCAAATGTGTTTTCAGATCATTTTGATGATTTTTTTAACTATAAGTTTGATAGTAATTTTACTTTGATTGTGTATTGAACTTGAAAACAACGAAAATATATATATTTTTTTTTCATTTTTGTGATTCATGAAATTTTTTTTTCAAATTGTATTTTGTAGAAATTAAGATATTATTTTTATGTTGCATAATACTGTATTATTAATTAAATACTAACATTTGGTTAAATTTAATTTAAAGTTCAACGAATAAATTTGTAATTAATTTTAAGTGACATTTCGCAATGACCTATTTAGCAAAAGGTCGCAGGCGGGACCTCCTTGAATTGGCGGAAACGCTAGGTATAACAATACAAGACAATTTTAAAATTCTTGACATAAAAGATGCAATTTTAAATAGTGAGGGATATGATGCAGAATGTACGTGTGAATGCTTAAATCGCATTATTAGTGATAGAAAAGAGCTCGAATTGCGGGCTGAAAGAGAAAAAGAAAACCAAAAACAATTTGAATTGCAAAAATTGCAAATTACAACTAATACTTCTACAACTTCAGACTCCAATATGCCAAAGTTAGAACTCCAAAAATTACTTCCGATTTTTGATCCAAAGACAACTGATATAACAATTTACCTAAACCTCTTCGAAAGACAATTAACATTTTTAAAAGTACCAATTCAACAGTGGGTGGTATACCTTGTTGGTCTTTTATCAACTGAAGTTTCAAATTTAATCAATAAAGAATCTTTTGCCGATGCTCAAGACTACTATAAAGTCAAACAAATTCTTCTAAAACGCTTTAAATTAAGTGCAGAAAAATTTCGGCAGATGTTTTCCCGACACACTAAAGATCCTGTGAAAACCTGGCGTGACTTCTACTTTGCCTGGAATCATTCGATCAAGATGCCACACTTGCAACCCAGTTCGACAAAAAGATGATGCCTTGTCATCAAGTCTGAATCAATCAAACTTTTTCAGTTTTTCTAGTGAAAGTAATCCCATTAGTATAATCCAAATTTCCATTTGTAATACAGAAGCAGCAGTTTGTGCTGATACTGGTGCTACACATTCAGTGGCTGGTGAAAAATTATACCATTTGCTTAAACAAAAAGGATTGGATTTTGAAGAGAAAACCATGCAGATGACTCTTGCTGACGGTCGTACTCAAACCACAGAAATACTGACAACTTCTGTTGACATTAGTGTTCAAGGAAAAGTCATTCCCACGGAACTATTAATTTTGAAAAATGCTAGAGGTAACAGAACCCTTCTAGGCATAGACTTTTTAACAGCTGCAGGGATCGTCTTAGATCTCCAAAGAAAACAATGGTACATCACTGAAACGTCTCACAGAAAATATAATTTTGTGAAAGCGCCTCCTAATATCAATGCTCTGCTCACTGTTGACCCTGAACCACATCTTTGTCAACTTCGGAAAAATGAAGGTACTCACATTTCACTTCCACAACGGAAAGAACTAAATTCACTATTGGAAAAGTATGAAGAATGCTTTCAACCAGGGGGAGAGCCTACACCATTTATTGAACATCGTATAAATACAAGAAACCATCTTCCAGTTGCAGTGCCACCTTATAGGATGAATCCTTCCAAGAAGGAAATATTAAAACAAGAAATCGATAGACTTCTCTCAGAACGCATAATTGAAGAATGTGCTCGTTTTAAGGCTACAAACCAAAAACCTGCCGGTTTGCTTAGAACTCCAATCTATTCACAGAGATTTGAAGTCATTGCTATTGATTTATTTGGGCCATTGCCTCAAACTGACACAGGTAAACAATGGATATTCATTGTCGAGGATTGTGCCACGAAGTGGGTTGAGTTATTTGCCCTTTCTCAAGCCAGTGCTCGTCAATGTGCAACAACTATGATAGAAGAAGTTTTCATGCGTCATGGCATACCAAGATGAATTATCAGTGACAATGGAACGTAGTTTGTCAGTGCTGTTCTACAACAGATTTGCTTTACTTTAAATATAAGTCAAAACTTCATACCAGTTTAATCACCACAATCTAATCCAGTAGAGGGAAAAAACAGAGACCTTAAACCCCGACTTGCAATACTTGTTGGAGACGATCATTCTAGTTGGTATTCCAAACTCCCAGTCATACGTTTTGCCATGAATACAACTGTCTGTGATACTACAGGTCACACTCCTGCTTATCTACTATTCGGGAGAGAGCTACGAACTGTAGACGATGTGGTGCAAGATTTCAAAAGCGTCGTTCACAATGACAATTTTGTTGCCGAAATAACACCTTATTTAAAACGATTTGCAACTATTACTGAAGACATACGAGAAAGAATAGAAACAAAGCAAGATCAACGAAAAAGCAATATGATAAAAATCGCCGTCAATCTATTATTCTCCTGGAGATAAAGTTTGGGTTACTTTACATCCCATCAGTAGTGCAAAGAACAAGAAAACTTCCAAGTTCATGCCAAAGCGTGACGGTCCATATCTAATTCTCACCCAAAAGTCACCGACTTCTTATGTTATCGCAAGTCTTGCCAATTCATCTGAACCGATTGCTACTTACCATACTTCTGCTTTAACACCTGTTAAAGACATAAACACTTCTCCGGTAGCTCCACTTCGGAAAAGAGGCCGACCACGAAAAGTTACATCCACATCACAAAATAAACATGTTCCAAGCCCGTCGACTGCTACAACAGCAGTTTCCAACAGAACCATCCATCCCTCAACAAAAGCTACTACTACAACAGCTAATTATGTCTCCTCGCCGGGACGTCGTCGGATCCATAGGGGGAGATTGTAAACCCCGTAGTTTAAACTCTTCTCATATGAACAGTAGAAAGACTATCGCGCCCTCTAGCGGCTAGAACAATCATCAGTAATGGCCAAGCTTCGGAACTGTAAGGACGTACGAGCAGGCGCTCCCCCCGATCCCTTTCAATTCTATTGTAACTGTTAGTTCTCTAGTTATGTATGTAAATGTTCGTTTTGTCTACTAAACGTGTTTAATTAACTAGTGGACTTAATTAAGAACCCCTTCCCCGCGTGTCCCTTTATACATTGGGTCACACCCCTTATAGTTTTATTTTTCAGATTCCTGCTGAACGCCAGATCTTTAAAAAAACGAACGAGTTTCGGGTCCTTTGTCTCTCAAAAAGATCCATCAAGCCGAACTTTGGATCATAAAGGCATCGCAAAAAGCAGAATTTTGTAATGAAATAAAAACCTCCTGAGATTTCATCGTAGCAGTAAGTTATCTGTATTAAACTGTTCTGTTGATGGAAATAATATTATTAGAGTAGGTGGAAGACTACAAAATTCACCTTTATCAAACAATCAAAAATACCCTATTGTATTACCTAGTATAAACAAGTTTTAACTTTAATAATCACAAAATATTATCATGTAAAATACCTTCATGTTGGTTCAAATAATTTGCTATATCAGGTTCACCAAATATATTGGCCACTTAATGGCAAAAATCTGACACGCCAAGTTGTGCATAATTGTGTCATTTGTTTTAAAAACAAAAAAAACCCCATTTTATTCAATCAATTAATGGGCAATTTGCCCAAGGAAAGGGTTACTCCCTCATATCCATTTAAATATTGTGGAGTCAATTTTTGTGTCCATTTATGGTTAAATTTAAAAATCAACGTAAACGAGTTCTTAATAAAGTATATGTTTCAATATTTGTATTCTTATCAATTAAAAAAAATTATTTGGATTTTGTCCCTGACCTTACTTCTAAAGCTTTCATTGCCTGCTTGAAAAGATTTTTTTGGAAGAAGAGGCAAAAAATTCTAAGATGTTTTCCAATAATGAAAAAACATTTGTATTTTGTAGGGGCAAATTTTGAATTTAAAAAAATTGCATGGTTTAGTTAAAGTTCCTGATGAAACATTAATTAGTTACTTTAATGACGAACATATAGACTGGAATTTCATTCCTCCAAGGTCTCCAAATTTTGATGGTTTATGGGAATCGGGTGTTAAGTTTATAAAGCTCATTTAAAACGTGTAGCTAGAAATTCAAACTTGGCTCTTGAAGAGAGTTTATTACTTTACTTACCGAGATTGAAGCTGTTTTAAATTCGAGACCCCTATCACCACTTTCAACCGATTTTGATGATTTTGAAACTTTATCACCTGGTCACTTTTTAATTGGTCGACCTGTTACGGCTATTGTAGAGCCCCAATTAATTAATATTAAATAGAATAGATTAACCAGATGGCAAAGAGTCAATTCACTTTCCCAGCAGATATGGTAAGTTTGGAAAAGAAATTATTTAAATAATTTACAAGAAAGGAGCAAATGGAGATTCACTAAAAACAATGTTGAGATAGGTATCTCGTGTTAATTAAGAATGAATCACTTCCTGGTACCAAATGGCTTACTGGTAGAATTTTAGAAGTTTTTTATGGTAATGACAATAAAATGTGAGTTGTTAATCTTAAACTCCCTGATGGAAAAATAATTAAAAGAAATGTCAGAGATATCTGCATCTTGCCAATTGAATGAAAATGTGTATTTATAAGTATAATTTTTGTCATTCATGTATTACTACCAATATTTTGTTTGCATATATATTTGATTTGTTTAACTGATAAATGTATTTTCTTCCATTTTTTTGTTCTTATTTTGTGCTGTGTTTTATATTTTTTTATTTAACTTTAATTACTTATTTATATTGTGTAATAGCCCATGTTTGTGTATGTAAATTTGTGGGAATATGCCTGCATATTAATTTTTTGTAATCATTTTTTTTTGCTAAAATTTGCTCGTATACAAGGAAATGTTGAAATAAGTATTTCAATGGGTGCCGGGATGTTTTTATCTTGTACACCCCCCCCCTTTTGTTGCTTGTCGTGGTCCATACAACTCATCACTTCTACGAGTTTCCTCATACCGAGCGGACGTACTCGCCCAGTCGTCCCGTCGTAGAATGTGTTTCTTGCTTTAAGTGCCTCTTTGTCTAACATTATTTACCTTTAAATTCATTGTTAATTTGTTATTGTTGTTTACCTATGTTAATCATAATAAATATTTGTTTGTTATGGTTTAAGGTTTCATTTCTCTCTCTTGAGTATTATCGACGTTAATTTTACTGTCAGCATCCCGTCGCATTTAGGCCTACCGCCCCTATTTCAGGGCCCATCTGTAGAAGCAGTTAGCAGGTAAAAAGTCCTAAAGTATTCAAATATAACTGAAAAAGGAAAGAAATACGAAAATTTAAATGTGACAAATTATCAAGAAAAACGTAAGAGTAAAATTAAAATAATGTATTGTTTATGTTATATTTATAACTGCTTGTGTAAAGAAAGTGCGTAGGATAATGTATTCTAACCAATACTTATAGGAAAATGTGTAGCTAGCGAGTTTTCTTCTCTTCAAGATCAGTAACTGGATCTTTATTTCTTTATAAATAAATAAATGTAATATATATTTCTCTAAATTGATGTGCAGGATATTGCTATGCTAAAAAAACCCTATAATAATAATTAAATTTTCTTTAAAATAATATAAAGGTTCCTGTATTATATATTTATTAAATTTTAACATATCATTATAAATATTTTTATTTGTAAATAAATCCAAAAATTCTTATTTTGTGCTACAATTAGTTTTTATAAAAATAACATAATCAGGTTGAAATTAATATTAGATACATTAGTTAAATTATTACTAAAAGTAATCAATTCATATATATATATATATATATATATATATATATATATATATATATATATATATATATATATATATATATATATATATAATATATATATATAATATATATATATATATAATATATATATATATATATATATATATATAAAATATATATAATATATATAAATATATATATATATAATATATATATATAAAATATATATAATATATATAATATATATATATATAATATATATATACCTTAAATTCCGTCGTATAATGCGCAACTATACTGGCAAGCTGCAATTTTAAAATTTTAGGTATATTCGCCGTATAAACCTCCCCCTGTTACGTCATCAGCGCACTGTAGCGCCATCTGTAAAAAATTTGTAAAAGTGGACATTGTTGAGCTGTACCCCATCTAAAGCGGGTGCACAAATAAAGTAGGCTTAGCGTTGCGAAAAAGACTGATTTTTTATTCTTTAACCAGTTTTACAGTTCACTCAAATATGGACGAACATTGGTCCTACGAAGCCAAAGAAAATGGGTAAAAAATCGGAAAATAAAAATAACTCCACCGTATCTACTGAAGATAAATTGAATAGTTTAAAAGATTCAATCAAACGAACTTTAACTAGGTTAGAGGCTTTTACCTCGTAGAAGACAGTGTCAAAGGATACTAGTGTCACTGAAATCGAAATAAAACTCAAAAAAATTGATCAATTACAGATAAATCTAGATAAAATAGCTGAGGATTATTGTGAAATAAAAACTTCCGAAAGCTTGGAAATCATTAAGCTGGATATTGAAGATATAAAACAACAGATCGAGGCAATAGAGGTAGGTCTCAAACTTTTAATGTATTCTTTGAAAAATTCTGAAAATTGAAACATTAATTTAAATGACAATGGTAAAAATAGTATCCGCTTACCTCAAGTTCCATTGCCAGAATTTTCTGGTGTAATAGCAGAATTTTCTAATTTCAAAAATAAATTTATTAATTTAATAAGTAATAATGAGCAATTAAATCTTCGAGCATCTTCGAGCATCTCTAAAAGGAGAAGCAAAGCTCTTGGAGTCGCCTAGCGGTAGTTTCGATTTCTTCTTTAAAGCATTAGAAGATCGTTACAAAAACAAACGAAATTTGATAGATTCTTATGTCCTTGAGATAATTAATTATGAAAAATTTATAGCGAATCAGCCAAAGAACCTCGCGCTTTAATGGATTGTATCAATAGAAACATTAGAGCACTTCAAGTTTTGAAATATGAACAGAATGATCTATCAGATATAATTTTAGTAAATATAATTCTTCAAAAAATTGACAAATAATCTAGAAAACAATTCGAACTTTCGTTGAAAGCAGCAGAAGTTCCAACATTTCATTCTATTATGAAATTTTTAGATAACAGAGAGAGAGAGAGAAGTGCCGTGTTAGAAAACATTACTCGCATTCCTAGTACTAAAATGATCCATAAAAATACAGCATTGTCAACTAAAGCCAAATCGCTGGTAGTTAATTGTAAAAAAATAACTGTTAAACCTTGTATTCTATGTCGAAATTATCATCCTCTTTATAAATTATATTATTGTATTTCAAAATATGTCTGTGGAGTGCAGAAAGAAACTTGTTAGCAATAACAAACTGTATAAAATGCCTCAGACTTCATTCTGGTGCCTGCATATCTAAATACAAATGTACAGTTAGTGGTTGCAAAGGATTACATAATTCATTGCTTTACGATTCTGATGAACTTTGCTCTGCAGTTAAAAATCACACTGTAGGGGAATGAGGGATAGAGACCAATTCGATTCCTACTCGGTTTGAAAGTCAGCCAGAAGTTGCGGTTTTGACTTATGGAAATAAATGCGTTTTATTAAATACTTTCATGATTTTCGTTAAAAGTGCTGATGGATATAGAATTAAGTTAAGAGGATTATTAGATAATGCGTCTACGATATGCGTTATGAGAGAAGACATAGCAAGAAAGTTGGGATTTAAATTTAGGTCTGCAAACCAATATATAACAGTCATTAACGGAATTACGCAAACCTCGAAGTATTCAGCAAATATTGAAGTTTCAAATTGGGATTATACTTTTGCACGCAATGTACAATTTTCACTTTTACCTAAAATTACCGATGCGATTCCTGTATCGAAATTAAATACATCGGATTTAAATATTCCAGCTTCAATTGAGCTGTCAGATTCTAATTTCCATAAGCCAGGTCAAATAGATATATTGATAGGAAGTGAACTATTTTTTGAAATTTTAAGTCCAGAACAACATTATTTGCAGGAGGGAAATGTAATTTTACAAAATACAAAATTTGGCTATTTAGTCACAGGTACCCTTCCTCAGTCACAATAACAAGCAAATTGTTGTTTAATAAGTGAACCAAGCTTAGATATAACAGTAAAGAAATTCTTTGAACTGGAATCACTTCCAGATGATTCTAAGAAAATTACAAAAAGTGAAGAAGAAATTCATTGTGAGGAACATTTTGTTAGTACCTATAAAAGAGATAAAACGGGAAGATTTATAGTTCGGTTACACATAAAGGAAAATGCAGAAACATTATTAGGATATTCCAAAGAGAATGCGATCAAACGACTAAAGGATATTTGGGAAAGATTAAACAAAAACAATACAATGGGAACTTTGTATAAAGAATTTATGAGTGAATATGAACTTTAAGACCATATGAAGGATATTAAAGGTGAAGCATTAGATAAGATTAACTATTACATTCCTCATCATTCCGTATACAAACCTGAGAAGGCATCCACTCCATTGAGAGTTGTATTCGATGCAAGTGCAAAAACAACAAGTGGTTTTTCTCTAAACTCTATTTTACTAAACGGAGGAATTAGTTAACATGATCTCTTTTCCATAGTCAGTATATTTAGAACACACGAGTACGCGTTTGATGCAGATATTAAAAAAATGTACAGGCAGATACTTGTTGATCCTAATCAAAGGGATTTACAACGAATTATGTGGAAGACTAGTGCAGATGCTTCAGTCAAGACTTACAAACTAGCTACCGTAACCTATGGGACAGTTTCTGCACCATTTTTAGCTACCAGGACCTTAAAGGCCTTAGAAGATGAAGAAAAGGCGGAATTTCCTGACGCAGCAGATGTGATTTGTAATGATAGTTATACGGATGATATTCTTTCTGTAGAGTCTACATTTGAGGGTCCTAAAAAACTTAAAGCAATTTATCTCAACTATAACTGAGAGGTGGTTTGAGCTACACAAATGGGTGTCAAATAGCCCAGAACTGTTGAACGATTTATCTGCATCTTCCTATGTGTTTGATAAGGAATTTCAGGATGCTCCAATGAAAATATTAAGTATGCTATGGGATCCAAAGGTGGACTGTCTCACATACAAAGTAAGGATTAGTGACAAAGTCAACTTCTCAAAAAGAGACGTGCTTTCAGAATTGCAAGGCTTTATGACCCTTTGGGCCTGATAGGACCCATTGTTACGAAGGCTAAGATATTCATCCAAGAACTTTGGAAAATAAAATTAGATTGGAGTAAACAGCTACCACAAGATGCAATGGAAGAGTGGAAGAACTTCTACCAAAAATTATTTAAAGTAAATAACTTCGAAATTCCAAGGTGCATTCTACTTCCTGCAACAATACGGATTGAAATACATGGCTTTTCCGATGCATCAGAACATGCCTATTCTGCTGTTGTCTACATAAAATGTTTCAACGAATCTCGACAGTCTCAAACTAGATTATTATGCAGCAAGTCCAGAGTGGCTCCTTTGAAAACACTCACCATACCGAGGTTAGAACTGTCTGCAGCTTTACTATTATCAAGATTAGTCAAAAAGGTTGTGCCAATTCTACAATTACCTATTCATAAAATTTGGATGTGGACGGACTCAACCATTGCTTTAGTGTGGATAAAGACTGAACCTCATAAACTCAAAACATTTGTCAGCAACACGGTGACGGTGATCCAAACACTTTCAAAAGACTGTCATTGGAAACATGTGAGCTCCAAGAACAATCCTGCCGACTTAATTTCTACAGGCTGCAATGTAGGTGAACTTTTAAAGAACGAAATGTGGTTCTCAGGTCCAGATTTACAAACTGATGAATACGAGGACAATCAGCTTTTTCCTGATTCTTCTTACAGAGATGAACTAAAATGTGTGTGCTGTGACTCTTTCAATTACTGAGTGTTCTTCAAATTTTTATGATGAACTATTTAATGTTACAAATAATTTCATAAAATTAATTAGAACTTTTCGCTTTATTTTTAGGTTCATTAATAACATCAAAGCTAAGGAGTCTTGTAATAAGGACAAGTATTTAACTGCAGATGAGATAAAGAGGAGTACGGAATTTTTAGCTAAAATAGCACAATTAAGTGAGTTTAAAGCAGAAATCGATGCCTTGAAAAAAGGTAAAGGTGTTTCAAAAACAAGTAAGTTAAAGGCTTTAGATCCTAACTTAGATGAGAATTCGTTACTTAGAGTTGGTGGAAGGCTTAGTAATGATGATTTACCATTTGAAGCAAAACATCAAATAGTTATACCTAGTAAACATAAATTTACTAAATTACTTTTTGAGCATATGAATAAGAAGTTTTCTCACATTGGTGCTCAGGGTTTAGAACATTAAATTATAATGCAGTTTGGGCCCATTAATGACAAGGGTATTGCACGAAAAACAGTTCATGATTACATTGCATGCTTTAGACATAAGCCTACTGGAGTAAATCAAATAATGGGAAATCTACCATCAAAAAGAGTAACTCCAAGTGCGCCATTTTTAAACTCTGGATTGGATTTTTGCGGACCTTTTCAAATAAAATTTAAAAATCAGAGAAAGGGGATATTTTCGAAAGTTTATGTTGCGATTTTTGTATGCTTGGCTACAAAAGCTAATTATTAAGAGGCAGTGACTGACTTAACAAGTGAGGCATTTATTGCAGCTTTGAAGAGGCTATGTGCCCGCAGAGGCCGCATTTCTACACTTATGTCCGATAACGCAACTAATTTTAAAGGCGCAGCTGCAGAGTTAAATCGTTTCATAAAATTAATTTGTAACAAAAACGAGACATTATCAAAATTATTTTGCTTCAGAAGCTATCCAGTGTAAATTTATCCCACTAGCTCTTCTAATTTCGGGGGTTTGTGGGAAGCAGGTGTAAAATCATTCAAACACCATCTCTATAGAAATTTAGTTAACAGTAAAATAACTTTCGAAGAATTCGAGACAATATAATAATTCAAATTGAAGATATACTAATTCATGTCCCTTAGTCCCATTGTCAGATAATATCAATGAATATGAAGTTTTAACTCCTGGACACTTTATAATTGGTTGACCTATCATTGCAATACCTGAGCCCACAATTTTAGATATTTCAGGTAATAGGTGGCAGTATACAACAAAGTGTGTACAAACTTTTTGGATTCGCTGGAAAAATGATTATCTTAATCATTTACAGCAGAGAAACAAGTGGCAGTTCGAAAAAATTAATGTTGCCCTTGAGTGTTTAGTGCTTTTTAAAGGAAAATGATTTGCCTCCCTGCAAATGGACAATGGCAAAAATTTTGGAGGTTTTTTATGGAACTGACGGTAAGGTCAGAGTTGTTAAACCAGTGCTTCTCAAACTTTCACTACTGGAGACCCAGGTTTCAATCATAATTTTTATCGCGCCCCCTAAAATAATAATGTATTGAATGCAATAATAATGCACTTTGGGGCGCTGAAGCTGCAATGCGATCATAATTATAAACCGTACAAATTAACAAGATAAGTATTAAATTTTGTATATGTTACTTTTAAGTAATATATATTTTTATTTATTTTTTTTACTTTTTAGATCGATTCACTATAAAAGCGTGTTTTTTAATTTGTTTTAAAACTACAATTTATTTCATAATTATTTTTACTATACACGATAAAAATCACAATTCCAGTGAATAATTTAACTAAGAGAAAATATGCTTACCTACTTTCAGGTACTTTTCAAATTTTCTTTGAAAATTTCAGAAAAAAATCCAATAAAACTAAAGAAAATGTTTCAAATATGCGTGTCCTTAATAAAGAACATAAATCACAGACAGTTTTCGCTAACACAAAAATGTTGTTTTCCAGCAAAACTGTCATATTTTGTTCACGTTTTTGTAGTTTTGTCGTTTGATGATCTACAAATAGCATTTTAAACTTTTTCTTCCTTGTGTCTCTTTGACAAGGTGAAGTGCTACATTATGGCTTCAAAGTTTTCTTCATAGATATCTTTAGGCAGCATTTGAAAATTTCAAATAACTCAAACGTTTCATGTCTAACGCTTTTCTGATATTTAATTTCGCTATCACGATTAATATGCAATATTTCAGTAGGTTCTTCAATTGCTTGATCAGTTTCAACTTCCTTCAGTACGGATCACAGATGCCCATTTTTTTAAAATTCTGCTCATTTACATTTACAAATCATAATAAGTCGTACAACACAGCAATCAAAACCACAAAAGTAATTGTGTAAAACATTTTTCATTATGAATTATATGTTTCAAAATATTCAAAAATAAATCTTAACCAAATAATTATTCCAAGTGCTCAATATGCTTATCCACATATCATAAAACTCTTTCACATGGAAAAAGGCGAAACAGAAATATATTATATTTACAACTTCCCTAAAAAAAGGACGGAGATAAATATATCAGTAAGTTCGAAGGTCAGCTAAAGTAATATTTTAGGTTAAAAGAAACGTAATAAAAAAATCTCTCATCGTGGGATTACAGCAAAGTAAACAAAATATTTTTTTTTCAATTTGGTTATAGGATCAAAGATGGCTAAGGAGCGTTTGAAGTGGAATCTTTTATTTTTGATGATCACCAGATCGTAAAAATAAATTATATCTGTATAAATGCATATTTTTTATTATGCTAGAAAGCATTTTGTTTTACTTCATGCCAAAAAATTATTTTTTAAACCTTTTATTTTCAATACGCTTTCACCCTACCCCGCAGGGTTACCGCGACCCCCCAGGGGGCGCGCCCCACAGTTTGAGGAACACTGCGTTAAACTAAAAACTGCCACGGGGGTTCTTACACGTTCGATCTCAAAATATGTATCTTACCAATAGAAAATAATCATGTAAATTAAATTGTAATGGGAAGTATATTATATTCTTAGAATATTGTATTTTTGTCCTATTTTTGAATATTTTATTTTTTTCTTATTTTAGAATGCTGCATTTATTTGTATTTAATTCAATTAGGCATTTATAAACTTTAAATAGCAAATTGCATTTTTAAGTATATTTTTTGAAATATTGTATATTGTCCATGAGTCCATTCACCCTGAAGAAGTCGAAAACCAATAGGGGAACTTGAACCAAGTCCTACCTGGTAAGCCCCAAACAAGATAAAATGTGGCTAGAGGGGAGGCCTGAGCTGAAGAACACTTAGTGCAAATTTTGAAATCTTTAATGCCATCGACAAAAGTCAATGACATCAGATGACCACTAATGAAACGAATAAGTCCAGTTTGATCTCGTATACTGTTGCCCCGAACCAAGGAGCCGCCAGGGTATTTTCTCTGATACCATGGGTGCACCAGTTGGATCATCCAAATGGCCTTTTTCTTTGCTTTATACTTCTAAAATAGTTCCAGATAAGTAAGAGGAGCGGCAGGCGTTGTAGTTTTGCCAGCACCAGCCCGGGCTAAGCTGTACGCAATTTCGTTCCCGGCAATGTTGACATGAGACGGGATCCACTGGAAGTGGATCTGACGAGAAAGGGAAAGTCTTTTTAGTATTTTGAGGATGTCTGTACCTCTGCGATCCCTCACGTTATGCCAATTAGCCAAGTACTGGATGTTAATTCTACTATTCGAAAAAATCCAGATATCGTGTAGCTGTGGAAGCGACTCAATGGAGTTCAGTCCCTCACGAATTGCAACAAGCTCGGAACGGAATACCGAGCCAGAGTCCGGATTTTTTCTCTTGATTTCAATTTCCTGATCCCGAAAAATAATATAGATGCCACTGCCAGAACATTCACTGCGAAGTTTACTGCCGTCCGTGTACATATGAACAGCGTCCTTGGGGAAAATATTAATTCTTTCAAGAGATAACTGTTTCAGGTAGCATGGTAATTCCTTTTGTTTACTAACTTGGATTGAGAGGTCAACATGAACGTAAACTCCATCAAGATTCTCAGAAGGGTCAATAATCTGAGATAAGCTGTGATGTTCTATAGAACTAGCAACAACGTGTCTAAAGGTACTGCCTCGTTTGAGCCTCTGGTGACTGCTCCATGACCTTAGAAATTTCGATGTAGGATTCTGAAAGCCATGACCGTAGAGCTTAATAGCTTACATGGTACTTCTAAATGGTTGAAGCTTTCCCCTAAAAATTTGATGTAAATCCTCAAAATACTTTATATTTCCCTTCTCTTGAACATGAAATCATGTATATTTCCAATTTATTTGTCCTGATTTAAAATACATAAGAGGGATAAATTTCTCTCTTAATTTCTATCATTTTTGTTGAAAGAATGCTACATTCTTTCTTCCGATACTTTAAATAAATGAGCATTGCCTCTTCGATGCTTAAAATACATATATAAATTCCTGGTTTGTCACTCGTATTTCCTCTTACCACGAGCCCATTCAACAAAGATGGATGCATTCATTGACGTTTGAATGGAGTCTTGTTCAAGATTTCCTTTTCTCGTTGATGTTTCTTTTTTATTGGCTTCAAAATCCTTTCATATTTTGATTTATTTAAAATTGGATTCTCTTTGAGAATCCAATTTTAAATAAGTCAAGTTGTTTGCAAATAATGGATTTTGGGTTTCCGTCATAGTAGTGATGAAAAATATTTATGAAAGCATGTATATATTTTAAGAATCATGTCAAATCAGTTGAAACCATCATGATTGAGGATTGTCAAGTGAAAAGAGTGTTGCGATATGTATTACAAGGATTCTAACTGACAATGCGTAGAATGAAGGAGGAACGTTACACAAAATATCAGCAGCTCTCATTTAATGTTGCTATCGAATAACATTAAAATGAATTTTAATTCAAAATAAGTGGGTACATTTATTAATTTTTCAAAACCCTGTGGCATATAAATTCAGGTGATGAGCCACTATAAGGAAATTGAGTGATTAAAAACACGAATGCTATTTTTCTCATCGTTTAGTATAATCTGCTACAACGGCGGTAATTCTTTAAAAGTTCTGCACAGTAATTTTTTAAAAAAAAACTGCTAACAAAAATTTTTTTTAAAAAAATTAATCACACTATGGTTTATATATATAAGAATATTATTTATTAATCTTAATAATGTTTTTATTTTTGATATAAGAAGTTAAAATTACTTAAGATGGAATGTTCTAAACATATTAAGTTACAGTTATTAAATAATATTAAATTAGGGAACAAAAGTGGCACTAAAGTAATTTATAAATATATGCAGGGCTGGATATGTGGAATATCGCATCCCCTTACCCTGTTACGTCGAGTGGAGCAATCCACACTGACGTCACACCCCGACAGGGAACTGCGCGGGAAATCACTTAGACGGAAGCCTTGAGACGCTGAACACTAGAAGAATGATGTTCTCATTTGCTGTTTATTGTATTATTATTTATTTTATCATTATTATTTAATAAATTCTTTGTCATCCTAAGGTAGTAGTCTCATTCCCCGATATATATATTAATATAAAATTTTGTTTGATTCAATCATTTTATATTTTATGATAAAAATAGCATACATTATTGTTTTTTCAGATTATTTAGTGCCAAGATATAGTTTCAGACATTGGCATGCAGTTTTGAGAAGTTTCTGAAAAAAACTATTATTCTTCCAATTCCAATCAATTTAGACAGTGGTTTTATACATTGTTTGAAATCCGATGCCCGTATGGTATGCGTATGCTTTTAGGCACAATTGGAGATGAAACTTGTTGAAAACGATATCCCGTTGCCGGGAGAGCTAATTTAGGGGAAACAGGCTTCGTAACTGGTATCCTTACCCATGATTTGTCACCAACAGGGGAGGGCTTCGGGTGGGCATTCCATAATTTACCACCTGCTCTTTCATAGAATAGAATTTCTACTTCTATTGCTTTTCTTCCGAATGATCAATCATAGTACACATGTTCAATTCTAAGCTTAGGAGCGAAAAATGATCAATTTCCTAACATCATTGCCAAAGAAAATATGTTCAATATTTTCTATACAGCACCATTATAGAAAAGAAATGGATCGCATAAATGTTTTTATTCAATTATGCTTAAAAGGGGTCACAGGGGTGTTAATTTTGTCTCGAGGGCTGAAAATATAAAAAAATTTCAAATATATTTAATTCTTTAGAATTAAAATTAAACAATTTGAATCTTTTACACCTTATTTATAAAGGAATGAGACTTCAAAAAAATGTAAAGTGTTTAAAATATAATCATAATTTAAAAAATTATAAGCTTATAAAAATAATAAACATTTCTGTAAGAGATATTAACTAAGTTTTACGTTGTGCATGATATTTTATAAAATAATAGCTGTAATTACTAGCAATAGGTTTATTTATAAAGTTAAATGTGCTTATTGTAATGTAGCTATTTTATATAAATAAAATAATAAATTATATTTTTTTAAAAAACAAAAACAAAGTTAAAATTTAAAATTGTTTTTAAAAATTTCAATTTTTTGAAATACAAAAGAAATATAACACTAATATTAAGTAGGGTTTAAAGAGTACGCTATACTTATAATTCCATAAAGTTTTATACATCAAAGGCTACTATTTTAGAAAATAGCACGTGCAACGTAAAAATTGCTTAATATTTATTACAGAAATGTCTCTTAATTTCAGATGCTTATATCTTTTATAATTATGATTATATTTTAACCATGTTGTATTTTTTTCAAACCTGATACATTTATAAATAAAGTGTAAACAAATTCGAATTATTTAACTTTACTTTCAAAGAATTATATCTACTTGAAAATTGCCTACATTATCAGCCCTCTAGACAAAATTAACAGCACATTTCTACTCTTTCCTTATCGTAGATGTTTCCAAATGATCTCAATTATCTAGGATACACGTGAAATAGGGCAATACGAAAATGAACAGGTAGTTCTATATGACAACGCATAAATGTTAACAATTACTTATTGTAATCGTGCCATTAAATGTGGATCACTGAGCAAAATACTGTTATCTCAAACCATCTCATCTTTACCGACTCTCTTTCCTCCATCGATTCTCAGTGTATTTGTCCATCTAACAACATAATTCTCGAGATCCAAAAGCAACTGTAAAGCCTAAAAGATAAAAGCATCTCAATAGATTTAGCATTTGTTCGGGGACACACGTGTGTTCTTGGAAATAAGAGGGCCAAATGGCTTGCAAAAGCTGCAAACAGGCCAAACATGCTTTTCGTGCGGACTTTTTTGATAAGTATCGGTTAAATATTTGAAATCAGAGATAATAGAATAGATATGGAATGTAATTTAATAGCCGCAATCCTATACAATCATTGAATTAATCTCCTTTAATGATCTGAAAAGTAAATTGTATAGCACGAAACAACACATATGTGTGTTAAATAATTATAGTTAATATCATTTTTAAATCTGAAAAATAATCCGAAATATATAAGCTTTACGTTGCACTAGATTACACATTTAGCTGAGTCTTACAGCTTCATTGCGCTTTGAAAGCAGCCATTAAGAGCATAAACTTACCAAAGAATAATCACAGTAAAAAGAATTCCTATGAACAATGACGCTCGTTCAAAAATTGCCGCCACTAACATCCCCCAAAGTTATTTAACGGCCAATGGGGAAATTTGAGCAGAGAAAAGAGGAGGAAATGATTTAAAACTTGAGCAGCTTACTTCCTACCACCTAATCCAATTTCTCTAATTAAACCTTTAAATTTAGAGAGGAGGCTGCCTATTCTCTTACAGCTTGACTCTCTTAAATCGAAGCCTTCGTGTTTCATTACTTCATCAGCAGCTTATGTTTTGTCGTCAGCGTAAGACCACAAGGAAAGCACTTTACTAATCTTCTTTGGCGAGGAAATTTGTCTCTCTTGTCAAAATCTGCTTAAGATGCAAAAGGCATTAAGTTTTAAGCAACCCAAATCTGCCGACGGGGTAGCACGATGCCGCTGTCATCTCCACTGGATTTGAGGACTTTTTTTTAAAAGAGTAACTCAAAAGGGAATTAATTACTCCAAGTTGTACATCGCGATGAGTCTTATCACGTAGATTACAGAGTAAAGAATCTAGCAGTCACTTGTTTTAAACAGCCGTTTTAAATTTTATACTCTGTTAATGAAATAATTCATTCACTTTCTGAAATAATATTTACCCAGAAAAAAAAATTCTTCCACTGCAGAAGATTTTTTTTTCCAAGCAAATCTTTTTACGTTATAAATTTCGCAAATATGCCAATTAAATGAAGGCTGGTTTCCCTAATAAATTCAGAATTCATTATAAATATTTAAAAGAAATATTTGAACATGGTAAAAACACACACACACACACACACACACACATAAATATGCTTTCACTTTTATATAACAAAAAAGATAACTGAAAAAAAAACATCGATTACTATTACAACAAATATATGAAACCATTCGACCTAGTATCCAAATATTTTTAGAATAAAATCATTGCATAAGGTTACCGTTGATTGCATTTCGACCCTGGTATGGGCAAATGTATAAATATAGCTTCCTTTAAATTTATTTATTTAGCAGCTTAAACTTCTCTAGTTTATTTTGGTTCAACAAGAAGTGAAAATCTCATCTAATAAATTTAATCTGAAATGGTGGATGTGTTTGTAAAAGACAAATACCAAAAGTAAAAAAAACAATTAATTTTAAATTTTTTTGATTTTTTTTGTTTGCAGATTTTAAAAGTCAATGAAATCCCCCCCTCTCGTTTAGAAATGTACTGGACTAATAAGTATGGGTAACTATAGTAGCTACCCGATTAACAGATGTTAGCAAAATATTATTATGAATGCAATACGAACTTTAATTAAATTTTATTCTTACATTTAGTAAAAAAAAACCCAGCAGCTTCAGAATAAAATATATATTATCTATTATGGCATCTATAATATTCAAACAAAACTCAAAATATTTATTTCTAGTTTTATGTTATTTATCATAATAAGATATTTAGAAGTTATTATTCTACGGAATAATCCAAAAGAGTACCTTCCAAATTCAAACGCATCTCCTTGTGTTCAGGATATATAATTTTAAGCAACAGTAATTCTTTTAAACGTTCTTTCACTCGAATTAAAATATTCACATTATTTGATGATATTTATGAAAATATTATTTTCATAAAAAACCTCTTTTTGATTGATTGAGTTCTCAAACTAATGAAAGTTCTATATGATTCAAGCGTTCCAAAAAGCTTTAGTTCCATTCTAATATTATTCTCAGAAACAGTCTTTTCAAGTATATCTTTTGATTGGTTGCTTTCAGAACGTTTCAAAAAGCGTTAGTTTCATGAATCTATATTTTTCATGCCTCTAAGCTCTAGCTCAATTGATTCCTAGGTAAGTATGCAATGACTTCAAATAAAAACGCAATTACGCCACACCTGGTGTTCTATGAGAGCAGCCCCCACCCTGTTGCCCGAAAGTTGAATCTATCGAGGTTCAATGTTTTCATGTCAATTGTGTGTTAAAGTCTCGACATCAGAGTGCCAACTGAGGTTTCATGGCCAGTCACTTGACTGTTGTTCGGAACTACAAAAATCGTGAGCAGTAAAGCTAATTTTGTTTCGGGGCTCAACTCTAATGTATTGCTCAAAAATTTAAGAGAACAAATGGATTCAACAAAATCGCGCAAAAACTTCTAATAGCACACCCAAACAAAACAACCATAGTCTAAATTGTAGCAAGAAACGGAAATAAATCATTCTATGCAAATCAACGTTCATGACGTCAAAAACGAAAAGAAGTGCAGAGATTTCTTAAAAGCTGTTTTTTTTCGTTGTTTCAGTGGTGAAATTCAAATTTTGGCTGTTGTTGTGAGGAAAGCTGTATATGAAATGTCATGGCAACGACACCTATCGAAATCCATGACTTGGAGTCTGAGAAAGAAAACAAAGAATGCAGTAGATGCCGTTAGAGTGATAAGAAGAGTCATCGCAAGACTGTGGAATCGATTCCAAGAAACAAGGCACGTAGGACGTCAGTCAGGACAAGGTTAATCGCGTGCTATCACAGCAAATCACAGCTGATCGATATAGCCAACACGACGGAGATTCAAAGGCAATTTCTTTAGGCAACACGACGAAGGGTATAAAGCCAAACTATCCGAAAAACGCTTCATGCGAGTGGTCTGTATGCACGGAGGTCAGTGGCGTGAGTTCCAGATAAAATACGGGGCTGCGGTAGCCCAGTGGTTAAGGTATCCAACCATGGCAGGCATGTCATGAGTTCGATCCTAGTACCACTAAAGACCCGACGTGTAGGGCAGCAATGCACGTTAAATCTGTCGAGAGCTGAAACGTCCTCCCGTTGGTGTGGTGTGGTAGTTAGGAGGGGGTGCCAGCTCATGTGTCGTCCACGTCACTTGACCATGGTTCAAAATTACGTGGTCCGTCGCCAAAAGCCCTCGTGTAGCTGAACAGTGTGACGTTAATATTAACTCACTCACTCCAGATAAAATACATCGGATGGCCAAAAGAAAGTGGGCTGCTGAACATTCAAATGGGATACAAAACTATTGGAATCAAGCACCTTTTATGGACGAGTTCCGATTCAGTTGAGAAAATGCGATCAGGTATATTTTGGTATGACGAGAAAGGGGCACTTGAAATAAGCCAATATTCATTTCGAAAGATCACATTGCAGACGAGATGGTTTGGTGGTATAGTCTGGAACGGTGCTAGCTTGATATCATGGGGCATGACGCCTAGCGTTGCTTGACGCGATAGAGAAATCATGCGAAGCACAGCTTGTTGTCGCTAGAATGGAATCCAAGATGGCGTCCTAACGGTATCAAATCGTCAGGAAAAATAATTATAAAATTGTTTTGAAGTATATTGAAATATATTTCAAAATAAGAATATAGGAAGGTATTCAGAATAACCAAGATCAACCAATGAATAATGAATAACAATATAATATAATAAAAAGTTACATGTACTAATATTATTATGCAGTGTATAATAATAATCCTATAATATAATTTAATAGTAATTATATATATTACTAGCCGTTACGAACCCGCTTCACTGGGTATTTAACGATGTTGTATAAATGTATACTGTTTACATACATATCAATTGTTGATATCTAGCATTAAGAATTCGATTGTATTGAAAAATAAATTTATAGCTGTAACTCTCGCCTCTTGATATAAAAAGGACATAAATTAAAATATCTAATATTTCTATTTATATCTAAAATAGAAGTAGAAAGAATTTTTGCGCTCACTTAACCTAAAAATCAAATGGATTTCCACCAAAGCAACTTTCAGTGGATCTCTACTCCATAAAATAAACATGCGTGCTAAATTTCAAGTCTAAATCTAACAGAGCGAAAACGGAATTGTTATCATTAATACCTCGTTGAGAGCATTCCTAGCGGATTTATAATTCAACAAAAGAAGCATGCAAACCAAATCTTATTATTATAGTCTTAGCAGTTCGAAAATGGGGATTTTGTCTATCAATACGCCCCAATAACTCTCCCCGCTCCCCCCTGGAGTTGATTTCCGTAAAATCCATTCTTAGTGGAACTCTATTCCACTAAAGAAACGTGCTCCACAAATTTCAAGTAAATGGGTTAAATTTAAAAACAGGAATTTTTCTATAACACGCCTTAATCCCTCGCAACCCCACTCCTTTGCGGGTCCGTTTTCGCAAAAATCTTTGTAAAAGGAACAATATTCCATAAACGGAACATACCTTCTTATTTTCAAGTCGGTGGGTCTATTAGTTGAAAAGCGGAAATATTTATCTATTACGCATCTTAATCCCCCTCAGTGACCCTTGTGGATCAATTTCCCCCAAAACTATTTTGTTGCGGATCTCTTCGCCATGAAAGGAATCCACTTACCAAATTTTAAGAAGTCCCAGGGCTGTTAAATTTCTCTAGAGGTCTGAAAATATAAACGATTTTCAAACGGGTATAATTCTTTTAAATTAAATGATTTGAATCTTTTACATATTGTTTAAAATAGAATGGGGCTTCAGAAAAGTATAAAATGTATAAAATATAATAATAATTTTAAAAGTCATAAGCATATGAAAATTCTATAATAAATATTAAGTATTTTTTGCTTTGCCCACGCTATTTTCTAAAATATTAGCCTCTGATGAACAAAACTTTACAGAATTATACAATGTATCATACTCTTTAAACCTTACCTAATTTTAGTATTATATGTATCTTTTTTATTTCAAAATATTTGTAAAATATTGCAATTTTTTTTAATATTTTTAAAAAATGTATTTTTTTATTTATTAAAATATGTAAGTTATTATTCTATTTATATAAACGTAGCTACAAAGTATTCAATATACATTTGTCCTTATAAATCAACTTATATAGCTAGTAATTAAACCTACTCTTTTAGAAAATAGCATGCGCAACGTAAAACTTAAAAAATATTTCTCATAGAAAAGTTTCTTATTTTCATATGCTTATAATTTTTAAAATTATGATTATATTTGAAACATTTTTTACTTTTCTGTAGCCCCATTCATAAGAAATATGTAAAAGATTCGAATTATTTAAATTAAATTTAAAGAAATTATACCTCTTTGAAAATTGTTTATATTTTCAGACCTCTAGAGAAATTTAACACCCCTGTGATCCCTTAAGACTGTACATCTAATAGTTTAAAAATGGAAATAATTAACTATAACGCCCCTTAAGCCCCCGTAACGCCACTTATGAAGGGATTTTCACAAACCCATCTTATATCGGATCTCTACTCAATGAATGGAATCTGCTTACTCAATTTCAAGATTTTACGTCTAATAGTTTAAAAAAGGAGTTAATTGCAAATAACGCCCCTTAATTCTTCACAACGTCACTTGGGGGTTGATTTTCACAAAACCCATTTTGTAGCGGTTCTGTACTCTATGAAAATAAATCCGCTTATCAAATTTCGAGACTGACGTATAATATTTTAAAAATGGAAATAATTATCTATAACGGACCTTAATCCCCTGCAACGCCACTTAGGTAGCGATTTTCACATAACCCATCTTACATAGGATCTCTACTTAATGAATGGAATCAGCTTACTCAATTTCGAGATTTTACGTCTAATAGTTTAAAAAAGAGGATAATTGCCTATAATGCCTCTTAATTCTTCACAACGCCACTTGGGGTCGAGTTTCACAAAACCCATTTTGTAGCGGATCTTTACTCTATGTGAAAGGAATCCTCTTACCAAATTTCAAGATTGTATATCTAATAGTTTAAAAATGGATATAATTATGCATAACGCCCCTTAAGCACCCTCAACGCCCCTTGGAGGTCGATTTTCGTAAAAATCATTAGATAGGGAATCTCTATTTTATGAAAGAAATCTGTGTACCAAGTTTCAAGACTGTACATCTAATAGTTTAATAATGGAAATAATTATCTCTAACTTCCCTTGGAGTTCGATCTTTGCAAAATCCATTCTTAGCTTATGTCTACTTCATGACGGGAACCTACCTAGTAAATTTCAAATCTGTAGGTTTAATAGTTCCGGAGATATCGTGATTAGTCAGTCAGTGAGTGAGTCGCTTTTCTTCTTTATATATATAGATTAATATAGTAAGATTTAATAAAATAATAATTAAATATAAAAATCATATATAATTTGATAGTTATTATAAAAAAGAATAAAATCATCGTATTATCTTTAGATATAAAATTCGTCTGTGCGTGTGTTTGTCACTACATTCCTCCTAAACGGCTGGATCGATTTCGATGAAATTTTTTGTGTGGGTTCAAGTAAATTCGAGAATGGTTTAGACTCAAAATTCAGGCTGATATCGCAATTAGTTAGAAAGATATTAATTAAAAACATTCAAAAAGTACAACTCAACATTCACCTGCATTGTTGTAACAACGCTATTGTTATAAACAAGTAATATAAAAAATAGTTTTTAATCAATTCCTACTTAGATCAACTAAGAAAAAATTTATTTTAGTTACTTTTTATTAAATATTTGCAATTAATATAAATATGTACATACATATGACAGAATCACAACATTAAGTGGTAATTAATTTTTGTTAGATATCATTAAAGAATCGTATTGTCATCCAAAACAATCGTGTATATAAAATTTCCTTTCAACTGAATGCTTTATTTAACACGTGAGAAAAAAACTTTTTCAAACTTTGACATAAGTCGTCAAAAGGGTCGCTAAGTCGCCAACGTGGCTGTATTTGTAATTTTTTAAATAATTAGTTATAATCAATTAATTTTTATTAATTATAATTAAATTATTGTATTGTCATCCAAAATAATCATGTACATTACATTTCAGCTCAATTGAGTACTTTAAAATGTATTTTATTAACG
Organism: Trichonephila clavipes; assembly: GCA_019973935.1. Classification (NCBI taxonomy): domain Eukaryota; kingdom Metazoa; phylum Arthropoda; class Arachnida; order Araneae; family Nephilidae; genus Trichonephila; species Trichonephila clavipes. Next base: position 869,810 of record BMAU01021355.1, on the reverse strand, counting down.
ATTGAAAATTTGACCAAGGTAAATAAATAAATAAACAAACAAATAAAATATGTATAGAGATCATGAGCTAATAGTAGGAATTGATAAAGATGTAAGTTGGCGTCGAAAATTGATTTTCAGCCAAACTGGCCAAACCCGGTCTTTATTGTTACGAAAATGCAGACGCAATTCACGCTTTTTAGCGTTTTTAATTAAACTCTTTTCAAATAATCTTTATATATGTAATTCTTCTGTGCGTGTGTATGTAACTGAACTCCTCCTAAACGTCTGGACTGATTTTGATGAAAGTTTTTGTCTCTTCCAGTGGACTGGAGAATGGATTAGATTTATAATTCGGCTTAAAAAAGTTTATTTAATTAATTTTTTATTTATAAATTGTTGATCTTGGAATGTTTTACATGGGATCCGGCAGACTGCGCTAAGATCGCAGTATCGAATATTCAAAAATCTTTTATTAAAATTCAAGTTGGTCCCGACAGTTGATGCTGTGATCATTTCAGGAAAATATTTTGTCCCTTCGTGTTATTATTTTGTTGAAATAAATCGTGTGTTAATTAAATTATTACATTCAGATGTAATTAGTGTTTCACAAGTTTTGAAGTGTGCATAAAAAACTATACATTTTATGTACATTTTAAAAAATATACCTGTTATAAAATAGTTTGAGACTCAACTTTTTCACTTTTAATTAAAACAAGTTTAAATTTTTATTCACACAGCCTTTCTATTTAACTTCGCTCATAGTATTGTAAGGTCGTCTTGTAGTTGAATTAAACACTCTAATTAACCGGATTTACCGTTTTTATTTTTTCCTTCAAAACACATCACTATATTAATAATTTCATTTACAATTAAAAGTTACAACGGGAACTACATGCAGCTTCGTCCCTTTTTCGTTTGAGAGTCCTCTTCTTCTCTCCGTCCCGCTTAAAAGCCAAAACAGTTCACAGCAGCGCCCTCTTTCTAGTCTATCGTGTGCTATGTGTCAAGCCTCCTTGTGTACTGTGTGCAACGCCGTTACAGTCTAATTATTTCCTCCCATCCTGGAGAAAACTTTTCACGATAGTTGAGTGGAAAGTTTTACTGTGATACCTGTGAAAAATACTTGACATAGGATCAGTTCATGCAGCAGTAGAGAGTTAAGAATTATTTCTTGAAATCCTTTTCTTTTAAACGGAGCTAAAAATATTTTTTTTAAAAAAAAATTACGTGCAAGTACCTGTTCTATCCGAAATTAGTAACTTATTTTAAGGAAGGCATTAAACTTATCCCTACTAATCTATGTGAACTTTAACATATACAAAATATCATTTGGTGAAATACTGCTACCAAATGCAAACTTTAAAATACAAATTCAAATATTAATTATAAAAAAAATTAACATACAAATATCAAAAAAAATTTAAATATTAATGCCAAATATCAAAATACAAATACAAAGGTTTAAAACACTCTAATACTAAATATCAAATTTTAAAATACCAATACAAAATATCAAAGTTTAAAATACAAATACAAAATATCAAAAAAAAATTAAAATACTAATATACAAATACCAATCATTCTAGACAAAAAAAAATAATAATACAAAGAAAATTCTTATTTTCCCATCAATTCTCATTACAAGGGTGTGTGTTTTTTTTTTTCAAATTTTAAGGGATACGGCTTAAACTATCAGAATTCTGATTCTGTTTTCCCTCCCGATAAGCAATCTCATAATTAAATGCTTGCAAAATTAAGGACCACCTTAAGAGTCTTGGATTAGTCCCTGTATTTTTCTCTAACTAGACCAAGGGATTATGGTCAGTTTGTATGACAAATTTTTGGTGTCCATCAAGATAGCATTTCAACTTTTGCACGGCAAAAATAATGGCTGCACATTTTTTTCCGTAGTGCTATATTTTTGTTCTGCAAGCGACAGCTTTTTGCTCAGGAACATGATGGGATGTTCTTCGTTTTCACATACTTGCGACAACACAACGTCTATTCCAAGATTGGATGCATCACACTGAATGATGAAGGGTTTTGTGCAAACAGAGCTCTATAAAACGGGATTTTTAGATAGTCTTGTCTTGAGCTCCTCGAATGCATTATGGCAAGAACTGTTCCAGTCAACGGTTGATTTTCGATTTCGGCCCTTAAGTAAATCTGTCAGTGGAGCTGCGATTACTGAAAATTCGGGAATATATCTTCTATAATAGCCAGATAACCCTAAAAAGACTCTAACTTGCGTCTTGTTAGTGGGGATTGGAAAATTAATGACCTGAACCTTTAATTCTCCAAGTGTTCTTAAGCCTTGGCCTACCATATGTCCAGAATATTTAACGTATGATTAAGCAAATTGACATTTGGATGGCTTGATATGTAATTTAGCGGAGCGTAGGCGATCAAATACATCTTTTAGAGGTTTTAGGTGATCATCCCAGGCTAGTGAAAAGATAGCTATATCATCTAGGTAGGGAACTGCAAAGTCTTCACAATTTCTTAATAAGTTAGCCATAAGTCGACTAAAGTAATAGGGTGCATTTTTCAGACCGAAAGGTAACCTCAATGGTTTAAACGTTCCAAATGTTGTCACAAACGATGCGTACCTTTGCGCTCGGGGACTCAGGGGTATTTGCCAATACCCTCGAGTAAGATCCAAGATAGAGATATATTTAGCTGCCGATACCTTTTCTAAAAGTTCCTCGATATTAGGCAAGGGAAAGAATTGTGTCCGAGTTACTTCATTCAACCTTCTGTAATCGATACAGGGCCTTGCTTCCTTTCCCTAAGCTTCAACAAGTATTAATGGAGATGTAAAATCAGATTCTCCTGGCTCTATTATTTTCAGTTCTAACTTCTTATTAACTTCTGATTTGAGAATTTCAATTTGTCGAGGAGACATACGATAAGGCTTAGCAACAATTGCTCGTTCAGATTCTAATTCAATATCATGTTCAGCTAAATCAGTACATCCAGGAATATTCGAAAAAAGATTACTATATTCATATAAAAGTTCTTTGAGCTGTCCTCGTTGAATTTGAGTTAATTTTGAATTTAACTGCACATCGCTGATGATTTTGGACCATCCTGACCTTTCGTTTTCAAGTTCCAAACTAGGTATGTCTTCTTCTTCGTCATGCTTTAAAGGATTAACGCACAATAAGTTAATATTTTCCTCTCGTTGGTGATAAGATTTTAGCATATTAACATGATAAACGTGGGTTTTATCCTTCTCTGGGAATTTGACCACATAATTTGTCTCAGAGAGTTGTTGCACTATTTCTCCAGGGCCAACCAACTGAACAGATAACTTGTTAGGCCTGGATGTAGCTATGACCAAAACCAGTTCACCCAGTTGAAATTGACGCTTAACGGTCTGGCGATCATACCACAACTTCTGTTTTTGTTTGGCATCTTCCATGTGTAGGACTGCCAATTCCTGACATCTTTTCATTCTATTAATAAGTTCAAATACATAATCCACAACACTGCTTTCTACATGCTCTTCTTCTGTCAGTTTCTCGTACAATAACATCACAGGAGTCCTTAGATTTTTCCCGTGAACTAGTTCAGCTGGTGAAAACCCAGTACTTTCGTGTATAACAGTCCTTGGGGCAAAGAGGGCTTGAGGCAGAATTTTCTCCCAATCTGGAATTGCCTCCAGACACAGGACACGAAGAATCCTCTTCAATGTTCTGTGCATTCTTTCCACGTGATTACTTTGTGGATGATATAAACAGAACTTCTAACTACTATAACTCCAAATCTTTCTAAAAATTCCGTAGTTAGTGCACTCATGAATGACGTCAGTCTGTAATTCTCTTGGGAACCCCATTCGGCTGAAAATCTGTAACAATGCATTTACAACAGTTGTTGAGCAAAGGTTTGCTACAGGAATGGCATCAGGATACCTTGATGACATACATAACGCCGTAATTATATATTTATTTCCTGACGGTGTCATTGGTAAAGGTCCACTTGCATCGATAATAATCTTTGTGAAAATTTCAGTTATTACGGGAACAATTTTTAGTGGGGCCTTCTTTTTATTTTGCGGTTTACCCACCCTTTGACATTTGTCGCATGTCTTTACAAAGTCCTCAACATCACTAAAGCATTTAGGCCAGTAAAATGTTTTGAATATGGCATCTTTCGTTTTAGTTACTCCTAGATGAGCTGCAGCCGCCTCGTGACCTATCATCATCAAATTTTTTCTATACTTTTCGGGAACAACCAAACATTTACCTTTAGTGCCATCTTTATCTTCTTTTTGGAAAAATAGTAAGTTATTTTTGACAATATAATGTTTTTTCTTTGAAGACCCGCTTTTAGTTTCTTCAAACAGTGTTTTTAATTCAGCACTGTTCATTTGTTCCTTTGCAAAATCTTTATGAGATAATTTTATAAGATTTGATTCAGAAATTTCAGGTTGAATTAAAGGCAAAATATCATCCAGTTCATCCGGGGATTCTTTATTCTTTTCGTTACTTTCAGGAATAGTTTCTTCTGACATGTTAAGATCTTGTTTACTCTCTTCAGTCAATTTCTTCTGCGAACGTATTTCCACAGCGTTCACCATATACACTTGTATTTCTTTATTCTTCTTCACTTCTTCAAACAATGCAGCAGTTTTATTTCCCAAAAGATATTTTCTTTGATCTAATGAATCTCTTAAAACAGCAGCTTTCGTAATCACATGACCAAACACACAGTCCAACTGAACTTCAGCCATTGGAAGACACACTGCGGTTTCCTCCAGAGGAGTTCGAATCCACACAGTTTCATTTATAAACATGGAAGGCTTTACGTATTTTTTACATATTAAATCGAGAGTTGCACCTGTATCTCGGAGTATAGGCATTTCAATTCCATTCACTGTTCCTAAACTTGTATATGGAGCCAATACATCAGTACCATTTTTAACAGTTTCATTAGACGCGACTGTTTCGTAATTCTTCTTTAGTTTATCACATTGTGGTCTGAGATGTGAATAAGATCCGCATTCATAACATCGAAGCTGTCTTCTCTTCTCAAAGTCTTTCTCGTGATTTTTTTCATGGATAGGTTCCTTTTTTATTTGAACTTTTGACTTGAAATCTTTAGGAGTTTCCTTTGGTCTGGCACCACTATAATTTACACCACCTTGGAATTTGTAACTATTTTTCTTAGGGATTTCTCTTCTGAAACTCTGTTTGATGCTTTCATATTCGTCTAATTTCTCTGCAAGTTCATAGGGAGTTTTTAACTTGATCCAGTCATTAAGAAAATGCTCTCTTACTTCAGCTGGAGCACGGTACTTCAATTGTTCAGTTATCAATAGATCTTTCAGTTGCTCGAAAGTTTTAACCTGTAATTCAGCTATCCATTCTGTAAAATAACTATTCAGCTCATGAGCATAATTCCACCAAGACTTACTTCTCTGCTGATTTTTGATGTCTGTAAAAACATTGCTTCAACCTTTCGCTGTTCAACCTGTACCTCTTCAATATAAGATCTTTTACAAAATCATAATTATTTGCCCTATCGGTAGGTTCTCTAGCTAGCATATTAGAGAGTTCTGCTTGTAAAACAGCCAACAAGTAGGCCACCCAATCCTTCTTTGGTACTTGAGCTAATATTCTGCCTTCCTTTCAAAATTAATCAAATATAAACTAATCTCATCATGTTTTTCTTCAAATTTAGTTTTGATTTGTGTCAATTGAATCTTAGAGGTCCAATTTCAACTTTTCTTCCAGATTCATCATTTAATGGTTGATTCTGCTGCGATAATTCTAATTTTCTCAATTCTAATTCGTGTTGTCTGGCCTCTCGAGCCATTCGCTCTTCCCTTTCTCTTTCTTCTCGTTTACTTCTTTCTTCCCTTTCTTTTTCTTCTTTTTACTTCTTTCTTGTTCTTTCCTATCACTAATGACTCTGTCGAGAATTATCTTCACTTCCTCTTCAACATAAGATTCGCTATTTAGAATCAATTTTTTTATATCTACCACCTTGCTGGACTGATCTACTTCAACCCCCATTTCCTCACATACTGACAAAAGATCAGGTTTACTACCTTTAGCTAAATATGCCATGATTTAGGGACTAACAAGATCAGAATGCTTTCCAAAAAGAAAATTAAAATAAGACGAGTAAGAAACTTATTTTCGATATATTATTTAACTAAAAGTAGTTATCGATTTTGCACTGTACCAAAATATACACAAATATACACTTAAATTATAACGAATACATACATATTCAGCACTTTTGAATTCTATTTTTCAAAAGTTTCAAGTGATTAAAATATTTACGTAACTACAATACCAGAATAATCAAACAAGCACACACAAAAATAAAAAATAAACATTTCAATGCAAAACAATAACATACACCTTAAGTCCAAATTATCTCTTCCTAAAGTCTCTTCAAAATTTAATTTGTCACTCATTAATTGTCATTTATTTTCAATTTAAAACAAACAAATGCGAGCAAATATGTTAAAAAAAATTATATCTATAGAAATTATACAACTTCACCCTTAACTCGAAAATAATAATATATGTTTATATTTTAAAAACAAACACATTTTTTATAAAAAATGTTTCAATGTAATGACCACTTTTAAATCTAAGAACACCATTCAAATAAAATCTACAGATTTACTTTTTTTTAGAAAAAACAAACACTTCTATTCGCAACAAAAAAAAATCTAACACAATAATGACAGTAAAATAATTCCGCTTGTATTCTGAATCCACAGAAACAAAAATTTTACTGAACAACTTATAAAAAACAAATTCTTATATGATTGGAATAGCTACATAATTTATGCATTTAACCATGAGAACTTCTGAAACGTAATGAATCAGCTTTTTTTCCCCTCAGTAAAAGAGAAGTCATAAATATTTCGTTGACTCAGCAAAATCAAAATTATTTCTACTTAAATATACACTATATATATATATATATATATATATATATATATATATATATATATATATTATATATATATATATATTTCACTGCACCTTCAAATCGTGCTATAATCACAATTTTCATAAGCTATTTATCATTCACTCTTCACAAATTCTTAATATTGTGTTTACAATACAGATTTTTTTAAAACACCGTTGAGAGAATATTTTAACTTATATCTCACACATAGAAAACACAGTTTTAAATCAGAATACACTAACTAAAACTAAAACAAGAACAATTTTATATACTCAATTCAACCACAGACAAAATCAATTTTCTTCCTTTTTATAGGATAAATTTTTGTTTTTATTTAAAAACAAATCATAAATTAACGAGAATAGCAGGGATAAGTAAAAGGCTTTAAAATAATCAAAATCCAGCATTTAATACAAAAAGGGAATTAAGAATGATTGCTGTATTTAATTTGTACCCATATTTTAATACAAAAATGGAGATCAAATTTAAAATACGCCTGAAGTTACTTTCAGATAGAAAAAGTACTTACCCCAACTATTTCTTTTGTTGTTAAAGACACTGTTTTTAGTTTCATTGTGCCAGCGCTGCCACCAGTCTGTAAGATCGTCTTGTAGTTGAATTAAACACTCTAATTAACCGGATTTACCGTTTTTATGTTTTCCTTCAAAGCACATCACTATATTAAGAATTTTCATTACAAGTTATAACGGGAACTACATGCAGCTTCGTCCATTATTCGTTTGAGAGTCCTCTTCTTCTCTCCGTCCCGCTCAAAGGCCAAACCAGTTCACAGCAGCGCTCTCTTTCTAGTCTATCGTGTGCTATGTGTCAAGCCTCCTAGTGTACTATGTGCCACGCCGTTACAGTATACACATACTCACACGCTATCGATTGATTGAATTGTGATTACCGTACATGTGTAATGACGTTAGACATTATAATAGCTTTTTAATACAAATTTTACTTAAAACGGTCTAGATTGTTAAAGCTAGTTTGGAATTTTTGAATTTAAGATGAGTGTACAGGACAACGTTTGTCGGGTTCTCTAGTATATTATAAAAAGTATTCATAAGAATACTTATGTAACGTGATAATTATAAATAAATAGCATATTATGTATAAATGAATCATAAAATAATAAGTATAAATAAAGAACATAATACTTAAAAATAAATATAACATTCGTTATTTAACGAATTAACGTCGAATAACATTCGTTATTTAAAAATAGCACAATTATTTTAAATAACGAATGTTATTCGATTATTACATATATAATAATAATTGTATTTTTATATTATATTGCTAACTAGCACGGGTGAATTTAAAAATTAAACAATGCAGACTGAAGGATAAAGAAGTGTCTAATGAGTTAATTTTACGTGAATTGTAAATTAAACAACAGCGACAAAAATTGAACAAAAAAAACATGTTCGCTAAATTTTAAGTCTTTAGATATAATAGCTAAACTTTATTATTATTTTTTATTATTATTTATGACATCCCGTAACTTTCTTGTGGATCGATTTTTGAAAACAACCTACGTGTTCAGAAAAAGTAACACATTGTTACAAATTTTGTGTAATAAACGCTTAAAATAGTGTAAATAATCTGTATCTGGATGCGTAATACATTAATATTACTTTCTGAAGCATTTATTTTACGTTAAATAGCTGATACCCGCGACTTCGTCCTCGTGGAATTTAACAAAGAATGTTTATTCACTTCACACAGTTTGCAAAAACTTAATAATTATGTATTCTACGTAAAACAATACCTATGTTATAAGTATAATGTCCTTCTTCTACTTTGTGAATCTATGTTTCTTTTCTGTTTTATTTTTTCTTTGTTTTTTGTTGAGCTAGGGGCGGAAGAAACGCATGACCTTTGGCACTGTCGATGGGGCGAGAACTAAAATTTTTAGGATCAAAATAGGTCTATGTAGCAGTAGGAGAGTATTTCTCAAACTGTGGGGTGCGCCCCCTTCATGAGGCGTGATAATCCTATGAGGGGGTGCGAACCTATTGAAAAGTCGAAAGATTTAAGCAAAATAATTAATTTACTGAAGGAAAACAAATAAAACACATTCCAGCATAGTAAAAAATAAAATACACATTTAAACTGATATAATACACTTATATAAATATATCATTACTGCGCAATGTATTTTATAATTAATTTAACAGTACGAAGTACAAGTTTAATAATTGCAAGTAACCCCATGGGCTTGTCATACGTAAAATTATATGCAAAATTTAACAATTCTCTTGATAATATGTAGGGTTTATAAATAAGTCCTCAAATGCAGATTAGAAACTACGCTCCCCAGTGCCACCCTTTAACACGTATGGGGTGTATTGGGGGTGGGGTAGAAACAGAATAAATAAGCAAATCCTCTGAAATATATAAATCGTTCGCAAACACTGTCAAGATCCTTTTATTGCATTCCAAAGCCTTCGGAATAAATTTATGGGTAGCATTTCACAGTAAAGATCGTACTTCGGAAAGACGTATTTTTAAGTCCAGAAAATTAATACTTTGGCTGGGCGAGGCGTTTATATACGTCGGTGGCCCATAAGAGTTTAAAGTCATATTGTAACTTTAGTGTCAAAGTATAGCATTATTGAATTGAGTACATTGTTATTGTAGGGAGGGGGGCGCAATGAAAATGATGATGAGGCAGTGGGTCGCGTACATTGGAAGTTTGAGAAGCACTGCAGTAGGGTGAAACGCGAACACAAACGAAGCCGCAAGGAAGGGGGTGAAAGAGACGCATGATCTTAGACAATGCAGTTAAGGCCTGCAAAATCATTTGGATCAAAAGACATGAACGGGAAATGTCGCGAGTGGCAGTAACCTAATAAAACAAAAAATGTTGATACAACTGCTAGAAATTGGTGAGACAGAATGCTCGTGAAATAAAATAATTGCTATTGAATAAAAATAATCCCCTATTGAAATAAATAATCCATATTTAACTCGGATATTGCTCATTATTTCATTGGTTTTAATTTTATTTTCTCGGAACCCTAAACTTTTTTTAAATAAACGTAGCCTAAGTTACTCCTTATAACTTTAGCTATCTCCCAGTGAAAGTTGCGTCAAAATCGGTCCAGCCGTTTCAGAGATTAGCCGTAACAAACAGACATACAAAAATTTTAAAAATTAATTTTTTTCATATAAGTAACATATATACTTTTAAATGCATTCAGTAAAACGATGTTAATTTCAAATTAAAAACAGATACTTCAGTTTTATTTATATGTATAGATAAAATAATTATATAATATATACTAGCACTAATAATGAATATCAATTAAAAAACACTGGGAACTTGCAATATTCCAAAATCATCAAGGTAACCATATTGTAATGTTATCGCCCATTTTGGCGAACATAAACAACAACTTGTCGCGTGCCCCGTGATATCAAACTAGTTCCATTGGAACCAACATATTGATATGCATGTTATTCGATATGCCAATTTCATGGTCCGAAGTTATTCAGACGAGATTCTGAAATCCCGTGTCGTATCTTACGCTGCAGCGTTTGGTGATTACTTTCTTTGAATGTTGGATAATGCGATATCTTATACAGATCATTTTGTGGAAGACTTTCTTGAAGCTGTAACAATACCGAGTATATGTAATGGCCAGCATGCTCACTTAACTTTTACCCTATCGAGCATGTTTGAGACACATTCAGACGAAGCTTTGCGGCAAGACCAATGCTTCTGGAAGATCGCACTTCATCAAGAGTGAAACTACTTTCCCCAAAGTCTCGTCAATAACCTCATGTCGTCTAGACAGAACAGGCGTATAACATTTTAGTTGTTCGGGGGCGGGGGGAACCACACGCTATGTTGAACATCCTGTATTGTTTCGTAACAATCTGTTTTTTGTTATTCATATGGAAACAAATTGTTGCCCTCAGGCATCATTCCGTGTTCTTTATACCATTCAAAAGAATTGGAGTTCCCATTAAATTGGTTTTTGCTTCTTTTTATTTGTATTGGTTTTCCTTACACCTGTATTCTTTATTTTATGCGCATGCATCACAATTGAATGCGGTTTCTTCCCTTTTTTTGCCTGTTTTCATTATTTAATTTGAGCAGTGTAGATTGAAACAATTAACTCGTAGAGGTAAAGGTAAGGAAAAAAAAATAGAATCTCCACTTTAAAAGAACATTTCGTTTTATGTACATTATATATAATATTATTTTTCTGGATAGATTATTAGCAGATTTAAGTATGTAATGATACTTTACTAAGGTATCCGACTATCTTAAAATCATGATTTTTTTCAAAAATTTACAAAACGTTTTTATGATTTTATTTTACAGGCAATCTTATTAGCTTTATAAAAATACCAAGTATTTTATTTTCCATTCACTAGAACAGAAACTACAAGTGTTAGTTTCCATAGCTTTACACAAGATGTCAACCTTTAAAATGCGTTTTACTCGAAATGTGTTTTTTTTTCGAAAAGATCAAACGGGGACAGTGATTGCTCAAATAGTTTTGAAAATAATTTGCTAAATTTTTTGTGTATGTTCTGTATAACAGTAGAAGTGTTTTGATTTTCAGATTTATCAGTACCTGTTTTATTTGAAAATTTACAGTCATTTATATGAATATAACCACTCTGTTTTTTTAAGCAATTTCATATAATAACTAAAATAAAGGTCTCTAGTTTTTGTAAAAATTAAAATATCTGTTATCCTAAAGGTCATTTCAAACATGAATAACAAAGTAACACATCAAAATTGAAAAATTGAGAATTTGTTCATAAAATGTTTGTAAAGAGTGGGGCACGTTTATGTAATTTTTTGTACAATTTTACAAATTTTTCCCATTTTAATAATAATACATTTTTTTCTGTTTTCAATTTTATGATTTTTTCCTTAAAATATACTAATAAATCTAAAAATCAGAAAAAAATCCCCATATCTCCATCTTTTTTAAAAAAAAGGTGTCACAAGTAGGCGGATACCTTAACAATAAACTGAAGAAAAAATCAAAATTCATATATATTTCAACCTTATATAACTCAAATATTATCCGGTCGCATCTGTACTCACAACCTTTCTTCTAGGAAAACTATAGAAAACTTCTAAAAATGCAAGTATATATCAAAGAGTTTTGAAATATACGTTTATTTATTAGTAAAGTAGAGGTTCTGTTTATTCTTTGTGATATTTTGCATTTTCCTTCTTGAGTTTTAATTCTGCATTTTAATTGAAAGAATGATGAATCCCAAATTAATGATGTATCTACTTCTTCTGAGAGAGAGAAGAGAGAGAAAGAGGAAGCATATTTTCTTTTTCTTCTCTTTAAAAAAATTCGCCTTGAAATATATTTTCATTTTAGCAGGCTGAAAGGCGCGGTTGGTTTGTCGCTGGCCTTCGGTACACAAGGTTACGAGTTCAACCCCGGGTCAAGTCAGTGGAGTTTCCTGATGTAGAAAATTGACAGCGGCCATATTGTATGATAAAACGGCAGGTAAAATATCCCTAGAATGTCTGTTTGGCTTGGGTGCTCTCGGCAAAATTAAGTATCCTGGTGCAGGGTAGCATCATCCCAGAGCTCAGGTGCCTTCCCTCTGGGGAGAAAACTGGACGTCAATAGTACTTCCGGTAGCTGGAATCGCCTATAAGGTGGCGCGCTAAAAAGTGATGCCAGCTCCTGGGGAATGTACTAGGTCTGCAAACTTTGAAAATACCAAAACGCAGCTCCATTAGGTAAAAAAATATTTTAGGAAAAACATTTGAACAATTTTAATACTTCTGCTCATTATATTGATACATTGGTAAATATAAAAGTATAAAACAGTTTTTTTAAAAAAAAAATTCTATTCTTACGCAGGTGTATAAGCGCTTTTAAACTATACACACATTGCGTTTATATTGCAGTACTTGTAGCGCTTTGGAGAATAATAAAAAACATCTAAACATCCCCTTTATTGTTTTGACTGAAGTTTCTTCGAAGTTTTCCTTCGTTCCTTCTAACAATTTCTTAAGGAATAAAAAGTTTTAAATTGGCTATCCAAGACAATAATTCAAGATGTTCACAGTTGAGATGAGCTCTTAGGAAACATTCCGCCAGACTTACCTTCACTGCATATCCCCCCCTTGATTATTCCTTCTTTTTTTCTCCTTCCATCTTTGTTGAAATGTAATGCGTAGAGAGTTAATTTAACAAGAAAATTGTTTGTCGGCGCTAGGTCCTTGACTATTGATCATAGAGGCAGAGAAAAAAAGTTTAAAATCGATATTTTTCAAGAAAACCTTTCCATTTGAGTGAGCTCCGATGGAGTAAGAGCAAAAATATTCTTAAAATAACTTTGGTAGACAACAGAGGGAAATCCAGAGAGAAAAAAATGTTTTTTTACGATTAATTTTTTCTCGCCCTCTGATCGTGAGTGTGATTATACTTATATATGTATACATATATTATATAGTTTAACTATTCACTTGAAAAAAAAATATTTGATTTTTTTTTCTTGAATTTTTATAACTAATATTTGGGAAAGGAGGCATATGTGTATGTATTTTAATTCACTGAAATAAAATTTCAAAATCTTTAAGAATTTGGCTTCAGTTGTTTTATGTTCAGATTCCACATGCACCATTAGCTTTAAACTTTACTTGAAAATCCCTCTCCCCTGTTTTTGATTATTATTTGTAAAAATAATAAAACACTAGTTGAATTCCGAGTAAAAAAATAATAAAAAGTAATTGTACTTTCAAATGTATGGACTGAATTGTTTGTTTCATTCTTTTTATAGATTTTCCTTCCTGTTTCAGTAGAAAAAATAATGCACCAACAAATCTATAACTTTACATTCTTATACATTGAAGTGACGATGTTACAGCCTCAAATATTTCTTCATTAGGAATCATGGGAGAATGGGTAGAAATATCACTCTATGCAAAAGTGAACACTTTAACATATTTTTAGAACAATTAAAACATCATAAAGCCAGAAATTTTAAAAAGAAATATTGATTTCGATCGTTTTTCTATTTTCTTTAATAATAAATATTTTAAAATGCTAAAAATATGTGTTTCAAATAAAATTGCTAAAAAGGCCTTCCTATTCATCATTATGTACGCTGCTGGCCACCGTAAATGCAACGCCCTAAAGTAAGCATGCAAATAACATGAAATTTACAACATGCATTAGTGGAGGTGAGATATGCTAATGATTAGAATTTCAGCGCAGACACACATCACGCACGCCTGTGGCGCCACCTTAAAGTCTCTAATGCATCATGCAGTGTCTGCGCGTACCATTCGACGCCGTTTACAGCAGAGTGGTCTGTCCGCAAGACACCCATTGCTTGGTCTACCCTTGACGCAGAACCAAAGACGTCTCCGCCGTCAATGGTGTGATGAAAGAAGTATATGGGCAGCAGAATGGAAATAAGTTGTCTTTACTGAAGAGTTACGCATCTGTCTGCAACACCACGATGGTCGGATTCGAGTTTGGAAACACCATGGAGAGACGATGCTGAACAGCTGCGTTATGCACCACTAGACTGGTCCTACACCGGGTATTATGGTAGAGGTGGCATTGGTATCATTCTCGCACTCTTCTAGTACGCATTGACGGTACTTTAAAAAGCCAGCGCTACATCTCCGAGGTGTTGGAGCCAGTTGTCATTCCTTACCTTCAGAGCTTGGCCACAGCCACATTTCAACAGGATAATGCACAACCACACGTGACACGCATTGTCCAAGGGTTCTTCGTCAATCACTAGATTGAAATGCTTCCCTGGCCGGCTTGCTCTCTGGATCTTTCACCGATAGAAAACATGTGGTCCATGGTTGCTGAATGATTGACCCAGATTACACCCCCAGCTGCCACACCAGATCAACTTTGGCAACGTGTGGAAGCTGCTTGGTTTGCTGTACCCCAAGAACACATCCAAAGTCTTTTTGAATCAATGCCGAAGCGTGTGGCAGCGGTGATCTCCAGCAAAAGGCGGCTACTCTGGCTACTGATTATGACCGAAACCACACTTCACAGAAGTCTATTAATTTAATCATTTGATACTTGGTCAAAATGTTATCTACAAAATAAATTTTGTTGTTTTGTCTCTTGTCCTTCTTGGAGTTGCATTTACGGTGACCAGCAGTGTAGTTGCTAATCTCCATGTCTAGCCATGTTAGACCAATTCCACGATTTCACCCACTCTCAAAAAATCCAGTACCATTAGAGGTTCTATTTAAAGATCTTGTTTTGTAAGCTTCAGGCTGTCAAGAATGTGTTCTGGAGATACCTATCAGGCAGAACACCTAACACAAGTCGGAAGAACTTTGTTTCCATCCTTAAAAGTCAAAGTGCGGAGGTGACCACTTTGGAAACGAGTTAGAATAGTTTTTTTCCTGTCTACTGCATTGATGGAAAAGAGAACCACCAGGGCGTTTAGCCTTATACCAGTGATAAGCAGGATGAATAGTTTAATGCTTGTTGATGATGTAGGTGGAGTGCAGTTCTGAATAGGTGAAAGGAACCGAATTCTTAGTGCGATGAGCTGCACCTTCCACTTATTATCCATCAATATTATTTAAGCGAATGGCTCTTAATAATTTTGCCTTCACTTCCCAGAACCACTTAGAAACACACATATTATATTCTTTTATCTATTTAATATAAATGACTATTTCTTCACAAGAAAAGAAACATGTTTCCAATTTTGAAGTCTGTAAGTCTAGTTGTTCTAAAATTGGAATTTTTATTTATAATGCCCTTATCTCCTCGCAAATCCCCTTAGCAGTTTATTTGAACGTAACTTGTCATAGAGGAGATATACTCAACAAAAGAATCATGCTTAACAAATTACAAGTTCGTATTCGTTATACTTTTGAACATCTCGTAAAGAGGGAATGAGTGAATTGTTTTTCTCCCATATATATGAAGGGGAACTCAAAAAAAATAACGGGAATTTATTCTTTATTTTGCATTTTTATTGAACTCTACATTAGTTCCCTTAAAATACAATCAATGTGCATTGATCCACATGTTCCAACGCCTTTTCAGCTGCCCAAAATAGTTCTGGAACTCTTAAGGCTCTTTTGATTTCATTCACATCTCTGAAACTGTTTCCTTTCAGACTATTCTTCATCCGTGGAAACAAAAAGGTGTCCGATGGATCCAGACCTTGTGAATAAGGTGGATGGGGCACAAGCCCAATGTTCGTGTTTGTCAAAAACTAGCGAGCCATCAAAACTAAGTGGGCTGGGTCGTTATCGTTAACGTGCTGCATGACGCGATTGGTCCCTGAAAGTTTGACCAATGTTATTTTGACGATCTTCATTAATTGCACATTTGATTGAGGCAATATTTTCGTCATTTATTTTGGTCTAAGGATGTACCGTCTGCAATTGACATGATGATTTGAACGAGGAATCTATTCGTAGACCTAGAATTTTCCAAAGGCCTACCGATAAAAGGTTTGTCGAAGTGTCTCAACGATCTCGGTTGCAGTTTTCTCAACAGAAAGCAAAATTTCACACACAATCATTTTTATTTGTGAATGAACCTTTCACTAATCACCAAAGGGTTTAACAAGAAAGAACCCAAAAGAGCACCAGAAGCAATTCTCTTAACTCAGAACGACGCAAGCTCACTAACGGTCACAAGACCACCCACTACCACCAGCTAACAGCACAACTAAGAACTACAAAGCATTAGCACGTAGCAATTTGATTACGGTGGCTTTTAGCCTCCCCCTCCTCGTAAATAGCCGGTAATACGCGAATTAAGAGTTACGCCTTATCTTCAAATATCGTCTATTCGTCTTCTGTATAAGGAAAAATGGTGAAATTTGATTTTATATGTTGTTGCTATTGACAGGAAAGGACATATAGAATTGAATAGGGATGAAGCTCAAGAGCTGCCGAATTTCACAATCAGGAGCTGAAAATTCATAAACTCATAGCAATGCGGGAGAAAGAGCAAAACATTGAAGAACTTGCGTCCTTAAACCCAGTTCAGTGAGGGGAATTAGACAGAATACCTCAGTTATAAAGAAGAGGGTTACAAAAAAAATTAAGAAAACATAGACTCCAACTATGATAGCCCTTTTTTTAAAAAACAACAACAAGGAATGAAAAAAAATATTAGCATACAATGAGAAATCAAGGAGAGGAGAAAACAAATATTGGAGCTGACCGATCACTTTGTTAGATTTTATCAAACTTTCAACATCAAAATAACTTCGATTTGCTATTTTGTGTATTTAAGTTATCTAAAATTTTATTAAACCGCTTTTTCTAAATTTTTAGTTTGTTTAGTCACCGGTATCACCAAAAAGTAATTGAAATGTATTTATCTGCGAAATCATAACCCGACTAACACAAATTCGACTTAATTGGTTATCACTCAGTTCCACATACCGCGTATTATACTGTATGTACATCAGAGATTTTTTTCTTATTCTGAAAGAAATTTCTCATTGATTTAACACTAGAACATCCGGAATTTCGATTACCCTTGAACGTCCACCGGTGAAGTTTCGACACCGTGGTATAAAATAATTGTATTAACTAAACATTTTAGGGTTTACTGTTCAGTAGGGCTTAGCTGTAAGACTTTGCACAATTCATTATGTAATTAACATAATTTATGACACTTTATATCATTAAAAACTGACGTTGGCATTATGTTTCACGAAGCATGTTGAACCTCTGCTTAGTCACAAATCTGCCAGGAACATCACTGTTAGGTCATCCCTAGCAAAAAATATATCACGATTCACTCGAATATTATCAATTACATGTGCACTTTCTTCAGATGTTTCCACTAGGCATTATGTCTTCACATATATCTAAATTAGACCACAAGACGGCTCATAGCCACACATTCTCAGAAATCTCGCGCAATAAATTGGCAATTTCATCAAGGCTTAAAACTTTTCTACGAGCCATATAAGAAACGCAAATGAATTTTCTTTTTTTTTAATGAGCAGATAATCAAATGCTATGTAACGAAACACATTGACACAACAATTTTAGGAAAATAGACTCGTTTCGGCTGTTAACCCAATAACACACTTCATTCAATAAATGTGTGATAGTACTTTGGGAAGTTTGTTTTACTAATATTAATGATGAACGACAGCTATTTAGGATCCTAAATTGCCTTGGTGTCGAAATGACAGTGGGAAGGAGAACCAACTGAACACAGGCCCCGGTGTCGAATTTACACCGATAGACGTTACAATGGGAACGTAACAATGCTAGGAAAATTAGAGGAAGAGATTATTTACGACATGTAAGAAAACACAAGTAAATGCATTTTTACATAAATGAAAGCCGTAATAAAAAATTATTTTCATTTAAATAAAATAATCTTATCTGACTCTACTATTCACTAAACAACAATAAAGTTTTATAATGAAGTTTGAAACGTTTTGTGTTGCACAAATACAATGGTATAGTATAATTGATTGTTAAATAACTCTGCAATTAATTTTGAAATCCTTTCATATTCCATTTGTGTGCATTCAAGACCAGGAACGTTCTCAAAGGAAGGTAAGTATCAAATTATTCTACTTTTTAATTCGGAGAAGCACCTCATTTGGATCTATTCAAATATTCATCTGTTTCAGAAACTCGCAATTAAAGGGGATCGAAGTGCCTTCGGGGAAATTGCTATCTTTCCGGCCGTCTCACTACTTCCCGAAAGTAATTCGGTGAAAGGGATCGTCAGGGGCCATTAAGGAGGATACCCATCGTTGAATGCGGTTAAGAATAAAAGATAGGTAAACAAATTTATTATGGAATATTAAACCCAATGTTCTTTTGAAGTTGAATGAACTTTTAAAATATGTTTATCAATAGATTCATGACTTAAGAAAAACATCTAATGATTATACAGCACTAAAATATAAATATTTATAGTTTACTGCTTCTCAAACTTTTAAGGTATCCGACTACGTTCGGAACTGTTGCCTTGAAAACGCCTATCATTGGATAATTTTTAAGATATTTAGTGTTATTTAGATTAGAATACATGTATAAAACTTGTTAAAATTATTAATAGGGGAAAAATTATTTAAATCTAATATTTTGGCAAAAAGTGAGCATGGAATTTGCCTTTTTTCAAGCCATTCTCCTTTTAAGGAAAGTGCTAATATTTTTGCATATTTATGGATCTGTAACAGTATTTTCGAAATGTATCACACAGAAATGGATTGATCCATATTTTAATACAAAAAAGGGCAGAAAGTTTAAGAAAAAAAAATATAATTAATTTAATTGGTAAAAGCTCTAAAGGCCTTCTGGTGAATTTTTTCTTTATACAAGCAAAATATTATTATTATAGAAGCACTTTTCATAAGAAGATAATGTTTTGAAAACAGGTCATTCTAACTTCATTTTTGGCCGAAACATTGCATTCAGATAACTTTTTATTCTAATTATATTCTTAAAACAATTTTATACATATCCAAATTACAATAAAATTCATAAAAATAACAATTATTATGGTTTTACTTTGACATCCAACAACAGAATGCCAGATTTGAGAAGCCCAAGCCACTTTTTCCGAATCGCCTTTTTCAATTTCGACAGGGTGTCACAGTACTACATAGCATAGATGGTTGCAATATCCAAAAAGTGCACGCAAAAGTAATCGCATCATCCGTATGCAAAGCCCTGAATTTTGTTTGGAAAACGTTTTAGAGATTATCAAGATGTTTGACAAGCGTCTCAATGTACTTGGTACTTATGTACAAAAATAGTTATATTTTATTTTTAATGTCTCATTCTATTTAGTGACTCTTTCATACACAACTCTGACACTGTTGACGGGAAAACTTATTTTCCATTTCACCCTCGTATGAAGTCCATTCAATATACAGAGGGCCGTTAACCCTCAAATCGGCACAAAGATAAAATACTCTTTTCTGTCATAAAGTGCTTTATAAATATAATATTCTCATCTTCTATAAACATTATTTAGTCGCAAAAAATATCTAATCAAGGATTTTTTTTCCTGAGTGGTGGCTAGACGTTATAGCCACTGCGCACTCAAAGCATTTCACTTACTTTTCAGGACAGAAACAATGAATCATATTACAATAAACTTTTTAAGAAAAATTAACATTTTTGTAATAACTATTTCAATAACAAGTAAATACAAAGAAAAAGTGTAATTAAATAATAATAGAATAATTGTACAAGATAGGATACTTAATATATATATATATATATATATATATATATATATATATATATATATATATATATATATATATAGAATATTTAGAATATACATTGAAATTAGTATGTATCCACACTTTATATTTTATTTAATTTTAGAATAAAAAGTTACAAATAAAGTAACATTTTTGAGAATTTAAACTAGCTATTTCACAAATTTGTTGAGCTATTTTACTGTGGAACTTTATTATATGCAAACGTCTTTTCCGAGCCGAAAAGCTGTAATGAAAGATTTTCGAATCCGAGAATCTTGTACACCACATATTGTAAACAAAGTGTGCTTATATTTCCGATCCTCAACATTCTCACGTGATTGTCCTCTCTCTCGAGTGGAAGAAAAGTAAAATTTTCTTGGTCATTTTTCTGTTCTATGTGGGCAGTGGGTAGAGCCTCTATTTACATATAAAAGCTTTCCAAAAACCTAAATAAAATCTTTTTTTTAATTGCACATGTGCTTAATTCATTTAGATGAGTGAAAAGTATACATAAGACATGCCAAATATTTTTTTCACAGATCAAAAATTTTATTTATAGTAATAAAAATACAATTTGTAGATTTACACTGAGAAAAAAAGTTTCTAACTACCCATCAGAAAACATGAAATGCAAAGAAAGGTACCATCCTTCCATCTGTATTGATTTTTACGCGTTTTAGCTTCAATTAACACATGTGGATTGACTAAATATTCATCACCCGCTTGGAGAAAATTTGTTTTAATATATGACCAGAACTATTATCCACTGCCCACGAAAGGGTTAACCTCTCCTACGACGAAGCTTAATAAAATCAAGACCTATTCTCACTACATGATTTCCACAAATCATATCCCATATCTCTCATCTTTAATCGTATCTGACATTCCTATCATTTGCAACTTCAATCTGTGTGGACACCCCTGGGTTCCACTCTGGACACCAAGATTAATTTGAGGCAAAGAATCACAAAGAGCCATTTTGTATAATAATAACTTGTATTTATTATATCAATTTAAAAAAAACTCTAATAACGTATAATATTACTATGTTACGTCAAATAAAAGGGATTTACCTTTAATATTAAATTAAATTACGAATTATGAAATTAATTAATAATTATGCTCAAGATCAAGTAAGGTTTACCGAAATAGGAGGTCCGAGAAATACACGTACTCGAATTATTAGCTTTCATTAACTTTAACTAATTTTAATAAACTAACGCTTATTTTAAGCTTACATAAATTATATTTACCGCTGGCTATATCAGTTTTCTTGTTCTTCCGTAGAAGAGCAGCAATAAGTCTTCACTAACGTAATCTCCTGGAATCCTCTAAATTTAAGGTTACTGTTGCTGGCTCAATAGCCTTCATTCTGCTAGCTTACAACGCTCGACTTAAATATCCTATTTACTTTGCATATTCCGTTCACCTTTTGGAGTTGATTGGAAATATACGCGAATTTATAAAGACGCCTAAGAATATTAGTGGAAAGGTTCCGTACAGATTCGTCACAAATCCTTCATTAGAAAATAAGGTACTATGTGGGAGAAAACAAACTCAAGAAAAATTAAAAAGCGATATAATTTGAACACTATACATTTTACCATTTACTATTTCTTATCAGTTTTATCTAATGATAGATTATGCAGTAGAAAGTTAATCATCTTCAAAAGATAAATTAAATAAATTTGAAACATTAAATATTGTTTTCTCACATATGAAAATTCCTTTTAATTTCTTTTTAAAAAGTACTAAAAAAGAGCCTTCTTTTCAATAATCCTTAGCGATTCATATATCCCAGGATATTCTTTCAATTAAGGTAATTACGTGCATGTTTCCGCTCAGATTATTTATCGAGAAGAACAAGGATTGTATGTTTGTCATAAATGTGATAGAATGCCTTTTAAGAAGGAAAAAAAAGTATTCGCTAAAAAGTGATCCTTCGGAGAAAAATACGCGCATTTCATTATAACCCACTAATTAATTTCTTTTGAGAAGGTATTTGAAATTTCTAAGTTATTTTAAATAACAAAACATTCTTTTTTTACCTCAGATATGTTATTTTTCCGTGGAGGGATGTTTTTTCATGCGTATTAATTTATTTGTCATAGGATTTGTCGAAGTATTTGTATGTGTGCATCATCTCTCTTTTAAAGTTATTCATTTTTTTATTTAAAAAAAACTGCATTATGATTTAATTTGATGTATATCATTTTCAGTTACACATTATTTAAAACCGAAACTATTTTACTCTAATGTATTCAATAATTCGTTGAAAAATTATATTTGTTCGTTTATATAAAAGGGAAAAATTTAATATATTCTCAGAATTTTCACAAACTTCTTTCAATATTTTTTACTCTTACAATAGTGAATATTTACATACATAGAGATAAATGGATAGATTGTACAGGAATATAAAACATATTTCGTTAATTTTACTTAGAAAATGTTAATGCATTTTAAAACATTAAAACTGTTTAAAACGCATAATTTCTCGAAGGTACTTTTTAAGGTAACAGAACACCTTCGAAGAAATTTTTTGAATTAACCTGAATTTTGCCTGTAAATGCATATTTTATGACCTTATGGGTCTCTAAAATTAGAAAAATACCCAAAAAAAGTTTTGTTAGTATACATTTTTAGTGTCAAAGGGGTATTTTATTAAAAAATAAGCAAAAATAAGACTACGCAAAACATGATAACTGAAAATAAAATAAATATATTGACATTTTGTAAATTGAATAATATAGCATATAACCTTATCTAGGGAATAGACTCTTATTTTGGTAATATGACCATTACGTGGGAAGTTATTGTGTTTCGAACTTCTATCCGTTGACATTTTCTTTAAAAGCTATTGTAATTTTCATTTTATTGCTATATAAAAAAAATTTCTACTCAACACAAACTCTTAAGAAAGGTCTATTCCCTGTATAAGTATTTAAAAAACATACATATAAAATTTTTATTTCATTCAAGCATAATTTTTTGAGATATTGTGTTTTGCGGTAAGAAAAAATGTGAAAAAACTCATTTTGAGAAAACGACAAAAATAACATTAAACTCATATGATCACAAGAAAAACACTTACTTTTTTATTAAAATACACCAGATTTATAATCCTTTCCCTCTTTAACTTTTAAAACACTATTTTTTTTCTTTTTAAGTGCCCTTAAAATTTTTCTGTGTTTCTTTGTTTTGAAGTCTGCGTTATGAATCGATTCACAGATTCTGCATCTATCTAAATGTTTATACACTTTTGAAGAAAATTGTTTAAATTAACCTGAATTTTGCCAGTAAATGCATATTTTATGACCTTATGGGTCTCTAAAATTAGAAAAACACCCAAGAAAAGTTTTATTAGTGCACATTTTTACTGTCAAAGGGGTATTTTATAAAAAAATAAGCAAAAATAAGATTTTACGCAAAACGTGATAATTGAAAATGAAATAAATATATTGACATTTTGTAAATGGAATAATATAGCATATAACCTTATCTAGAGAATAGACTCTTATTTTGGTAATATGACCATTACGGGGAAGTTATTGTGTTTCGAACTTCTATACGTTGAAATTTTCTTAAAAGCTATTGTAATTTTTACTTTATTGCTATATAAAAAAAAATTCTACTCAACACAAACTCTTAAGAAAGGTCTATTCCCTGTATAAGTATTTAAAAACATACATATAAAATTTTTATTTCATTCAAGCATAATTTTTTGAGATATTGTGTTTTTGCGGTAAGAAAAAATGTAAAAAAACTCATTTTGAGAAAACGACAAAAATAACTTTAAAGTATTCTGATTACAAGGTAAGCACTTACTTTCTTACTAAAAAAATGCACCAGATTTATAATTCTCGCCAACTTTGACTTCTAAAACACTAATTGTTTTCTTTTTAAGTGCTCTTAAAATTTTCCAGTTTTTCTTTGTTTTGGGGTCTGCATTATGAATTGATTCCCGGATTCTGCATTTATCTAAATGTTTATATCGCCGTAAGGTAAACATCCCAGGATTTTCTATATTCATTTTATTAAAAACTTTTAGACACCAATTTAATCCTTCATTGAAGTGTATAATAGCATTATACGACCCAAATTTAATTGTTTTGAGCGAAACAAAAACTTCCTTTGGTACTTTTTGCCAAACTATTCCATTAAAACACTCGTTGGCATTTTGTGTGCGTTCATGCAAGCACTTACTTAATATCTGTTTGTCGCATAGTTCTAAATATACTGGTTTAATTTTATTTAAAACATCATTTTATAAACCAGCATATTTTGTGGAACATTTTGTTCCATTTGCCATCCCCCGCTGAAAATAACACCAGCTTTCTTTCCATATTGGGCATTGACCATGCATCGCGGTTTCTTATTACTTGATGCACAGTGATATAACGCAGCAATTACATTTTGCTGCATGGCATTTAAGTTACCGACATTGCTGCGATTGCAATTCCGTAATAGATTGAAGTCTGTCAATAAAAATATCAGTTAATTTGCCTTTACCAGACAGTCCTTTAGTTTTAGTTTTCACAGACGCTAACCAACTCTCTTTTGTACATAGCCAATCCACTCAAACTTAGTCACACTGTTTAATCTATAAGTGTCTTTCACACTCATGAAAGCTTTTGAGTCGCCATCCCCATAATATTGAATGTAATGCAGTCTGCGGTTTTTTCAGATCGAAGAAATATTCGGGAAGCCCCCATAATTTCCATTTTTGATGAAGAGCCTGTGAAATTACACTGACATATGTGGTCGGCTTTTGACGACTCATATTCAAAGTTTCTTGGTATGGTCTGAAGTCTCTTACATGTTGGACAGTAGGACGACATATATAACTTCTATGTCTAACACCTTACCAGTATCCACTGATATTGCAGCAACACAGCCATTCATAGATGTATAGCCTCTTCGCTGCCATGTGCTATCCACCGATATGCCACATTTTACAATATCGGATGATAGATTTTGTTTTTTGTCCACAATCTCAGTAGCAGCTTTTATCATGGATTCCTCAGCTACTTCCTGAACCACTTTTAAAAGCTTTGCATCCTGATTTTGTAAGCAGTTTTGGTTAGTCGAGGCAAATTTAATGTTGATCATAATTTAAATGCCCCAGCAAAACCTTTGCCTATCTGCCGCATGTCATATACTAGCCTGGTATTTATGACAGGTGCACTTACAACTTTTTTGATGAAGCAAATGCAAAAAAAAAAAATCACAACACTTACATTTTAGTGTAAAATGGAAGCACAATCCATATCAGGAATCCTCGAATAGTTCTGCTTTTTCAGCAAAATATTTAGGGCAGCAAAGTTGAGCAAAAAGCTTCCCACAATAAGTTCAAGGTCAACGATTATGTTACCAAACACAGGACCAGGCAATTATTTCTTCTGCAGTTGATAAAATTCATTTCCCAACACCTGACAGTACATTCAAGAACTGCTGAAGTGCTATAATTTTTCGAAGTGTTTGTGAATTTATTACCATAAAATTTCCGCTTGCGCTTTTAGCAATACTTTTAACTATTTTTAAGTTAAAATAAAACTGAATAAAACAATCAAATAAACTTTTTACGCTGTCAATTCTTTCAGCATGAAAATCCAACGCATATGTAAACAAAGTCAAAACAACAAACTTGCTGCCAGGTTTTACACATAAAAAGGAAAAATGTATTTCCAAATATATTTATATTTATTTTTAAATGTTCTATTTTACTTTCTGACTAAATATTTGTATATTAATATAATATTTCATGTCATATACTATGAAAGAGAAACGCAGACAAACAACTCGGCCACTTCCGGTTAGCATTTCTGAAACTAAGTGGGGGTTCTATTTCTTGGGTCCGAGAAATTTATGATTAAGTAATATTGAAAAAGCAGTAACCCGGCTTCTAATTAAGATAGAAACAAAATTTAAACAGATTTACAAAGATAAAAGATTGAACTTTAATATAAGACTAAAAACGAAAAATCGATATTTTGACCAAAAATTGAGTTTTAGAGGTGTTCTGTCATCTTAATAAGAAAAGAATTTGATAATTTGAACTAGATGTCACAATAACTTCAAACGTATTAAATCGATAATAACAAAGCACATAACAAAGAACTTTTAAGATTTTAATAGCTAAATGCGGCATATGATTGTATTCAAGTGTTCATAAAAAAATCAGAAGCGTTTTAAGCAATAAATAACTTGTTAAAAAGTATCTTATTGAGAATTTCTTATGTATAATATAAAAGAGGGAAAAACAATCCCCAAATAAATTACATTAAACAAAAAAAAATGCGAATAAGTATATCTTACAGAAATAACAGTCTCTTAAAAGAATCCTTCACAAATTAAACATCAACTAATTCTTTTTTAACCAATAGTTTTCTTGTAGAAAGGTGATGTTAAGTTTGATGAAAATGCTGAAAAATAATTGGAAAAATAATGATTCGTAAGATAAAATTTATTGTGAGAAAGTTTTTTCTCAACTAAAATGACAGGGTTTACGTTTTCACCCCAAACTAAAGCAAAGTTGATCGCAGTACTTAATTAAAAGAGGAAAAAATGAATAAATGAGAAATGTGATTCATTTTCTTATACTGCTTCGAAGCTACGACTTTATGCACTGTTAAATATAAGGGAACAAATTATCCGGAAGACCCTTGTCAAAAATGTAAAAAAAAAAATATTTCCTCCTCATCCAACTTCTTATACTATCCATCAGTTATTCAATACTGAAATAAAAAGCAACACCTGCACATGGAGAATCACTTATTACAAAACAATGAAGTATTCTACAGTAGGACTTAGAGCAATTATGTATCTGCCGAGTTAGTTTTAAAATATTCTATTGGTTGAATGTCTGAAGATGGAGCTAACTATTTATTTCGCTCTAAACCTGTATCACCGAACTCTTCATCCCAATGAAGTCAAATATTACCATTCACATTGAAAAATACACCAGCAATAACACTCATACAGTAGAACCTGTTTTTGTGCGATCCTTTTACATACCATTTGTTTCCTGCTATTTTTTTTATTAGGTAGATGAAATTCGTTGGCTTTAGTGTCACTACAGTGTTTTCTATCAATGTATATATATACACTTCAGGACACTCTGTTCATTTTTATAAACAGTCCCTCGACATTACCCGTTCAATTGCTTTTGATAGATATATTCAGAGATCCAGCTTTACAGCAAATTGGAAAAGCATTTTCTTAAAATAGATACCAATTCCGAAAGGAGTTTGAAATTCCAAGAAGAGCTTAGATCATGCATATCTAGTTATTGTGACGTTTACAAGCAACTGACCAACCGATCTCCGTCGCAAAAACTTATCACTTACTTTGTGGTGCCAAAAAATAAATCTATTGAAACTGTGTCTTCAAGTGACGAAAGTGATGTGGAACTAATTCATCAAAAAGAAATTCGTGCTTTGGTTTACGAGGAGTAGCAGTAAATTATGTATGTGCATTTGGATAACTTCTTCATGTATGTGGTGGGGAATTAAATGTTTTTAAAATGTCTCTATGTGTTATTTAAATAGTATTTGTTTAGTTTGGAAGTACTTTCTCATCAAATTTGTAAATAGTTGACGCATTTTCTAAGTTCGACTTTTTCCAGGCTGTCTCTCTCCACCACGTAAAAACCATTTTTTTTTTATTTTGCAGAAAAAGTTGTTATACGCTCGCAAAAATCTATAAAATATTTTGAAATATTTTTTTGCAAGTTTTCTGTTTATATAGTTCCTATCGACCGCACAAAAACAGGTTTTCCTATACTTATATTTTGTGTGACATTTGGTGCAATGATTGTAGAAGGATATATATCATGAGGATTCCATCTTAAAGTATCTGACTACGTTCGGAACCGTAATTTAAAAAAAAACGTATAAACAGATACTTTTCATGGTATTTAGTGTCACTTGGATTGGAATACATGTATAAAATTGTTTTAAGGACATTATAACAAAATAATATTTAAGTACAATATTTTGGCAAAAAAGTAGCTTAGAAAGTAGCTTTAAAAGTAGACTTTTTCAAAACGTTCTACTTTTATAAAAAATAAATGCTTCTATAACAATAATATTTTGCTTATATAAAGTAAAGACTTCTCTCTCCGTAGAGTCTGAACTAGGAATTTTGAAAAATTCACATTATTTTCAGAATTACCACCAATTGAAATAATTGTCGGCGTTTTTTTTCTTAAAATTTCTTCCCTCCGTTGTAGTAAAATATGGATAAACCCACTTCTAGGTCATATATTTCAAAAATTCTAGTTCAGCCTCTGTACAAAGGTCTGATCTATATACAGGCAAAATATTATTATAATAGAAGCCTTTTTCATGAAAGGAGAATATTTGGAAAATTGGTCATTCTATGTTCATTTTTTGACAAGATATTGTACTTAAATAGCATTTTATTGTGATAATATTCTTAAAACAATTTTATAAAAGTTTTCTAAAGTAAGTGGAACTAAATATAATACATATTATCCATTTATACGCTTTTGCAAAATCAAGTTTCCCAATGTCTCGTCGGATACCTTAAACTAACATGGGGTAATATTCTTTGAAGTTTTTCATTTAGTTTCACGAAAGTCGATGCTAAAGTTCATTTTTCAATTTCGATTGAAAAATAAAATATCACTCTTTTTCTTTCTGATACAGTTTAAATTTTTGTACTAGCTGAATTAGAAGTATTTGCAATATTTTTTTTTAAAAGTTGCTTACGTCTGTCAAATCCCAAAACAGCTGATTGCCATGCCCCTTTCAAATCAAAACAAAAGACACATGCTACTTTTCAGCCTTTTAAAATAACATAAATTGATTAAAAGTATTTATTTTGATCGGCAAATCAGCTAGGAAAGAAGTCAAGTGAATAATTGTAGCTGTTTGTTTACTTCTTGGTAACTCACGTGCTGCTTTTTTTCGTTGAATATAACGAATTTTTTTTTTAGTTTTCTTCAGATATAAATTCACAATATCTAATTAATATGCCTCGGTTTTTTACCAAAACATTTAAAAGAAGAAAATTTGGAAAAAAATTTAGATTCATCAGATTTTGAGGATTTGAATAAAGGACAAAAACAACCTGCAAGTACGTATATTAAGAATTCTTCATCAAAATCAAAATTAGGTAAGTTTAATGATGCGTATGTTTCTTTTTTAGATTCATCTGAAAACTTTTGTTAAATAATTTATATTAAGCTGTTTTCTAGTGTTTTGAAACAACATGTATTATGTGTACAATGTAAAAAACAAGGTATTGGCATTAAGTTTGGTCGCCAAATTCAGGGTTTGGGTACAGAGTTGTTAATATGTTGTGAATTCTGTGGTCATTTTCAACCACTTCTCAATACCAGGTTTACTAACACTGTGGTTAATAAAAAAGATACAAAAATGTATGAAGTGAATACAAGACTTGCTTATGCTATGAGGTCAGTTGGAAAAGGAGAAGCAGCTGCGAAAGTATTTTGCGGAGTTATGAATTTGCCAACTCCACCAAAGCGGTTTTACGAGTCTTTGCATACACTAAATAATGCGACAGAAAAAGTAGCAAAAATGTTTGTGGAATTAGCTGCTCACGAAACACTATCATTTAAGAGCAGTCAGTCGGGTAAAAACCTTTCAGAAATTGATTTTGAGTTTTTGATATTTCTAAAATCTCCAAATCAAGACCTTTCCAATGATATACCATAGAAGCCATTATATGAATTAGAGGTATTTTAAAATGACTTTTAAAAATTAATCAGCTGATTTACCACGCCCATTTTGACAGATAGAAATGAAAACATTGTCTTTTTAATACTTGGAAAAGGTTCCAAAGCCTCGATTAATTTTTATTTTTTATTACCCAAATTAACTTTAGATAATTGTTTAACTGCAACTGTTAGATTTGCTAAAAACCTTTGGAGGGAATTTCAGATTTTCATGTTGGTTTTAGTAATTGTTATACTTAAATGTAGTCATATTTTACTGAAATTTGTCTTTTCTTTAGTTGAAATCATTTTTAATTAGTTATTCTTAATTATCACTACATCTTCGCATGTTTAAGTAAAGTGTTAAAAGAAACAACATTAAGATTTAGGATTGTGGCCAGGTGAGAAATATCCTCGTAATAAATCTTAGTTTAATTACTCCATCAGGCATAATGAAGATACCCTGGCATGGAAAAGAAAAAGGATTATACTTTGACAAGGTAAGATTTTTTATAAAAATTGTTTTCTAAATAATTTTTAAAATTTTGTTAATTAAATGTATGCATGTACTATGTTTCTTAAATACAATTGTGAATACTGAAGTGACATTTTTGAAATATTTTTAAGTCGATATCATAACAAATTATGACAATTTTCAATAAATTCATAATAATCATATTTGCTCGCTCAACTAAAAGTTTGTTTTTGAAAAAACTAATTAATATATTTAAAAAAAATTCACTTCAGTATAAATATAAGTGTATAATTAATACATGTATTTAAAAGCTTAAGTCTTTATGTTTAATAGTTTCTGAGATAAAGGTATGAGAGGATACATTAAATGTAATGTTTGTTGTCTTTGCGAGAAGCTTGTTACATACTTAAAAATACATAAATTTCATGTTTAAAAACATAAAAACTGTTTTATTTTGTCTGTTTTAGAAATCATTTGTCCAGTTTAGAGTACCTTTTCAATTTTAAAACTTAGAAACTGTCTGCAACAACAAAACCTAATGATATTGTTACGAAAACCAAAGAAAAACTTACGAAACGTATAATCAGGTATTTTTAAATACCGTCTTAAATTCACACCATATTGACCAAAACCATATTGATACATTTTCACATTATATTTATGATGCTTTCTGTTCAAATTTTATATCCGTAATGCATGACAGCTACAAATTCTTTAAAAATTGATACAGAATGTGAGAAAATTTTGATGTTTCATCGTTAACAAAACTGAAATATGCTGTTCTGGGCAATTTAGAACTTTTTTTGTTTGCTATTTTATGCAAAGTAAATTGTAAATATGCTAATGTTTAATAAAATGGGACAAATACATGTTGTATATCATTATTTTTGTGATAAAGTGGCACTTTATAGTGAAAATTCATTTGCTCAAACATGACGTTTTTAAAACTGTATTCATGTTTTTCTCAGAATATAATGTGTGAATGTAATGAATTTTTCCTCCCATATTACTTATATGTAAATATATATATTCATGTGAGGTTCTGGGAGATTTTCCCAAAATATTTGACTGGAGTCCATATATCGTGACAAAAAATGTCACTTCTTTAAAAAGTTCATAGTGATATTTTTATGTTATATGTTTTTGAGAAAACTAAACAATATATTTTAAATATTTCACTTAATTGCAAGTATTTATGTTTATTTATTGTTCAGACAAGTTTTTTAGCTTTAATAATTCAAAAGTTTTTCCACAATAGGTAACTAATAAAAACTCAGATGTGTAATGCTTTTTGTCGTTGCGAGAAGTTTGCTACATGCATTCTCATATTTAAAAGCATAAAAACAGTTTTATTTTGAACTTTTTTAGAAATCTTTTGTACAGTTTAGAGAAAATTTTGAATTTTAAAAATTCTTCACAGATTGTTACATAATTTTTGAAAAATGATGCAAAATGCCAAAAAACATTCGTTGAATATAAAAACTGAAAATTACTATATATATATTTTCTGAACATTTTATGGCTTT
This sequence comes from Trichonephila clavipes, assembly GCA_019973935.1. Classification (NCBI taxonomy): domain Eukaryota; kingdom Metazoa; phylum Arthropoda; class Arachnida; order Araneae; family Nephilidae; genus Trichonephila; species Trichonephila clavipes. The sequence continues at coordinate 837,982 of BMAU01021355.1, read as the reverse complement.
TTCTTTCATATTTTATGTTTAAAAAATTAAGAAGATACTAATGTTTTATAAATTAGGGCAAATACATGTTGTAATTCATTATTTTTGTAATTAAGTGCATTTTTACACTTAAAATACAATTATCTCAAAATGATTGTTTTCAAATTTCGTGTACCATTTTTCATAGAAAATAATGAATGAAACTATTTGCAATTTTTACTGCACATAAATAATATATAACTATATATAATGGAGCTACTTTCTTGGAGATTTTCGTAAAATATTTTGCTCAGAAGCAGTTATCGTAAAAAAATGGCAATTTTCACAAATTTCAAAGCGATACTTTTAGGATGAAATTTTTTGAAAAAATTAAACAATATATTTGAAACATTTTACCAATATTTAAATAAAAAAGCCTCATTGTTATAGAACCAAAATTTGAAGTTTTTATATTTAGCAATTTCTGAGAAACAGGTTCCTAAAATGGCTCAATTTAACATGGTAGGTATAGGGCCTACCGACTATTTTTAATAATGGTAACCCAAATGTTCTTGTAGTTTTAGATGGTACCTGGCAAAAAAGGGACCATACTTCTCTCAATTGCGTTGTTACGGCAGTTAGTGTGGACACTAGGAAAGTTGTTGATGCCGAAATATTATCGAGGAAATGTTCATGCCATTTTAACGGCAACGTACATAGTGATGAATGTTCGTCAAATTACTTTGGAAATAGTGGGTTGATGGAAGTTTAAGGTGCTCTTCGTATCTTCCATCGTTCAGAGGTACTACACAATTTGCGATATACACAATATTTGGGTGATGGGTATTTTAAAGCATACTAAGTAGTTTTAGAATCTAAACCTTATAAAGGTGTCAACATTGAAAACTTAGAATGCGTGGGTCATCTTGAAAAAAGGATGGGTACACGACTCAGGGCATTAAAATTTCAATTAAAAGGAAAAACTCTCGAGGACAAATAATCTCTAGGAGGCCGGAATAGATTGACTGCTGCAGAAATAGACAATTTGCAAAGATACTATGGTTTGGCTATTCGAAACAAATCGGGAAATTTGTCAGCCATAAAACAAGCTATTTGGGCTATATTTTTTCAAAATTTCTCAACAGATTTGAACCCACAACTTGGTTTATGCCCTTTGGCAGATGATTCGTGGTGTGGATATAATAGTTCCAAACTGAAAGGTGATACATATAAATATAAACACAATTTACCTATTGCAATTACGCATTGCATAAAAAAAGTATTTAGAGATATTTCAAGCCCTGAACTTCTGTCTAGATGCTTGCACGGTAAGACACAAAATTGTAATGAAAGCTTGAATAGTGTTATATGGTCCATAATTCTAAAAAATGTTTTGTGCAGTTGGGAACATTAAAAACCGGAGTATATGAAAACCAAATTAAAAGTTTTAGATTTATTAAATATTCAACCTGGATTTCATACATGTCAAGCATTGTAAGAAGCAGATCGTGCAAGTATAATGAAAGCAGAAAAGGCAAATTTACAAAGCAGTTAGAATTTAAAACAGGCAGTTAAAATGTAGACAAGAAGGTGACCTTGCAGATGATCTCATCAATCCAAGTTATGGTTCTGGTCTGTATTAGTTAAAGGTATGATGTTTTTACTTTAAATCGCTATTTCTCAAAAGTGTAAACACAAAAGGAACATTTTTGAAAAAACTGCTAATTTAACAGCTTTGAAATTCTGCACATATATTAATATTGTATAAATAAGTATGTGACATCTCACGCGTCTTTTCTTTAACAAGTCCTTTGGGTTCTTTGGGCCAGAATTAATGGCAACTCTTTTCCAACCAAATCCAAGAACTGAAATGTAAAGAGAAGATGCAAATAAACAGACTTTAAATATCGGATCTTAGAGTAAGCGGGATGGCAATGTAAATGAATGTTAGACAATTGATGTTGGTTTGTGGCAGTTGATGGTTATTACAGTTCGTGTTTCAAGTTTGACTTATTTCTGCGTAACGTTAATTCATATATTAGTACTCGATTAGAAGGGACCCACAAAGCTGCATCCCATTGCATATAAAGACAAGATTGATCTTTACTACAAGCTGTAATAAGGTAGGATTGATTATTTAATGTTAGAATGGAGGATTAGGCGGTTCGCTTATTGATATTGGTCTGAATTGGATTAGGTATTATTATAAATATACATATTGTGTGTTGCGTATTTTATCATCGTAGATTCTCTCATATTAATTATTATAGTTGAATTTTTTAAAGGTTTAAGTTGAATATCTTAATAAAGTCATATTAAGGTAATGTTTGATCCTAATCCTACGCTAATGATGTCGCTAATCCTACATCTCTAGCTCACGCTGATACTTCGAAAGATGTACTTCCAAGGGGAGGAACATCACAAGTATTTCAGTGAGAGATTTTGTTAAAAAAATTATTTAAAAAAAAGTTATGGATTAAAATGTTTAAGAATTTTCAGCGTTTTAAAATTTTTGACGTGATACTCCACATATGAATTTTTTTAAAAAAAAACTAATCAAAATTTTAAAAATTCACTCTTTTCAAATTGAAGCGCAGTATACAGATTAGGTTCTAAGGTATAAAAATCAATTTGAGAGAGATATTGTGTGTGGCGAATTAGATAGTTGTTATTAAAATGAAAAAACAACGCTTCAGCCTGTACTCTTTGTAACTCTGGAGAGTCCATGGATAAGGACCATAGGGACGAATGCACTGCATTATTGTCTTTTAACTCTATTGTTCTTTTAAGTAATGTGCAGCTAGATGGAGACTAATGGCCTAATGGCCAAACGTCAGGTATTTGTATAAACTAAGCTGAACTCAGTGATGCAAGGTTCCCAAGCAAGCTTGATACCCATATATCGACCCACTGAAGAGATGAAATAAAAACTAGATTTATCAAATATCATTGGGTCATGGCCTGGACCCAAACACTTATTCATGTTAATAGTGAAACTTATTTTGGAAAATTCTCGGTTAATCCTTACTTTTCAATGCATTCAACTCAATCAACGTATTCTCGGCAGCTTCTGTCATTTTAAGGAAACAAGTGCTAAGATCGTCTGTGATTTCTCAGATATGTTAAATTTTGATTAATGCATAATTTTTTGACTATCGTGAACTCATAAGTAATGCTAACTGATAAATAAATACATTAACTCAGAGTTTCTCAAACTGGGGGCTGCGCCCCCTAGCGGGGCGTGATAACTCTACAATGGGTGCGCGAGCATATTGAAAAGTCGAAACAAGAGATTTTATAAAAACATTTTAATTTACAGAAATTTTTCAAACGAAACACATTCTGGCAGAATGAAATACACATTTATACTGGTATAATAAACTTATACAAAATGCATTGTGCAGTACTGATACATTTATAGCTAATTTATAACAATACTAAATTAAGAACCATTTTAAAAATTAGCAGTGACCTTATGGGCTTGTCTATATATATAAAGGAGAAAAGCAACTCACTCACTGACTCCTGACTGACTGACTAATCACGATATCTCCGAAACTATTAAACCTACAGATTTCAAATTTAGTTGGCAGGTTGCCTTCAAGGAGTGGGTATCAGCTAAGAACGGATTTTGCAAAGATCGTACCGCAAGGGGCGTTACGGGGGTTAAGAGGCGTTAGAGATAATTATCTCCATTATTAAAGTATTAGATGTACAGTCTTGAAACTTGGTACACAGATTTCTTTCATAAAGTAGATTTTCCCTACATAATGATTTTTACAAAAATCGACCTCCAAGGGGCTTTGAGGGCGCTTAAGGGGCGTTATGCATAATTATTTCCATTTTAAACTATTAGACCTACAGTCTTGAAATTTGGTAAGCAGATTCCTTTCATGGAGTAGAGATCCACTACAAAAGAGGTTTTGTCAAAATCGACCCCCAAGTGGCGTTGTGGAGTATTAAGGGGTGTTATGGGCAATTAAATCCTTTTTTAAACTATTAGACGTAAAATCTTGAAATTGAATAAGCAGATTCCTTTCATTGAGTAGATATCCGATATAAGATGGGTTTTGTGAAAATCCCTTCATAAGTGGCGTTACGGATGCTTAAGGGGCGTTATAAATAATTATTTCCATTTTTAAACTATTAGACGTACAGTTTTGAAATTCGGTAAGCGGATTCCTTTCATAGAGTAGAGATCCGCTACAAAATGGGTTTTGTCAAAATAGACCCCCAAGTGACGTTGTGGAGAATTAAGGGGCGTTATATATAGGTAATTATCTCCTTTCTTAAACTATTAGACGTAAAATCTTGAAATTGAGTAAGCAGATTCCATTCATTAAGTAGAGATTTGCTATAAGATGGGTTTTGTAAAAATCGCTTCCTAAGTGGCGTTGCGGGGAATTAAGGGGAGTTATAGATAATTATTTCCATTTTTAAACTATTAGACGTACAGTCTTAAAATTTGGTAAGCTTTTCATGGTGTAGAGATCCGCTACAAAATAGTTTTGGGGAAAATTGATCAACAAGGGTCACTGAGGGGGATTAAGGGGTGTAATAGATAAATATTTCCGCTTTTCAAATACTAGACCCACCTGCTTAAAAATTATAAGATATGTTCCCTTCATGTAATAGATTTCTTCTTACAAAGAGTAGTTTTGCGAAAACGGACTCCCAAGGGAGTGGGGTTGCGAGCGGTTAAGGCGTGTTATAGAAAAATTCCTGTTTTTGAATTTAACTCATTTACTTGAAATTTGTAAAACACGTTTCTTTAGTTGAATAGAGTTCCATTCAGAATGGATTTTACGGAAATGAACTCCGGGGGAAGCGGGGAGAGTTATTGGGGCTTATTGGTAGACAAAATTCCCGTTTTTGGACTGCTAGGACTTGGTTTGCATGCTTCTTGTTCTGAATCGGAATCCGCTAAGAATGCTCTCAACGAGGTATTCATGATAAAAATTCAGTTGTTTCTCTGTTAGATTTAGACTTGAAATTTAGCATGCATGTTTATTTTATGGAGTGGAGATCCACTGAAAGTTGCTTTCGTGTAAATCCACTTGATTATTAGGTTAAGTGAGCGCCAAAAATCTTTCTACTTCTACTTTAGATATAAATAGAATCTAGATAGTATAATTTCTGTCCTTTTTATATCAAGGGGCGAGAGTGTAACAGCTATAAATATATTTTTCAATACAATCGAATTCTTAATGCTAGATATCAATAATTTATATATATATGTCAACAGTATACATTTATACAACATCGTGAAATACCCAGTGAAGCAGGTTTGTAACTGCTAGTCATATACAAAATATTATAAAAAATTAACACCCATCTCGATAATTGGTACGGTTTTAAATGTCGATTGAAAGCTACACGATTCACTCCCCGATGCCTCCGTTTTTCACGGAGGTGCGCGTAGGGAGGGAGAGAAAAGGAATAAATAATCAAATCCTCTGAGAAATAAGTAAATCCTTCACAAACACAATCAACGTCGTTTTATTTCATTTCAAAGCTTTCGGAAATATTTTATGGATAGCAGTACAGAGAAAATAATATTGCCGCACGCATAAGTCCCGATACCAAGTCCCGATAGCCGAGTTGGCAGAGCGTTGGACTGAACTTCCTCAGGTCTCGGGTTCGAATCCCGGCCCCGGCAGATTTATCCAAAGACTGGAATTTTGTTCTCGTTTTTAATGTATTGTTTCTCTAGGTTCTAGATGAATCCAGATCATTCTTTAGAGTGCATACTGGGTATTTCTCGAATATTCCGAAGTGTATAAAAGCAGAGTTCATCGCCAGTTGGGCATGTTCTCAGTCCAGTGTTGTATCGAGCTCCCAGCGTTAGAATAAATCTAATTGTTTGTTTAATTGAACTGTGTGCTTCTTTCGAACTCCGTGACAAGTTTGGTGGAGGCGCGGGGTACAATTACGTCAAACGTGGATAATAGCGACAACCTTCGCAGGAGCCTCCGGTTAAGAGGATTATCCCCCGAATTCGGACTGTTAAAAGAAAATAGTAGGAAGAGGACAAAAATGCCGACCGAGCAAGCCAAGCCCGCTGTAGTAACACCTTCCTTACAGCAATGGAGGAGCCCATCGACCTTCCGAGGAGCGCCTGGGGGAAGACCCTCTCAAATGGCTTAAAGAGTACGATCGAGTAGCCAACTTTAACAAGTGGGATGACATGATTTGCCTGGCTAACGTTTATTTCTTTCTTGACGGTACTGCGAGACAGTGGTATGTCAACAACGAAGACGCCTTAGATTCCTGGGAAGCGTTTAAAAATGGACTAAGTGGACTTTTCGGTGACCGTCAAAGATATACCAGAAGGGCAGAAGAACAACTAAAATGCCGAGCCCAGCGTTCAGGCGAGTACACAGTCCTACATACAAAGTGTATTAGGACTTTGCCAAGAGGTAAATCCTCTGATGAGAGAAGACGAAAAAGTGTCACACCTAATGAAAGGTGTTGCTGAGGATATTTATCAGGCCCTGTTGACGAGAGAAATCAACGACACAGCAAGTTTTATCAAATGGTGCAACTATATCGAAGATATGAAGCAGAAGAGAGTTGGTCGACCGAGATTTGAAAGGCTTCCAAACGTCGTACCGGTTGCATCCCTGACGGATGAGACTGATTTGGTCTCTCTTATTCGCACAATCGTACGAGAAGAAGTCCATCGACTAGTTAACCAGACGCAAGAATCTTTGGACTCCGATCCCCAGTCCTTAGAAGAGATCGTTCAAGACGAAGTTGAAAGGGTTTTGGCCCCAGTGTCGACAAAACCTACAGAAACTAGACCACGACCAACATACGCCGCTGTAACCAGGAAATACAGAGCTCCTGTTCAGAAATTCCCACCTCAACCAAGAAAAACAGATGTGTGGAGAACGGCTGACAACAGACCTGCTTGTTTCCACTGCGGACGTCCTGGACATGTAATGCGCTACTGCCGAGAGAGAAGGCTGTCTTTGACAACTCTCGAAACCGCCGACGGAACTTCGACGACGTTGGCACTGAAGAAGAAATACGCCGACCAAACTCTTCTCGCCGTTTTACGCCAAGTCCCACGAGAGGCCGATCCCCAATACGTCGTTACAGATCCTCGTCGCCATATCGCCGATCCAGTCAGTCGCCAGGCCGTAGGAGCGAGGAAAACTAAACAGAGCGACCTTCCAAGGAGGTGAGGCCGCTTGTACTGGAAATCCTCCGTCGACCGCCAAGATGACTGGTAACCAACTAGACGTAATAATAGATAAGAAGCCGATACGTGCTCTAGTAGATTCTGGGGCATCGTTTTCTGTCATATCCGATAAGTATCGCCGATTTTTAAAGAAAGTTCTGTTTGCCGATGCCAAGAGCGTTATGCTGAAAGTTGCGGATGGAAATTTTGTTCGGCCGATAGGAAATGTGTTTTACGTGTCCGTATAAACAATCGAGAACTGCCTTTTGAATTTATTGTTTTATCACATTGTAGCCATGACGTCATCCTAGGATGGGACTTTTTAGAGGCGTCTCAAGCCGTTATAGACTGTGGACAAAATGAACTTGTTCTAGAAGACATCTGTCGAGACTCCACAGCGCCTGACGCCTGGAATTTGTATGCCACCAGAGACTATACACTTAAGCCGCATTCTTTAACTAGAATAACAGTATCAGGATATCAAATCCGAGGAGACATAAATGTAGTTCTAGACGGCAGCAAACATTTGCTCTTCGAGAAAAATATTGCTACACCGTCCATGGTATCCACATATCGTAACGGAAAAAGTGATGTCTGGGTTACCAACCTGCAGTTCGAAACCAAATCATCCCTAGAGGAATGTGCATAGGCCAAGCTGAACCACTAAATGAAGGGCATCTATGTGTTTTTTCCGACACATCAGGTTGCTTGGATGACCAGCAAGAAACTTCGGAGTCACAGATGAATTGTTCGGTAATGATGTCACCCGAGTTAAGTGACGAACAGAGAAACAAGCTATCCGAACTACTCCGGAAATTTTCTGGGCTTTTCACGAAGACCGACAAGTCGACAGCCGCGAAGACGAATGTGAAACACAGGATTTTTACTGGTGATCATGCTCCAATCAACCAACGAGCCTACAGAGTCTCGCCGACTGAAAGACGCATCATTCATGAAGAGGTTCAGAAAATGCTTGATGAAGGTATCGTCCAACCCTCTGAAAGTCCTTGGTCATCACCCGTTGTGCTCGTAAGAAAAAAGACGGTAGTTGGCGTTTTTGCGTCGATTATCGCAAGTTGAATAGCGTCACGAAAAAGACGTTTATCCTCTGCCTCGTATTGACGATACGCTCGACTGTCTGAAAGGTGCCAAGTTCTTTTCATCCATGGATCTCCGATCTGGTTATTGGCAAATAGAAATAGACGAAGCGGATCGTGAAAAGACGGCATTTATTACCCCCGAAGGCTTATACGAGTTTAAAGTCATGCCGTTTGGTCTCTGTAATGCACCTGCGACCTTCGAGAGAATGATGGACAATTTGCTACGCCATTTTAAATGGACTATGTGTCTTTGTTACCTAGATGACATAATAGTGTTCTCAGAAACTTTTGAAGACCATCTTATACGATTAAGACTTGTTCTAAAATGTCTTCAGGAAGCTGGTCTTAAATTAAATTCAAAGAAGTGTCTTTTTGCTACCCAAGAAGTAAAGATTCTAGGCCATCTTGTATCTAGTAATGGCGTTCGTCCCGATCCCGACAAAATAAAAGCCGTAAGAAATTTTCCCACTCCAAAGAATATACATGACATACGAAGTTTTCTTGGCCTTTGTTCATACTTTAGAAGATTTATTAAAGGTTTCTGTTATCTCGCCGAACCTTTGCAGTCGTTGCTGAAAAGTGGCGTGGAGTTTCATTGGGGTCCTGAAGAGGTGGAAGCATTTAACAGTCTTAAGAAAGCACTTACTTCGGATCCAGTATTGGGGATGTACGACGAAAGAGCTTCTACAGAAATCCATACTGATGCAAGCGGGTACGGTATCGGAGCTGTCCTAGTACAAATTCAGAATAATGTCGAGAAAGTTATAGCATACGCTTCTAGAACTCTGACAAAAGCCGAAAAGAATTATTCCACCACAGAAAGGGAATGTCTTGCCATCGTATGGGCTACCAACAAATTCCGGCCGTACATATTCGGAAAACACTTTACTGTTGTAACTGACCATCATTCCTTGTGCTGGCTCATGAATTTAAAGGATCCTTCAGGAAGGCTTGCCAGATGGGCCCTCCGACTTCAAGAGCATGATTTTGACGTAAAATATAAAACCGGTAAGAAGCATAGTGACGCCGACGCTCTTTCGAGAAATCCAGTGGAAGAGGAAACGGAAACATCAGACAAATTTTTAGCAGTCACGACAGTATGAACCTTGCGGTGGAACAGAAAAAAGATCAATACCTTGAGAAATTAAAACTTTTGAGCAACTCATCCAAAAACGAAGAATTCAGATTCATCGACGGTATCCTTTGCAGGAAGAATTTTGATCCAGATGGAAAGTTGTGGTTACCAGTCATTCCTAAACATCTACGAGCAGACATACTAAGGCACTTTCATGACGCCCCCACCGCAGGACACCTTGGTTTTGCGAAAACTTATGACAGGATTCGCAAGAGATTTTACTGGCCGGGAATGTACCGAAATGTCGTTCGGTATGTCATGCATTGTCGGGAGTGCCAAAGGAGAAAATCCGTTCCTCAACGACCACCTGGACGTTTAGTTCCCATCCCTCCAGCTATAGCTCCTTTCCATCGCATTGGAATTGATCTCCTTGGGAGATTTCCAAAGTCTGCTCATGAAACAAATGGATAATAGTCTGCACGGATTACTCAACGCGATATGCAATAACAAAAGCCTTGCCGACAGCCGAAGTCGACGAAATAGCGAAGTTCTTACTTGAAGAAATTGTCCTCAGGCATGGAGCTCCTCGAGTAATTATCACAGATCGTGGAGCCGTCTTTCGATCCAGACTTGTTTCCTCTCTCGTCGACTTGTGTAACATTGATCATCGTTTCACAACGGCGTATCATCCCCAAACAAATGGACTGACGGAGCGCTTCAATAAGACCTTGGCCGACATGTTGTCAATGTATGTGGATGTAGAGCAGAAAAATTGGGATGAAATTCTACCATTTGTAACCTTCGCTTATAATACCGCTAAACAAGAGACCACAGGTTTTACGCCGTTCTATTTACTTCATGGTCGTGAAGCGGAAACGACACTAGATACAATGCTACCATTCTGTCCTAACGATTTTGATGACAATAACATCACCAAGATAGCAGCCAGAGCCGAAGAATCACGACAGCTAGCCCGAGTGCACACTCTGAGAGCTCAAGACAAAGATCGTCGACGTTAAGATTCCAAACACCAAATGGTATCCTACGCTCCCGGAGATCTCGTATGGGTTTATACTCCAGTGAGAAAAGTCGGTCTCTCCGAAAAACTCTTAAAAAGGTATTTCGGACCGTATCAGGTGCTACGCCGTTTATCAGCCGTGACTTACGAAGTACAAGATTTTGATCCTGCTTCACGAAAAAGAAAACTAAGAGAAGTTGTCCATGTACTGCGTATGAAACCGTACCATGATCCCGCCGAGCAAATCGAAACCGAGGATATTCCTCCCAAAGAATCATACAAAGGACCCATCACTCGTTCCAGAATAAAGACCCTTGAACAAAATGACAGCGGGTCGCTGTCTTCTTTTTGAGGGGAGCAATACTGCACGCATAAGTCCCGATACCAAGTCCCGATAGCCGAGTTGGCAGAGCGTTTGACTGAACTTCCTCAGGTCTCGGGTTCGAATCCCGGCCCCGGCAGATTTATCCAAAGACTGGAATTTTGTTCTCGTTTTTAATGTATTGTTTCTCTAGGTTCTAGATGAATCCAGATCATTCTTTAGAGTGCATACTGTATTTCTCGAATATTCCGAAGTGTATAAAAGCAGAGTTCATCGCCAGTTGGGCATGTTCTCAGTCCAGTGTTGTATCGAGCTCCCAGCGTTAGAATAAATCTAATTGTTTGTTTAATTGAACTGTGTGCTTCTTTCGAACTCCGTGACAATATCGTACTTCGGAAATACGTATATATACGTCCGTGGCAATTAATGCTTTGGCTGAGCGAGACGTTTATACACGCCGGTAGCATTAGAAGTTAGAGCTGTCTTGCAGCTTTAGCGGCCATTCTGCATTCAATCTATTGCATTCATGTTGAGGGGGGCGCGAAGAAATTTATGATTCAATATTAGATGACAAGTATTGAAACTTTGAGAAGCACTGCATTAACTTGATCTGATGTTTACGGATATTCCTTATGTTCCAACGACATCGATTCCTATTCTAAGGTTGGGTTGGAGTCACACTCACGAGTGCGGTACTCACGGAATTTGGTAATCAGGCCTTGGGGAACCAATAGGGAAACTTTTGCCGATGTTTCACATCATTCAAAATTCTCCCCTATAGTAAAAATTGGGAAATGTGGCCCACATCCCACCACTTCTTCTCTGGTGTCCTGTTTTCTCTCTATGAGCATCCTTTTAGTTTATTTTAAATTGTTATGGATATAAAAGAGAAAATATATATACGAATTGAATTATTCTCAATCTAGTATAGGATCTAATAATCCCAAACTTCACCCCTCGCCAGTGTCGCCCGAATACAGTGCACGTTTCTAGTATGTGAGATGAATGTGTTTCTACTTTAGGAAACTGAATTCATTATTTTTCTAATGGATGGAATGAGCGGTAAGACGTGAGGCTGAGTAATGGCAAGGAGTGCGATATGGGGGGTGTAGTTCCGCGTTTGGGGACATACCATCCTCAGTGGCGTAACGTACAGCCCTGCATTACCGGGGAAGGTCTCCTAACCTGGCTGCCGCCAAATGCCTGCCCTGTGTAAAATCCAACTGGGGAGCCCAAAATCTGACTGGGGCCCAATGTTCTCCGTTACGCCTCTGGCGATACTGAAAAAAAATTGTAAAATTTATTATCATATTGTTGTGTTTTTATGTTATATTACATTTAGCTTCAAAATGTTGTTTAATTGGCTCTAATTGAATAATATGTGTATGTAACCCGTACATTTTTTTATGTATGTGTAAAAATTATATATAAATACAGTTGTTTTTGCATTTAAAATTTTATCATTCGAAAAAAAAGATGACGGTTTTTCCTGCAAATAGACTTCTTTTAATGTTGACGAAACGTGTCTGTTTTTTTCAAGTCCTTTATTAAAGCCACGCACGTTCGTGACATTTTAGTTCCGTTTGATTCGATTTTCCACTCAAATGATCAAAAACAACTTCCAAAGTCCTCCGAATTCGATAAGTTCTCTCTCTTGATGACTTGTATCGAGCGGTTTCGGGTGTCTCCCCGCGTAATATGGGTGTCAAGTGGCGCGACCCAGAGCATTCAATTGGGGATGGATCGGGATCTATGAAACATAAACAAGGGGGCAACCGTTTTCATTTCGACACTCTCAGAATCAGGAGCGCACACAAACATTTTTCAAGGGGAGGGTCTAAAGTCCATGATTTTAGTATCATGCTCCAATACGCCGCCCAACATACTATTTTAATTTGGTTCATTTTCATGGACAAAAACAATACAAGAATAATTATTGAATAAATAGTTAGGATTTATTAATAACAAATACATAATTAGATTTTACGTAATATATACATAGGGTTAAAACCAATCGAAAATAAAATCAAGGGCTATGGGGGTGTCCGTACCCCTAGGACACCCCCTTTGTTTGCGCCACTGCTCACACTATAAGATATCCGTATGGATCAGTCAAAATAACTGAATTCGTTCAGTTGGCGAAAGACGGTTTAAAGGGAAACTACTTAGATGAGACTCAAGACGAGATTCTCACCAAGTATCCCGCATCGATCTTTGAGGGAAGAATTGTACTTTTTTCATGCTCCGCACTGATTAGCTTCCGAGCTCATCAAAGCTCATCAGACGGCGCTGATCAATCGAGTGTGGATGTCGTTCATTGATTTCGCGATGACAAACACAAGTTCGGCATCGCTTCCAATCTAATGATGCGTGAAAACTCAAGACGATAGTTTAACCTCAAGGGAATTTGAAAGGTTTTACTGAAATAATAGAATAAATTAATTAGGTGGTTTACAGTTATAAATAGTTAATTAAGCTTCAATTGAATAAAATAAATGTTTGTTAGGGAACATTTAATGCTTGTAGAGCAGTGCATTAAAAATGTATAGAAATATGTTATTCTTATGAATGAACAAGGAGAAATAAACCGCGGCCATACTTTTAAGAAGTCTAATAATATTTTTCACGAGCTTTATTTGAATGCATCCAAAGTATGGCTGATGCTAGATGCATCTTTATTGCATCACAGCAAAACATATCTATAGGTATGTTTTCCATTGGTATCAAGTTTTGTAGTTTGGAGGCTAGTTCTTTTGAACCCTCATCTTTTTTCAGGATATTTTGAGCGACATTGAAACACTTCCAAATTGCCATTTTTAATAAGTAATATTTAAAATTTGAAATGTAACTCGTGAAAATTAAAATTATTTTGATATGAATAAATTTACATACATAAAATAAAATTAAGATAAAAATGGATGAAAAAAGCGTGACTCAGAAAAACATTTTCGCGATTGGAGTAGGCGGAGTAATGCCAAGCCAATCCGTTTGTAGCAAAGGAGTCCGAGTCATAGAAAAAAAAATATTTAGATATAAAATTTTAAAATGTGTTGGTATCAAATGGAACTACTGTAAATGGCTGACCAAAGAGGTCAGCGGTCTAAAGTAAAATAAGTTTCGTGTAAAATCATTAAGGAGATTTCAATTTCTGATAAAAAAATATCAACATATTACTTATGTATTAAGCACAATAGTTAAAAGAAATTAACTAAATAACATAAAAATATGTGTTTTCATTGTGTATAAGTCAAATTTAATCCTTATTCTCTATTTTAATATACAAATATTCAATGCACGTATTTCAATTATGAAGATAAAACTTCAGAGTATTACCTATTCAAGATTATTTTTTTCAAAATATATAAGCTTATATTTTTTAAGAATTTTTTAGAATGAATTTTTCAGCCTATCAAAATTGTTTAGCCTTTAAACAAGCTAAATTTTTTAGGTCATTAGGATAAACCTTTATTTCCCATATTTGCTGGTGAACTATAAACTTGATGAATATCACAAGAAAACAGATTATTTAAAGATTTATTTAATTTTGTATATTTTAGGAATTATTGTTTGAAGTTCATTTGAATTATTGGAAATATTTTGAGCGTTTCCATTTAATCATATACAGTGAAGTATGTTTAGCGTGAAAACGCTTAAGACGAAATATCTGATAACACGAAATAATACAACACTCCCGACAAACTACTATATTTTCCTGCATTTTATTTCTCTTGGCAAGAAACAAAAATCGCTTCACCCGAAAACATTGTCCTTCTTGAGAAGGAAGCCAACACTTGACGAAACCTTTGACAGCGGCATTTCTGTCTAATCAGACTGTCCTACTGCATGATGGGACGACTCAGTCGATGACACAGTCCCAATCATGGGAAAGATCCTTCATGCACATTCCGATGACGGAAATGAAAAGAATGATGCAACTACCTATCCGAAACGAGGAACGTTTTGAAAAGTAGGCGCAATTATTTAGACACACATTCCAATGGCGAAATGAATAACAAAATGGACTTCATAGAACAATTTGCTGTCAGTTCGATGCTGAAAAAGAGAACGCAAGGGAAAATTACAAGATTATTTTTTAAAAATTCAATAAATGTTTTGTTTTTCAAAAAAAACTTGAAAAAATTTAATTTTAAATTTCATTAAGTTTCTGAAATGGTTTTTGTTTCATTGATTTTTATTAAATGCATGTATATATACATATCTATGTAAATAAAATGTTCTGTAATCAACTTCATTTTGTTGAATATAACTTTTTTAAATATCTATTAACACGAAAAAATATCTGATTCCCTTCAGTTTCATGTTTAATGATGTCCACTGTATATTAATATTTGTATAACAATTTCCGCTTCAGTATATTGTTGATATCTGTTAGATAGAAAAATATTACAAAGAAATACTGTAATGGAGGAGCTTAGCGCAAGCACTTTAGTATCATAAATAAATAATGATATTCTCTAGGGTTTGTTACAAATTAAATGTGAAGTTAAATACTTTTTGGACAATGTGTATGTTTAAATGAAGATTTGCTCATATTTCCTTTTTAATTTCCTCTGGGAAAATTATTTGAATAATGTAATGGTTCTTTTGAAAAACACACATTGTTGAATAATGAAATATGTAAATGTGTTTTAGTTTTACTCTTTTGAACTATTCCTGGCTACAACACCAAAAAACTGTCCGCTGTGAATAGGAGAGAAACCCTCTCACCTGAGAACTAATTTTAAGTAAAATAACCCTATTTATCTTTGCACTTGTGCATTTTTCTTCTTTCATCTTTTAAAAAATTCTATGGTTCACTTTGTAAACATTTTTGCCCATTAATATGCAGTTAATTAAAAGGAAAACACCGTTTTTTCATTTAATTTCAGGGCCTGCAAGAATACTGCTTCCATATTTCATTGTCCTGAAAGAGATGTCCACTTATTTTGATACTTTAACACTTTTGCTGTTGTTATAACTCAGCTACTTACACTTTCTAGAGAAAAAGTAAATTTATTTAAAAAATTTATTTCATATGAGAAGTTACAGAATTAAAATAAGCATTTTTTTAGTTCAATATACAGGCTGTTCGTGACCAAACTGGAATATTTGGAAACGAAAGATCTAATTTCTGGGCAAAATCTGCAATCAAGCGGGAGAATTGAAATTTCAGTTAATATTCCAAAACCGTTCTACAAGGGGAAAAAACCTGAAAAGAACGTTGCCATTCACTGGAACACTCAATACACGAAATCAAATCACACTTTTCCCACAATGAATTTTTTCCAACCATTTCACAAAGATGTATGCGATCCCTTTCTTTCCAACTCTAAAATCGCACTGATAGTTTGAAAGTGTACCTCAATAGATTTAACCTGTGTCTTTCCAAACCTTCTGACTGTAGTGCTGGTGGGGAGCAAAGTGTGGAACATTTTTTATTCAAAATTTAAAAAAGAAAGCAAATGTCTGATAAAGCCAATCTGCATGCCCTTAAAATCAACCGGTTTCCTAATTTTTTCACCTCCATCAAGCCGTTTCAAGTAAAGCTTTGTTCACTTTTTTCTGTATCTTCATTGATTTGATTTTGTAATTTTTTGCATATTTTTCATTTCTCTATTTTTGTAACTTCATTGTATTGATTTTGTTTCTTAGTATGTTTTATTTTGTAATGTATTTTTTGTCTTTGTAACTTGTTTGTTTTTGTCATTTCATTATTTCGTAACTTTTATTTTGTAATTTTTTTTGTTTTATTTATCTTATTTTATTTGTTTTACTTACTTCTGTAAGCCCCATGTGATACTTGGGGTGTACCGGAATTATTTTATCTGTCTTCAGAAGTAAAAAAAAAATAGTGGCTGTCCCAGGGGGGATTTTTGGGACTAACTTTATATGAATCATCACTAGATTTCTGATATGGACAACAGCCTATGGTCGGAAACATTTTCATTCGGCCCTAGATGGCGTTGTTTGTAAGAATATTGGAGGAAATAAGCATGTATTACCGCAGCCATTTAAACTGTTATCACTCACAGAGGAGTATGAAATGTTTTACGACTACCAAGCTGGTAGGTATGCATCTGATCAACGGGTTGATAGACGGAAATGCGCAAACAGCAGAAAGAAACAAGAAGTTGTCCCTTAAATTTTGTCCCAATAAAGCTGGGACCTCTGTAGAAGCACCTTAACAAATTCATTTCTGTTTTTCGGTTAGCTATTTGCTAATCATTATTGCATTTTAAAATTGAATTTTGCGGTAATTTACATCCATGTGTATATGTATAAATATCTACCATAAAAGCTGGGGTATAACGCACTCTTGGAACACATAAACTAAATTCGAAATCCGCGGATGCGCTTGTATCCCCGGGTGTAAACATGAGAGGTTTGAAAACAAACAAAATATGTGCATAGAAAAAAATTAGACTGTTACATGTATGAAAATATGATTCATCTTTAAGAAATTACATTTTTTATAAACTTAAGAGTTAGTAGTTCTAAAAATATGCTATTTTTTTCCCTAAAGCTTAGAGTAATACCTCGAAAATCATGACTTCAAAGCATTATGCACGTCCATTTCAGGTTTTTTCATAAGAAATAGGGTGTTTGGCGAATGTAGCTAAGAAACAAACATTGCAAGTAGAAGTGGGCCTTATGCGCAGTGCGTATTCTAGAGTGGATTTTTGAGAGGCATCATCCTAATGTTTTCTTCAACCTGTAAAACATCCGTAAGTTTTAAATTAGAGATGAAAAATAATCATTATGAACTTTATACAATGTTGAATGAAATAAATCGCACGAGGGGTAAATCTAAATAAGAAAACATTTTCTTCTACTTTGATTATAAACTGCGTGAACCTTTTTTTTTCTTGCAAATGAGTACATTTGCATTTTAATAGAATAAATAACGATCCAACGATATATCCTTCTTTTAAACAGAATCTAAAAAATACTGTAAAATTTTAATGACCTTGTTTGCAACATATTTGCTTAACTGATGGATTCGCTGAAAAGAGAAAAAAGATTTTCCTCCTGAATTATTAGATCTATAATTCGAAACCCTAAAGGGTCTTTAAAGTTGATTTAAAAAAACTCATCACAACGGAATCCCAATAAGGTAACAAAAATTACTACTTTAAAAAACATACACAAAGCCTCTTTTAATGATTTTTGATCTGATCAGTGAGTTTCTTCAAATATTATAAGAATTAAAATAATTTTTTTAAACAAAAGTAAGCAAAACGTTTTGCATATACATGTACTTGTAGAGATCCGAGAATTATAGATATATGACTCCAATATTATTTTTACTTTTTTTCCTCGAAATATAAAATTATAAAAATAAGAATTATTTGTGTTTCAAAACTCAAATAGCTCAAAATTGGAAGTGTTCACTTTCGTCTTCTTATTTTTCTTTATATGTGTTTAAACGAGAAAATTCTTTCTTCTTGCCAGGAGGCGGAAAGACACCTAACGAATTAAATTTTATGGAGATTAACTTACACTAGTGTGGCATTATGAAAAGTATTACGCTTCTTAGATAAATTCCAATGCTTCGAAATTATTCTAAGTAGTTCTAAAAATGTATTTAATGTAAAGCAAGTATAAAATTAAATGTAAAAGCTCTTGAATGAATTTCGATTCCTTAATAGTTTTTCATATTTCATTCAGCCATTCAACAGCTTCCTAAACTCATACTTTCAAATAAAGAATTTTCTAAATTCTTAAATTAGTTAACAACAAATAATTTGATTTTTATTTTGATTCTGATTATTATGCATAATAAGCTTATCAGTTTTTCAAGTATATAATTGGATCAGATGAAGAAATTATTATGATCATACATTTTGGCAATCGAGGTAAGGTATTTTATTTAAACATTAATACTGGAAAGAAAAAAACTATTCTTACTTGTTTTATAACATATTGACAAAAAAATAGTTTTCCCTCCATCTTTAAATTTATTTGTTCTTGTTAATTATTTGTGTTAGACGGTCGACTCTGGTGGCTAAGAAGTAGCATCTCCTATTAGTTAGCCTAAGGTTGCGGGTTCGATCCCGGCTGGAGGTGGTATATTTTGTGGATACGAAAATCACTGTCACGCATGTCACATGATTATGTGGCATGTAAAAGGTCCCTTGAGTATCAATTTGGCATTGATACTCTCGGCAAAATTAAATCATGGCAATATTTAGCATACGGTGAGAGCTTGAACTAAAACTAATTCAAGAGTCCAACTTTTTGGTAATAAGGTCGCCATTGGATGGTGCCACCTTAAAATGGTTCAGAAAAGGCTAAGTTGCTAAAATGAGCAGCCCCATTTATAAAATATATATATTTATCCTTATTTCAACTTACTCTTTTTTTTAAACTTATTCTGCTTAAAACAATCCCTTTGGTAAACTTTTGTTTCCTTTGTCTCACTTTGGCGATGGTTTCGATGCGCAAAATATGGCGCATTATAAATGGATTTACGTAATCCTGATAGAATAGCCAGTTGATATCTTGAGTGAGTGTATGATGACATCGTACTATATAGCAATGTAATGTCTATTGGCGACTTATCTCGTAATTTTATACCTCTGTCAATTGATGAGAACAGCACCTGAGTTAGCACTCCCCTCTCCAAACTACCACACCCTGCCAACGATGTACTTATGATGTGGATAAGCAAGTGAAGCTGTCATCCTCCCATAGAGCTTCTATTCCAATTTCTGAAGATACCCTCTCCTAATTTCAGGAGTTTAAAATACCAAAATGAAAGATGTAGATACGGGTTCAATTGCATTTTAAGCCCTAAAATTATTTCGTTATTAGTTTTGATTTCTAAATTTCAGCAAAAGCGATTATTCACAAATAAGCCCTTATATCTAATTTTTTTCCTTCAAGAAGTTTTGACAATTGAAATGGTATTGGAAACTTTTATTTGCAAACAGGATCAGGGGCATTTTAGAAAAAAAAACAAATATATCTAGCACTTTTACTATGAGAGTAAAAAAATATTGATATTGACAACCACTTTTATTACTTTTGATACTAAAATCCTATTTCGTGGAAACGCAAAGGTATAAGTCTTAATTTAATTCTGTATGTCTTGCTCAGTGCTTTTTTGACTTTGTAACTCCATTTCTTCAAATATATTTTTAAGTTTGGATATATGGAAATATGTAGGCTTCTCATATATGAATTAACACGCTTGCTTTGAACTCAACTAAAATTTTTTCCACTATCAAATTGGATCGTGACTCTTATTTAAAAAATGTAACACCGTTTCAAAAAGTTCTCATTAATTCTTGTATGTCATTCAATACCATTTCCAGTTTCGTTCCTCTTCAGACACAGTTATTTTTGTATTGATCCAAATGAATAATTTTGGTCGATGGTATAAGATGAAAACAATAACAATCTGAACTATAGTAAAATAGATAGAGAGAATAGTCACAATGATTAGATGTAAGTTGTAAACTAAGTTTTTGAGTTTTTAAGATACGCTCATATAAAAGATGATATGGGAAAATGAAAGTCTCTTACAACGTGTTGTTACTTCTTATGCCACCTCATCCCCAGTAACATCAGATCAATGTACACGAAATTCAGCGCGTTTAAGGGCTAGGTTTTTGCGCCTGTCGTTAAACATAGCTTTGAGCACCATGGCAAGTGGCTGAATAATTTGGATCGATTCCACCTCAATTTTGAGGGATAACACCCTAGGTATGGTCAGGAACGTCCCACCTATCTTCCTCTTTAGCGGATAGGCCGCACGCAGTAGCGCATACAGAATTTTTCAAGGGGGTTGGGATCAAAAGTTCACCATTCTTGTATTATGCTCCTTTTGATTTTGTCGATTTTCGGGAACAAAACACAGTAAAAAACTAATTCTTGAATAAATAATTAGCATTATTTAATAAAATTAATCATTAATAACAAATACTTAATTAAATTTTACGTACTATATACTTCGAATTAAAATCAATCGGAAAAAAATCAAGGGCTTTGGGGGAAGTCTGGACCCCCAGGACCACTCCCGCCTTGTGTACGCCACTGGCCGCACGTCATGGCTATTATCATTCCATTACAAGCACATTTTAAAATGTTTAATAACATACTCAAAACATTTGAATGAAATAGGCATAAGTTGCAAAATTTATTTTTAAAATTGATTTTTTATAATTAGATATAGAATAAAAAGTGATAAGAGTTTACTCAGAAGCAATATACATAATGTCAAATTATATAAGATATAATTTCATCTAAGGTGAAATCGTCATCTTTTTGCTAAAGTTATTGAGAAAATATTCTTCTTAAACAAATGCTCCTCTCCCCTGCAACAGAAATAGGTTTCCACTTCTGACGTTCATCTGGCAGCGCATAGCTAATTGGGGAGTTTCAAAGTAATTCGAAGCAATTGGCCCTATCATAGGCGCAGCACGAAAATGGAAGATCTAAATAACACCCTGACTGAAATACGGTCGTTATAATGCAACCGTGTAAAATATTTTATTACTACATCTACCACACACGCACTCATTCAAAATATTGAATGGTCAAATGCATGGAATAAAATTTCCCCGATATAGAAATACAGAAGTTATAAGACAATTAAATTACATTATTCAGTACATCAATAATATAGGAAGTTACACGAAAAATGCAATGAAATAAATATATAAATTATCATTAAACTTTTTAAATAGCAGCAATAAAGTTAAGAAAATTATCAATAATAAATATTATAAAATGTATGGCAGCTCATTCTTAACTTTTCCCTTTGATATTTAATTTGCAGATTATTTTCCATACACCCAATGCGAAATAGACTTTTGAGATAGAAAAACTCAACTTCCTGCATTCTTATTAGAACTTTAATTGTTGTTGTTGATGATCATCGAAACTGACTTTTAGATGAATTCCGGTGGCTACAAAGTGTTGAGTTGACGATTGATTCGTCTTATGTAATCTCTATTTTGTATATTCATTTTATTCAAATTCAAACTCATACGTTAATGTTCTATATTACATTTATTTAATTAACGAATTCTCATATTTTTCGAGTAAGCGGCTTTATTTTATTATAAAACATTTCTGTCAAACTCAACAGCTATCTTGTCCAAGTAGTCCTGAGAAATGAAATGGCACCGAAGTCGTCTAAAGCGGCACTTGTAACGTCGATGAACTTTGGCGAGTAAGACAGTTGTTGTGACCTTCCCGAAGGGAAGGAATGAAGTTGCCACAGAGCGTGAAACAAGTTGGACTTCTACATGATAAATGGTGACACCTCCTATAAATATCTCCACCTCCATAAATTAGGCATGGAACTTGATTGGAGGGAAATATATTCTCCAGCCCCCTGCACCCGTAGCTTCTGCTGTGATCGCCCACAAGTCTTTCGGACCCACTGAACTAACGATTACGCACTCTATGTGTACTTGGAGGGTGTTTGGTAGCATCGAACCCAGGCCCTTCGGACTGACGTCCGATGCTCTAACCATTAGGCTACCCACGGAACATCAACTGGTCCTTGGAGCTTAGGTTTATGTTAAGAGCAATTAAAAATATCATCAAGAGAAAATTGGATGTCAGGAGAGTGAGGACAAGTATTGTAACTGCTTCGGCCAACGAGGAATATTTGTATTCCTTTAAAGTATCGTGTATGTAGTCTGGCTACGGTGGTTGAATTTACTTGGTTAGGAATGAAGTGGAATTTTTTTGGAATGAAGTGCTTAATAACTGGATGGAATATGAGTTTTCGTCTGATTTTTGCATCGGCATCAGTAAAAGTAAGGCTATTGGAAAGTTGGATAAAATGAAATGAAATATAGAAGGTATGGGGAGACAATTGTGCTTTGGATGCAGTAAAACATTGGTCACATACATTTTCCGGGTACTGATATGCAAAAAATACAGATATATAAAAATGACACTTCTCATTTATATAACTTCATGTAATAACCATGCATTAATTTTTACTTAACATGACTTGTGTCCATTTTTAAGTATAAACTCAAATCTGGATATTAGGACTAAGATCTAAAATAGCTCTTTTTAACACAAAAAATATTTTATGTTTAATATTAAAACACACACACACATCTCGTTTATAATGCTTAAAATTCGGTAACACAAAAATTTTCTTCTAAATCTATTGGATTCACAGATATATCAGAAGTACAACGAACGATGAAATTTCTTCATATTTTGTTCAAAACTGGGGCTAAGGTTTGGCTTCTTCTTTCAATTGTTTCCCTTGTATAAGAATCAATAATTTATTTTATAGAATTTATCAATGTGTTTTATCTGATGTGTCAGCCCGCTAAAAGCAGAAATAATTTTGACAGAATACTCAA
Organism: Trichonephila clavipes; assembly: GCA_019973935.1. NCBI lineage: Eukaryota > Metazoa > Arthropoda > Arachnida > Araneae > Nephilidae > Trichonephila > Trichonephila clavipes. Next base: position 814,982 of record BMAU01021355.1, on the reverse strand, counting down.
AAACAAGCTTTACAAGGATCTAAAAAAGACATGAAATGAAAAAAAAGATGATTCTGAAAATCCTCGTCATTTTTTTAGAAATTAATAGCTTCTTTGAGGATCTCGATTCTAACCAACCTCTTACAAAAATCAAATGCAAGACTTTATTGATATCCTATGAAGGAAACACGGCACTAACATCCAGGCTTCTTTGATTTTCCGTAAGCCAGACATGCACGTGACTGTGTGAGACGTTCGCATTGGCTGACACTCACGAAGTCGCAAATCATGAGTGGGAGAACTTTCTTTTCGGGATCCTGAGGCTTCCATAACATATCCAATAGAAATTTACGTTCAACATAATCATGCTATGTTTATGTGATATATTAAAAAAACATCATAACAAGTGTATGAAGTTCTGGTGAGGACCTACTGATAAAACTCACTTTTTTAACGTAATATTACACATATAATTATTAATCCTGTAAAAAGAGGAATTAAAAATTTCGTATGAAATTACGTAATGCTTAAAATATATTTCATCAATTAAAATGGTTTTCAGATATAATTGATTTTTCGAATTTAACTCGTTACAAAAGAAAAAAAAAAGAAAATTTTAAATAATTAAGAAGATACTATTCACATATTTAGAGTAACAGAATGATTCAAGGTAATTTGAAAGCTTGCAAGTAAAGAAACATGTGAATTTATTTGAGATTTGTTTTGTATAGGACAAGGTTTATACTTGATTCGAATAATAGTAATAGAAGAATATTAAAAAGCTTATGATCTATTATCTCAATCCAAATGTCAGCGAATTAGAAATTAAGCAATATTATTTTACAGTGAAGTAGTTAATAAATTCTAAGGGAGGAAAATGCGCAAGCTAGTGTCTCACGATCATAACATTTCACTACAGTCATTACTATAAAAGTGCTGAAAGTCAAGATTTTGTTATTTTTTTCTTTCTTTTTCAATTACAAACAGATTGTTCAAAAGGGGGTTTGAAAAAAAATAGGTTTGGTGGTTATCACCATAAAAACGAAGGGTTACATTTCATTTTGATTAGTAGAGAAGAATAAACTGATATGTCGAAATTGAACTTTTCAATGCTGAATAGGGGAAAATAATGAAATGTTAAGTAGTATAAACTCATTTATTGACCAAATAAACCCTACAAGAGAAAGCTTTTAATTAGTAGCTCAAAGTAGCTATCAAACGTGGAGTAGCTCAATTCATACCAGTGAAGGAAAAAGGAGGTTCTTTCCCACAAAGCCTCCTAGTGTAGCGTTTATTCTGTCTGATTTACAACGATTTTTGCTAAGATATTAGTTGATTAATGAGCATATATATATACTTTAGAATAATTAATCTATACAAAAGAGAGAGTTTTCTAAACAATAATTTATTGTTGTTGTGTGTAAGTGTAAGGACCTTTCACTATCGAATTGCAAGATCGGTGTTTAGTGCCCCTATAGACATGTTGTGTAATGCGAATGTGGTGCACAATAAATCTTTCTAAGGTTAAAGTCCTCAAATTGATGTTGTATGGATGTTTAGAGACTGGTTCTTGCCAACTTTTGAGTTCATACTCATTTCTTTGCTGAGACTCAAAATTGAGTTAAGTAGCCAAAAGCTCACATAATACTTTAGAGAATGACAAAAAAAAATGATAAAATATCAAACCAAATCTATATAATGTATGAAGCTTATGAATCTATGAACTCAGTTGGAGTCGATTCTGTAGGTACACCACTGGCTGAGAAAAGTTATTCATTTACACGTTTAATTTAATTTTATTGGCTTAAAATGTTTGGATATATTTTAAATGATATTTAATATGGAACATATATTAAACAATATTTATCTTTTAATTTATGTTGGAGTATATACAATAGTTTAAAGAATAATTTTTATTGTATTGAAGCTGGAACAATTTCAAGGGTTAAATTAATCTTTTTGTAACAAAATAGCTTAAAATTTATCATTTTGCTACTAAAATGTTTTGTTTCTACCACAGCTGTCACATTTCTATAGCTTGATGTTTGCCGTCCAACTCTTTACGCTCCCAATTGCATGGGATAAGACGAGAAATGCTTTGGGGAGATCTGTAATTTATTGAAACAACTGAAACGGAATGCGCAGGATAAAGAGAAGAGCGACTCTTTTGCTATCAATGAGCTTTAAAAATAAATCATTGAGAGATTCATCCTGTTTTAATTAAAGCACCAGCTGATGTTGTTTGTTGTGCATGAAGAAGCCAGCGCTTTGGTTGCCTGGAGACTTAATTAAGAAATCGTACGCGAAGCATTCTCACGTCATCGCTATCAGTAGATTGCATTCACAATTTTATTTACTCCTGGAAGTGAGACGACGAGCCGTTTATTGCGCATTCATGTTCACTTATTTAATATAATAAGTTAAGCATGCAAAATATATATTCATACAATAAACATAAATTTGTTTTTCTTTTTATCCGCAAAGGCAAAATGTCATGAAACTTTCAAAAGTAATAATTTTTCATGTCAATTGTTACTTTGAGAATTACCTTTAAAAATAACATTCATTATCAAATGTCCCTTTTCAGACATTATTAAAAAAATCGATACAAATCTTTTGTTTGTAGACAAAAGATCATTCAAATAGAAAAGAAACATTTGATTTAAAATATGGCTTATATGAATTGGATAGATGATCTGTTTGCTGCATTACGTCTTAAATTGAGGGACATATTCCCCTTGTCTGACGTGAATATAGTTAAAAGAACGTTTTGGTTAGAAAAAAATATGCCTTCTTTAAAAATAGTACTAATGAAAAAATAATTGTATACTTGCAAAAGAGTTTTTCAAATCGTTTAATGCAAAATATTAACCAATTTTTGTTCTTTCTTTTTTTTTTACAAAATTTGATTAAGAATCATCATATTATAAAAACTCTTTCTTTAAATATTTTTCAAGCCTTTTTTCTTTGTTATTTCTCTTTGAGTTGTGTTACGAACTTTATTTTACAAATGAATGTAAGATTAAAAGTAATAAATTTCTTTCAATATCCAACTTAAAGAAAGCATCGCTTTCCCAAAATATTTTATTCAATTGTAGGTGGAAATAAATAAGTGCAGTTAGTTTATAAGCAATTTGTTTTAGTGCTAGGTAGTTCAATCGTTCTAAATCAACTTATTGCAGGTTGTCTTTCGAAATTTGCAGTTATGATATCTGTTAACTTTACCATTAAATTTGAAATATTTCTTGAGATGAAAGATGGAGGGTTCACCAAAATACACTTTTTTTTCAAGCTATTTGCACACATCAACTCCGTCTCTAATAAAGCCCTCAGTTTCCAGAATCATCCATATATTTTTAAAACTTCTTGATTTGCTTTTTAAGATTTGTGTTTATTTCTATTTGTTTGATATTTACTTAAGTTAATTTATTGAATTTATCTCAATATCTTGGTGAAGGATATTAAAGTAAATAAAGTTCTCCCAAGTTATTTTATGTTATATGTGAGTTATTGATTCATTGAATAAGTTTCATATAAAAAGTTAAAAGATAGTTTAAAAAAGAATCAAGTCTTGTAAATACAAATTTAATAATATACTGAAGGAATTGGATAAACCACAGAATCTGCTTTTCTTTTTAAAACTATACTGTTAAATTTAATTTAAGCAAAAAGAGAAAAACATGTTATCAATTTTAAAATATATACTTCAAAAGAGTTCAGAAGGAGTTATATTCTATAAAATATATTCAACAGCTTTTTCTATAAATTAAGTTACTAAAATTAATTTAAGGGTTTTTTTGGTTCTTTTCGACGTAGTTGAAATATGTTACGAACTTTATTAAAAAGAGAAAACTGAATTTCAGGGAAATATATTTTTAAAACTGAAATAGTAGAATTAAAATATTATTTTGTCCAACGTATTTTATGGTATTTCTAGCCCTGAAATATTTAATTCATTGTGTCAAAAAATACAGACAGTTCAAAAGTAAGTTGTACACCAATGGCTTTGTGGTACATTGAAGGAATCTTGAATATGGTAACTTCTGCTTGCTGTTTAAAGTGACAGAACATTATTGTAATAATATATTTCAAAACATTACTTTAGCTTACTAAATTTTTATTACCTAAGGTGAAGTACACTACTGGCCATTAAAATTACTACAACAAGAAGAAATGTGAGATAATAGAATTTTGTTTATTGGACAAATATATAATACTGTAAATAACAAGTGATTAAAATTTGAAGAAATTTGAGTGCATAGATCCTGAGGAATCAGAACCCAGAACAACCACCTCTGGCAGTAATAACAGCATTTATGCGCCCAGGCATGTACACGTACAGATACCCATGCAGCTTCAACACGATGCCACAGCTCAACAACCGTATTGAGTGACGTATGGAGATGAGCCAGTCGATCGGCAACCATGGACCAAACGTTTTCTATTGGCGAGAGTTCTGGGGAACGTACAGACCAAGCAACAGCCAAGCATTTTCCATATCAAGGAAGGTCCATACAATATCGGCAACATACAGACGTGCATTATCCTACTGAAACGTATGGTTTCGCAGGGTTATAATAAAGGCTACAGCAACGGGTCGTAAGACACCAGAAATGTAACGTGCACTGTTCAAAGTTCCCTCAATAATAGCAAGAGGTGACCGAGACATGTATCCAATAGCTCCCCATCAGTGGCGCACACAGGAATTTTTCAAGAGGGGGTCCGGGCTCGAAAGTTCACCATTCTTGTATCATGCTCCTTCTGATTTTGTCGATTTTCGGGAACAAAACACAGTAAAAAACTAATTTTTGAAAAACTAAATAGCATTAATTAATAAAATGAATCATTAATAACAAGTAATTAATTAAATGTTACGTACTATATATATATATAGGTTTCACATTTGGAGCAATAATGTCAGCACATTAATAAGTTAAGGGGTCATATACCTTTTAAAATTTCCGGAAAATCGATTTTTTTATTATTTTATTTTATAGAGTAAACCTTTTTGAGTGTTCTAAAAGAAACCGCAAGCAGATATTCAAAATAGAACGGACGTTATTAAGAAAATAAAAAGAGTAGAAAAGGCGATTTAAATATTGTTTACATTTTGGCTCCAGGGTGACAGCTGTCATGTCGCTGGTGACAGCTGCGTTTCTCTGTTTCTAATATTTTCATTCTAATTATTATCAAATGCTTGAATCTAAGCCTCAAATATTATTATTGTTGTTCTGAATATTAGCTACAACTTCTACTAACTTTATAAACTTCTACTTCTACTTTGTTTTGATAAAGTGAATCTTGAATTTATACTCGCTCGTTTTTGATTTTCATACCGTATCTTATTCTAAGATAAATTTTAGGAAAAATATTATTTTTTTATACTTTTTGAATGATGAATTCGACTGAATCTGCCAAAAGACCATCTGGTAAACGTCCTAAAAAAAGGAAGTTTACTGGTCATATGCATACGAGATGCAAAGCTGTACACAGTGTGGATGAATCACTAAACAACAGTGCATCTGGAAAAAGATTCGGCTGCAAGATGTTGATTCATCTTTTATTGAACATGATGACAGTTTTGATGGCTATAGAGTGTTTGATAAAACTATCATGTTTACAAACATTCAAAACTTTCCTTCTTGCAAAAAATATGGTGGTAATATTAAACTATCAGAAAAATGTGTTAGAGGTTTGTCTAGTGTTTTTTCGATTGAATGCAAGAACTGTAAAGACTTGTGTTCGTTTAGAAATTCAAAAATGCTGGGTAAAAGAAAAAATATTCGAGAAATAAACAGACGTTTTGTATACGCAATGAGGACAATTGGACAGGGTCATGCAGCAATGACAACATTCTGTGGTGTCATGGACTTTCCTCCTCCAGTTGCTGAAAAATCCTATAATAACATTATAAACAAACTACAATTGTGTAGTAAAGGAGTCGCAGAAGCTTCAATGCAAAGTGCAGCTTTGGAAGAGGTAACTTTGACAAATACTTCCGATATAATAATTAGTGGAGATGGAACATGAAAAACCCGTGGCTATTCTTCTCGTGTTGGTGTGTGTGGTGTTATAGGAGACAAAACATGAAAGTGTATTGATGCGGAAGTGATGGCTTCTTTCTGTAAAGGATGTGATTCTTGGAAACGAAGAAAGGGGTCACCTGCTCACAAAAAGTGGAAAATTCTTCACGTTAAAGAATGTTTGAAAAACCACAATGGTTCAGCTGGCATGATGGAGACTGTGGGAATGGTTCGTATATTTCAGCGTTCATTAAGTCATCGTTCTGTGAGATATACATCTTACATCGGGGATGGCGATTCCAAAACATTCTCATCTATTACTGCATCCAATCCGTATGGAGAAGATATCACAGTTTCAAAAATTGAATGTGTTGGACATGTTCAAAAAAGAATGGGAACTCGTTTACGAAAATTGAAACAAATGAGTTCCAAACTCAGTGATGGGAAGTCGATTGGGGGAAAGGGAAGGTTGACCGACAGAATGATCGACTTAATTACAACGTACTATGGAAATGCAATCCGACAAAATAAAACATGCCTGTCAGATATGCGAAAAGCTGTTTGGGCTGTATATTTCCATATACGTTCAAGCGACGAAGAACCATTGCACAGTTTTTGTCCCGTAGGTCCTAATTCTTGGTGTAAATATCAAAATCAAGTAGTAGAGGGCAGTGTGGAAACTTTTAGACACAGTAACAAATTGCCAGTGGCAGTAATGGATGCCATAAAACCTGTGTTTAATGATCTATCACAACCTAAACTTCTACAAAAAATGTCTAGGGGGTAAAACCCAAAATAATAATGAATCCATTAACTTATTAATATGGAAATTATATGCCCAAAAACTTTAGGTTGTGGTAGAAAGATTGTTGATATATCTACAAATGAGGCAATTGTCATTTTTAATGATGGCAATCAAGGCAGACTAAAAATTATGCAATCGCTTGGTCTGACTGTTGGTCAATTTGCACATAAATTTGTTACACTTGTAGATATAAAAAGAATTCAGACTGCAGAAGTGCATTTTAATCTCCGCACAAAAGAAGTACGACAGGCTAAAAGAATGCAATTTAAAACTACTTGTAAGAAATTAACTGATAAAGAGGGAACATCATATGCATGTGGCGAATTTTAGCATTTTAGAATCATAGTAATACACTGCATTCATATCACAAATTGTTTAATATTTATAATAAGTAGTTGTTAATTAAGGTATTGATTGTTTTTAAGTAATATTTATAAATTTTTAACTTTATTTTGGAGAAATGAATCACTTTGTTGCATTTTGATTATTTTGTAGCTTTTGATATCGTTTCGATGCTTGTACTGCATTGGTATAATATATGTTTTTAGTTATAATAATTTTAATAAATTGAAGTTTATTGACTCTTTTCCAACCAAATCCAAGAAGTGAAGCGTGAATGAAAGATGCAAATGAACAAACGTTTAGATATCGGATGACAATGTAAGGTAATGTTTGAAAATTGAAGTTAGTTTGTGGCAGTTGATGGTTATTACAGTTCGAGGTTCAAGTCTGAATGAGTTTTGCGTGACGTGAATACAAGTTATTAGTGATCGAATATATGAAACGGCCAAGTTGCACACCAGTGCATACAAAGACAAGATTAGGCATAGAACAAGATTGATCGTTGCTACAAGCTGTAATAAGGATGGATTGATTATTTAATATTAGAATCGGTGATTAGGCGGTGGTTCACTTATTGATAGTGGTCTGAATTAGATTAAGTCTTATTATATATATATATATATATATATATATATATATATATATATATATATATATATATATATATATATTTACTCTTAATTTGCCATTCGCTTTAAAAATGCAACAGACTTCTTTCCTTTCCACCTTTTAAAACATGGGAGGTCGAACGGGGACAATTTTATGCCTCAGTTCGGTAACTTTGTAAAGTAATAACCAAGAGATCAATCGTTTACAGCTAGCTGTCAAGTTGCCTTGGGTAATCTTGTTTGAAAGTTGTAGTGCAACTGGGTCGTTTCCCCTATATGTTTAGTCACAGTAAAATTAAAACAAAATGAAGGACGGAAAAAAGGAAATAAATAGTGTGTTAGAAGTTCAAAAATAATTATATTTTCTTAAAACAAAATTTATTTTTCTGTCATTTTTAAAAAAATATATATATATATATATATATATATATATATATATATATATATATATATATATATATTGGTATTGCGATTTGAACTAGAAAAAAGCATCCTGTATTCATTTTTGAATATGAGAGTAAGAAAACGCGCTCACTTTCCTGTTTTTTTAAAAAAGTAATGAGGTAAAAAAAGCGAAGGCCCTATGTCATTTTTTAAACAATAAGAAAATAAATGGTGCATACGGTGATATACATACGATGATTATTTTTATGAAATAAAAACGATCTTTCTCTATTCAATAATATTTTTAATTTAAAATAACATAAAAAAGGTTTCAATACTTTTAATTTATTTTAATTAAAATCATATAAATGATATTTTTATGTTAACTGAATATTTTTCGGAAAAAATTTAAATTTTCATTCCTAGTGTTCTCCTTTTCGAACTTCTTGTATTAAATAAAAATTTCTTTTCTACATCGGCATTTGTCATGGACATAACACACATTCAGTCAATAATTTTTAATTTAAATGGGGAATTTACTTCTTCAAATGCGCACGACAGTACTTCTAACCATATTCTACTCAAGTTTAATTTCTTATCTTTCTGTTTCTTTTATTACAAGGAAAAATGTCACACATCGATAACTACATTTTCACACAATTCAGTCATTACAAATTCTATTGTGAGAAAAGTTCTCCCTAATTAATCTTGTCTTTCAAAACAGTACACTTAAAACAATTTTGTTCAGTGAAGCTAACCGACAGTTCCACAATGTATCCATACCAAATTTTAAAAACAATTTTAACATTTTGAAATGTATCCTGTATTAAATTTTTTGAGTTCACACAAATATTTCCTACTGTATGGAAGACATAGTATGAGATGTGGTGTGTGGTTTTGAAAGAATGTTTTCGTACGTGTAGACTATTTTTTAAAATTTAAATATCACTAAAGCTGATCATATAAATGCAAATTAGCCTTATTTTAATTTTTGCTGGTATAAAAATAAAACAATTTACAATATTAAACAGCCTATGGGTTTATATTCAATATGAAACTATTCGCAAAATGGTTTATAACTTCTATTCAAATTGTAAAGAAACTGAAGTATAAATATATCTTACTGCAGTCAAAAATATTCATAATATGTAAATATCGTATTCCTCCACTTGTTTCAGTACATTTTAAAAACTGTAGCTGAATGCAAATTTTTATATTTATAAATGAGGCGTAAAAGTTCACTCAGTCGTAAAAATGTTTTTATCAACTTTAAATATACTACTATAAAACGTATATGGATTGTAAGATCAGTTCTAAAATCCTAAAAGCTTTTAGAGGAGCAAAAAACATGTAATTTTGGATTGATAAAAATTTTAATATAATACACAAATATACATGTTATTAAGCAAATACATTTGAAAAATCAAACTTCCTTCTGAAATAAACATAATTGAAAGAAAACTGTTTAATTGCAAATGAGTGGAAATACATGTTTATCTAAGGGGTATCCCCAAAGTGAGGCAATCAACAAACTTAAAACTCAAACTCAGAGGCACAACAATCCATGATTGCCAGGAACTACTATGCCCATCCCAATATACGTGACAATGGGGCGCTGAGCTGAATGAACAGATGTCCTGATTTGGTGGTATGTCTGAAGAGAAACCTTCAGTGTTTAAGACCCCAAGCAAGCTTGGTACTCATATATCGACCCAATGTAGTGGGAATGAAAGGCAGATTCGACATTGCCCAGCCCGTTAATAGAAACCAAGACCTGTGGTGTTGAAGCACGATACGCTACCACTCGACCCTGTTCGGTGAAAATAAAACTTAATGTTAGAATCTTCTATAATTCCCTAATGAATGAGGGAGTCCAAACTTTTTTTTTTTCATGTAAACTGTTTAGACGGAAATGGTTAATTATGAACATATCACAAGTTGCATAAATTAAAATTAACTGTTATAGTTGACATAAAATTTTAAGAGTGCAAAAAGTGTATTTTGGCTGCACGAAATAATTTTAAAAGGAATACGGTTACGAAAAAGTAGTGCAAATCTATCTAAAGTATGGTTGGTTACCTTAGATATTGTCAAACACAACAAAGTATTGGGAGCCAATTCCACAATTCGTTGTTATAAAAATATATGGAAAATTACAAGACTTAGTTTTTGCATTTGTAATTTATACATTTTTTTCCCTGAGAGATTTAAAAGCTAGAGCGGCATCCATCAAAACCATTTTTCCCTCTCTGTTTTTCCAGATCACCCTTGACTAAGGCGGCTTTGCCATAGTAAGTGAAAATGCCGTATTTTGTTTGTCGAGATCATTTTATAGCAGACTGCATTTTTCATGTATTTTAGATGATCGTTTTATATTTTCTACATCAATATCTTAATGTCTGAATTTAAAATTACATAAAATTCTTGACATTCGCATCAATGACCATGATAATTTTTATTAGTATATGAATGTGTCATCAAACGATTACATGACTAATATTAACACACACATTATTTTAACCATTTATTTGATATCAAGTATAACATAACGCACACAAATTTTCTGAACTTTATAATAAATATTTTGAAAACTACTTCAGATATACTCAAAATTTTTTATTCCTACGCTTTAGCTTCTCAGTTTTTCTTCTATGTAGAATTTTATTGTATATTCGTCGATTTTTTTAGTATATTTTTTGCTCTTAGCATGCAGTTTTCAACTGAATTGTATGAAATCTTTGAAATATATTTAAAAATACCCAAGAAGCTATATAATAAAAAATTTGAAATTTATATTATACTCAAAGAGTTGCTAGAACTTATGGTAAATAATTTTTAACTGCGCGATACATTTTTTTTTCGAAATTTCCAATGGAATTCCTAACATAAAATTTCTAGATTTATACGGTCGAGATTTGAAAAAATATCCAGATTTTAATTACTTATTCAGTTACCCTTTAAAAAAAGATAAATGTTGAGGTATTTTGCATAAATAAATATTTTTGAAGAATAATTCGAATGTTTTTGAATAGCTCCAATTTAAAATTGATTTTTATTTTTATTTATATGCATAAATGTCTACTGTAAATGTTTCCGTATATTTTGGATTACCATTTATATTCAAATATCCAAGTTATAAAAAAAATGTGGGAAAATCTTCATTCATGTTGTCTTTGATGTAAAATGAAGTTCAAACACTTAAAATTCAAATATAATTCGGTGTATTTTAACAATATATAACTAGGCACTGTACTTAAACTTCCCTGAACTCTTGGGCTTTGAAATCTAAAAAAAAACAAATAGATCTTAATTAGTTTTTTTTTGTTGCTTCGTTATTATTTTTATCAAAGTGTAAGAAAATGTTTCAAATTATTTGATGAAGTTTAAATTTATTCATTTTTAGTGGTTGGAAAATTGAAAAGGTTTCAAATTTTAAAGTGTTTGGTGTTTTATTAATTTTTTGGCGTCTTATAATGAAATAATCATGTTTCAAAAACTGAAAGCTTTGATTAAGATAAGAAAAATGAAGCGAAAGAATATACTTAAAAAAAGATAATTTTTCTAACTATATAAAATAGCAGATTGCCCTGACACGCCTCAACTTGTTACAGTTTCAAATTAATATGAAACGGAAAGGGAATTGTAACATATTTTACTTATGCGTTGGGACTTTTCAAAACTTTTAAAATACCAGCTAACAAACAAACACTTTCTGGGGTCTAAAGAAATTTTTGCCCGATTTTTTACGATTGCTCCAGGGTCAGAACACGGGGTTTCCTGCGAGCCATAAAACTTCCTGTTAGTGTCACGCTGTGTTGCTTCCACCGACCCTAAATATCTTTCAAGATGTTAAACCTTTAAAAGAGGGAAAGGATTTCAGAAAAGTACGGCTCAACCGCTTTTGAAAATGTTACTTGAAGGCAAAAAAATCTGTGCAGTGCATTTTCGAAGCATCCTTACATTGACAGAATTTTCTGTGCTAACCGCTTGGAGGGTTAAAGGTTTAAGTTGAATATATTATTAAAGTCATATTAAGATAATGTTTGATACTAGTCCTTTCGTTAATCCTGCGCCTCTAGCTCACGCTGATACTTCGAGAGATGTTCTTCCAAGGGGAGGAAGATCACAAAATACTTCAACAAATAAAAAAATCAAGATTCATTTATCTATTTGAAATTAATTAAGAGTGGAAATATGCTTTTCTTTCTAGTAACATGATTCTAACATACTGAACAGGGTCAAAAATGAGAATAATACAATTTGTAAGCAATCAGTAAAAGGCAATAAAAAACCAAACACACATTCAACTTCTGTGTTTGCTTTTTTTGGAATTAGAAACCCATTTTCAATTGTTCTAAAATTTCCTATAATGTTCCTTACAAATATTTAAAAATTCCCCTTGAATAATTTCAGTAGGAATGAAACTAGATTTGATCTTACTCCGTGAAATACATTAAAATTCTCTCTCCACTAAAAGGACGAGAATATGAATTATTGAGATGGTTACTTCTCTCCGAAAAATGCTCCGAAATGCGATTAAAAATTCTTAACTCTTCTCCAAATAGAATCCAAAATAAGATTTCTACCTCGCTTTAAAAAGGCATTTCTCTTCCGTCGAGAATTTTGAAAGTGACAAGGGTAAGCCATTCCTTTAATCCGAACCATCCACTTTCTTTTTATTGGTTTGTAAGTGAGGAAATTTAATTACTCCTTCTCCGACGCAGAAACCGTCCAGAAACAAAAACAAAAATATTTTATTTCCTCTCTGATAGAATTTAAAATAATTAGAAACCTCTTGTTAGCATTAAAGTTCATTTTGTGGCTCTTTTCTCCTGATTAAATTCATCTGGAAAAGGAATCTTAAGCTTTTAAAAGATTTCATAAGCTGTTCACAGGTATGAAAATCAGTGGCTAATTTACCAAATGTTTTAAATACTCATATCCAATTTAAATCGGACTTAATTTGAGTACATGGATACATTGAAGGAAATTGAATATTTTAGTTGAAAAAAATATCTGGAACATAAAATATACTATACATTAAAAATAAGTAATCCGTAAATTTAATTTGATACCCCACACCTTTACTTTTCTCTTTTTTCACAAATATGTATGAGTAATTTAATAAATTAGAAAATAAAATCATTAAAAAAAGATTATTCAAAAACTATAATTGTTAGTCTCAATAATTATATCAAAAAGTATTACTTCTGCATTATTTAAAACATTTTTATGTACGAGGAACATACAGAAACTAAGTTTCGCTGTTTAAAAAAAATAATTCACACTTTCAGGAACATATTTGTTGCCAACAAGTGCAGCAATGTTTCATCTATTTTTCAACATAGCCACCACCAGTATTAAGACATTTGTCAAATCGTGGAATCAAACTTTGTATCACTCTGTGGTAGAACTCTGCCACCTGTGAATGAAACCAGCGTGTGGCAAACCTCTTCAGCTCTTCGTCGTTGCCAAAACACTCAGCGGAAGACAAGAATTTCTTGAGGTACAAGAAAACAAAAAAATCGCTGGGAGCAAGATCAGAGCTGTAGGGGGCTGATCAAACAACTCCCAGTTAAATTCCGTCTAAACAGCTGCTGTGCGTCGAGCCGTATGTGAATGAATATTCTCGTTGAGGAGCACACCACTTGTAATAAGCATTTCACGCCTCTTGTTTTAACATTTTGAGGACGGCTGGCCGATATAAAGGCCAAAAGGAACAGACCTTTAAAAGACGGCTCTGGCCGGTGTATCGGCCACGCAATGCTTCGCCCTCTTAACAGCTTTCGAAACAGCATGAGGCCTATTACAGACCTGGAAAATCATTTGCTTGACCGGTTTCTTTTGTATTTAAAAAGGAGGGGAATACAGTTCCCTCTTTCACCCTTATCTAGAAATCCCTCTTTTTCCCTTATGCTTAAATTCTCACTAGCGGAGTGTGCATAGTTATTTTTTCAAGCGATTTTGTCATCTCGATTACCTAATCATTTCATTTTAAACCAATTTGATTTTTAAAAAAATGCCTAAACGTAAAAGGGGACTTACCACTGATAAAATTCAGAAAGTTTTAGCAGATTTAGAAGATTAAATTTTTGATGATTCTGATTCCGATTGTGAGTTAGAAAATGAGGAAAATGATCTGATCTCTGCTCAGCAAAAGTAACACATTGTTAAAAGTTTTGTGTAATAAACGCTCAAAATAGTGTAAATAATTTATGTCTAAAAGTGTAATATTACTTTCTGTGGTATTTATTTTATGTTAAAATTGTAATATTCGCAAGCAATGCCGTTTCTTAAATTATAATGGCGATTCAATGAAAAACATAGTGAAATGTTAACGATAGAATCAAGTTAGCAAATGTCTAGCTACGGTCATAGCTCGAGCTTTATTAGAACTTTGTAAGACCCGCCGTGTAGGGGAGTGATGCACGTTAATACTTTATCCACCGCATTAGGATTTACTGCAGGTTTTTTCATACAATATTTTTTTTTTGGGATCACTACATTGAAAATTAAGGGATATACATAAACAAAATACTCCACTTTGGGAAATTTAATCCGTTAGAGCTAATAAATTAATTAAAGATATTCCACTGTAAAATTAATTGTATACACCGTTCACTTAAAAATAAATAGTCAAATCGTTTTCAAAGAATATTCCTGTTAAGTATTGGTAGAATATTCCTTCTCTAAATTGGAGCGGTGTGGTACTTGCGAGAAGGGGGTGCCAGCTCAGGTGTCATCCATGTCACTTGACCATGGCTTAAAATTACGTGGTCCGTTGCCAAAAGCTTAACAGTGCGACGTTAATATTAACTAACTCCAAAAATACAGTACAGTATATATAATTATTTTTATACTTAAAAATGCAATATCCGCCTATTCAATTAAAATTACAGCGTTATAATTAATTACTAAACACAAACAAATTTTGAAAACTTGTCCAAATGATGTAGTGAGGAAGAGAAAGTTTATTTACTTTAAGTACCATAACGGATAAAAGCATTTATTGTGAAAAAAATAGATCAATTTCTTAATTCCAAATGTGCATAATAAAATCATAAAAAAGGCATTCAAATAAAGAGAGATGTATAACAACCTCTCCCTTCAAAACTTAGTTTTATTCTGAAATATAAAAAAAATTAGGGATTATGCTGATCACAGGAATTAATTAGAAGCGAGCGCCATGCGTAGCCAAACAAAAAGGGTTTCTTTACAAACAAAAAAAGATATATATATGCTGTCGTGGGCTTTTTTGCAGCGCACGCCAGAATTGCTTGAATGGCAGAATTTTTTCCTACCTACTTGACAAATATCGTTATATTTTGGACACTTCACACAATATCTTTATAAATTATAGCCTATGTGTTCTTCTGATGTATAAGCTATATTACTGTAAAGTTTCATTAAAATCCATTCAGTTGTTTTTGCGCGAAAAACGGCCAAACATCCTCACAAACTTTCACATTTATAATACATATCTAAATTACACAATTTATTACTGTATAGAAACGTATTTTTACTGTTATCTTACGTTATGCTGAATGAAGAATTTTTTTAAAAAAAATTTATATTGAAGCATAAAAAAAAGCGTATTTTTAATGGTGTATAAACAAAAAAAAAAAAAAAAAAAAAAGATATTTACAACAAAAAAAATTACAGAAATACTCGTTACAGATTCTTAAAATTATCCATTTTAATCCCTCGACTTTATTTATAAAATGCACACGAAACTAACTTCGACATTTTTATTATAACAATTGATGTATAAAAGTCGAGTATTCGAACCAGAAACTCTTAATTCCGATATAATTTCTTTAAAATTTGTAGAAAACATATATTACAAGCTCTTCAACATAAGAAAAAGCCTCGATTTATACAAAAACCTTAAAAGCAAAAATGAAATCCTTGCTTTTGTTACACAATTATTCTTTGAAAGTTTTACAGTGTTGGATTTCCTGATTAAAAAAATTAAAGTAAGTGTCCTTTTAATAATAATTACAAAAAATTTGCAAAATGCTCTAAAATCTATCTGAAGAATAAATATAATCAGAACATAGTCTAATAGATAGTTATATTGAAGTAAAAAAAAAAAAATGTGTTTGTTCTCTTTTTTTTTTTTTCGCCCAGTTATTCGTGAGTCACACTTTTTAGGTATGATAGTACAAAGAAAAAAAGTGTTCGTTTGCGCTCTAAGGCTATTGAACTTTTGAAACTCTGAATACAGAATCAGATGGTTCTTGTAAATGAACATGAAAGCAGGTTGTAAAATCTTTTATATCGATAAAGAATGCTTGCCATCTTGATTATTGTTGATGCTTTAGTTTTTGGTCATTGTTGATTATCCTATGCCTTTTTTGGTGTAATAAAACCTAGAAGTGCACATCTGCCTTCTTGTAAATATTCCAAGGTTGCTTTCAAGTAGCCGGAAAACTATTCTTCCTCTAGTTGCCGTAGAGTGCATTTCCTTTTCAATGAAATTATCGTACATAGGATAAATAGAAACTTGCCGACCAAGCCCTTCTTCAAGAATGTCCTATTCTACTTGGCGAACGTTATTAGGAGAATGAAAGTAACCCTCTTCGCGGGGAACTGATATTGTGTTAGATTTTGAGAGATAAGGTAAAAGCACCCAATCACTTAGGCAGTGATCCGCAACCCCCGGTCCGCGGATCAAATGGTGCCGGGCTATCTAAAGAACATTAAACTATTGCCATTTTATTTAAAGTGGTGCATTTCTCTCGGATTTGCGCAACTTTCAGAAGAAATCCCTTTTATTCATTTTTGGTGTAACTATATTTTATTCTGAAGGCATATTTAAATGTAACTAAAATAAAATTGTTAAATCAAAACAATCTAAAATATAAATAATCAACGTGTCCCTCCCTTATGCACAAACTCACACACCAAAGTCAGTTCATTAGCGCACAAAAATCAGAGCTGTAATCTTAGAATTTAAGCAATAATATGCAATTATTTTGAAATTTTAAATAAAAAGTAAGGATTATTCAAAGGCTAAAAATATCCCTTTTTTGTACAAAAAGTGAAAAAAAAATTAAGAAGTCCCAATATGTTACCCTTACTCGCAAATAAAAACAATTAATTAGAAATAAAAATAATATAATCCTTTTGAATAAACAAGTTTGTCGAGATGCATGAAGGTCCTCGGCAACTTAAATATGTTTGTAG
This sequence comes from Trichonephila clavipes, assembly GCA_019973935.1. NCBI lineage: Eukaryota > Metazoa > Arthropoda > Arachnida > Araneae > Nephilidae > Trichonephila > Trichonephila clavipes. The sequence goes on along the minus strand of BMAU01021355.1, from coordinate 797,652 downwards.
TCATAATATTTAGTCTTTGATATCATCAGCTTATTGTTTGCGTTTTACTATCAAGTATTCTAAGAATTTAAAGAATTTTCTCTTTTTTACTAATGAAAACAATTTATTAATGTTGGAAAAAATATAATTTTAAATTTCTAATGTATATTTAAAGAATTTATTTTTAGGAACACGAGGTATATATAAATTGATAAATTATTAATATTTCATTTACGAGTTCTATTAGGGTCAAAGTGATAAGACGGACCTCGTAATTTAAATGACGATCAAGTAACGAGAACAATAGTCGAGCTAGAGCCCCCACTTCTTATTTTCACACCACGGCAACGTAAGGACTTTGATTTTATGCGTATCAGCTCTGTTACACAATGGAACCTCTAATCATGACCATTTTTCAATAAAAACATGTAGTGACTACAATGTCGCACTATCCAACAAGGGCCAACACTTATAGGCTTAGGATATTCATATTTTATAGCATAATGCGAAACACTTAACTGCTATTAATTTCATATATTTGCCACAGTAAATGTTTTATCATAATTTTCTGTATATATAAGAAGAATTAGATCAAAATCAAAGAGTTTTATTTTTGAAAGATGCTTGTTATAATAAAATGTAGCTTTAATCTTAGGATTCCTTGAGTACTATGAATTCTAATGTATCATAATATAATGGATTATGGAAAAATAAAAAATGACAATTATATACATCAAATCTTTCATTCCTTTATGGAAGATATATACGAAAATCCTTAAGAGGATTTAAATTTTTAAGATTTTTCTGGCATGTTCTAAAAAAGAAAAACAATTATAAATTGAGCAACAATGAAGTTTCCAAAAAAGGATTTATGGCAATATGTTTATTGATATGCAGATGCTTGTAAAAGCTTTTAAACTCATTTTATTGTCGATTTGAGAAAGTCTGAACTTTGCATTATAACATAAAGAGACATGATCAGCAATTGGGCTTTTTATTTTATTTTGTATTTTTGCTTATAATTATGTGCAAGTAATGAAGAATCATATTATTTACTTCTAATTTCTAATTTGACTATTTTAAATTTTAACACCAGGTGTGTATCAAATTCCAGCATTTATATATATGAATAAAAAATAAATTTAAAACATTTTATAACTATTTTAATAAGTTTAATTGAAAATCAAAATATAAATATGTTTTCTTAAATAAAATCAATTAAATTTAGATTAGTTCATTGTACCTTTTCCTACAATGATATAGGCGTTTAATTTTTTTATGAAATTCTTTATATTATCACCTCTGTTTTGTGCTAAAATTTCTTGAATTTTCTTGAACTGAAAACATTAGTAATTACTACATTGGATTCTTCAAGAAAACATGTTTCCCTAAGACAGGGAGACTATTTGTGTTTAGGGACTTTCTAAGCCGTGAACATTCCCACTACTCAGCGGGGTATCAACGACTGCTCTGCTTCTTTTATCCGCCGATGTATGGTGTCATAAATCAGCTCCGAAAAAGGGGGGAGTAAAGTTCGCTAGAAGCGCCGTCTTTAAGGGCATTTTTCTCACAAAGACCACCGTCTCCAAAAGGTTAAACGACACGTTGCTAATTCCACAGTTTTTCACAGCAACGGTCAATGATTACTCTTTCACCACGTGGAATGATGTAAATGAGCAGAATGCCCTTCCTATCCCAAAACATCGTGCACATCACTTTCTAACCGACAGCATCTGTTTGAATTTCGTCCTGACCGGAGATCCACTATACCGCCAATGTATTGACTGCTGCTTGGAATCCAGGGTAAAGTGCGAAATTTTAGTCTCATCGCCCGTGATGTTCCTGTCGAGTAATTCGTCGCCGTCCTCGTAATATCGTTGTAGAAATGTCAGTGCTGCTCCAAAGCATTTGATTTTGTGTTCGGGTGTCCGGTTTTTCGACACCCACCTGGCACAATATTTTGAACAGCAGGTGCTTAGGGACAATCTCATGCAACAAGGATCACGATATCTGCGGAAATTGGCTGCTCAGCTCCGTAATCGTGAAGCGATGGTTCGCCATCAAGTACTGCCTCACAAGCTCAACAAGATCTACATTTATGAGGGCCGGTCGCCTACTGCGCTCTTCATAATCGACACTTTGACAACCCTCTGAAAACTGCCTACACCAGCGACGCACCATCTGGTTACTCATTATGTTCAGCCTATAGACCTGACAGAGCTGACAATGAATTCCAATAGGCGCAATGTTTTATGCATTTAAGAACTTTATCACCGATCGAACCTTACAGGCAGCGGGAGAATAAGAGTTTCCATTTCTGACCACTGCTATCATGCTACTGTCCAGCTGGCATAAGATTGATACGTCATATATCTGTAACGCATGTGCAATTGACACGGCTAATTACGTTTACTTTAAAGGAGAAATCCTCGGGAAACTTACTTTCTGGATGTGCCTCGTATCTGCAATGAAAAATTATTAGAAGATTTAATCCACAGTATTCCGATAAAATGTGCGCATCAACTCCTTGTTTTCACCATTTTGTGAAGGAAATAAGTCTATCTTTATTTTCATTAAAACTACAGATTTAACTGTATGATTTATAAGGTACTGTATAATTAGTTACCGGAACTTTTCTATTGAGCTAATTCCCTTTCACTGCATCTTTTGTATAAATTCCATGCTTGTTAAGATTTGTACTTTGGGAGACGGAAATTTCTTGCTGAACGAAACTATTACGAATAACATTAACATAACCAGAATTTTCGGTCAACTAATCAAAGGTGTAAGAGAGCAGACATGAACATAAAGATGGCAAAATTTATTCTATTTTTAACACTTTATGAAATATAAAATTTTATAGCTTTACTCTGGAAGCAATCTGAAATCCTAACCCTTAACGGGATATACTAGATCAGCGACTCAACCTGTGGCCCACCGATCCTTTTTAAAAGGCCCGGTCATGGCCCATTGCTCTGAGAAATGTACTTATTCAAGAGCATTGTACTAAAAATTTCTTGGGAAATTCTTTGTCAAGAAATCAAATATATGAACTTTGCTTTTTGCTGTCGGTGTCGTACGGGTACGAATTGATGTTCTTCTTTTATATTGAATGGTTACGGTTAATGATAGCAGACAACAGTGTAGTAGCGACAATTTTATGGGTGGGACTAATTTTTAACAATCTTTCATATATTGCAAGCAAAAGTATTCAGAGAAAACAGGTTATTTCAAAATGATTAGGAAGGTTGACTATTTTGTAGTGAAAAACTAACATGGATCAGTAATTGTTCTCAATTGTCATGAAAGTGCTGTATTTAAAAAATACCGATAAACAGGAATCATTCAATAATGTTCTTCCTTGAAGATCTCTTTCAAGAGGTTTGCAATATTATTGGCAATCATATGAAACGCGCGGTTTATTGATGCATAAATTGTGAAGGAATGTTTCTTAAATGCTTCTAATTTAGTGTTAGAGACAAAAGTAATGTATATATATATATATATAATGATGATTAAATTAGGTTAAAAATTAAATTTCTTTCTCTAGCACTTAACTCATATATTTTTTTCATTTGATCTTCAAGTATCAAACTAATCATTCATTTATTTCTTATAAACATATGACCTAGCAAATAAATATGTCTAAATCCAGATCGTTATATTTAACAGCCCATATGTCAGCAGTAACTTTCAAGTACAATCGTGGATTAGGGATCTATTTCAAGATACTCCAAAAGGGCTCTCAACTTCCGAAGAAGAAATCTTCATAGATTTCACATCCAGTGAAAAATTAAAAGGCAATTTTGTAATAAATCGCTCTTTGAATTTGGGGTAGAGGTGGATGAGGAATTATCTGTACTGAAAACAAAAGCACTTCGTATACTATTACCATTTTCAACATCCTACCTTTTTCAAACCGGATTTTCTGCAGTGGATGCCTTGAAGACAAAATATAGATCTCAGCTAAATATAGAAAAATAACTCTTTAAGTGTCAATTTCTGATATTAAACCTTCCTTTGAAAAACTTTCCTCTACAAGACAAGCCCGTGGAAGTCCTAATAATTATTAAACTTGTTCTTAATTTAGTAATAAGATTGATTGATTCAATATTAACATCGCACTGTTCAGCTGCACGAGGGCTTTTGACGACGGACCACGTAATTTTGAACCATGGTCAAGTGACGTGGATGATACCTGAGCTGGCGCCCCTCTCTCTAACTACCACACCACACCAACGGGAAAAAGTTTCAACTCTCAACAGATTTAACATGCATCGCTGCCCTACACGGCGGGTCTTTAGTGGTACTGGGCTCGAACTCGTGACAAGGCAAACCACGATCCGATACCTATTCCACTCGGCTACCGCGGCCAAATTCAGTAATAAGAAATTATTTATAAAATACCTTCTTCAGTACTGATACATCAAACGTATACTGGCTGAAACACCGACTCTTCGCACGAGTTCATTTTTCAAAAAAAAAAAAAAAAACATTATTCTTGATATAATAGCTGAACTGTAAGGAGAGTAAAACTGTGTGCACGACATTGTATACAAAAATGTAAAATGATTTTTTTTTAGATAAATGCTATAATTGTAAATAACTGTTTAAAAGAACTGTAATTTTTTGAACCTCACACAATAAGCATTTAGAATTAATGTTAAATTATGAAAAAGAATATAAAATTCCGATGAAGAATAATTGTGTTACTTTTTAACATTTAAAGCGAGAAGACTTCAAAATGTTTTAACCCGGGAGCAGGCGCGTACTCGATACTAACATTAATGGTAGTGCGGGGGGACTCAGTCACCCCAATCATTTGTTTAGAATTATTTTTACTGTACACGATACAAATCGGAATTCTAGTGAATATTTTAATTTATAAAAAGTATACTTACCTTCTTTCAAGGACTATTCAATTCTTTGATGATTTGAGAAAAAATCCAATAAAACTGAACTAAAATGATTCAAAAGTACAAGACCATAATAAAGTACGCAAATCAGACACTTTTCAATTATCCTACAGAAATGTTAAATCAATCGATTCTTTTCCAAATATCGCAAAACTCAATTATTTACAATTTCCCTAAGCGAAAAGCAAACGCATAAAGATGGGAGGGAACTAATATTGATAATAACCATACCATCAGATTGAAGGTCAATCAAATGATTAGTAAACGTACTATGCAGCCTGGCTGAAAAGTGAATCATGACTTCCTTTTCTTTTCTACAACTAATGTACAGTATTTCAATAATAAATACAGTGGTGAATTGTTTATCTTAGAATTTTCTCAGGGTCTGGGTTTCGTTTTTTCTTTTAACGAGTAATATTTTATGTTAAAACGTAATAAAAAAATCTCTCATTGAGGAAAAACAGCAAATAAAACAAAATATTTTTTTTTCTTTAATTTGGTTTTGGGAACAAAGATAGCTATTTGATGACGGAAAAAAAGCCAGATAATAAACATAAATTATGTCAGTGTTGTTGTGTGTATTTTTTTTTATTATGGAAGAAAGCATTTTGTTTTACTTCTCATTCCGGTTATTTTTTTAAAAAAACCTTTAAATTTTCGATACGCTCGCGCCCCCCTTGTAGGGTCATCGCGCGCCCCTAGGGGGGGGCGCGCCCCCACACTTTGAGAAACACTGTTTTAGATTGATTCCTAATTTGCTGACGTCACACTGCGAAGCAACGCGATGGCTCAATCCATTACTTTGCACGGGGGTGGAGGGCCATGAACGGCATCTGGGCGGACATCCAAGTGTTCAAACTTCCAGCCTAAAGAGATTCGAGACTCTATCAGAATCCTATAACGATTGCATTGCCAACAATTAAAGGATAAAATATATTTAGATTTGGATCATTACTCAGATGTAATATATATTTTTGCCGATATTTACTGTATAGGAAATGATTTATAAATGTTTATAATTTTTAAAATGCTTGCAGAAAACATCATGACAAAAAATATGATAAATTTTAAAAAAACAAGTAATGTAAAAAAGAGTCAATTCCTACTTAGGCCAGCAAAGAAAAGTTTTATTTTCGTTAATTTTTATTAAATAGTTACAATTAATATAAATATGTATATACATAGGACAGAATCACAATATTAAGTGGCAAACTAGAAAGAGATTTTCAATATAATTTTGCATTTCCCTTTCTAAGTAGGGTGTTGGATTATTTTTTGTTTGTTTGTTATTATTTTTACATTCAATAAATTAAATTATTCTAATAAAATAGTAGAGTAAAAAAAAACAAAACCTCAGAAATTAAGCCATCCCAGGTGGGATTCAAAGTCCAACGCACTATCCATTGCGCTACAGCGACACAACAAACGAGTTTCCTTTCTATATATGCTGCTGGACTATTATTTTTGTTTACTACTATTTATTAATTTTTTAATTAAATTAATGAATTAATATTTGAAAACATGTATTAACATTAAGTGTCATCCACTACAAGTTTAAAAAAATGTATTTGAACTTGAATGGATAAATATAGAGTATTTTGATAACGATAGAAAATGTGTAGAAGATATATAAATATAAAATGTAAACATGGAGAGAGTGAACACAAGAAATTGAAAAACAGAAAAAAAAATTTGAGAATCATATCCAGTGGGTATTTGAAAATGTAAGCAGAGACTAATAGGATTCTGTGTAAATCTAAATTTTCAATCATATATTAAGGTATCCGACTACCCTAAAACCATGATTTATTTCAAAAATCGGCAAAATTTTTTTATGATTTTATTTTATAGACCATTTTATTAACTTAATAACAATACCAAGTACTTTATTTTCCCTCCTCTAGAACAAAAACTACAAGCGTTTTAGTAAAAGCAAATGCCATAACCTTACACAAGATGTCAAACTTTGAAATGCGTTTTACGCGAAACGTGTTTTTTTCGAAAAACTCAAACGGGGACCGCGATTGCTCAAAAAGTTTTGAAAATAATTAGCTGAAATTTTTTGCTTATGTTCTACATAACAGTAGAAGTGTTTTGATCTTCAGATTTATCAATAACTGTTTTATTTCAAAATTTGCAGCTCTTTATGTGAATATAGTCAATGTTTTTTTAAGCAATTTCGTATAATGACTTAGATAAAGTGCTCTAGTTTTTGTAAAAATTAAAATATTTCCTATCGTGAAAATCACTTCAAACAAGAATAACAAAGTAACACATCAAAATTGAAAAATTGAGAATTTGTTCATAAAATCTTTGTAGAGAGCGGGCCCCGTTTATGTAATTTTTCGTACATTTTTACTAGTTTTTTCTCATTTTAATAATAATAATTTTTTTTTCTTTTACCAATTTTAGGATTTTTTCCTTAAAATATACTATATAAATATAAAAATCACAAAAAGATCTCCATATTTCCTTTTTTTCAAAAAAAAGTTGTCGCAAGTAGTCGGGGATACCTTAAACTATCAAATATCCGAATCCTAATAGTGTTCAAGCTTTTAAGTATATATCGAAAACATGCAACTAGAAACCATTACATACATGAAAATTATTTGAACCAAGTCCTAGCTTAAAAATTTAAGTCAATAAACAGGCAAAAAAGGACTATAATTTTGATAGTGGTCCCTGGAAGGAAGCGGGAGTAACAGGTGTTCTAAAGGTTATTGATTTCTGCAAAAGCCATTTCTGCTGAAACTGAGGAAATCAATATCTACCTACCAAATATTGGATTTTCTCTCAAGTAAGCTCTTTTCTCCCACGAGGATAAATAAATATAAAGTTTGTTCGTGAAAAATTGTAGGACCCATGAAACCACCTACGAGACCAATAAGTCGCGTTTTATGGCTCAAGAATCATAAAAGATAGTAGTGGTGTTTATGTGGATTAGCGTATGGGCACTGGTTGTTTCATTCAAGTCGCGAAAGGTTTGATTATAGATGTCGAGTTCGATTAGCGGCAGGATATTGCTAGCGTTTCAGCAACGTGTTCCAGAATGATTCATAATCAATTTTTACGTGCTGTTTTCAACCGTAGAGGAAATGACTCTAGAAATAAGCAGGTATGATTATTAGAAATAAAATTTAAAAAATGTATTTCCTCTATTATTTTGAAATGATTACAACATATTTTCTTGATGACAAGATCTTTCGCATTTTATGAAAGGCTCATAAAATAGGTTAAATATTAATAATGATTCATGCTATTTATAAGCGACAGGGTTTTTGCAAAGGAACTATTACATTGTAGGGAGGGGAAGGTTACTTATTTTATAGGAAGAAATCAAGAAGTGAGCATCCCTGTAAATTATTTTTAAATATGAAGCATTCCATCTGTTACGGAAATACAATAAAATGTGTATGGTATTACAATCATTTGCTTTATTCGAATGGTACGAAAACTGCTTAAATTTGATAGAACTTTCAAATTCGAAGCCATATAGATGAAAAAATAGATGATCAACTTTTTAAGTTGTAATGAGAACAATTTAATTCAATTATTTACGCCCAGTAAAAACACTTCTAAGAATCCCTAAATAAGAATAACTACACAACGCTTTATGTATATTATTTTACTTCATAATACTAAAAAAATAAATGAATTTGTATAAGTGTTTTAATTTCTTAAATATAGTGTGTCAGCGGTACCTGAAAATCATTTATGTGTTCTGTATTTCTAGCCCCTGCTATGTTAAACTGCGTTGTCTATTGATGAAGATTCTGTAGTTGAATATGATTTAATTGTACATTTAAGTTGTCTATTTTCGTATACGATTAGTTTTAATACGGAGAATGATCTATATAAATAATAAATATGTATGAATACTCTGCTATGTGTGAGTTAAATAAATTTGGTGTCAAATGTTCAAACTATACTCAGGCGAAGCATCAATGTGGGTTTATTTTAGTTTTACGTAAAAAAAATAATCTAAAGGAATAGAGTGGGTATTTTTTTTTCTTGTAGCATTCAAGGTGAATGTAGTGCACTTTGTTCCTCTGCCGCCTCATTAGCCACACTACCCAAAGGAATAACGAATGACCTACCGATTTTTCCGAAGCGTTTTCTCGGTGGAGAAGGTTGCTAAGAGAACCCATAATGACTTTCTCATTCAAATTGACTTCAGTGCAAAAGCAGCCAATCAATATGTAATTCCAATAAATAGTCTGTAATATAGACCATATTTTCTCAACGTGGGTGATAACGTCCCCTTGTGAGCGTTTGAGGCTTTCAGGGGAGAAGTAAAAGATCCAGAGCAATTTAGAGGGTTTTGAGATGGGCAGATTAACCAATATATAGTCTAAATACTAAAAAAAACGCTGATTATGTACTAACAAAAAACTTTAAACTGTTACCTAATTTTCGTGCATGCATTTAAAATTGTTTATTCGTGGCAATACATATTTCAGATTTGAAAGTAAAAAAAAATTGTGGGCTTTAAAACAATATTTTCTATTAGTTATTTTAAAATTTAATTCTTGTTTTCACTATACTCTTATTTATATGATGTGGGAGGGGGGTGGTATCGAAATATTCACTAGAAAAGGGGAGGCAGTTCAGCAACTTTTGGGAACCTATGATATAGACGGTATTTCACAATATCTCCATTTTAGTTTAGATACGTTAGGAAGTTTTTGTTTACCCTTTTTTTCAATGACTTTCCTTCAATAAATATTTCATACTATTAGATGATTGAAATTATTGCCTTTAAAACATTATGTAAATTAACCCTCTAACTGGACACCTTCCTCCTGAAAAGTTATTCCGAAAGCGTTTAACTCTTATTTTGCGATTCCCTTCAAAAATGCAACAGAATTTTTTTCTTTCCCCTTTTAGAACTGGGGTGGTCGAACGGGGAAAATTTTACGACCCAGTTCGGTCGCTTTGAAAAGTAAGAACCAAGAGATCAATCGTTTACAGCTAGCTATTAAGTTGCCTCGGGCAATCTTCTTTGAAAGCGTAGATATCCTCTCTTGATCAATCCTCTTTGAAAAAGATACGGTGTTTCTTTCTCCTATATGTTCAGTCACAGTAAAATTAAAAACGAAATGAAAGGTAAAAAAAAAAAGAAAAAAAATGAAATAAATAGTATGTTAGAAGTTGAAAAATAATTATATTTTCTTCAAAGAAAATTTATTTTTCTGCCATTTTTTAAAAAAATTAAAATATATATATATATATATATATATATATATATATATATATATATATATATATATATATATTTGGTATTGCGATTTGAACCAGAAAAAAAGCCTCCTGTATTCATTTTTGAATATGAGTAAGAAAACGCGCTTACTTTCCTGTTTTTTAAAAAAGAAATGAGGTAAAAAGAGCAAAGGCCCTATCTCATTTTTAAACAATAACAGAATAAATATTACATACAATGATTATATTTATTAAATAAAACCGATCTTTTTCTATTCAGTTATATTTTTAATTTAAAATAGCATAAAAAAGGATTTCAATACTTTTAATTTATTTTAATTAAAATCATATAAAAGATATTTTTATGTTAACTGAATATTTTTCGGAAAAAATTTAAGTTTTCCTTCCTAGTGTTCTCTTTTTCGAACTTCTTGTATTAAATAAAAATTCCTTTTCTACATCGGCATTTGTGATGGACATAACACATATTCAGTCAATAATTTTTAATTTTAATGGGGATATACTTCTTCAAACCCTACACGGCGGGTCTTTAGTGGTACTGGGCTCAAACTCGTGGCAAAGCAAGCCACGTTCCGATACCTATAGCACTCGGCTACCGCGGCCGAAATATATTAAAAGATACCAAAGAAGCTATATAATAAAATTTGAAATTTTTATTATACTCAAACAATTGCTAACACTTATGGTAAATAATTTCTAACTGCGCGATGCATTTTTTTTTTCGAAATTTCAAATGAAATTTCCAACATAAAATTTCTAGCTTTATAAGGTCGAGATTTCAAAAAATATCTAGATTTTAATTACTTATTCAGTTAGCCTTTAAAAAAGATAAATGTTGAGGTATTTTGTATAAATAGATATTTTTGAACAATATATAATTCGAATTTTTTTCAATAGCTCGAATTTAAAATTGGTTTTTATGTTTATTTATATGCATAAATGTCTACTGTAAATGTTTCCGTGTATTTTTGATTACCATTTATTCAAACATTCAAGTTATAAAAAAATGTGTGAAAATCTTCATTCATGTTATCTTTGATGTAAACTGAAGTTCAAACACTTAAAATTCAAATATAATTCGGTGTATTTTAACAATATATAACCAGGCACTGTACTTAAACTTCCCTGAACACTTAGGCATTGAAATCTAAAAAAAAAAAACTAATAAATCTTAATTAGTTTTTTTTTCGTTATTATTTTTATCAAAGTGTAAGAAAATGTTTCAAATGATTTGATGAAGTTTAAATTTATTCATTTTTAGTGGTTGGAAAATTGAAAAGGTTCCAAATTTTAAAGAGTTTGATGTTTTTATTAATTTTTTCGGTATCTTATAATAAAATAATCATGTTTCAAAAACTGAAAGCTTTGAATAAGAAAAATGAAGCGAAAGAATATACTTAAAAAAGATATAATTTGTCTAACTATATAAAATAGCAGATTGCCCTGACATGCCCCAACTTGTTACAGTTTGAAATTAATATGAAACCAAAAGGGAATTGTAACATATTTTACTTATGCGTTGGGACTTTTGGAAACTTTTAAAATACAAGCTAGCAAAGAAACACACACTTCTTGGGTTGTAAAGAAATTTCTCCCCGATTTTTTTTACGATTGGGGGGTCAAACACGGGGTTCCCTGTGAGCCATAAAACTTCTGCTGTGTTGCTTCCTCCGTCCCTCATTAAAAGGGGGAAAGGATTTAAGAAAAGTGCGGCTAATCCGCTTTTGAAAACGTTACTTGATGGCAGAAAAATCCGTGCAGTCCATTTTCGAAGCCTCTCTAGTAGGGCGGAAAAATCCGTTCTGTCCAGTTGGAGGGTTAATTTTGATATTTTATCATCTTACTTTTTTGAAACTGTACAATTTTTGAACCAAAGTCAAGTGGCGAAGACGACATTTGACCTTGCATCCATTCTCCAAGTTTCCACACCACGTCAGAGTAGAGATTTTTAGTTCTGACAGATTTAGTGTGTTTAAATCCATCTATACAGCAGATTTTTTATAGTGTCCGGACTCAACCCGCTAATCAGCAAAGCATTCAAGAGTTTGTGACCATATTCGTTCGACTTCCTCAGCTATAAAGTTCTGTGAATAGTTGATGATTGACTGATGAGTGATGTAGAACTGCAAAAGGTCTCCCCCCTTTTAAAGCGAAGTTCTGTTATAGTACTAACTATATAGAACAACAATTTTCTTAAGAAAACTTTGAATAACTGCCAATTTTAATCATAGCCTATTTAAAAAGTTGTCTGATATTAATATTGCAAATCGTTGTTGTTATTCATGCCACCTCTCTGACGTAGGCACACGAATTTCATCACGGCTAGATGCGCGCCTCTCGACTTTGAACATCCTGCAAATGACAGAACGATTTCACTCACTCCAATGGTGAGGAAGAACACCTTGGGGAGAGGTCAGAAGTCACTCACCTCTCTTCCCCACGCACCCACCTCATGAGAAAACTTGTAGCTGGACGTCTCTTTACAGTAACTCCATACCGCAAAGACATTTTACATTTGCAGACATCCATACCTTCTTTCGGGATTCCAACCCAGGCTCTACGGCACAGCAGCCAGTACCACTAACACAGCCTTATTGTGAATTGATTTTTGTGAAGCGTTTCCTTGGGAGAAATTTTCGGTATATCTGTTCTTTTTTAAAATGTCCCGCAATGGAACTTCTACGCCTTAACTCTATCGACGATCCCCGTGCGTCCAAAGGATATTGCCTTCGTGTATTGAACTGAACTTAGTAGTGCAACACCCCACGAGCAGTTGACGTGACCTTACACGCCGGAGTGCACATATTTCGGTCGAGAGGTCAGTTGGACGCGAAACCCCCAGTGCTCAGTTCCCAAGCAAGCTGGCTACTCATTTATCGATCAACTGAAGGGGATAAAAGGCTGAGTCGACCCTGCCCACCCCGAGGTTTGAAACCTGGACCTGAGGCGTGGAAGCATGATACACTACCATTCAGTCACTGGGCTTAAAATCCGAGTTTTACTGCAAGATAATAAAGCTCACAGCCATGCAGTAGTCAATTGTTTGATGTTTTATTCTCTGCCATTCTGATACACTGCCATCAATAAAAACTCAACATGTTGACGAGAACAATTATTGTAATTATATAAGTATAAGTGGAACAATTCTTAAAATTCCAAATTGGTTTCAAAGCACAGAAAATAATGCCAAGAATCATATAATTAATTAGAAACTTCAAAAAAAAAGAAACTGATATTTTTATAAACTATTTTGTTGCCTACACAAATTATAAAAATTACGAGAAAAATTATAATTGATTTTAGTAAAAATTATTTCTCATTTAGCGTGGGCTAAACAGTTTTGTAACCTTCAGCAAAACACAGTATTTATTCGAATTAAAGCCTGTCTGAAATGTTACGCGTGTCAGACTTCTGAAACTGTTTTATTTTCATAGTATAAAAATAAAAGCATCAACTAGTACAGTTTTAAGTTCGTATAATTATTTGGAAAATATCTCTTTGAATGTAATATATCTATATACACTGCTGGACAATTGCTAAGGACGGATCACAAATTGCTATGTAGCATAGCATTAAGCGAGACATGAGGCTTAGTAAGATAAAATATAGTTGCCACACTGTTCAGACATTAGAATAAAGAATATTTATTGTTCTGGAAAGTCCAAAGCTGTGAAACATCTGAAAGAAAAAAAAATGTTCATTTGATCTGCGTACGGAGAAATGGAACAATGCCTCTAAAAGTCAGCAGGCACCTGAAAGAAAGGTATCAGTACGGGATATGTCCACCGTGGAGTGTGATGCAACATTCCACACGTCGTACCATACTTTCCACAGCATTATCCAGCAGCTGTTGAGGCAATTTATCCCATTCCTCTGTGAGTGCACGGATGAGGGTGTTCTTGTTCGTCGGAGGATAGTTTCGACCAGCAACTTGCCTCCCCAAAGCATCCCACACATTTTCAATGGGGTTTAGATCTGGAGCACGCGCTGGCCATACGAGACGTTGAATAACCTTGCTGTCTAGACAATCCTGAACAGCGAGTCTTCGATGCCATGTTGCGTTGTCGTCCATAAAAACAAATTTATCACCGACAGCACCACGGAAAAGACGAACATGAGGAAGTAGAACTTCATCAATGTATCTTTGGCCCGTCATAGTCCCATTCGCAACCACATGTAGGCGCGTGCGGCCATTCATCATGATGCCGGCCCACACCATGATAGTGCATGTCGGATATCGGTCCTTTTCCTGCATATTTTCTGAACGATAAGCAGTACCACTCTCGCGCCAGATCAGTTGGCGTCTACAATCCGATGACAGACTAAACCTACTCTCATCTGAGAATAGTACGCATGCCCAGTCCTGTTCAGTCCAATTGTGATGCTCACGACACCATTGCAAACGGGCAGTACGGTGCTGTCTGGTCAATGGGACAAACACAACAGGTCTGCGTGCGTATAGTCCTCCTCCCCTCAAACGTCTGGCAACAGTTTTTCGGGAGATCTGCTTTCCTGAGGCAGCAACAAACTGATTTGCCACCTGCTGAGCTGTGGTGCGCCTGTTCCTTTTTGCTGATAGGACGATATATCTGTCTTCTGCAGGCGTCGTACTTCTAACACGACCTCCCCCGTGCCGTCTACTACATATTCCAGTAGATTTGAATGACTTCCACAGCCGTGAAACAACGCTGTGAGCGATGTCGAACTTCCTGGCAACATCTGTTATTTTTTGCCCTTCTTCGATCTTTTCAATAATTCGGCCACGCATAAAATCATCTATGTCAGTGCTTCTCAAACTTTCAATACTGGCGCCGCCCTTTTCAATCACAATTTTTATCGCGCCCCCCCCCTATACATAATAATTTACTGAATGCAATAATAATGCACTTTTACGATAAAGCAACAATATTTATTATAAACCGTACAAATTCATGTCATAAGTATTAAATTTTGTATATGTTACTTTTAAGCAAAAAAAAAAGTTAAGTAATAGGATAATTACTAAGTTATTTTTCCTTTCTCTGATTTTTAAATTGGAACATATTAGAAAATGCGGTGGTTGCTTAGAAAACAAAATATAGATATCAGCTAAATATAGAAAATGAACTCAGAGGGTCAATTTCTTATCTTAAAACTCCTTTCAAAAAATTTGCTCTGTAAGACAAGCCCATGGAAGTAGCTAATAATTATTAAACTTGTTCTTAATTTAGTATTAATTAATTAGTCATAAAATACTCTGTGCACCACTCATACATTAAAAGCAGTGTTTCTCAAACTTTCAATGCAGGCGATGCAATTTTCAATCATAATTTTTGTCTAGCCCCCCTGTACAACAATAATGTATTTACTGCAATAAAAATGCACTTTGAGAGAGAGACGCTAAAGTTACAATACGATCTTAATTATAAACCGTACAAATCAATACGATAAGTATATTAAATTTTGTGTATATGTAATTTTTAAGTAATATATATTTTAAGAAAATTACTTAAAATATATATAGCTTAGAATTATGTTATTTTTCTTTCTCTAATTTTTAAATTGGAACAGATCGCAAAATGATGTATTTAATTAAAGATTTATTTCCTTCAGCATTCATTTCTCAAAGTACAAATGTCATTAGAAAAATAGTCTAGTCAATGTCGCTCTCTATCATATCCATCACATCTGGCATTATCGGGTATGTTTGCGCGAGTCTGGGCAACCTATCGGAGGTCTGCGCAAAACATGTAAAAATGCTTTTCCTCGTACAATTCCAGTCAGTTTTGGTCGACTCGATACTCCTATAGCTACCGAATCTAGCTTGAATGCACAATTTTTTAAATTTCCACGTTAATTGTATTTCACGGTAATTAAGTATTTACGGCAGTAGATTAAAACTAGATTAACATGTTTTAAAGTATATCGGAAGATATAAATTAAATTATTTTTTCTAATAGCAATGGATACGTATTGACTAATCATTAAACAATAACCTTCCCTGTAGAGAAAACATAAAGAGAGAAAAATTCGTAATAAAGGGAATAAACAAACATATGTACAAAGATCTTCAGAACATCTAAATAAAATACCATAAATTCAACTGTATATGAAATATAAAATTAATCATGAGCCACAATAGCATATTGGAAAAACGTGATTACATGTTATGTTATGATATATATATATATATATATATATATATATATATATATATATATATATATATATATATATATATATATATATATACTTAATAAGTACAAAACATTTAAAAGCTAAATGTATCACACTGTGGCTCAATTAGGAATATAAGATTCTAGAAACACCTAGAATGAACACTTGAAATAATGACCATTGTAAAAAACTAATTGATTGTTAAAATCCTTATTGACCTTCATAACATAATTAAAATATACAATATTACCTTCAAATACTAAAATATGCTTATTTAATATTCATTTTTTTAAATAAAAGAATTATTTCTAGTAAAATGCTTATAGATTTTTATGAAACCCTTCTACAAGTAGCTTACGTAATTCTAAAATACACAGTATTACATAATCATGCTATTCACAAATATATATATATATTTAACAAAACAATTTCTCCGCTATCACAGGATGTGACACAGGCAAATTAAAAAAAAATCTATTCTCAAGTAGACAATTAACTTCTCTAAATTATATGCTTATAAATAGAGAACCAATTACAACAGCATTAAAACAATTAAATCTCAAGAA
Source organism: Trichonephila clavipes (assembly GCA_019973935.1). Classification (NCBI taxonomy): domain Eukaryota; kingdom Metazoa; phylum Arthropoda; class Arachnida; order Araneae; family Nephilidae; genus Trichonephila; species Trichonephila clavipes. The sequence continues at coordinate 780,815 of BMAU01021355.1, read as the reverse complement.
ACATAAATTTTAAAATCACCAAACATAACTTTTTGAAAGCTATAAATGTATCAATTCATGATATAAACAGTAAAAATAGTTAAATCTGAAAAAAATTACATGTATCAAAGTTTGATAATTAAATGAGGTGTCTCCCCTTCTGCTTGATAGCAGTAATTGCCTTTTATTTCAATATTTAACTTTAAGAAAAAAAATATATATTCAACAGCTCCTTATAATAATAACCAAGAATTTGACAATTTACTCAATATAGCAATTATTTACAGCAAATTATTAAATAGAAATTATTTTTTAAAATGCACCAAATACATATTTATTAATAATGTTATATAAACTGCTTCTTCCTAAAAGCAGAAATGATATTTCACTATTTGAATTTCAAAGTTATTTTCAACAGCAGATTGAAATAATTATAATTAGAAAGATAAATGATCATAATCCTCAATATTATTGTTCAAAAGATTTGTTACATCAACACACAGATTTAATTTCCGCATTCTTCAAGTGCAGGTGAAGATTTCAGTAACGCATAATCTCGGGATGAGACAATTTTTCTTCAAAATAGAAGGTACCTCGTAAGCACCTCTCGTGCACTTCAAAACGATGTTGAATATATTACTATTAAACGTAAAATATATTTCTTATGCACACCTTTTTCTTGATCACGATGGTATTTTTAACACATAAATCAACACAATTTAACTTAGGATTATTTTCTTCACATAAAATCGAGCACTTTCACCTTAATATCCGGATGATGCTAAAACCGATCATTTCCCAACTCAAAGACGAGCACTTTCATGCTGACTGTCGGGGCAACACATACTAAAATTTCCATACACGTGGTCAGTTGGTCAAAGAAAAACAACATGTCCACTGAAGGAAGCGTTGATCAGCATCTCGGTTTCCTGGTCCAGTTAAAACGTTGGGTGCCACTATGACAATCCCCCATGTTGTGTCTCCGTTGTATTGAAATAAAGAAGGCTGTTCATTACTGGAACAAGTAATATTTAATGTTCTTACGTTCCACAACACAAGGGGTCACTTAAATAAACAACACACATCCATTATAGTTACAGAAAATAGATTAAGGACTTAAAGGAGGGAAACAGGCTTTCCCTGATGCCACGTGTACACATCTTTCCCCGGTGGCGATCCAGGGCAGAAGAGAGAGGGAAGAACGAGTTCCCGCTCCTCAAAAGAACAAATGGTGCCTCCTGGCTGTCGTTAATGGCCAAGGGAAGGCAAGGTTTAAATTTAGTTGTTACATTATAATAAAATAAAAGTGAAAAAGTTCTAAACCCTACAATGCTAAAGAAGAGCGAAATTGTAGTTCATGAGACACAACAAATGTAGATACAAAGGAAGTCTATGGACTAAACTGGAGACCTATTAGGATTTCTAAGGCCGTCGCTGAATTAGGCCATCGATTTGGGGTTAAGCAATGCTTTATGGATCCGCCTCTTCCTTACAGCAGAAATTCTCGACATAATGTAAAAAGAAACAAAGAGCCATGTTAAAAAGTTAGGCCTATTTCTAACACGTGGATGATAAATCTGACAATATAGTAAAAGAAAGTATATATATATATATATATATATATATATATATACATTTTTACCCTTTACAACCATTTCAGAAAATAATTACTTATAATTTCTTTATATGCAGCAATAATGTTATTTACTTTCATAATTGTAACACCATCCGTTTGATTTCATTGCTGAAGTTATTAGTTGGCATCTACACGCAGTAATAACCAAAATAAAACTACTTATTTGTTAGAACATACTCCATTGAAATAAAAAAATTCGCGTTTTGTTTAGATTCGTTAGAATGTTTTAGAATTAACCAACAGGGATTTAAATTTGTATGTGACACTGCACTTAAAATGTTATATTTAAAGTCTTAAAAAATGTCTGTTTTATAAAGTTCGACCTTAATAAGAAGAATTAAACATTAACAAAGTATAATTATACTTAAATTTTAACACTTAAATGTTAAAATCACTGTTTTTTAAACGCAATGTATGTATCTTTCAAATTTCCTCTAAAATATACGACCTTTTTTATAAAGAACAAAGACAGCAAAATGTTTTTTGAGTAACTAATTACAAATTAATTATAGGAATACCTTTAATAGGAAATTTGAGCTCCAAGAATTTTACTAATTTTGTGTATATTTGCTCGTAATCAAACTGAGTTTCTCATTTCATTCGCTACATTTGAAAATCTCAATTTTTTTCCTTCTCAATTTTATATTTGTTAAAGTTGAAAATTCAAACTCCTACAAATAAAATGTAGAAAGATGTAACATTATTTTTAAAGATTTTTTTGTGGGCTATTTTGAGATAATCGCTCGACTCTTCCGAATGTTTCGAAATTAAATATCGATTATTACAGAGTGAATTAAGTTTTTTCTCTTCGTTCAGAGTTTATTCGTATACAAATGTATCCGTTATCACAAATGGATTACGAACTGAATCATATTTTTTAATATCCATCTATTCACGAAAGTATAATTTAAATATGCCACAAATGCCCTTAGTGTATTTATATAAAACTGCCTAATGATTCGGTGTGTTTCGGATTTTATTATTTTTTTCTCAGAGTAAAATTAATAAATTTTAAAAAAATTGGTGGCACACAGAAGTACCCCGGCACAGTGGTTGAGAATCATTGTTCTTTGGTATGGAGATGATGAAAAAAAATTAAAAATGTCACAAAGACAATACATTTAGAAAGAATGGGAAGACTAACTTTAGTTTCATGATTTTAAACTTAAAACACAATTTATGTTTTAAGAAAATAAATGAAAACGATGATTATTGATAAATCAATGCAGAGTAGTAGATAGTTCTGTGTCCCTTTTGATAGCCGTAACTCTTTCTCCCCGCTATGTAGAGTGCAAGCTCTTCCGCTTTATCGTCATTTTGACAAAAGCTTTAAATTCAATACTAAAGAAGCTGTTAAAAGTGTGTCGAACGTTTTTTAATTATTTTGTAGGTGCGCGTGTGTCTTCTCTTACCTTTAAATGTTACGAAATATCAAAATATTTAGTTTTCTTTGACGCACATCTTCTTGCTTGCTCTTTCCGAAGGAAAGTTGCGAGAGCCTGAGACAGGTTGGTAGATAGATGGCGACACCACCTATCTTCTTCATAGTTTAGACATGAGCTGGATGGGAGGGCACTATTTTCGAGCACCCGAGGTTCCTTCTACGACCGCCCCAAAGACTTTCGGATCCACTGATTTAATGAGCACTTACTCCATGTATATTCGAGGGACATTGGCATCGAAGCCTAGCCCTCTGGTCTGGAGTCCGACGCTCTAACCACTTGGCTACCACTACTTTACTTTTTAACATAAAGAAAAATCCCAAGTACGTTGACTTCATTAATCTTGGGGCAGTTAAAGATCAATTTTTTTATTTTAGTTTTCATTTATTCAGAGAACATCTTTTCCACACAGGTAAATTTTCAAATTCTGAAAAAGAAAGTTCTATATCCACCCTATGGTACCTCTTCAAAATAAAATTATAAGAAACACGTTGTGAGAATTTTATTCTTATAGGATGAGTAAATCTTCTATTGAAAAGCTCTCATACCTTGCGATACAAACACTTTCGAGGGAATAGCTCCTCCAAAAGTGTTTCGGTTCAGCAATTTGCTTCGAATCGAAACCACCCAATCTGAAAGTTCGGAATCTTTTCAAGCAAAGACAAACGAAAGAAAGGATAAGAAGAATCGATAGAACTCCCTTGTGAGAAATAATCTTGCGAGAGGAACAATCTGATGTAACGATTTTTGATCAATAATAGTGAATAATAGAATCAATAGAAGCCTGAATTTCTGGAATGACAGCAATTTCCTCTCTCTACGTCCCCTACACAACAGAACAATTCGTTCTCTCGGATCCCATAAATTCACTTGATACCCCCCCCCCTTTCAATATCTCCGCAATTCAAAATGCTTCAAAAATCTCACTGTTCGTACTTCTGATTTGTTGCTACGATTCGTACTTGTTTGAACTTTGTCACTCTTTTTATTGTTTATCTTTTTCAAAGCCTCGTATATCGACAGAAAATCTGCTGATACACACATTATTAACCTTAACAGAAAAAAAATTGCAAATTGAAAGAATTAATAAACTAATCTCTAAATATTTTTTTTTTACTTTTGGCATTCCTTCACGAATGCACTGAGGAAAAGTATAATGAAGTAGGTAATCCATTCCGAACTGTGTTCAAGTACCTTAGAGAACTTATGTTTACCCTACTGTAGGATGTACTTCAAACATCGTTTTGAGAAAAAAAACGATTATGGGTACAAAAATTAGAAAAAAAGAGATAATTATAATAATGTTACGTTCTAAATTCAAATTAAGTGGACTTTTCGAAACTAGACGCACATTAATGGATTTTAATATATATATACTGCTAAAACCTAGCAAATCTGAAAGTTGAACGTTTAATATTCGCAGCAATTATTAACACTTATAAAAAACAAGGTTATTATCAAACATAAATTTTTGGTTTTAAACTTAAATACAGCTATTTACTGCAGCATTTCTTAAGCTTTCAATAATTGCGACCCAATTTTAATCACGCTCTCATTCCCCTCTTTACAATAACAATGTATTGAATTTAATAATATACTTTGATGCAAATACGACTACAATTTAACCATTAATTTTAAACCGTACAAATTATCAAGACAAGTATTAAATTTTGTATATAATATTATGTATGGCAAGTGTATGTAGTCACTAGTAATTATTAAACTTCGTAACTTAGTACTTTTCAATTAATTATAAAAAAAAACGTTGTGCAGTACTGATAAATTAATAAGGTATTACATCGATGTAAATGTGTATTTTATTTTGTATTATGTCAGAATTAATTTTGTGTTGCTTCCTTTCAGGAAATTAATAAATATTTTTTCAACTTTCGTTAAGCCCCCTTAAACCTAGGCGGTTAATCCTAGGGGCCTCCCAAGGAGGCGCGCTCCACAATTTGAGAAACGCTAATTTACTGAATCCTATTTATTTATGTTAAAATCCCAAAGATGAGCGTGATGGTAAAAGTGGCCTGAAATGTGTAACTATAAAAGCACGAAAAATGTATTAAAAAAAATTGAGTAGTGAATGAAGGTTAAAATTTATTCCCGTGTTGCATTAAAGTCTCTCTTCTCAGAGTTCTCTGGATAATCCTTTTCGTTAGACGTCCATATTAAATTCTCGCTGTTAATTCGCAAGCATAAAGTCATTCAAAGCAAAATGCTTTACCATTCGGGAAATACTTTATCATCTCGTACCTATAATCTGGAGACGAAGGGGTGTTCTTCATTCATTAAAGTTGCACAATTCAAACAATTTGTTATCTAGTATGGAGAAAGTGGCATTTTTGATACTTTTTGGAATATCGTGCTGATTCGATTGTTTTTTTTGTCTTCAAGAAAATCTTGAAAATGAGTTGATCATTATTGTTGGTAGTTACGATTTTATAGAAGTGGGTTCGTTACTATAAACTTATTTTATTGCTAAATATATTTTGTTGAGAGGTTTTCCATATCAACCAGATCTAGCTGACTCAAATGTCAAAGGAGAAGAAACGCAAAATATGATTATTTCTAAAAAAAATCAAGACAACAATCATTAAATTCTTCACTAAGCATGAATCAAGATAATTGTTTAAATGGATAAATATCAAACCATAAAATAGCATAAAAATTGTATTTCATGCAGAAAAGTAGATTTTGTAAGGAACGGTTAAGAATATATATTCTTGTACATCGAAATGAAAACGTTATTCCTTAAAATATATCTAATTACGATTATTTTGCTTTTTGTACTTAAATTATTATACGATATAGTAGTATAATTGCAATTTCTAACACGATGCAATTACATTACATAATATAATTATACTATAATTCGATTACATACTTTAATTACTTTTTTTAAGGGAGATAGTGTAAAAAATATCATAAGCTTTAATGAGGGACAAAAAAAAACAAATTTTTTTCATGAAAGGATTGCAGTATTTTTCTTTTTAGTCATTTGAAACGAGTGATTATAACCAAATTATAGCAATGATAGTAAAAGATTAGAATTATAATACTTGCTCTGTTGGTTTTTATATGTTTAGAAGAACTGAGAATGCAAACAATTCAATTAGCATACAATGAAATTGGAAAACCTTAGTCATTATTAGTAAAATATTGACTTTCGTTACTTTGTAAAGCTCAAACACGTAAATATAATTAATTATAATATAAAGACTTAACTGTTGTAAAGAAAAAATATAAATAATTTGAATTAAATGATGAATAATTTAAAAAATAATTTGGTTCCGGTTCTTAAATTTCTTTATATTTCTTATCATGATTGAAACAATAGCTATATGAATACTGCTTCTAAAAAGTTATTCATAATTCAAATATAAAAAAAAGTCTCATGATTAGTTTTCAATTAGTTATAAAATGTTATATAAATTGCATTACTTTCTATTTCTGTTTTGTATGCATAAAATTTGAATTACGACAATAAAAAATTTGGTTTTGTAGATGTCCAAAATTAATATGTTTTAAGTGGAAAATTCTGAATAATTTTATGTCACGTAAGTAATTTGTTTATATTATGTTAAAAAGTATTTTTTTTATTTGATATTTGAAATTTTAGTTTATTCATTTAATTTTCAGCGTAATTAATTTAATGTTATTGTTTTAAAAAATAAATAATCAATCAAATAAATAATCATCAAATAATAATCAATAATAATCAATCAAATAAATAATCATCAAATAATAATCAATCAAAATAAATAATCATAAGGATATTTATTCGAAGTATGGGGAACTGGATCTTTCTACTGTTACGAATACTTATATTTTTGTAGAAAAAAATTGGAGAGCAAATGCAAACAAAAAATTACCGAAAAAAAAGAGCAAAACCACACATAAGCTATTTTATTAGCTCAATTTTTAAAAAAAAATTGGATTTAATATGTTCCATAGGTTTGTAATAAGTATGATATGAATTATGGCATGTGTGTGTGTGTGTGTTTTGGTACTTCTTAATTCCCTAAGACAAGTCTGTATAAATTAATATTAAAAAATAAACTTAATTTATAAATCATACAGATTATCAGTAAATCATTGATTAAATTTCTAGAATTGTATTCAAGATATGTAATGTATGGATTACTGAAAACATGATTAAGTATATTCTAGTGTCTCGTGTTTTCTACAAGACATGTGTTTCTTATAAATTTCTGCTGTTTCAACTTCTCTGAGCACTGTGTTATGAATCATGCCTGAAAATGTGTCGCGGGAACATAAAACAACTTCTTTTAACGCTCAGAATCAGTCGAAAGAAAATAATGAGGATTTTGTGTCGTTGCTATAAAATATAACTTTCTTTTCTTAATCTAGAACAGCAGTTCTTTCACTTTCGATCCCCCCTTTATGAATCAGCCTGACAACGCGGACCCCCTTCCCAAGATTTTGAATACACCTCCTTGACTCCCAACCCATGCCTGAGAGATTTAATGGATTCTCAATAATCCTAAAACTACATTGGTTGGCGGATATCTACTTCAACTAAGGACCTGACAACGGAAATGGACGTGTTACGGTTCGATTGCATGGGGAAAGATATCCAATGAGGCGGCAACCGAATCAGCAAACGTTCATTCTGGTACATCAAAACCTGGCGGAACAGGGATCTTTCACAGCTACGATTGACGACACGCCCGTCAAATCTGAAATGGATTTGGTGGCATGAATATTCCTCGCTATTGCTACGATCCCTAACGCGCCCGGTATTTTCCAACATGTCCGCCATTCTGTCTCATCGGTGTTGCGCGTGCATACTTGCCAATGGCAGCAATTTCAAACACTTTTTGCGATGCTTTTTATTTTATTTATTATTCGTTTTTTTGTGTAATAAAACGTTTTACACTATATTACGTGTTGTGCGCTTACTGTCTTTGTGATTCTTTATCTCGTTAGGGTTACGTTTGGACTCATGCTTTCCAATGTAATGGTGGCTTCTCAGGATGCTCTCTACCTCTCCTCCAATTTTGTACATGACGTTCGGGACACTCTGCTAATATATAAATGTTACAAAAAAAACTGATTTCAAATAAATAATGTACTTATTTTTATTAATTATAATTTATAATGAGCGCTAAATTTCTTTTACAAGTACTGTTATATCAGGTGTATTATTTGAAAACCGCAGCCTTATTCCCTGTTTTACGCATTCTAGAATATTTCTACTATTTTTTGAAAATTCTACATTGTAATTATGTGGCTATGTAGTTGCAAACAATAAAACAACATAATTAATACCCTTCATAGAAATACATAATCTAGTAGAGGGTTTTTCAATGGAGGCAAATTAGTGTAGGACGACACAGCTTTCAGTTTTTTCACGAAGCCTTTTAAAGTCTTTAAAAGAGGAAATTCTTAACTTTAAATGAGAAACCTTCATGACTTCTCTAGAAAGGAACTGAAGATAACATTTTAAGAAGCATTGTTCTAGATGGAATTTTAGATATTTTGTATTTGTGTGAATTTAAAGAGATTCAGTCAGTAGCGTACCCGCGAAAGTACTATAGCTTTATTAAATATGCCTCTCCGTTATTCTTTTGAGGATTTTTCAATTCAAGTGCAGACTTCTTTCTGTTATATTTCTCCAACGAAGAGTTTGTAAGTAAATGTGTTTTAATTAAAATAAGTATATAGCCTTGAATCACTCATGATATTTTTTTACTCACATTTTGCATATATTGCTGTAAATCTAGCAAACAGTTTTTAATATGATACTTTTTTAACCCGTGATTCCACCCTCTGTCGTGATAACCACCCTTGTTCGAACGGCGGGCCATCGTTTAAAGATTCCTCCGTTCCAAATGTGTGTAAGAGAGGATTGTTTTATTATTACAATTAACCAAGTATATTTTATACCATTTTATTCATACACAGTTTCTGTCCTTATTACTATCGAGAAATAAACATTTTCATAATTTCAGTATAAAAAAACATAGCACTTAATTTATATTCAAGAAAAAACATGTTATAAAATTCTGTTTTAGATAAACATATAAGCGATTTTTTTATCTTTCTGGGCTAGAGAAGTTAAAATTTAAAAGTAGTAACTGAAAATATTTTCTTCGGAAAAATTAGATAAAAACTTCTTTTCGCCTAAAAAAAGTTTGTTTTCATGATTTTAGCTCGAGATCTTTGAAAGGTTCAAATCTTAATTAAAGTTTCTTTTAAAAGGGCAAAGGAAAATATTTATACTATATAATTTTAGTTCTGCATATTTTTAACGAAGAGAAAACAGTTATTCATAGAAACTTTGAAATTTTCATTCAGAGTGTGAAGCAATTCAGTAGCATAAAACATTTTTAAAAATCGATTTGAGTTTTTGATATTAATAAAATCTCCAAATCATTACCTTTCCAATGATGTAACATACAAGCCATTATATGAATTAGAATTATTTTAAAATGACTTTTAAAAAATAATCAGCTGCCTCAGTCACGCCCACTTTGACATATTAAATGAAAATATTGACTTTTTTAATCTGAGAACTTGCAAAGTCTCCCTAAAATTTTATTTAATCATACCCAATTAACTGTAGATTAAATGAAACTTAGCTGTAGTTTTAGCTGTTAGTTTGTTTACGTCCTTTTGGAGCGAAGTTTGTAAAAATGATGAAACTATTTACTTTTAATTTGAAATTTAGTTTCTGAACAAAATTTTTTTTGTAGTGTAAATAGAAACAAATAGTGAAATTTCTCCTTTCAAAACTTTTATACTTCTAAATAATAACTTGTTTGTGCATTTTGGAAACGTGCATTTTGAAAAAATGATAATAATAAAATTATTTCAATAGCTTAAAAATGAGATTAAGACAGAAATGAGAAGGCCTTTAGTGCAACCAATATAGATAATGAACAGGCAATAGTTGTCAAAATATTGCATATGTAAAACACCAGCTTTTCATCTAAACAATAGTAAAAGACTTCAAACTATTCATTAAATCAATAGAAATTGAAAGGAAAACAAGATTCTTATCCTTCATTACCTTGCATAACAAAATTATAGGATACAATTTTTTTTTTGATAAGGTAAGAATTTTTTATAAAAAATTATGTTCTCTAAAATTTATATTTTTAAAAATTTTTTAAAGTGCTGTATGCATATACTCAATGTTTTTTAAATGCAATTGTGTATACTGAAATGACATTTTTGAAATATTCTTGAAACATCCAAATAGAAAGCAGATAAAACAAAAAATAACAATTTTCAATAAATTCCTAATATTAATGCTAAGTGAACTAACAGTTTGTCTTTGAAAAAACTAATTAATATACTTTTAAAAAAAATCATTCAGTATAAATATAAATATCTAATTGATAATCAATAAACATTTGAGTTTTTATGCTTAATAGTTTCTGAGAAAAAGGTATGAGATGACACATCAAATGTGATGTTTGTTGTATTTGCGAGAAGTTTGTTACATACATAAAAATACATAAATTTCATGTTTAAAAAATAAAAATAGTTTTCTTTTGGCTGTTTTAGAAATCATTTGTCCAGTTTAGAGTACTTTTTCAAGTTTAAAACTTAGAAACTGTCTGCAACAACAAAACATAATGATAATGTTACGAAAACTAGCGAAACGTCGTATAATCGGGTATTTTTAAATACCATCTTATGTTCATACAAAAACCATATTGATACATTTTCACATTATATTTATGTTGCTTTACGTTCAAATTTTGATATCTGTAAAGCATGAAAGCTACTAATTCTTCAAAAATTGATACAAAATTGAGAAAATTGGTGTAATACTGGAAATTTTCTCGTTAAAAAAACTGAAAAATGCTGTTCTGGGCTATTTAAGACTTTTTTTGCTTACTATTTTATGCAAAATAAATTGCAAAGATACTAATGTTTAATAGAATTGGACAAATACATGTTGAGTTTTTTATTTTTGTGATTAAATGGCACTTTATAGTGAAATATCAATTTTCAGAAAATGATGTTTCTAAAACTGTATTCATGTTTTTCTCAGAATATAATGTATGAATGTAATGAATTCCCCCCTCCCTCATGTTACTGATATGCAACTATATATATTCATGTGAGTTTTTTGGGGATTTTACCAAAGTATTTGACTGGAGTCCATATATCGTGACAAAAAATGTCAGTTTTTAAAAAAATTCATAGTGATATTTTAATGTTACATGTTTTTGAGAAAACTAAACAATATATTTTAAATATTTCACTTAATTGCAAATACTAATATTTATTTATGGTTCAGACAAGTTCTTAAGCTTTAATATTCAAAAATTTATCAATAATAGGTAACTAACAAAAACTCGGATTTGTAATGCTTTTTGTGGTTGCGAGAAGCTTGTTACATGCTTAAAAATACACGAATTTCATATTTAAAAACATAAAAACAGTTTTATTTTTGGCTTTTTTAGAAATCTTTTGTACAGTTTAGAGAAAATTTTGAATTCTGAAACTTTTAGAAATTGTTTGCATGGGAACATACAAATCCATAATTAAATTTTTCTAACGTCGTAAAATCTCATATTCCCAAATCATGACTTTCATATATTGATACATGTTTATATTATATGTATGATGTTATAAGGTCAAATTTGATATTTATAATGCATCGAAGTTAAAAATTCTTCACAGATTAGTACATAATTTTTGAAAATTGATGCAAAATGCTAAAAAAAATCTCTTTGAACAAAAACTGAAAATTAATATATACGTATTTTCTGAACATTTTAAGGCTTTTTTGTTCCATATATTATGCTTGAAAATTAAGAAGATACTAGTGTTTAATAAAATAGGGCAAATACATGTTGTAATTCATTATTTTTGTGATTAAGTGCCTTTTTACACTTAAAATGCAATTATCTCAAAATGATTGTTTCTTCAAAGTGCGTGTACCTTTTTCACAGAAAATACTGAATGAATCTACGTGCAAATTTTACTGCACATATATAATATGTAACTATATATAATGAAGCTACTTTCTTGGAGATTTTCCTAAAATATTTTGCCCAGAAGCAGTTATCGTAAAAAAAAAATGACAATTTTAACAAATTTCAAAGCGATACTTTTACGATGAATTTTTTTGAAAAAAGTAAACAATATATAGGAAACATTTTACCATTATTAAAATAAAAAAGCCTTATTATTATGCAGCTAAAATTTGAAGTTTTCATGTTTAATAATTTCTGAGAAACAGGTTCCTATAAAATGGCTCAAGTTAACATTGCTGGTATAGGGGGTACCGACTACCTTAATATATTTCCTTCTTTTCTTTTCTTTTCTTTTCTTTATTAAAAAACTCACCGATTCGCTTTAGAAAAGCATATACACACTAAACTGAAAAGAAAGTTTTGAAATACTTAGGACATGGTACCTTATAAATGTTCGTTAAAAATACCAAGAATTCTAATTTCCATGGATTTAGTTTACAAAAGAGTAAAATGTTTTTCTTAAAAATGTAAAAAGTTTTAACACCTTCTGTCATATTTATAGCCTATGTTCCAAACACCAATATGGCAAGAACAAAACCGAAACATGAAAAAAAAACCCATTTCTGTGAACTTGTTTACTTAAAAGTTTTAACATGAAAGGTTGTGAGTGCCACTAAACTCAGTTAAAAAGAGACATGCAACTTTTTTTTTCCCTTATTCGTTTTATCATTCAAAAATAGCTTCTCTCATCACATCCCTTTTTTCTGGTTTTGAAGAATTCAGACTTTCTCTTTGATGTGTGTTTCAAATTTCACTATATTTCTTTTTTTTTCCTCTTTTCCTGGGTTGACTTCTTAAAATAACAATAATAAGCCAAGTTAAATATCAGAAAATAATTTTGAATTATGTGCTTTCTTTAACACAATGTCTCCTAGTTTAAGTATTAAAATGGTTTTTTTAAAGATTTCCAGAAACAAGAGGATCATTTGTCTAAAGAAATAATGGCTTCGGAAGAGAAATTCTGAAGAGTTTAGCGACCCAAACATTTTTCATCAATATTTCAAATTCTTAAAATGGTATTTGAAACGTCCACTAGAAATCGTAAACAGAAAGCTCAAAAATCACAGAACGAAGTATTACGAAAGAGGTTGAGCTTTTCTTGTTGCATAAAAATTGTTTTTGTCTTTTATTGGAAACATCTTAAAGCATTCAAGTGACAGATAACATACTTATGTAATGTAACATGTACCAGACCTTTCGCATGTGTTTTTTTTAATTTCATTCGTTTATCATTAAGACATAGAATACTCTCGAAACCGGTAACTATTTTTAGTAGAAAAAAAATACTTTTTTTAATATTGTGAAACAATGTTTTTGTGGCTAAGATCACTTCGCAAGGAAAACAAATTAATGTTATCTTCCAAACATTATTTACACTTATTGGTAAACGATGAAAAGTAGACGGGAGTACCCTCAGGTTCTCTTATGCTCTTTCTTAAGGATAATGATGTAACTAATATAAATTCTATTGAAGTATCCGACTACGTTCGGAACCGGGATTTTGAAAAAGCGTATAAACGAATAATATTTAGGAAATTTAGTGTTACTTGAATTAGAAAATGTATGTAAAATTGTTTTAAGAATATTTTTTCAATAAAAAATATTAAAGTATAATATTTTAACAAAAAATGAACATAGAATGGCCCATTTTCAAAATATTCTCCTTTTGTCAAAAATGCTTCTATTATAATAATATTTTTCCTGTATATAGATCAGACCTCTGTACAGAGGTTCAACAAGAATTTTTGAAATATGTAACTTAGAAGTGGATTTATCCCTTTTTTATGACAACAGAGGAGAGTAATTTTAAGAAAACAAACGCCGATAATTATTTCAATTGGTGGTAACTCTGAAAATAATATGAATTTTTCAAAAAATGAAAGTTGAGACTTTCTGGAAAAGTCTTTTCTTTATCTAAGCAAAATATTATTAGTATAGAAGCATTTTTTATAAAAGGAGAACATTTTGAAAAAAGGTTATTCTAAGTTAATTTTTTACCAAAATATTGTATTAAATTTTTTTTTGTCAAAATGTTCTTAAAACAATTTTATTCATGTATTCTTATCTAAGTGACACTAAAAATCATAAAAAATATCCATTTATGCTCTTTTTTAAAATCCTGGTTCCGAACGTAGATAGATACCTTAATATATCAAATAAATATAATTCAGCAGTATTTTAAAATTTAGTTATAGAAGGCATTATTTGTTTATATGTTTTTACTCTAAACGTCGTGTTTTACATTAAATTTCCTAAAAAGCATAAAAACTGGAAGATTTATATTTTGATGTTCAGGAGTAGGAGAACTGCTCACATTTTGCGAACGAAAAAAGCAGTGAACTTTTACCCAAACATTTTCAATTAGACAGGAATTTTTTTACATGAAAATCATATAATTGAGTTAAGTAATAAATCACCACATGTTATAAAAATAATATTATTTTGCCTTCTTTTCTTCATTGGTATTGGGAAAACATTACTTATTCCACAATTCTGAAATTTTTGTGGATTTTTTTAGAGTCGCAAAATATAAAAAAAAAACATACTTTTCATTCAAGAAATTATAAGTTATTATATTATTCATTTTTGAAATTATAAGAAATTTTAAATTTTAAGTTGTCTAGGTTTTCTAGGCTGTGTTAAGAACTGTTACACCTAAAAAACACAGTTATAAAATTGCAAGTCTGTTATAAAATTGCAAGATTTTTGAAAAGCAATTTGGTTCAGAGAGTAGAGTTCTTCACAACATTCAAGTAATGAATCGAGTAATATTGAAAGTAATAAATCTCTATAAATCAAGTAATAATGAAAGATGGCACTCATGATCTACAACATTTTCAATCGTTTTCAGAAAATGAGATCAAAAATTATATCCAAGAAAGAGCAATTTTAATTTCTCTAATGTATTGAATTTATTTCAGAATTTTTCATTTTATTTTGAAAAGAATTTTCTAATTATGAAATAAAAGCTAAATCAAATTATTTGAATTAGTAAAAAGTTAGATAGTTTCCTAAGTTTTAATTAAATGCTAATTATTATTTTGATGAAAAAATATGGAATATATTTTTTTAAAAAAAAATAATAATAATAATGAATTAAGGCAAACGTGATTTAAATTAGAAAGTTCCCTAAAAACTCTTTATGTGTTTACGAAGTCTTAATGTGTCGCTTCTCAATACATCACTTGACGATTCTAGACATAGAAAATAAAAGTGGTGTCTTTTTGAGAAGATTTCAAATGGTAAAAGAGTTTCAGTTGGTGAGTGAGAATCCCACCCAATGTTTTCCTCCCTTGATTCAGTGATGGCGACTAACACAGCTTTTTTATACATACCTCGCCGCTTCTCACGGCATTCCTGAAATCATTAAATATTTTGATCTGTATCTTCAATAGATTTCACGGAATTTTTGTTTCAGAAATGATTTAAATTTCATTTGGGATTTTAGTTTCAGAAAAAACAAATTGCAGAGGATGCTACTTTAAATTAAGGGTTGAAGGCAACAGGATGGAGAAAGAGATATTGGGATTTTGAATTGTAGTTAAATGAGCTTCTGCTACACACACTTTCTTAATTCTCACTGAACTCCGTATCTCTTTTAATGCTTAAATGTGTTTCTGTTTCGAATTAGAAAAACCAATTATTCCTCGCCACAAATCTTTGGTGAAATCCATATTCAATCCCATTAGCAGCTGCTCAGAAAATTCCTTACTAATACCATGTAGCACCGATGAACTTTATTTTGAACCAAACTACATGACTGTATGATACTATGCATAGATAGATAGATAAGAGGTGTCCCCGAATGCCATGTTCAAACTGGGAGGGGTAGAGAGCATCTTGAGTAGTCCTGATTACATAGGAAAGCCTGGGCGTAAACGTAATCCTAATGAGATAGAGACACAAAGACAATGAACGCGGAATGGAGTTTAAAACGGTTTATTACACAAGAAAACGTATAATAAATAAGATAAAAATCATCGCATAAGGTGTTTGAAATTACTTCCATTGGCATGTATGCACGCACAACACCGACGTGACATGGACTGGTGAAAATGTTCGAAAATACCAGACGTTTCACGGATTGACGCAGAAGCGATGGATACTCGTGCCACCAGTTTCATTTCAGAATGGACGGGCGTGTCGTCAATCGTTACTCTGAAAATTTCTACGTTCTGATGCTACCGAATGAATGGTTGATGATTCGGTTACGGCTTCTCGTTGGATATTTTCCCCCATACAACCGAACAGCAACACGTCCATTTCCGTTGATTAGGCCGTAGATAAAATGGATATTTGCCAACTCGGCATTCATATAATGATTCATGTTCATTGCACGCTGTCCATATCAGAAACGCGGAAACTACATGTGCCGACCTTGCGATCTCACGTACAGCTTCACCTGTCGGTTTCCATCCACGCTTTACAATGTAATTAGGGCTACTCAAGGTGTTCTCTACCTCCCCTCCAAGTTTGTACAGGGCATTCTCGAGGACACCTTATATACTAATTAGAACTTACATAGAATATAGTACAGCACTTTTAAAAACTAAATATTTAAACATAGACCTGTAGGTGTCATACGATGGATGTCTATTTTATCATTTCAACACCTTTGTTAAGCTTGTGGCAACACCCCTTTTTATTATAAAATATCACACCAACATTTTCACGGTATTCCTCAACGCCAGGTTCCTAGGGCATTCTTGTATTTTATAAAGGTGAATATTTAAGGTTATATTACAAAACTTGTCGTTGTATAATTTTGGCTTTTTATTTAATTGAACAAGCAGTATCCACTTTGCCATAGTTTTCTCAACATTACATAGTCCCAAAGCATTTCTTAGTCTAATTCGAAAAGGAACATATTGAGTTGACCTTTCGTGTTGTGTCTTCTTTATTGCGAAAGCACTCTGAGTCGACTAAGCAAAGAAATGAATTTTCTGACGCAAATCAATTTACCATTTTTTATTTAGTTTTTGAAAAAAAAGTGAAACTCCTGAACTCTTATTCAAATGTAACAAGAAATGAATTAACACAAGAACGTCCGTCGGTGTCAATTTGTCACCGGAGTCTGCTCACTTTGTTATCCTTTCTTTACTTTTGAAGGGAATTTGAAAAATTTTCGTGACTTTTAATCATTTCACCTGGTAATTACAGAGAAGGTTTTGTGGTTCTGTGTTAATTAGGAGTTATTTTCTAACTAAATATACTTAGAACGGCTGCAGTATCATAAACAAAAGTTTTGATTTAACAAAATATAGCCCACAGACTAGATACTATGAGTAAAACCGACTCTCCAAAGTTCTGTCGCAATTTTTTTTTACCTTGAATGCAGTGATATTCAATTCACAGTAGAAATGAATAAATTACACTAAAATTGTTTTGTCTAAGTTTTTTGTTACATAGTATTTGTTTATCTGCTCGTAAAAAAAATTCATTCGATTTTCGAATTTAGTGCAGAGCACACACCATGAAACGAAGGCTCTTAGAAAAGGTCTAACCCCTAATGAAATTGCTAATTTGCTGCGAGAGTTTTATGAGAATGAATTGGCTCTGGTTTAGATTCCGATGAAGACATAATATTGAATGAAAGTGATTGGAGAGAATCTGAACAGATGAAATTGATAATAGGGATGGCAGACAATAGATACCGCATACTAGTAATGTTCCTGGCAGATTTGTGACTCGAAATGCTTTGCGACAAAGTAGTGGCCCAACAAGCTTCGCGAAACATAATGTCGACGTCAGTTTTCTACGATATAAGGTGTCATAATATATGATAATTAAAGTGTTAAAACTAAACCCTATTGAACAGTTGTCCTGCAATTATTTAGTGTAAACAATTACTTTATATATTTTATATCGTGGTTTCAAAAAAACACTGGTGGAGTTTTAAGGGTAATTGGAATCTCGGACGTTCTAGCATTAAACATTCAGTCTCGGTTATCTTGATTTTTTATGAATAAAATTCAATTAGTTTGACTCCTGGAAAAATGCAAAAACTCTAAGAGATGATTGCTTTAGTTTGTTATTGAAATGAAATATCTTAAGTATATTTTTCAATCTACCAATCTTTCGAAATAAACGCAGAATTTGATTGAAAAGAAAAATAATTAAACCATTTACTGATGGTAAAGAAGGTTATGTATAGGATATTTTGAAAATCTAAATCATATTCTAATTATCGTATCAAATGTTGAGTCAGAAATCAATACAGGCTTTCGAAAAATACTGTTTCAAGTAGAAAATATAAGGTAGGGGAAACAAAATCTGCATTATTGACTTTATGATGAAAAAGGACCGTTTTTTTTAGTTTAACTCATTAGGTATATTGAAGTGAGAGGCGCCCAAATCTTTGCTCAGAATTAATGCTAAAGACGTTGGCTCAGAATGTTTAAATTTCTATCAATAGTATTTAATTTTTTTTTGTTGGTGACAAAATTGAAGTGCAAAATCCGTTTGA
Organism: Trichonephila clavipes; assembly: GCA_019973935.1. NCBI lineage: Eukaryota > Metazoa > Arthropoda > Arachnida > Araneae > Nephilidae > Trichonephila > Trichonephila clavipes. The sequence goes on along the minus strand of BMAU01021355.1, from coordinate 762,269 downwards.
TTCGTTTTTTTTTTACTTTTTATTTTTCGTATTCAGAATAGTTATTTAAATCTATGAAACTAGTTTGATATCCCGGGGTGAGGCGTCATGCAGCGCTTGTTGTCACTGGAATGGAATTCAAGATGGCGTTCTAGAGGTAATTTAATTATACACAATAATTTTTAAAGAATTATTTCGAAATACATTGCAATATAATTTTAATGAAGGATATAGGAAGTGATCGATAATAACCAATAAATAATGAATATAATATATAATATAATAACAAATAACATATACTAATAATAGCATAATATGCATTATATAAAATCTTATAATACAATTTAATATTAGTTATAAATAAATAACGTAATGTATATATATGGTATTTATGAATAAATATAAAAAGAATAAAATAAATAACGAATATTACATAATTGTATTTTTATATTATATTATTAATAAAATAATTACGTAGTATATATTAAAATTAATAATGAATATCAACTATAAAGTACTGAAAACTTGCAATATTCGAAAAACTGCAAGTTCCTTCTACGAATTTCATCGAACAAGGAACGTGGTAAAAACCATTTTTAAAAAGTTAATAAAGTGAAAATAGGCAATACATATATATATATATATATATATATATATATATATATATATATAGCCATAATTAAAAATACAGCACGTATTCTTTAAAAAAAATATCCCGGAACTGACCAATGATATTAGAAATATCCGTACTCAAAAATAGCACAAAATAAAATAGAAAACTGAAATAATAGAACAATTGCACTGAAAATGGTTAAATTTTTAAGGGAATCAAATTGAAATTGTCTGAAATTAATAGAGTTACCGCTGGAAAGAACCAATAAAAGTTATTTTTAATATACGTTGTCTTCATGGCAACCACATCGCCAGACGATATAATTATCAATAATTTTTTTCATAATACTCGTTTAGTTCAAAAATAAGTATTATGTTAATTTGTGTGTTTCGTTAGTTTTTGCAAAATGTAATAATATTCAATATTTTTACTAAATTCTATTTTCTAACTACTAAATTTTTAATTTCTAAGAAGTTTTTGCAGTGAAGTTTGTTTTTGTTAGTGTATTTTTAAAATTAAATAGATTTATATACTTTAAAAATCTAAGAAATGAATTTCTGCATATGTCTGTACTCTGATGTTCGGACTTCATTTTAAATAAATTTCATATTTTCTTTGTGCTGTTAATTAAAATTCCGAGCTCTTGAGCGATTCTATAAAAATCTCAGTTATATATTATTTATGATTGTATTTAAATGAGTTAATATTGAAACACACATGCCAAATTTATTCCAAATTGAAAGATGTATAATTTAAGAATTGCACTTGCAGCTTTGAAAGTTTGAAATTTAAATTCATTACTCTTACATTTTTTTTTAATATCAAATTTTACATAAATATTTATTCAGCTCAGGATTAAAAATTTTTTTCATTAAACAGATGTTTAAGATTATGTAATGGACACATCTTGTAAAAGAAATTTATCCAACTAATTTTATGGAAAAAGTAATATATGATTAACCTTCTGCTTAAATGTACATCCTTTCCTTGAAAGTTTTATGCTTTAGAAGTGAAATATATACATAAATATATATAGATTATCAAAAAAAAAGAAAGTAAGAAATGTATACAATTTATATATGTATTGAAAATGTTTTGAATGGGAATAAAACTCAAATATATTTAATCCTTGTGAGCCAGGTACTCAAAATGTTAAAATTTTAAACATATAAAAATGTTTGCATATTTTATACCTTCAAATTTATGTAAAAATAAAGATACATTTTTATGAATTTACATATGCATAAAATATTTAATAATTTTTTATACATTTAAGCGTATTTAAAAAATATATTAAACTTTATGCGTAAAATAACATTTTTTTTACAAATCAACTTTAATGTACTAAATAAATAAATAATATATATGTATCAAAATGTTTAAATATTTTTCATTTAGAGAATACTAATATATTAATCAGTTGTATATAAGTATTGTATTTCAATGTTAAAGTCACAATATTCAGCTACACGTGGGCTTTCGGGGTGCTGGATTTCCTAATTTTGAATCACGATCAAGTGACGAGGACGACATATGAAGAGTCATCGACCTCCACACCATACCAGCGAGAAGACTGAATATCGGCAGAATTAGTGCGCAGCAGCTCCTCTGCACGGTGGGTCTTTAGCGGTAGTATGCTCGAACTCATGACACGCCGGCCGCGAGTCCGTGACCTTGACCACTAGGCCACCGCGTTCATTGTCTTTTAATGTTATTTTGTAACAGTAGATATAAATGCAAATCAAGAAATACAAAATGAATGCATACTGTAAGCATCTGTACTCTTAATCCATCTTGGAAAAATAGTTGCTTACGGCAGATCATAATTTTGAGCTTTCCCTGAGTTTTCCCTTTCCTTATGTGTTTTATTCACGATACATCATAAGTTTTACCATTCTATCATGGTTTTATACCTTATATTTTTATTTAACTGCATATGTGTATCCAGTATTGTATCCAGATGTATTAAAAGATCCTTTTTTTTTGTCCAAAAGAAATGATTTTTGATTTTATTATTCATCAAAAAATGTTTTACTGCTCCTTTTAAAAATTAATTCACACTAATTAATAAGAGCCATATTTATAGTACTTGATTAAAGCTCAAATATTTTAATTATAATATGAGTTGCGATATGTATAACACACTACTTTTAATATTAAATCATTAAAATTTTAAGAAGAAAAAAATTTTCTTAAATGACATAAAAATATTTTTTTCTTCTGTTTAGCAGTATTTCTTTTTTAAAAAAAAGTCCCGGTTCCTCTAATTATTTTCGAGATAAATTAATCTTAATGGCATAGTTGCACAAAAAGCATTGCTGTTTTATGTACAACTTAATTTACACTGTGCGATTCCTTTAAATTAATCTTTTTTATTTATATCAATTTGCTAATATTTATATGTTGAACTATTAATAGTATAATTTAATTTTTTATCAAAAATATATAATGCTTGTGTACTAGTTTTTGCTGTATAAGATGTACATGGGCTTATTTTGTACGTCCCTCCATTAACATTCAGTCAAAGCAACTCTGCTGGCATTTTCGAAATCATCCTGAAGCTTATCATGGTTTGTGTATTGCTAATGCCTCTTATGTTCTCATGTGTTTAATGTTTCTGGAAATCCATCTAACTGTGGTGCCATTACAATTGTAAATGTGTGAACTATCTAATATGTTTTTGTTGTTTCTAATCCCAGATTGTCTAGCAATGCTAGACAATCTCCATCAATCCAAAAAAATGAAGAAGGTCAAAAAACAGAAGAGGATCCAGAAGAACCACGTTCCGAGTAAGTCAAGATGTGGGCATGGGAGACGAGCTCCGAATAACCCAAGAGGCCCTCTGGAAATATCTTCTGACCTTGACGAAAATTAAGAGCTTTTATATGGCCGCTCACAAAGCGCGAAAAAGGCAGTCTGGTATTTCCTAGGCATAAGCTATAATGAACCTCCTGGATTTCTTCCGAATTACCAAGGATGACTAGAATGAGTTCTTCAAAGCTGATGGAGTTCAATCTTCTTCAGGGAAGATGAATGTAAGAGACCCAGTAGGGCTCATCTCCTCTTCAGCCGCAGTCCAGGCTAAGAAATCGACTTTCTCATTCCCACCAATCCCCACGTGGGATGGGACCCACCGAAAATGTACGCGATCGTTAAAAGAAATCCGACCAAGAAGATTAAGAACATCAAGTAAGATATTGTTATGTATATAAGCATCGTATTCATAAATAACATCTTACAATTTAATAACTAATAATAGCCGAGAGCATTTTTGAAAACGCTTGTTGGCATTTATCTCATCCACCTGTTGAATATGTTTATCGTACTCTGATCAACATTTTGGAAACGTGAGATTTTACTTCTGAAAACCGTGGTATCATGTTTCCAAGATACTTCTGCAATAGGTTTCTTGTATTTATTGGAATTAAAATTATCCCAGGTCGCCCATTCGGTATAGTGGTTAACGACGCTGTTTGCGGTGCCGTTGGGCCTGGGTTTGAATTCCGGAGAAGGCATGGCTGTTTGTAAATGTATTGTGCCTTCGCGGCATGAGAGTACTTTAAAAAGCCGTCAAGTCGCAAGTATTTTTATGAGGTTTGTGGAAGGAGAAGAGATGTGGGAGGCCCCTGACCACTCTCAGGGTGTTTGTTTCTTTCAAAACTGGGGTGGAAACAAGCTAAATCGTTTTGTCACCTGTATGGTGCTCAAAGCTACTGTTAACGACAAGCGTCACGTAGTCCTTTGTTATGATGAATTTCGTGAGCCTTGATCTGGCCTTTGCCGATCAGGTGGCATTAGTAACAACTACAAAATTATCCCCAATTGTTCCCTTCCACTCCGCGGAAGATTTCTTTCTTTTAATATTTACCTTATCTTTAAGTCAATAAATTGTTGACTTTAAATTTATTATTGAATCAAGTACTTATCAACACTCTGCGGATCTAATGTGGAGTTTTCTGATTCATCATAGGCAAGTTTGTTGATGTTGTATCTTAACCATTGGGGTCATAAAGCATCTTGCATCTTCATTAGGGTTTATTTTGGGAGTAGAAAATATAATTGGAAAAATTTGAAAAAAGTAATGCGATAATTTAGTTTTCGTCTCACTTTCAAGGAAACAAATTATTTTATAAATTAAGACAATTTTACCTTTTTATGTGTCTTAACAGGAACTTAGTTATAAGTTAACTTTTTACACTATTGTTAAAATAAAAATCCACGCTTTTTTAATAGTTACGTGCATTCTTTCGAGAAATAAAGCAGTAAAAATTGTGATTCACTGGGAAAGTTAAAATTGTATGTAAATTAAGAAACATATTAAAAAATAATGTTTCTGTTAGTGAAGGCAACGTAAATATTAACCCGGCACTTGAAGCACAGAGGATGTCATACCCACCGCCTAACTCCCTCTAATCCGTTTTCAGAAAATGAATAGTTTCTTGAGCAGGTCATATCATTTGAGGGGCCTTAGCTTGTACGAGAATTTTAAATGTATGTCATACCCTGCGCATGAATTGCCGTTACAGTTCTAAATCCATGAACAAGCTTTAAAATCTTTCTAATGCTATGGCTATTATTGTAGTTATTATAAAGAAATGTGATATTTATATAATTTAATACAACAACAGTAGTTTCGGAAGAAAAAATATCTTTGCGGGAATGATGAGGAAGAATTGAACGATGAAGAGTATAATGCCAAGTAGGATTCCTCTACTGAAATCTATCCAGATCATTGAGCTGAGGGAGATCCTTGATCAATCCTATTCATTGGATTGAATCGCTAGCCTATGGCAATATTTTGTTCAATGTTGCCACAATAAATGCTCAAATTATTTGGTTAAGTAGTCAGAAACCATCTACTAAGCCTCGAACCAGACGCTGATTTCCGAAGGGTTTTGGATTTCGATTTACGCCAAACAATGTTTCAACAAATTCTTTTTTAAAAATAATAAGCTCCAGTGAAGACAAGGAACTCGCTCGTGACGAAGACTAAAGGAGTATACAAACAATGTACAGAATGCCCTAATCAAAAGAACAGAAAAACCCAATTTACGTGTGAAAAACATTATAAATATATTGTATTTCCTACTGTTCTTCCTTTTTTACCTTAACACGCAAATTTTACAATAAAAGCAGAATGTAAACACCCTTGGGTATGAGATACTCTGCTCTTGAGATTCCGTTCGTTTTTTCGCGCGGGAAGTGCCGAGTTAAAACTGTTCCCCATTTTTAATATTAAAAGCAAAATGAATGATTACAATACAAATTTGACATTAATACGTAGCAAGGTCTATATTTATCTGTGATGAAAAAGATTGAAAATTGAGATACTTATTAGCAGTTAGTACTTTAATTATAATATTTTTTTTCATCAAACGTTAGAGTTAGGGAATTATCCATATGTAATTTCTTATCATTAGAAAGTAGCAGGAGTCGATTTATTCTAAAGTTCGCGAGATTTTTTTCTTCAATACAGCGTCCATCATTAATACTAGAGAAATATCTCAGTTGTACAGAACTAGACCGACCAAGTGGTGGGATCTGTCCAGGGAATGACTCGGAATCCCATAGGAATGCTTTTAATAGCGGGGGTGCAAAGAAGCAGAGAAGAACAGAAACATCCATGCATTGATGAAACAAAAAACAATTTACTGAAAGGTTGCACTACAACAGGTTTTCGAAAGTGTATGGACTTCTTCTTCTGAACTGAACTGAACTCATTGGAGCAACACCTTATAAGGGGGAAAGATTACTGCACCTCTCTCAGTTTACGTGATCTTACGCTCTAGGTTAAATGTGCAGATATTTCAGTCAAGTGGTCAGCCTGACGCGAAACCCTCAGTGTTCAGTTCCCAAGCAAGCTTGCTACTCATTTATCGGCCCACTGAAGCGATAAAAGGCTGAGTCTACCTTTCCCAGCCTGGGATTTCAACTCTGGACCTGTGGCAAGGAAGCGTGGTACACTATGAGTTAGCCACTTGGCTTCACTTTCTAAATTCACATAAACAGTTTGGTGCACGAGACGCCTAATCCTTCCGTTGAAGGAAACGCTTGAATATCTGTAGCTGCCGAGAGTATATGTAACTTGCTAGGAACTTTTCAGAATGTAAGGAATTCCAAGCAGAATCGCTGTCAGGCCTACCAGACGACTGCTGGCGGTAATTTCGAACACACAACTTTTCAATAAAATGTTTTCTGTCCCATTGATGTGTTGTTGTATCTGTTCTTTTTCTCTACTTTGCACCATAGCTCTCAACTATGTCATTGCATTCATATGTGATTTCTAGTCATTTATGTACCTCTTACCTATTTACCACTCAAAGAGCTACTTCATCATTTTGCATCAAGCAAAAAAATGTTTAAAATATATAAAAACATAATCTAAAAACACATTTACTTAAACATTTACCTACTATATTAAATGGATTATGTATACCTGGTTAAATGAAATGTGTCAACTACAAAAAATATGATTAAATTTTCTGTGTGGTTCTAAATAATGGAATAATAAGTAGTTATTCGTTGATTCTATGTAAGGAGCAAGTCTCATTCTAATAAACCCATTACATTCTAGTATTTTTACCCAAAGCTTATTATATTAAATATTCCCTGAAAAAGAATGTTACCTCAATTCCTTTCAAATGGATATTTCAATTTGGTCAATGAATACAGACTTTGGAACGAATTAAACTGTCTAAGTAGCAAAGCAAATAAAGTCATTTCGATTTTTTGAAGTGTTTTATCTAAAACTAGCCGTTACCCACCCGCTTCACTGGGTATTTCACGATGTTGTATATATGTATACTGTTTATATATATATTAATTATTGATATCTAGCATTAAGAATTCGATTGTATTGAAAAATATATTTATAGCTGTTACACTCTCGCCCCTTAAAATATAAAAAGAACATAAATTATAATATCTAATTTCTATTTATATGTAAAATAGAAGTAGAAAGATTTTTTTCGCTCACTTAACCTAATAATCAAGTGGATTTCCACCAAAGCAACATTCAGTGGATCTCTACTCCATAAAATAAACATGCGTGCTAAATTTCAAGTCTAAATCTAACAGAGCAAAAACAGATGTTTATCATTAATACCTCGTGGAGAGCATTCTTAGCGGATTCCAATTCGACAAAAGAAGCATGCAAACCAAATTTTATTATTATAGTCTTAGCAGTTCAAAAACGGGAATTTTGTCTTTAAATACGCCCCAATAACTCTCCCCGCTTCCCCCTGGTGTTGATTTCCGTAAAATCCATTCTTAGTGGAACTCTATTCAACTAAGCAAAAGAGCTCAACAAATTTCAAGTAAATGAGTTAAATTCAAAAACAGGAAAATTTCTATAAGACGCCTTAATCCCTCGCAACCCCACTCCTTTGGGGGTCCGTTTTCGCAAAAATCTTTGTAAAAGGAACTTTATTCCATGAACGGAACTACTGCTTCTAATTTTCAAGCAGGTGGTTCTATTAGTTGAAAAGCGGAAATATTTATCTATTACGCCCCTTAATCCCCCTCAGTGACACTTGGGGATCAATTTTCCCCAAAACTATTTTGTAGCGGATCTCTACACCATGAAAGGAATTGGCTTACCAAATTTTAAGACTGTACGTCTAATAGTTTAAAAATGGAAATAATTATCTATAACGCCCCTTAAGCCCCCGCAACGCCACTTATTATACGATTTTCACAAAACCCATCTTACAGCGGATCTCTACTTAATGAATGGAATCAGCTTACTAAATTTCGAGATTTTACATCTAATATTTTAAAAAAGGAGTTCATTGCCTATAACGCCACTTGTGAGTCGATTTTGACAAAACCCATTTTGCAGCGGATCTGTACTATATGAAAGGAATCCGCTTACCAAGTTTCAAGACTGTACGTCTAATAGTTTAAAAATGGAAATAATTATGTATAACGCCCCTTAAGCCCCAGCAACGCTACTTAGGAAACGATTTTTCAAAACTCATCTTATAGCGGATCTCTACTAAATGAATGGAATCAGCTCACTAAATTTCGAGATTTTACGTCTAATAGTTGAAAAAAGGAGTTAATTGCCTATAGCGCCACTTTATTCTCTACAACACCACTTGGGAGTCGATTTTCACAAAACCTATTGTGTAGGGGATCTGTACTCTATGAAAGGAATCCGCTTACCAAATTTCAAGACTGTACGTCTAATAGTTTAAAAATGGAAATAATTATGTATAACGCCCCTTGGAGGTCAAATTTTGTAAAAATCATTATGTAGGGAATATCTACTTTATGAAAGAAAAATGTGTACCAAGGTTCACGACTGTACATCTAATAGTTTAGTAATGGAAATAATTATCTGTAACGCCCCTCGGGGTTCAAACTTTGCAAAATCCGTTCTTAGCTGACGTCTACTCCATGAAGGGAACCTACCTACCAAATTTCAAGTCTGTAGGTTTAATAGTTCCGGAGATATCGTGATTAGTCAGTGAGTTAATCAGTCGCTTTTGCCCTTTATATATATAGATGAAGATAACGTTTTTTAAAAAAACGCCATTGAACTTTTTTCTGAATGGTGGTTTCAAAAAGTGATCAATTTATCAACGCGCTTTTGCTTTTCTAATTACTTCATTATTTTTTTTATTGTGTTCAATAAAATATTGTGTTATAATCTTAACTATTTATTTTTTTATTATCTACTACTATTAGCATAATTAAAAGGAAAGCAAATATTGCAACACTGAAATTAATATTAAGGGAACTTCAAGAATAAAAAAAAAATACATCAAGCAAATGCTACCAAGAATGAAAACAGCATCAAGGTATTAACTAGAAGATATTGAAACAAAGCTGATAAATCAAAAAATCTTTTTTTAAGCTTCCATTTGAATCAGTGACGAAATTGAAGTATCATGCATAGAACCATAAACCAAATGGTTATCAGAATAATTTACGTAAGAGTATGGAAAAAAATTATCATTATGAATATTCCTTATGACATTTTGTCGCAGCATACACAAAACGATTAGTTTTATGCTCATGATGTAAAATTTGATCTGTGAATTCAAGATATGTAAAAAAAAAAAAAAGCGTTTTATTTTGATTATTTCTTTTCCTTCAGCAAAATGAAGAATTATGATAGAGCACAGCATCTCTTAGACAGGAAAGAAATTTTCCTCTCCGCGTCGATATTTTATTGCCCGATAATTGGCTACGCGAAGAGATTTCAGTTCGATTTCTCTTCATGATTATTTCGAAGAAGTGTTTTTCATCGGTTTATTTCCGACAGAAAATAAAGACAGGTGTTATTTAGATTCGTGCTTTATTTACTCCGAAAACAATTGCTATTTCAAGAAGTAGGAAATAATATCACCAAGGAGTTGGAGATAAATGTTTCTCCTCCTCAGATGTTTTTCTTGTAATTTAGAGTTTATCTCACGAGAAATTACGATATATTTAGAGAGCAATGTTTAAAACGAAACAACAATAAACAAAACGTTTGCCTATTTCCTATAAAAAATTTTTTCAATGGGGCTGCGGATTGGTATCTAAATATGCATTATAATGGTAATATTAAAGGTATAACATTTGGAAATTGTTTGATTTTTAATAATTATTAATTGTTATCTATCTTAAGAGAAAGAGGCCCTCGGAGGGGACCTGATTACGTGTCTTGCACTGAATCAGGTTTTAACGATTCCCATTTTAAAATTGAAGAATATAGTTTTGAGAGCTTCCCTTATTTAGGTTCGGAAATTAACAATAGGAACGATTGTACTTCTGAAATCCAAAAGCGAATTAATATGGCTAATAGATGTCTTAATGGAACACGAAAATATATGAAATCAAATTTAATCAAAAGAGACACACACACACACACACAAAAGGCTCCATTGTATAAAAGTATTTTAAGATCAGTATTAACTTATACATGTGAAACTTGGTCCATGTCTCGAAATAGCACACTTTAGTAATGGCTGTGTAGTTGCAAACAATAAAAAACTGAATTAATATTCTTGATCGAAATACATGTCTTATTAAATATTTTTTGGTGAACAATTTAGGGATTTTGTCTAGGGTATAACACGTCTTTCAATTTTTCGTCATGAAAATTATTCCTTCGGAGTCTGTAAAAGAGAGAACATTAGGTAAGAGAGACCTTCGTGGCCCCCTAAGAAACGCGCCCCCCCCGGGAGTCCACGTTAAAGAACCGCTGCTGTAGAGGATCTATATGATTGATATATGCTGCCGTTTTCCATAAAACACGTATTAAAGAAACTTTCTTGGGTTATTTGTTATATATATATTTTCAAACAAAACTACAGGTAGAGCTATGCTGATATTTGTATATTTTTCTTCCCCTCCATGCTAATTGTGTTATTCCTATCAATTATTCCACCTTTAATAAAGAATAATTGTATTATCTTTCCTAAAATAATTCTTGATTTTCTCCTTTCTGTCAAATCCCAGAAACTATCCATTACTCCTTTTTATGACATCAAAAGTAGTTCCAAAATATTTTTTGTGTGTGTATATTTGAGAAATTGCTTAACATTTTTCTTCATTACAAATTCAAGACATGTGGAGAGACTGAAACGTACTGCACATAATGAAAGTTTAATTACCTTTTCAAATGTAATGACTGCTATCGATGATTTTCTATCTTGCTTTGAGAAATTAAGATAAAAAAATATATCTTAGTAAATAAACACAAATTTATATTCTTTTTTTTTTATGATTGGATGCCACACCAAGAAGCGAATATGAGTAATTTTTGAGAAATACACTTCTTATGCACGAAGCAGAATCTTATAAAAATAATGCAGTCACAATTATGAAGAAAAATCGAAGAAACCATTATTTATCCTCTTTTCGTCTTCCTTTTGATGATGCAAATTAACACATTTTCACTCGAAATAACATAATTTTTTAAAGATAACAGGACCATTGACTTAATTTCCAGATTATTAAACACACAAATCATATGGATATTTTTTATATACATTTTGTACCCCGCTGCTCAAAGTCCTAAATTGTGTAGAAAGATTCTTCAATATAAAATATCTGTTATTTTGGCGCTCTATTCAATTAGTCTGCATTTTCAGTCGGTTGACTGATTGAACATTAACGTCTCCCATTGTTCAGCTACACGAGGGCTTTTGGCGACGTAATTTTGAATCATGGTCAAGTGACGTGGACGACACCTGAGCTGGCACCCCATCTCCTAACTACCACACCACACCAACGGGAGGACGTTTCAGCTCTCGACAGATTTAACGTGCATCGCTGCCCTACACGGCGGGTCTTTAGTGGTACAGGGTTCGAACCCGTGACAAAGCAAGCCACGGTCCGATACCTATACCACTCGGCTACTGCGGCCTCGCATTTTCAGTCGGATCCCTAACTTTGTGTTTTGGCCATGGCGCATCAATCATATAAGTGACCAATAACTTAAACTCCCTCCAAAAATAAAGAACATAATAAACATTGAAATTCATAGATAAATAAGAAGACTATAAACGAAATAGATTTGATGTTACATTGTAGAAGGTACTTGAGGAAAAATTTTGCAAGAAAAGTAATTTCTATTTCACTGGGAAATAAAGCAAACATTGGTAGCATACATTAGTAGTACTTTGTTAGACGAACAGCTAGTAAATGTGGGGAAAGTGTGTCCTCCAAATAACATCCATAATATTGTAATACAACCTTTAACAATAAAGTTCTGTGAATAAAGTCAGAACTGCCGATCTGGCAACACTGCCGAAATAGAACGCTGCACATGCATAGCGGCAGGTGTCGACCATCTGCCTCCCCTCCCCATTGTTCAGTTGAAACTCATTTGTGTTCCACGGGAGACTTGTTTTACTAAGTGCTAGCTTAGTACGTTGGTTTTTAGCTGAGAACAGAAAAATCAACAAACAAAAGACCACTTTAAAGTTTTGTTTCAAGCTTGGAAACGAAAAAGAAGCTTAGGGGATGCTGGTACGTGTTTATAAAAATCAAGCACTGTCCATGAAGTGTGTGTATGAGGGATTCACCCGTCTTCAAGACCAGGAAAATGTTCTGACAACCCTCGTAGAGGAAGATTGACAACCTCCGTCAGTGATGAAAACATTGAGAAAGTGAAAAATTATGCGCTTAAGATCGTCAACTAACTGTGCGCATGATAGGAGATACGCTGTAGATTAACCATGAATCCATGCAATAAATCATAACCCAGAAGTTAGGAATGAGAAAAACGTGTTATCGACGTTGACGATATTCTAACAAAACGTCACGAGCCTTTTGAACTCCATTAAAAAAGAAGAGTTCTTGCAAAGTTTCAAAGACATGTATAGCAGATCTCAGTGGTGCATAGTCATGGGAGGGGACTATTTCGAAGGATAGTCAGGTAACTTTCATCAATATTTCCTCTACGTTAATGTTGCTGGTCTATTCACCGAACTTTATTGCCAGAGGTTGTTTATGAAATACTTCGACTTAATTAGCACGTGGATTTTTCTCGAGTTTGAAAAAACATTTGGAAGTGTGATACATTAAAGAAATTGGAGAGGAAAAGGGAGAATCACATCGAAATTTAAAATCTGTAGTCTGTTGCTGCGAATTAAGTACGAAATATTTGTAATTCTTACAATTTGTACAAGACTGAAATTGACAGCACCTAGAGAAAGTCTCTCATTTGACATTGTGCAATAATTTTTCTCTCCGAGTCTTCCTTTCCGTACGCGATGCTAGCACGAAATTTCAATAAATATTAATTTCACCACAAGAGAGTTGGAATTATTAGAGAAAAATATCACTACACAAAAATTCACTCCAGATTTCAGAGACATCGAATTTGTAAATATTTTTCATAACTATTATTTCGGTTCTAGATCATTCAGAAGTTATCCTAAAGAGAAAGTTCAAATTCTTTGAAGTGAACAATAAGCTAATCATTATCTACTACAATTTAGTATAAATTAATTGGGATATGCTACTTTCCTCAGTATGGTAACGCGTTTACCAGTTGATACTAAAAACCATCTATCTCTACCAGTGACATTTATAATAGGGTTTTCACTAGTTTTAAATAAGGTTAAATATGGTTCACTAGTTTTAAACAGTTGTGAGTTTTTCAGAGTATTACATCAATATTAAATTTTGCACTCTTTTTGTTAGGGGTTGTAGATATTTTGTTTATTTTTTTTTTCGGAAGGGGGAGATATCATGTTGCTTTTTTCAGTAATTTGAACAAGATATTACTCTACGGAAACATAAAAATAAGGTTCTTAGGGATTCTGTAACACACATCTATGACAAAGCTTGGTAACTTTTCTGTGGTTGTTTTCGGAGAATTGTTTGCATCAAAATTCATTCAAGCAATTTGCAGCATCATCTCCAAACAAGAGAAGTAAGAGTGAAAAATAACAAAAAACATTACATAAAAAGATAAAAACTCTAATTAGCAATACTAAAGATAATAAAACAAAGACAAATAAACTTCAGAGGGATTTATTGCCAAGTGGCTTGAATTTTAGTGATTTAACTGTAATCCATTGGCTTCTATAAGTTTTCCAGAATGAAGAAGACAAAAAAACCCATTTTAATGGTTATGATACGTCCTTTCATAGAAAACCCGATTCCCGTTTAAACTTAAATCGCCTTAATATTGTTTCGAATAAAATTCATTAATCTTTTATATTTAATATTTTTAATTAAATGCTTACTAAGCTAACAATATTTGCATTTATGTTTAATTAAAAGAATATTTTATCTACACACATCTTATTCTCTATTCCAAATATAATCACTTTCCTATCTTTTCCTATCATTTTCAATTGAAAACGCAGATAGCATTGGCTCTATTAACTTAAAGAAATGTCTGAACATTATCAATAAATACACGCTTAAAAGCCATTGATTAAATAATTTTACCAATTTATAAGCTAAGATTCAATTAGGCGAATGAAGAAGGCAGAATTAATACATGTAGTCTTAGTTATTCATAAAATTCAAAATTAAAACTAGTTAATTAGAAGAGTAAGGAATATTTCCCTAAGAAAAATTTGAGAGCTATTTGGAAACGAAACACACATTTTGATTAATTTAATAAAATATCAGGGCATTAATTAATCAAATATTTTTTTTTATATTTCCAATGGCCAGGGCTACAAAAGACCACTACGCCACAGAAGGGTCGGAACAAAAACAAAAACAGGCGAAATAAACAAAGTAGAAAAAAGCATGGCGAGAAAAGTCTGTGAACCCAATAAGTCCCTAGCTTGCCAATAAAGATCCCTTTAGTGCTGGAATTAATCAAATATAAGGCTTAACATTTTTTGTCATTTCACTCATTTTACTCCTGACAAAATTAATTATATGTATACTTCTCAATTTTGTTTATTCAAGTATTTTTATTCCTTGCTTTCGAGAATATGTTGTGTATAGTTCGTTTATTGACATTCGTTGAGTACCTTTTTGTACTTCAATTCAATAACTTAATGGACTGCCACATCAGATATTTCTTTTCTTCGGTTTAACATTTTAATTCCGATTACGAAATCTCTACAGCGTAATTAAAAGTACTCGATAAGAAGAAAACTCACAACATATAAATAACTTTTTAGAAAATGCGTCTAATTAGTTTCTGATAAATCGAGTTTAGTGCAAAATGAGGATGAGGTTAAGCAAAGAGGATTAAAATTTAGTTCTTTACAATCTTGAGATTTATTCCGAGGAATTGTTTTGAAACGCGCTTTCCGCCAACGGGTAATTGCTACTCGATGTTATTTTCTCTTCGCTGTTTTTGCGCTAATTTTTTTTAAACAATTTTTAAAACAATTCTCCAATTATAGTACAAATTTTTATAAATATTTATACATTTTATCTATCTTTTTATCAGTCTATATGATTATAAATATTCATATAATTATATATGTATATGCACATTAGTAAGGTGACCAACTGTCCTCCTTCAGGGAGGACAGTTCTTTTACAGGTTCTGTCCTTCATGGAAAAGAGTCCTCCTAATTGTCCTCCTTTTCATTATTTTTAAACTGATTTCTTAATATATATTTAGAGATTTACCAAATATGTGTCCAACTTACCAACGTATTGTCTGAAACAAATATCACAAGAGATAACAGTTTTAAATGGTGTTTTTGACTTCATCGCGAGTAAATTGGGCAGATATAAAACATTATGATGAGTTTTTACAGAAAGAAATGCTTGATATTAAAATCGATTACAATTGTCTGCTTAAAGAAATTAGAAGACTGAATGTATATTTAAGTTATAATAAATTGGAACAATTGGAAAATCGACATGATGAAATTGATGAAAGCTGGGTATACTTAACCATTTCAAAAATGAGCACTTTCCATATGCTAATTTAGTTATTCTTGTTGAATTTACATTGTGCTGCCCCGAAATTAATGCCGCAGTTGAAAGAGATTTTCTGTTGGTAATGATTTTGGGTAAGAGAGAAATCAAGTTTGAATGTTGATATTTTATAGCTGCAGTACTTTCCTTAAAATTCATAATGAAGGGTATTTTTTACTTCAAAATTTTCAATGTATTAGGAAATGATATTTTGACAAAATTATTTCATGGAAAAATACTCGTTTAAGTAAATAATTAAAAGGAATTCAAGCGTATTATTATTTGAATTAATAGAATGTTTCATATATTTACGTTATAACTTTTTTCTTAAAATTTTCGCACGCGCTCGTCCTCGTTTTCATTGTAAAAAAACTGGTCACCGTAACATTAGGGTAGTTCACAAATTTTTTTTCGAGTTTTTTAAACATACCTCTGTGGAAAAGATGTTCTGTGAAAAATAGATGGGGTATATGTGATTCTGTGGTCAATGAGTAATGAAGGATAAAATAAAATGAAAAAATTAATTTTTATGTAAAGTACTAAATCTCGAAGGGAAAAAATTGAGTATTCAATATTTTTTATGGTAAAATTGCTAAGGAATTTTGTCAAAGGGGAACAACAGTTTAATACTTTTTAAAATTTATTACGATGGAAGAAGACCACATATTAAATTAGGGTTGGCCAACCCAAATGACCTTGTGGGCCACTTTGGAAAGACAATGCCGCGAGCCGTGTATAAAGGTATATATATTTATATTAAATTTTGACCCATTACAAACTTTTATTGGAGAGAAAATTTAACCATTTATCTGCCGCATTATGATTTACTGCAATTTCTTTCACGCAATATTTTTTTGAAACACTACTTTGAAAATTAAAGGATATACATGAACAAAATACTCAACTTTGTGAAATTTAATCCGTTAGAGCTTATTAATTAATTAAAGATATTCGACTGTAAAATTAATTACACACACTGTTTACTTAAACTAAACAGTCAAGTTGTTTTCTAAGCTTTTCATTAGCATACAAAAAATAAGACTCTTACCTTTTGACATTAACTACTTTTTCGGAACAAAAATGACAATCTTCGCAATCCGATCAAAATGTCAACTGAAAACACAATTTCTGCTGTAAAACTATTCGCTTTCCCCGCTAAAATACTCATCATTGAACCCGTGTTGTCATATATATTGGAAGAGTGGATTTAAAAGAATATTCCTGCTAAGTATCGTCAGAGTATTCGCAATAATGATAATTCTATGTAATTTTAAAGTGAGTGGTACTTATACGTACCATCGGCTGATAAAGGGTTAAAACGGAATGGATTGTTATTGGGTTTTTTTTATTTGTCATCTATAGAAATATAGATAATTAAATAGTAATACTGTAGTAATCGAATATGCCTAGCTTTCGAAAAAAGCTGTGCAATAGAGTTACAGGAATCAAACGTGATGTTGCAAAGTGTCGCTGCAATACACTATTGCTCACTTCTAAATATGTATAAAAACAGAAATATTGCACAAAATAATCATATTTTGTAATGTTGTAATGAATCTCGTAGGCCGCAAAATTATTCAAACCGGTTTGCGGGTTGGAGAACCCTGTATTAAATAGTTACTGCAAAAAACATTTGGCACATTTAACAGCTCCTCTTCAGAGTTAATTTAAAAAAAAAAAACCTACTGTCGTAATTACAATGCACGGTAAGGTGGAAGGCGAAAAACAGCTAATTAGATTGCTAGTATCGACGGTAAGGGGAAAAAGGGCTAGATTATGAAATATCGCTAAGCCGCCCCTCCGGTATAGTGGTTAGTGACGCTGACTGCTGTGACGTCGCAACTGGGTTCGAATCCCGGAGAAGGCATGAATATTTGTCAATGGTCCCTGATTCCCTTTCCCTTAGGGTGTTTTTGCTAAAAATTGGGGTGTAACCCAGTAAAATCTTACTGCCATCTGAAGGGTACTCAAAGCTAAGGCTAACGATCAGTGTCCCTTGCCGTGATGAATATCGTGGGCCTTGATTAGATGCTATATTTGATCAGGCGGCATAAGTAACAACAATTTCAAGTACTATTTACTACATAGCATATAAAAATCATAAATGCTGTTTAATTCTCAAGCCAAAAAATTCAGTCAAAGTAAATTTAGTAAGAAAGTAAAGTTTTCAAAAATTGAAATATCTCCGTGTCAGTGGTCAAATTCTTTTAGGTACTTGGATTCAACTAATACTTTTCTTTTATGTTTAAGACCTAAAACACTTTTGAAGGAAACTAATGCTTTTGTTTTTGTTTAAAAGACTCAATCATCATCTTGGTATGATTATAGTAAGCATGATATGAAGCGAGTGCATGAAAAGTCATTATTTAACCAAAGCAGACAAACAGACAGACTAATGACAATTTTTAATGCTTTTCTTTATTCACCAATCCTTAAAAACAACAGACCTTCTGCATCAGATATTGAAAATTATGATAAGCAGTAAAAATTTCTAAACAATTTTTCCCCTGATGCATATTTCTGTGAAATTGTTGAATGATAACAATATAGTATTCATAAGTATGAGTAAAATAAGCTTTAAAAGAAATTAATGTTGGTATATTCAAATTTTAAAATTAGGGCTTTGAAATACGCTTCATATTTCTATCTCATTCAATTTACAAGAAAATCGAAATTTATAATTTCGAAGTAAAGAATATATTTCACTTTTGTGAGTAAACCTATTGGGATATTTAATGATATTTTTTCGTCTTAATCAAACTACAGAAAATCATTTTCTTTCTAATGTGAAATGAATAAAGAAAGCATTTGTCTATTTTTCCTCTCTGATGCACAATGATCAGTAAAAATGCTCAATCTAAGTCTTGATTTTAAGGTATAAGAGACTTTGTAAAACGTTCAGATTATTCAAAGTAAAAAATATATTTTCATGAAAGAAGTACTTTTTGATTTAACGTAAAATCATCTTTAATTTATAGACACACAATTTCTGTTCTTTTTCACTACTTTTATATCAATTGAAACTGAATCACAGTGAAGTCAATATAAAAGCATTTTGCTATCTCGGAAATAAATAGTTGCTTTAACTTTTCTGGTGATTTTAGTGAAATTATTTATAGTATGGTAACGCAGTATCCAGAAATCGAAATCAATAAGTAAGGATATGAAAAAAAAATTGACAATAAATAATTAAACAAAAGACTAAGAAATATGAAATCTGGAATGACTTATTGCCTTTTTTTACGCGTGTTTCTCTCATCCTGAAAAAAGAAAAGTCACTAAGCTCCCGTTATCAAATGAAAATCTACCATTTTTAATTCCATTTAATGCTAAAATATGACCAGAGTTTTCTATTTTAAAGTACTCAGAATAATTTATTGTTTTTCACTTGGTTACTTTTTAAAAAAAATTATGATTGGAAATAAAAAAGTTATTTCTATTTCCATGACAGGTTAAGGTATCCGACAACGTTCGGAACCCTGATATTTTAAATGTGTACAAACGAATATTTTTTTTAATATTTAGGGTCATTTAGATTAGAATACACGCATGAAATTGTTTTAAGAATATCATTCCCCTGATAAAAGGATTTAAATGCAATATTCTTTCAAAAATTATTTATTTATTTTCCGAATATTCTCCTTTTATGGTAAAGACTTCTATAATAATCGTATTTTTCATATGGAGCTCAGACCTCTGTACGGAGCCTGAACTAGAATTTTAGGAATATGTAATTTAAAAGTAAATTTTTTTATCCATAATTTAATACATCAGAGTGTAAAAAAATCTAACAGAAAAAAACACAGATAATTATTTCAATTCATAGTAACTGTGAAAATTTCAAAAGTAGTTATTCAGGCCCTTTGGAGTAGTTTTAGCTCTATCTAAGCAAAATATTATTATAATCAAAGCATTTTTCATAAGAAGAGAATGTTTTGAAAATATGCAATCCTAAGTGAGATTTTTTTCTAAAATATTACATTCAAATAATGATTTTATTGTAATAATATTTTTAAAACAATTTTATAAGTGTATATATATATATATATATATATATATATATATATATATTCTATATATATATATAATGTAAGTCACTTTAAAAATAAAAAAATATATACATGTATATTTATTTTTACGCTTTTGTAAAATCACGGTTCCGAACGTAGTCGGATACCTTAGAAACCGCAAAAGAGGATATTTTGAATTCACTTACTTCATGAAGGTGATGACTCCAACATTGGAGATGTTATCCACTAACATCTTCCAGGTGTCCAGAATGAACTCCTTCTGCGTCTGACTCACTTCCACGGGCTCGCTGTCCTCCACTATAGGATCCGAGTTGACCACCGGATCGCACTGTTCCATCATCGACTTGTCGCACGCCTTCTCACCTGTTGCCGATTTCGTATTTTGGCAACCCATGGCAGCTCTTCACTTTTTTTTTCAAGATTTTCTCTTTACTCAATAAGGGGAACAATTATGCGCAAAGGTTCCCTTTATAGACTTAAAACACTGGTTATTTATTTTTCTTCTTTAATAAATTAGTTTGAAGAGTTCAGCTCAACACTGACACAAATTGTGTTTAACATCCACACTAATAAAAGAATTGAACATAACCTAGTTTCGAATCTTCAGATTTTTCCATTTCCAGCTCTCTCCAGTTATTTTTACTTATCTTAGAAAAATGTTCACTTTTATGCGTGTTCAACTTTTACTTTTCAAAACTAGAAATATACTATCATCCAAATGATAATATAAACATATAAAAATTTTAGCGGAGTAAGCTGACAGAAGTATTTATCAGCCGTTACGAATCAAAAGAAATCACGCTCAGAAAGTTCTCTCAATCCCTTCGGTTGCGGAGGGCGACCGTCCAGGACGCGTTGTGAAGTAGGAATGCAACAACCCGGTCCGCTGAGGTGCCGCCAGGTGGGGCTGTTCTCCGAAAAGTTCAAAAATCTGTTGGAGTGGGGTGTAGAACTTTTAATGCACACACGACTACTCTGCGCTCTCTACTTGCGAAACATAAAAACATCGGCTTTTATAGTATTGATACCTACATTTACTGATTGTACACTATAATACTCTTAGTTAGTTTAAGTTTTTTCCTCGTTTATATAGTTACATACACGAGAAAGTTTGCAATTGAATTTCGATAGTCTGGTGGGGTGGGAGCACTTAGTTCAACCGAAACTTCATCTCTTTTCAGGACACTTTGGATGACATTAAAAAGGGCCGTTTTTAATAAATAATATTTAAAATACAACTAATTAAATAAAAAAAGAAAATAACTTTGATATAAGTAATTTTACAAATATGAAATAAAATAAAGACAGAAATGTATGAAAAAAATGTGATGGGAGTGGGAAGAGTGAGTCCGGTTGCCGCAAAGGAATCCGAGTTCAAGAGAGAAAATGTTTAGAGGAGCTTCTGTGTGAATCAGAAAGATGAGCTATTTTTGCATTTAGGTTTAAGTGAAAAACTCAACCAATCATTGAGTAGTAAATGGAAAGAATTTAAGAATAAAATTAAAATACTAATAAGAAAAGAAGAAAAAGAACATAAGTAAGAATTAAAGAAAAGCAGGATACATTAGGATTGATTTCGGCCTGTTGAACTAAAGATCAAAAATATATTTTTCGATGATAATGATCTACTTATTGTCAGAATAGTCAATTTCATTACAGAATCTTAATAATGAGCAGATTTATTTAAAGAATAAAAACACTGTCTTGAGAGTTTGCTGTTTTCGCTCCCTTTTTTTTCTTTCTGTATGCACATTTATTGAAACGATTAATAAATTGAAATTTTTTTTAATTATTTAGACGGGTCCATTATCAGACATGATATACACATTAGTAAGTTAGATTTATAACTTTGCCGAAATCCTACTTCCTATTTAATCTTTGATGTACTGAGTGAGTGAGTGAATATTATCATTGCACTGTTCAGCTACATGAGGGCTTTTGGCGACGGACCACTTAATTTTGAACCATGTTCAAGTGATGTGGATGACACCTGAGCTGGCGCCTCCCCTCTCCTGAATACCCCACCACACCAATGGGAGGACGTTTGAGCTCTCAAGTTTAACTAGCATCGCTGTCCTACACGGCGGTTCTTTAGTGGTCTTGGGCTGGAACTCGTGACAAGGCAAGCCACGACCCGATACCTTGACCACTCGGCTACCGCGGTGATATTTGATATACTGTCTTACATGTCGCATTTTAAGATGACTGACTTATGTTCTCAGAACGGTGATTTTGAAAAAGCGTCTACATCAGTGTTTCTCAAACTGTGGGGCGCGACCCCTGGGGGGGCGCGGTAACCCTGCAAGGGGGGCGCGAGCATATTGAAAAAAAAAGGTTTAAAAAATAATTTTTTCGAATGAAGTAAAACAAAATGCTTTCTGACATAATAAAAAATACAAATTTACACTGATGTAATTTATTTTTATCATCTGGCGATCATAAAAATAAAAAAGATTCCACTTCAAACGCTCATTAGCCAGCCATCTTTGATCCTATAACCAAATTAAAAAATATTTTGTTTGCTTTGCGGTCAATATGAGTACGATGAGATATTTTTTTTACGTTTTTTTTAACGATATCAAACGATGAGAGATTTTTTATTACGTTTCTTTTAAACTAAAATATTACTTTAGCTGACCTTCGAACTTACTGGTATGGTTATCTCCGTCTTTTTTTAGGGAAGTTGTAAATATATATAAAATATTTCTGTTTCATCTTTTTCCATGTGAAAGAGTTTCATAATATATGGATAAGCATGAGTATTCTGAATCATATAATGCATAATGAAAAACGTTTTGTACAATTATTTTTTAGAACATGTTACACTTTCCTCATGAACAATTTTGTAGTTTTGATTGCTTTGTTGTACGACTTATTATGGTTTATAAATGTAAATAAGCAGAATATTAAAAAAAAATGGGCATCTGTGATCCCTATTGAATGAAGTTGAAACTGATCAAGCAATTGAAGAACCTCCTGAAATAATGCATATTAATCAAGATAGCGAAAGTAAATATCAGAAAAGCGTTAGACATGAAACGCTTGAGTTGATTTGAAATTTTCAAATGCTGCCTAAAGATCTCTATGAAGAAATCTATGAAGCCATAATGTAGCACTTCGCCTTGTCAAAAAACACAAGGAAGAAAAAGTCAAAATGCTATTTGTAGATCATCAAACAACAACAAAACTACAAAAACATGAACAAAGTATGAAAGTTTAGCTGTAAAATAACGTTCCTGTGTTGTTAGGCGAAAAGTGTCTGTGATTTATGTCCTTTATTAAGGACAAGCACATTTGGAACATTTTCTTTGGTTTTATTGAATTTTTAATCAAATTTTCAAAGAAAAATTGAAAAGTCCTTGAAAGTAGGTAAGTATACTTTCTCTTAGTTAAATTATTCACTGGAATTGTGATTTTTATCGTGTATAGTAAAAATAACTATAAATAAATTATAGTTTTAAAACAAACTAAAAAACACGCTTTTATAGTGAACCGAAGTAAAAGTAAAAAAAAAAAAAATATTACTTAAAAAAGTAACATATACAAAATTTAATACTTACCTTGTTAGTTTGTTTAGTTTAAAATTATGATCGTGTTGTAGCTATCGTATTGTATTTAGCGCCAAAGTGCATTATTATTGCATTCAATACATTATTATTTTTAGGGGGGGCGCGATAAAAATTATGATTGAAAATTGGGTCGCCAGTAGTGAAAGTTTGAGAACCACTGGTCTACATGGATAATCTTTTGAATATTTAGTGTTAGTTGAATTAGAATGTACGTATAATATACTTTTAAGAATACTATTACAAGAAAAAAATTATTTAATTGCATTTTTTGGTAAAAAAAAGTTCGGAAGAGTGACAGAATTTCAAAACATTCGCTTTTTATGAAAAAATGTTTTTAAAACGGAAATAATTTGCTCGTGTATAGCCAGGACTTCTTTATTTTCTTTTAAGTTAAACAACGAGAATGTGCTCCGAAAAAATATTGCATAACTGAAAATTCCTATCCTGCCTCATTTCCTCTTATGTCATGGTCTGAGCTATCTTGCACTTTGCATTTCATTCAAAGTTCATCAAAAATGCAGAAATGATCCTACAACATAATTCGCATTGTGTATAGTTAGCGCTAATTAGTCTTTCTGGGCAGAAGTAGTGTTGAAAGGTCTCTGATAGGATCATGAACGAACAAGAGGCTTAATATGTTAAATGAATTCATGCTACTTCCGGAACGTCGTATGTGTATATATATAATCCAAATAATAAATACAAACAGTTATAAACCTAAGTATAACCTATCAAGATAGTAAGAAATATCAGACACAACATTACAGTAGCAAACTCTTGGCCTTAGGAACCAAGATTGCTAGTTTAAACAAACAAATATAAATAGAATCCACAAATATATATAAATAGCTATAAAACCGAAGTATAACTAATCAAAATAGAAATATTAGGCACAGTAGTACAATAACGAATTCCTGGCCTTAGGAACCAAGATTGCAGGTTTAAATAAGCTTTTACACTCATGTTCATAAATTAAGTATAATCCAGAATCACACATGGAAATAGAATGCAAGACTAAAAATTTCACTTATATAATTATCACACATGTCTTCACACAATGCCACCAGATGACACCGATAGTACGTCCCAGTGACGAGAGTGTAAGAAAGGGTTATATAAAGAATGGGGGCAAAGAAGTCAAGTTCTTCACAAGCGTATTGTAACACACTCAGTGACATACCCGACTAGTTATGACACAGAAGAAGCGCGAGGATGCTTTTTACGTGATAAAAAATTATCGGCCGCCCGGAATGTGTGCGTACGTAGATCGAAGTATCCATGGAACTTGGAATTTCACAAAGTGTCATCTCCAGACTTTAGCAACGATTCTAAGATGATGGAAATGTCAGTAGTCATTATAATACAGTTAACCTCTGAGTTACAACGCCAAATGAAGCCCGATAGTTGGCATTAATTGTCAAAAGAAGCAGCCGGAGCTTAGTATCAAACCTGTCTCGTCAGTTATCTGTGGTTTTGGATACGACAGTTTCAAAACAAACCAGGAACAGACGTTTGGGACACATTGGTCTATATGCTCTCAGGCTTCTAAAATGTGTTCCGCTCACAGCAACTCACTGTTTCTAATCGTTAGCTTGGAGAAGAGAACGTGCATTGTGTAGAGAAATAATCACAGTAGGCATGTCTGATGTTTTCCGACGAGTTTAGGTTTAGATTGAAGTCTGTTTCACGTCAGACTTTCATATGGAGAAGGCCAGGTAACCGTCACCTCCAACGCAACATAATTGAACTGCACGGTTACGGTGGTGTAATATTGCTCGTTTCGGGGAAATTTTAATTGGGCTCCAGAATAGATCCATATATTCAAATCGGAACCATGACAGGACAAATGTATAGGGACATCATTCTGAAACAACATTTACGTTTGTTTAATGGTTCCATAAGCTCAGAATTTGTGTTTATGGATGACAACACCCGTCTTCACTAAGAAAAACATCGTAAACGAACGTCTTCAATCTTAGTTGATTACACCAATAGAATGGCCAGCATTCTCACCTAACTGAAATCCGGCGCTGCATGTGAGCAATTTAGAGACGGAATCTTTGAAATACAATAATATGGGATCTCATCCGAGGCTCCGTAATCGGAGAGAATAAGTACCCTTCAGACCCATTATTTAATATCCATTGAAGAGCAAGACTAATTCCAGCAGCCACATAATTCCGGCTCGAATTGTCAAACTCAAGGATAAATTCAACAAAGAATAAATAAGAGTTTTCAAAGCTAATAAAACGGGCTTTTATTGTAGATAAAACTAAGAAATGAAAAATAAATTATAGTTTTAAAAAAAACTAAAAAAACACGCTTTTATAGTGAATTGAATTGAAAAGTAAAAAAATAATTCTTAATATAAGAAAAAATAATTAACGAGAATATTAATGTCATTGAGGTAAAAGTATGGGGTGCTCTATATTGTTATAATTTCTAACTAGTTCATTTCTGAAATACTGAGTTACTGTAAAAATGTAATATAAAGCACCCCACACTTTTACCACAATGACATTAATTTTCTCGTTAATCATTTTATTCTTATATTAAGATTTTTTTTTTACTTTTCAGCTCGATTCACTATAAAAGAGTGCTTTTTAGTTTTTTTAAACCATAATATATTATGAGTAAACTTGACTGTGTAAGGAAGGACATAAAATGTCCTTCTTCTCCTGGTACAGAATTTTATTAAAACCTTTAAAAATTCATAATTTTTGTTAATCTATGGAAAACCCTTTCCAAAATTGGCTGCACTACATAGTTAGTTTATTTACCAGTTGGTTTTTAAATATTATTAAGATTCAATTTTAAAGAGAAAACCAGCAGTTTAAAAAAGAGAAATTCGTTGTTTTTATTATCCATATTTTATTCTTACAATTTATTTAGTATGGGTTTTTTTCAGGGTTTGGGTAGCCAAGAATTATATTAGATATAGTAACGAAATCACTGTAAATATAATACAAAAAATAAATAAATTCAAATATAATATAAAAGAAAAACTATAAATAAAATGTAAAAGAATAATAACTTATAAATATAATATAAAATAATTATATATAAATATAATATAAAATAATTATCTATAAATATAATATAAAATAATTATCTATAAATATAATATAAAATAATTATATATAAATGTAATATAAAATAATTATATATATATATATATATATATATATATATAATATAAAATAATTATATATAAATAAAATAAAATAATTATCTATAAATATTGTTGTTCTTTTTGTGAAATCACTTCCACTGAGGTATCTTGGGACATCACATTTATTGATACATAAAAACGAAAAACGATCACGAGTACGGCACACAGCAAGTCTGACCCAAAAGAACACAGCGACTGGTCAGCTCGTCAACCCTGTAGAAGTAATGCGTGGGAGTGAAGCGGGAAAAAACGCGCGTTGGCGGATCACTCAGTTATCCTTCCGCCAGAAAAAATAGTTCACTCGCTTCACCCCAACATACCCCTCCGGCGAATGTTACATTTTTTTTTCAAACAATACAAACAGTATAGACATATACACAATACACATAAAAAAATATAACAATAAACACAGTGACATAAAATCGAGAGAGTAATGAAATTTTTTACATTGAATATTCCAACTTTTCTACATTCATGGCTTTCGTAAGGAAATCTGCAATTACAAATGCTGTTTGGATATATTCTAATTTAATTACAGTACCTTCAATTAAATCCTTTATAAAATGAAAACGTAAGTTCATATGCCTTGATTTATTTGAAGAACGGGTACCCTTAATTCACTGGATTGCTGCTTGACTATCTGAATTTAAAGTTACAGAATTATTTATAAATTGTTCACATTTTAATTCAGTTAACAAATTTGCAGTCCAAATTATATCTTTACAAATTTCAGAAATGGAAAATAACTCTGCTTCACATGTATATAAATTAACACTCTTTTGTTTACGACCTTTCCATAAAGTTAATGAATTACCTAGTAAAACTACACCTCCAGTAAATGATTTTCCATTTTCTGCATTACCTCAACTAGCATTTAAAACACCAAATTCTTTTTCATAAAACAATTTCTTATCTTTCGAGCCCATCAAATATCTTAACATTCGTTTAGTCAAATTGTAATGTCTGTTCTCTGGATTATGATTAAATTGGGATAAATAAGACGTTAGAAAAGAAATATCAGGGCGAGTTCTATTAGTTAAATATAAAAGTTCACCAATTAATTACTGATACATAGTAATATAAATAAATTCATTTGTAAAAGGAAAACTTTTGTCTTCCCCCTTCACAATTGGAATTTTGACACTTTTACAATTTTCTAAATTATGTTTGACTAATAATAAAATAATGTAGTCACACTGGGATAAATAAATACCATTTTAACATTTTTCAATTTCCATGCCTAAAAACTTATTAGTTTTGTTTTCAACCACTTCAAATACATTTTTAATCTTACTAACAATATCTTCATACATTTTATCATTGTTACAAAAAATTGCAAAATCTTCTACATACATACATAATATAAGAACACTTTGATTATTAGTTTTAATAAGTAAACAGTTATCAGAAGTCAATTGTTTTAAACCAAAATGTTCTAATTCACCCTTTATTTTCATATACAATTTCATTTCTACTAGACTGTGGCAAACCATAAATAATCTTTTTCAATTTACAAACTTTGTCATCTCCAATTAATTTTTCATAACCAAGAGGGAGTAACACATACACTGTCTCCTGTAAATCACCATATAATTATGCAGTTTTTACATCAAAGAAATCAACATTTAACTTTAATTTAGCTGCAAGTGCAATTAACAATCGAAAAGTTTCAATATTTACAACTGTTGAATACGACTCTGAATAATCTATGTTTTTAATTTGATTAAAACCAGCTGCTACAAGACTTGCTTTGTATTTTATATTTTTCCCAGCATCATCTTGTTTTAAACTATATACCCATTTAGTTTTTATTAATTTTGATTTCGCAGGTTTTCGTACAATTTCACAAACTTTATGTTTATATAACGAATCTAATTCATTCTCCATTGCTAGTTTCCAATTTTGCCAATTAGCACTATTTTTTGCCTCAAAATACGAGTTTGGTACATTATTCACCAAACAAACAGACATCTGATTAGATTTTAGTCTTTCCGATCTTCTAACAGGGATTTGATTTTGTACATCATTCATTTCAAGTACCGGGAGTTGGATTCTGCCTGTCTGAGGCGATGACGTGGTCTGAAGGGGCATTGAGTTATCATTCTCAATTGCTACAGGTTCATTATTTATATCAAAATTAGACAATACTCCATTCTCTGTATTTTGATTAATTTCGTTTCTTTCGGGAGAGACTTCAAAAAACGAGTCAATATCCCATATTTCATTTTCAATCTCACCTAAATAATTACTACCTTTTACAGATTCATTAAATTTAACTGATTTCTCCTCAATTACTTTTTGATTTTTAATGTCATAAATTCGATATCCCTCTCTAGCATATCCTAGCATATCATTTCATGTCTTCCTGCAACTCTAAATTTCTTTCTCAACACTTTCGGAACGTGAAAATATGCCACACTGCCAAATTTTTTGAGATAATTTAATTTCGGTTTCTTACCTGTCCAAATTTCTAATGGGATTTTTTCTTTCCCTTTTCGTGGTGTAACATTAGATACTTAAGTACTGCAATTAATAGCTTCAGCCCAAAATTTTAAAGGAAGTTTACTTTCATATAATAAAGATCTAGCTCTTTCTAGAAGAACACGTTTGGCTCTTTCTGCCTTGCCATTTGATTCACTACTGTATGGAATAGTTTTTTCATGAAATATTCCTGAATAAGCCAGGTAAGTATCTAGTTGTTCATTTACAAATTCTAACCCATTATCAGTTACTATCTTTTTAATCCTTTTATCAGTTAAATTTTCATATTTGGCTTTAAATTGAAAAAATATATCAAACACTTAATATTTATTTTTTTAAGAAATAAGTAAAGTACATGCCAGTAAAAAACATCTACAATTACGATAAAATATTTTGCACCACCATACGGTTCGATATTAAATGGACCACACAGGTCGGCATGGATCAACTCAAGAATTTGTGAACTTTGATTTATATCAATACAAAGATGA
The DNA here is from genome assembly GCA_019973935.1 of Trichonephila clavipes. Classification (NCBI taxonomy): domain Eukaryota; kingdom Metazoa; phylum Arthropoda; class Arachnida; order Araneae; family Nephilidae; genus Trichonephila; species Trichonephila clavipes. Next base: position 732,585 of record BMAU01021355.1, on the reverse strand, counting down.
GTAGTTTTTCTGGTTACCTCACTTATAACACAAGTTTCACATGTGAAATTATTTACATTCTCAATATCAATATAATCTTTCATTTTAAGCATATATTTACAATTTAAATGACATAACCTGTTGTTACGTCATCAGCGCACTATAGCGCCATCTGTAAAAAAATTGTAAAAGCAGATTGTCTAGCTGTACCCCAACAAAGGCGGGTGCACGAATAAAGTAGGCTTAGCGTTGCGAAAAAGACTGATTTTTTATTCTTTAACCAGTTTTACAGTCCACACAAATATTGACGAAACATTGGTCCTACGAAGCCACAGAAAATGGATAAAAAATCGAAAAATAAAAATAACTCCAACGTAACTACTGAAGATAAATTGAATCGTTTAAAAGATTCAATCAAAGGAACTTTAACTAGGTTAGAGGCTTTTACCTCGGAGAAGACAGTGTCAAAGGATACTAGTGTCACTGAAATCGAAATTAAACTCAAAAAAATTGAGCAATTACAGATAAATCTAGATAAAATAGCTGAGGATTATTGTGAAATAGAAATTTTCGAAAGCTTGGAAATCATTCAGCTGGACATTGAAGGTATAAATCAACGGATCGAGACAACAGAGGTAGGTCTCAAACTTTTAATGTATTCTTTGAAAAATTCTGAAAATGTAAACATTAATTTAAATGACAATGGTAAAAATAGTATCCGCTTACCTCAAATTCCATTGCTAGAATTTTCTGGTGTAATAGCAGAATTTTCTAATTTTAAAAATCAATTTATTAATTTAATAAGTAATAATGAGCAATTGAATGATTCGCAAAAACTATACTATCTTCGAGCATCTCTAAAAGGAGAAGCAAAGCTCTTAGAGTCGCCTAGCGATAGTTTCGATTCTATCTTTAAAGCATTAGAAGATCGTTACGAAACCAAACGGCAGTTGATAGATTCACATGTCCTTGAGATAATTAATTATGAAAAAATTTATAACGAATCAGCCAAAGAACTGCGCGCTTTAATGGATTGTATCAATAGAAACATTAGAGCACTTAAAGTTTTGAAATATGAGCAGAATGATCTATCAGATATAATTTTAATAAATATAATTCTTCAAAAAATTGACAAAGAATCTAGAAAACAATTCGAACTTTCGTTGAAAACAGCAGAATTTCCAACATTTGATTCTATTATGAAATTTTTAGAAAAGAGAAGTGCCGTGTTAGAAAACATTACTCGCATTCCTAGTACTAAAATGATCAATAAAAATACTGCAATGTCAACTAAAGCCGAATCGCTGGTAGTTAATAGTAAAAAAATAACTGTTAAACCTTGTATTCTATGTCGAAATTCTCATCCTCTTTATAAATGTATTGCATTTCAAAATATGTCTGTGGAGTGCAGAAAGAAATTTGTTACCAATAACACAAACTTTGTATAAATTGCCTCAGACTTCATTATGGTGCCTGCATGTCTAAATATAAATGCACAGTTAGTGGTTGCAAAGGATTACATAATTCATTGCTTCACGATTCTGCTGAACTTTGCTCTGCAGTTAAAAATCACACTGTAGGGCAGTGCTTCTCAAACTTTCAATACTGGCGCCCCCCTTTTCGATCACAATTTTTTTCGCGCCCCTTATACATTAATAATGTACTAAATGCAATAATAATGCACTTTGACGCTAAAGCTACAATAGGCGATGTTAATTATAAACCATGCAAATTAGTAACATAAGTATTAAAAAAAAATTTGTATACTACTTTTAAGCAAAATAAATAAATAAATAAAATAATAGGATAATCATTATGTTATTTTTCCTTTCTCTAATTTTTAAATTGAACATATTGCAAAATGCGGTAGCTGCTTAGAAGACAAGATATAGATATCTGCTAAATATAGAAAAAGAATTCAGAGGGTCAATTTCTAATCATAAGCATTCCTTATAAAAATTTCGCTTTCCAAGACATGCTCATGGACAACATTAATACTTATTAAACTTGTTCTTAATTTAGTATTAATTAATTAGTTATAAAATACTCTGTGCAGCACTGATACCTTAAAAGTATACCGGCTGAAGAAAACCGCTCTTTGCACGAGTTCATTTATAAGAAAATAAAACATTATTGATATAATCGCTGAATTGTAAGGAGAGTAGAGCCATGTGCGCTACACTGTTTACAAAAATGTAAAATTATTTTTTTCAATGGTTGCTCAAATTATAATTAGTTTTAAGTGAATTGTAATTTTAAGCCTCACAGAATTAGCTTTTATAATTGATGTTAAACAGTAGCGCACACAGGAATTTTTCAAGGGGGTGTCCGGGGTCGAAAGTTCACCAATCTTGTGTCAGATTCCTTTTGATTTTGTCGATTTTCGGGAACAAAAAACAATAAAAAAACTAATTCTTGAATAAATAATTAGCATTAATTAATAAAATTAATCATTAATAACAAGTAATTAATTAAATGTTACGTACTATATACTTAGAATTATAATCAATCGGGAAAAAAATGAAAAGCTTTGGGGGGTCCGGGCCCCCCCGTGTGTGCGCCACTGATGTTAAATAATGATCAATAATATAAAATATCGATGAAGAATAATTGTATTATTTTTAATATTTAAAGCGAAAAGTCTTCAACGTGTTTTAACCCGGGAGCAGGCGCGCACTCGATACGGTCGGAGTTATTGAGTCACCCCAATCCTTTTTTTTTATAATTATTTTATTGTACACGATACAAATCATGATTCCAGTGAATAATTTAATTAAGAGAAAGTTTACTTACCTATTTTCAAGGACTTTTCAATTTTTCTTTGGTAATAAATAAACAGTTTTGCCAGAATTAACGATTTCGTAATCTGTGTGTCCCGCGCGACCACTTCCAGGTAAAAAGTATATTCATTATGATAATATGTATGTTACTGCTAAAAAAATTGAGTGAAACGTTTTTTGTCATGCTATATATGTTGAGAATATTTATAAAAATATGTCTCGGCCAAGTAATCCTTCATGTGCTTGTGTGTGTGTGTGTGCTCTACGTGGTTTTCCAAATATCATAAAACTCTTTTGCATGGAAAAAAGTGCAACAGAGAACACATAAGAGAGGGGTCATAACTAACTGTACCAATAACTTAGAAGGTCAAACAGATATACAGCACACAGCTATAATGTGCAGTATTTCAAAAATAATGACAGTGATGAATTTTTTATGTTCCTAAATTTTTTCGATTCTGGGTCTGGGATCTGTTTTTTCTCTGAAAGAGTAGTATGTTAGGTTAAAAAAAAGCGTAATAAAAAAAATCTCTCATCATGGGATTACAGCAAATCAAATAAAAGTTTTTTTTTTAATTTGGTTATAGGATCAAAGATAGATAATTAGGTATTGAAGAAGTTTTTATTTTTGCTGACTTAATATCGCGCGCGCGCCTATAAATTATATCAGAGTAAAAGTGTATTTTGTATTATGTCTGAAAGTATTTTGTTTTAATTCATTCCAGTAAACTAATTATTTTTTAAATCTTTTATTTTCGATATGCTCGCGCCTCCCTCGTAAGGTCATCGCGCCCCCCCCAGGGGGGCGCGCCCCACAGTTTGAGAAACACTGCTGTAGGGGAAAGGGGGATAGTGAGCAATTCGAATCCTACTCGGTTTGAAGGTCAGCCAGAAGTTGCGGTTTTGACTTATGGAAATAAATGTGTTTTATTGAATACATTAATGATTTTCGTTAAAAGTGCTGATGGATATAGAATTAAGTTAAGAGGATTATTAGATAATGCGTCTACGATATGCGTTATGAGAGAAGACATAGCAAGAAAGTTGGGATTTAAATTTAAGTCTGCAAACCAATCTATAACAGGCATTAACGGAATTATGCAATTATCGAAATATTCAGCTAATATTGAAATTTCTAATCGGGATTATACTTTTGCACGCAATGTACAATTTTCACTTTTACCTAAAATTACCGATGCGATTCCCGTATCGAAATTAAATATATCGGATTTAAATATTCCAGCTTCAATTGAGCTCTGGCTGGTTCTAATTTCCATATGTCAGTTTAAATAGATATATTGATAGGAAGTGAACTATTTTTTGAAATTTTAAATCCAGAACAATATTATTTGCAGGAGGGAAATGTAATTTTACAAAATACAAAATTTGGCTACTTAGTCACAGGTACCCTTCCTCAGTCACAACAACAAGCCAATTGTTGTTTAATAAGTGAACCAAGCTTAGATATAACAGTAAAGAAATTCTTTGAACTGGAATCACTTCCAGATGAATCTAAGGAAATAACAAAATGTGAAGAGGAAATTTATTGTGAGGAACATTTTGTTAGTACCTATAAAAGAGATAAAACGGGAAGATTTATAGTTCGGTTACCCATAAAGGAAAATGCAGAAACATTATTAGGATATTCCAAAGAGAATGCGATCAAACTACTAAATGGTATTTGGGAAAAATTAAACAAAAACAATACAATGGGAACTTTGTATAAAAAATTTATGAATTAATATGAACTTTTAGGCCATATGGAGGAGATTAAAAATGAAACATTAGATAAGATTAACTATTACATTCCTCATCATTCCGTATACAAACCAGAGAAGACATCCACTCCATTGAGAGTTGTCTTCGATGCAAGTGCAAAAACAACAAGTGGTTTTTCTCTAAACTCCATTTTACTAAACGGAGGAATTATTCAACAAGATCTCTTTTCCATAGTCAGTAGATTTAGAAAACACGAGTACGCGTTTAGTGCAGATATTAAAAAAATGTACAGGCAGATACTTGTTGATCCTAATCAAAGAGATTTACAACGAATTATGTGGAAGACTAGTGCAGATGCTCCAGTCAAGACTTACAAGCTAGCTACCGTAACTTATGGGACAGTTTCTGCACCAATTTTAGCTACCAGGACCTTAAGGGCCTTAGCAAATGAAGAAAAAGCGGAATTTCCTGACGCAGCAGATGTGATTTGTAATGATAGTTATATGGATGACATTCTTTCTGGAGAGTCTACATTAGAGGGTGCTAAAAACTCCAAATCAGATTATCTCAACTATTAGAGAGAGGGGGTTTTGAGCTACAAAAATGGGTGTCAAATAGCCCAGAACTGTTGAAAGATTTATCTGCATCTTCCTATGTGTTTGATAAGGAATTTCAGGAGGCTCCAGTGAAAACATTAGGTATGCTATGGGATCCAAAGGTGGATTGTCTCACATACAAAGTAAAGATTAGTGACAAAGTCAACTTCTCAAAAAGAGACGTGCTTTCAGAAATTGCAAGGCTCTATGACCCTTTGGGCCTGATTGGACCCATTGTTACGAAGGCTAAGATATTCATCCAAGAACTTTGGAAAATAAAATTAGATTGGAGTGAACAGCTACCACCAGATGCAATGGAAGAGTGGATGAACTTCTACCAAAAATTAGCGAAAGTAAATAACTTCAAAATCCCAAGGTGCATTCTAATTCCTGCAACAATACGGATTGGAATACATGGCTTTTCCGATGCATCAGAACGTGCCTATGCTGCTGTTGTCTACATAAAATGTTTCAACGAATCTGTACAATCTCAAACTAGATTATTATGCAGCAAGTCCAGAGTGGCTCCTTTGAAAACACTCACCATACCGAGGTTAGAACTGTCTGCAGCTTTACTACTATCGAGATTAGTCAAAAAGGTTGTGCCAATTCTACAATTACCTATTAATAAAATTTGGATGTGGACGAACTCAACGATTGCTTTAGCGTGGATAAAGACTGAACATCATAAACTCAAAACATTTGTCAGCAACGGGGTAGCGGAGATCCAAGCACTTTCAAAGGACTATCATTGGAAACGTTAGCTCCAAGAACAATCCTGCCGACTTAATTTCTAGAGGCTGCAATGTAGATGAACTTTTAAAGAACGAAATGTGGTTCTCGGGTGCAGATTTACAAACTGATGAATACGAGGACAAACAATTTTTTCCTGATCCTTCCTACAGAGATGAACTAAAATGTGCTGTGACTCTTTCAATGACTGAGTGTTTATCAAATTTTTATGATGAACTCTTTAATGTTACAAATAATTTCATAAAATTAATTAGAATTTTTAGCTTTATTTTTAGGTTCATTAATAACATCAAAGCTAAGGAGTCTTGTAATAAGGAGAAATATCTAACTGCACATGAAGTAAAGAGGAGTACGGAATTTTTAGCTAAAATAGCACAATTAAGTGAGTTTAAAGCAGAAATCGATGCCTTGAAAAAAGGTAAAGGTGTTTCAAAAACAAGTAAGTTAAAGGCTTTAGATCCTTTCTTAGATGAGAATTCTTTACTCAGAGTTGGTGGAAGGCTTTGTAATGCTGATTTACCATTTGAAGCAAAACATCAAATAATTATACCTAGTAAACATAAATTTACTAAATTACTTTTGAGCATATGCATAAGAAGTTTTTTTCATATTGGTGCTCAGGGTTTAGTACATCAAATTAGAATGCAGTTTTGGCCCATTAATGGCAAGGGTATTGCACGAAAAATAGTTCATGATTGCATTGCATGCTTTAGACAGAAGCCTACTGGGGTAGATCAATTAATGGGAAATCTACCATCAGAGAGAGTAACTCCAAGTGCGCCATTTTTAAACTCTGGAGTGGATTTTTGCGACCTTTTCAAATAAAATTTAAAAAATCAGAGAAAGGGGATATTTTCAAAAGTTTATGTTGCGATTTTTGTATGCTTGGCTACAAAGGCTATTCATTTAGAGGCAGTGACTGATTTAACAACTGTGGCATTTATTGCAGCTTTGAAGAGGCTATGTGCCCGTAGAGGCCGCATTTCTACATTAATGTCCGATAACGCAACTAATTTTAAAGGCACAGCTGCAGAATTAAATCGTTTCATAAAATTAATTTGTAACAAAAACGAGACATTAGCAAATTATTTTGCTTCAGGAGCTATCCACTGGAAATTTATTCCACCTCGTTCTCCTAATTTCGGGGGTTTGTGGAAGGCAGGGGTAAAATCATTCAAACACCATCTCTATAGAACTTTAGTTAATAGTAAAATAACTTTCGAAGAATTCGAGACAATAATAATTCAAATTGAAGGTATACTTAATTCACGTCCATTAGTACCATTGTCAGATAATATCAATGAATATGAAGTTTTAACTCCTGGACACTTTATAATTGGTCGACCTATCAGTGCAATACCTGAACCCGCAATTTTAGATATTTCAGATAATAGACTATCTAGGTGGCAGTATACAACAAAGTGTGTACAAACTATTTGGAAACGCTGGAAAAATGATTATCTTAATCATTTACAGCAGAGAAACAAGTGGCAGTTCGAGAAAAATAATGTTGCCGTAGGGTGTTTAGTGCTTTTAAAGGAAAATGATTTGCCTCCCTGCAAATGGACAATGACAAGAATCTTGGAGGTTATTTATGGAAATGACGGTAAGGTCAGAGTCGTTAAACTAAAAACTGCCACGGGGGTTCTCACACGTTCTATCTCAAAAATATGTATCTTACCAATAGAAAATAATAATATAAATTAAATTGTAATGTGATGTATATTATATTCTTAGAATATTGTATTTTTCTATTTTTGAATATTGCATTTTTTTCTTATTTTAGAATGTTGAATTTATTTGTATTTAATTCATTTAGGCATTTGTAAACTGTATATAGCAAATTGCATTTTTTAAATATATTTTTTGAAATATTGTATATTTCGACGCCGGGCAGAATGTTACGTCATCAGCGCACTGTAGCGCCATCTGTAAAAAAATTGTAAAAGCAGATTGTCTAGCTGTACCCCAACAAAGGCGGGTGCACGAATAAAGTAGGCTTAGCGTTGCGAAAAAGACTGATTTTTTATTCTTTAACCAGTTTTACAGTCCACACAAATATTGACGAAACACCTGTTATGCCAAATTTCATGGTTATTAGTAGATTGGTCAGAAATAAAACACTCAGAATTATACATAGGTCCTAATTTAATTTCTAATCTACAATTATTTTTAAATTCTTTAGTTATTAACTTATCATTTTCATCATATATCAATACACAATTATTTTCTGATTTGATCCTACAACCTTTATCGATGAAACGTGTTACAGACAATAAATTACATCTTAATTGAGGAACATAACTGACATCAGTAATTTTTTTTGAGACTCTAGATAGACTCCTTGTGTGCCGACAAGTATAACACAAGGCTTACAAACGTAAGTCAATACACAAGACAATGGAGATTACATGTAGAAGTATATAGGCACAAATGGGAACCAAAAGGGGGAATACAGAAACAACAAATACAGAATTAAATACAAGAATGCTCACATGCAGACGGAGAAAATCAATAATAAAATTATACAATGAGGAAGATAAGAAAACATGAAAAAAATGTTCAAAAAACAAAAACATAAAGCATACATACATACACATACAAATATATATACACACATATACACATGTATATTCACGTACAGAAAATGTTAACAAACACACAAAATTTAGAATCTAATTAATACAGGAAAAAATGCTATTAATGAATGCACACAAAAATCTAAAAGATGAATTTCCATCAACAAAAGCAGATAAAGGAGGAGGCCACACTATATTGTTCTTTTGTAGGCAATTCATGAGTGTACATCTGTCCGAAGAGAAATTAGTACAAGCAAGAATCAGATGCTTGGCATTTTGGATTGTGTCACTGGAGCAAGAACACTGATCAGTAGGCGACAAATTGAAGCGCTTTAGATATGCTTTAAAGTTTACATGCCCAGTTAGAAACTGGGTAAGTTTAAAATTAGGGTGAAAGTGCTTAGCCTTTAAACGGCTCTGAATAGAAGGAAAAAATTCCTTGGTGAGATGCGCATTATTTGAAATTTGATACAAGTTATTCCACTCGGAGATAATCTTTTCTTTAAAAACTTTCTTATGATATGATTTTGAAATGCTCATAGGAACAAGATCGCTTAATTTTGTCGCTTCTTTTGCAAGCCAGTCAGCACGTTCATTGCCATAGATTCCCGTATGACCTCGAACAAAAGAAATAAAAACTTGTACTCCTCTGCTTCGAAGAAAATCGAGATTACTGTGCGTTTTAACTATTAGTTTATTTTGGGAATAAATGTTATTTAAGGCACACAAAGATGATAGGGAATCGCTGCAAATTAAGAAATTCGATGAGAGGATTTCGTTATTGCAGATCCAAGAGACTGCTTGAGCTATGCAAAGTAATTCAGCTTGAAACACACTACACTCATCTCTTATTCTAAAAATTGGCGAGTTCCAATTTCAATAAAATCTTGGAAGATAACAAATGCAAGGCCAACCTTAGTGTTGATTTTGCTGCCATCTGTAAAGCAGACAACTGGAAAGTTGTTTTCAATATTTTTACGGTAATTAACCAAGTTAAGGGGAAATCGTTCAAAAGGATGAGGGAGCTCAGAAACTCTTAGGGAACCATCTAGACACTTATTGGTACAGTTCTTCGTTGCAATCTTGAATTCATTATTTCTGATAATAAAGATGTCAATAGGTGGAAAGCCCGAAATAGCAAACACAGCTTCGTAGGATATCGTTCGATACCCAGAAATAACTCGGAGAAGAATTCTTCGTTGAATTTTTCGCAAAAGACGACAATATATTTTCTTCTTCAAGGCGGATCCCCAGATTTGTGAGCCGTAACAAGTAAATGGAACAATGCCTTGTTTATAAATGAGGAATGATACATTAGACTTGATCCCAAAGCTATTTCTGGCCACTTTATTAAGCCCTAGCAGAATTTTTTCACATTTATTTGAAAGATGCAAAACATGTTGTTTCCAACTGAATTTACTGTCAAGGACAACACCAAGATATTTTAGTTCTTTCACACAGTCAAGAGAAAACCCATTAAGGGTGAGGTTGCCAGTTGTTTTGTACTCACATTTTCAGCTGAAACGTTTCCAGTTCCTTGGCTCATCATTTTAGAATTTTTATCTGCTAAATAAATGTTCATCACTTCTGGACTAATATTCTTGAACCACACAGTTTCTTTAGCCATATGACAGGATGCACCACTATCCAGAATCCAGGTATTGTCACAAAGCTTTTCTTCTCGATGGGAAGCTGTAAATACGTGTCCATTTCTAGACGAATTGTTTCTTTGGCTTGTACTTGGAGAGTTCTTGTTTCTATAATAACATTCTTTAGCTAGATGATTTGATTTTCTGCAAATATAACACAATCTCGTTTGCTTTTCATTTTTTCTCCTACAATAAAATGCTTCAGAATTAATTCCATCCATGCGAGTTTTAATTGGCAAGTTTAAAGTTGTTTCTTCTTCCCTTAAAATTTGAAGTATTTTCTCCATACTTTTTCCTCTTTCAGTTTTCAGAATATCACGCACTTTGGAGAATTTTCCATTTAATCCTCTAACGGTATGGTAGACCAATTTCCTTGGCGACACATCTAGCCCAAGCGAGTGACACTTAGTCGAAATCCCCCGCGCTCTTGCAATATAATCTGCTACAGTTTCGCCATTTTTCATTCGGATGTTCTTGAGTTCATTGACCGCGTCAACTTTTCGGTCTTTGCCTTGGCCGATGTAAGTCGCTCTAATTTTATCCCACAGCACTTTCGCATTGTCTTCCACCGCGAACTGTAAGGCTTGTTCATCTGCGAGCGATAACTTAATGTATGCAATTGCATCTGAGTCTTTCGAAAACCATTCAATCTCATCTTTACGGGTAAGGTCTTCGGGTTTTTCGTTTAAGATTAGAGAGTCTAATCTCTTTAAGCTAAGGGCAGCTTTCATCTTAAGCTCCCAAATAAAATAGTTCGTTCCATCTTATCCATTGTAGGTAGAAAGGTTTAAACGTTCACAAAGTCAACTAACACATCACACAGATTAACCACGCTCTCTGCTACCACTTGTTGTTCTTTTTGTGAAATCACTTCCACTCAGGTATCTTGGGACATCACATTTATTGATACATAAAAACGAAAAACAATCACGAATACGGCACACAGCAAGTCTGATCCAAAAACACACAGCGACCGGTCAGTTCGTCAACTTCGTAGAAGGAATGCGTGGGAGTGAAGCGGGAAAAAACGCGCGTGGGCGGATCACTCAGTTATCCCTCCGCCAGAAAAAATAGTTCATTCGTTTCACCCCAACAATGACAGTACTTCTGTTAGCCGGCGGAGAGACTGCTAACGCTTCAACTATCTCTAACTTAAATTTTTATATCGCATGTTGTTTGCACAGAAACCAAGAATTTGCAACAGCTACATCAATGAAATGAATATATATATATATATATATATATATATATATATATATATATATATATATATATATATATATATATATATATATATATATATATATGTGTGTGTGTGTGTGTGTGTGTGTGTGTGTAAGGATGATTAAATTAGATTGTAAATTAATTTCCCTATCTAGAACTTGATTCATCTTTCTCAGTTCACATCTTCAAGTATCGAACTAATCACCCATTTACTTCTTCCGAACATATGGCCTAGCCAATAAACATGTCTAATTCCAGATCTTTAGATTTAACAGCCTCCATATAGGCAGCATTAACTTTCAAATGCAATCATAAAATCCGGATACGTACCACATGTGTTTTTCAAGTGCTATCACTTGAAACCACCACCATGGCGTGCTTTTTTTTTCCTTTTAAACATTAATCTAATTCTGTCTTTAAAATCATGAAAGAATTAAAGCCGGTAGGATTTTTTATCTGCGAACGGATTTTGAATCTTAACGTAAAAAAAACTAATCTTTTTTATAAAATAATTTTAATATAAAAACGAACACCAACTGCAGTAATAACTGCAATGGAGAATTTGATGGAACTTCCGACTGCACCGTATGCCCCTATACTGAAGACGTCGGGTTGCCGGAATTAAAAATGGTATGGAAAAAATAGAAACGCGCTAGTAATCCCAGGAAGAACATCGCTCTGACCGCCGAAGAACTAGAATCATCGTCTTCTCCTAACAAAAGTATAGAAAATTATCTGTCAAAAATGGAAGCAAAGAACGAAATTAAAATTAAGCAAGAAGAGAACTTAGATGCAGAAGAAGAAAAAGTAAAAGAACCTATAACCATTATTGAAAATGAGATTCGATTTGATGATCTACAGACATTTTCCAAAAATATAACCTGGAAATGCCCAACCAAATATTCATTAGGAATTTTGATAGTACGTGCGATTCCTTCGATATAACAGAGAAACAGAAAATCCTATTTATAACGAAGTAAGTAGATGGAGCTGTGAAGACTTACATCAAATCACAATCGATCCCTAAAAGTTTTTACGAAGTGAAAAATAATTTAATACATGAATTAGGAACACAAGTCAATCCAGCGGAGATTCATCTTCAATTATCTAAAACAGAAAAAAACATCAAAAGAGCCCCATTTAGAATATTTTTACAGAATAAAAGAAATCGCATCCCGAATAAACATGGAAGAAGAAGCTGAAAAAATTTGCATATTAAAAGATTAAAAGAAAATAGATCCATAGAATTACAGTTACGATGCTGCAACAACATAGAGCAACTGAAGAAAAAAAATGAAACTTTTAGATATCCAAGAAAAATCAAAATCAAATCGGAATGCAATTATATATCCAAAGTATCCAGTGACAAGAATACCTCACCATACGAATCAATTTGCCCGTAGACAACAGTATGGAGGATGGAATTGGAGAAATGATCAATCTCAATATCCGATTGCCATAACCAGTTCAAGATACCATGTATACTCTCCTCAATTTCTATCACCTTATCATCACCCGTCCTTTTCTCTTCAAAGGCCGACCGTATATCCGAGGAGCCGGCGATTGCAGCAACTACCAATAGTTTTTCGACCGGATGCTCCGACTTTCTACCCCCGTCAAAGAACAGAAGAAAATTATACATTAGCCCAAACTCATCGAACAGAAGAACTTATGATTATCCAGGGAAGAATCAACTTCAAACAAGTTTAAGTCCTCTTGGATACAGGATCAAGTGTCAATATTATTCCAAAAAAATATGATATCACAAATCAAGGGACACCACAATGTAGAGTATATCAAAGCAAAAATTGCCACCATCAATGGAGAAGTTAAGGTGAGTGAGGCAATTACTTTACAATTGAAAATAGGATAAATTATTAAAGATGTTAAATTCTTCTTAGTAAATGTAGAACTGAAATATTTCAAAATTTCTAATAAAACTATGAGTATTTTTGAATTAAATATTAATTTTAGTGGTTATAAAATTTTTCAAAGAGGAAAAGAAATTTTAAAAAATTATGAATCTAAGAGAAATATTAAAGAAAATAAAACTCTTAAATTTAGTAATAATAAAATTATCACTAAGAAAACTGATAATGTGTTTAATTTTAAAATATTCCTAATAGTGATTATGATATTATTAATGTGATTATTGATAAAAATATAAACATGTCTTTGCTAAAAATAAGTTTGATGTGGGCGAGTTAAAATGTTATTCTCCTAAAAAAATACTTACCTCAGAATTACCCATTGCAAATCGACCATATAGGACATATTTTAAAGATGATACAGAAACAAAAAAAGCAATTAGATGCATTATTGAAAGCAGGAATAATAAAACCATCTTATAGTTCTTACGCTGCCTCCATAACATTCGCTTTTAAAAAAGAGGATAATGCTCGTACACGATTATGTATCGATTACAGAAAGCTAAATGCTATCACAAACTTAGATGCAGAGCCAATTCCCCGAATAGATGCAGATTTAGACAAATTAACACATGCAAAATTTTTCTCAACCATCGACCTATGTAGTGGTTATTGGCACATTAAATTATATGATAATGAATCTGAAAAACTTGCATTTACATCAAATTACGGTCTTTTCAATTTAATCGTTTGCCTTTTGGTTATAAAAATTCCCCAGCTATATTTCAAAGAGCTATTAGTCAGATTTTAAATAAATACCAAATAAAATTTGCATTAAATTATTTTGACGATATAATAGTATTTTCGGAATCAATTGAAGAACATGCAAAACATTTAGAGGAAATGTATCATCTCATGTATCATCAAACAACAAAAACCCAATGGAAATCAACATCCGATTGCATTTCACTCGAGACGACTGAGAAATTATGAAGTTAATTATACAATAACTGAATTAGAATGCTTAGCTATAATTGATAGTTTAGATAAATTCCATTGCTATCTTCATGGATCTCATTTCACAGTTCATACCGATCATAATACATTCGGTTGGCTTAAAAATTTCAAAACTCCCACGGGTAGACTTTTTAGATGGTCTTTAAAAGTTTCTATGTATGATTTTGATATAAAATATAAGAAAGGTAGCACTAATGTTGAAGCTGATATGTTAACAAGAAATCCTATTGCTTATCATATAATTAATACAACCCCAGAACCTTTATTAGATATCAATGAAATAAGTCATTTTCAAAATATAGAAATTACATCAGCTCCTAAATGTTTTAAGAGAGATGGTGTTTTTGTAGTTAAAAGACAAGGTTTAGCTAAAATAATTGTACCCAAAGCTCTAAGAGTGAAATTAAAGGAAACAACTCATAAAAAATTTGGCCATCCTGGTATAGCTACCATGTTAAAATTAATATCACCCCAATATTATTGGATAAACATTATTACTGATATACGAAATTATGTGACAAACTGTGAAACTTGTCATATAAATAAGAAGTCAACATCAGAAAAAATACGGATTGATGCAATCACTTGTCCTTTGTGAAAAACCCTTTGAACTTTTTTCGATAGATAGTGTAGGTGGTTTAAAGTATTACAACTCTGTTAAAAATATTTGCACATTATTATTCATCATGCAACTAGGTACATTTGGACTTTCCCATAAAAAATGCAACAACAGATACTTACATAAATTGTTTAAAACAAATCTTTCAGAGTCATATTCCGGAAAAAAATTAAGTGATAGAAATACTGCGTTCACCTCTTCAAAATTTAAGCATTTTTTAAAACATAATACTGTCACTCAATTATTAACTACTTCTCACAGACCGCAAACCAATGGAAAGGTTGGACTTGTCAATCAAACCATAATTACCCGCTTAAAGTGTGAAATTCGTAATAGTTCATATAAAGTTCCATGGACAAAAACTCTAGAAAAAGTAACCCATCAGTATAATCAAACTCCACATACAATAACAGGTTTCCCTCCAACCTATTTAATGTATGGTAATTTACCTTTTGAAATTTCGCTAAAAGGTAATGAGATATATCCTCCCTTAGAAGAAGCAAGAAAATTAGCCAAAGAAAGAACCGAACAATATTATAAAATAAATAAGATTAGATATGATAAAAAATTTCAGGAAGCTGATTTCAAGGTTGGTGACTTAGTAATGTATGATGAATTTCGATACCCCAATACAAGGAAATTAAGTCCCCCTTATTCAGGCCCTTATACCTTTTTAAGAAAATGTTCTGATGTATTATTTGAAATAGATAGACCGAATGCCCTTAATAAAACTGATACAGAATTGGTTCATTCAGTTCGTTTAAGACATTTTCAACCATCTGAAAATTTTCAGTTGAATTACATTCAACAAAATACCAATAATAATGAGAATAAGATAATAACTAAACGAAACCTCTAACGTAATACAGATGTAACTAAGGTCTGCTTAACAAGACTTTTCGGCGAAAAAGAATAATATATGACATGATATGATATTTAATTTTTATAATATAGTTGTGTTAAATGAGATATTCTTTATATATATGTCATGATTTGAAGACAGAATCAGATTAAAGTTAGAAAAGTCAAAAGACGATCTTTATTCTTTCATTGGTACATCTGTTTTGATTGCGAGCAGGGAGGAAAAAGCACGCCATGGTGGTGGTGTCAAGTGGATAACACTTGAAAAACATATGGTAAGTATCGCTGCTTTGAAGATGGTGCTTGCAAGTTAATGCTGACATATGTTGACTATTAACCCTCTAACTGGACACCTTCCCCCTGAAAAGTTATTCCGAAAGCGTTTACGGGCCGCGGTAGCCGAGTGGTATAGGTATCGGATCGTGGCTTGCTTGGTCACGAGTTCGATCCCAGTACCACGAAAGACCCGCCGTGTAGGGCAGCGATGCACGTTAAATCTGTCGAGAGCTGAAACGTCCTCCCGTTGGTGTGGTGTGGTAGTTAGGAGAGAGGGGTGCCAGCTCAGGTGTCGTCCACGTCACTTGACCATGGTTCAAAATTACGTGGTCCGTCGCCAAAAGCCCTCGTGTAGCTGAACAGTGCGACGTTAACATTCAATCAATCAACCGAAAGCGTTTAACTCTTATTTTGCGATTCCCTTCAAAAATGCAACAGACTTTTTTCCTTTCCCCTTTTAGAACTTGGGTGGTCGAACGGGGAAAATTTTACGACCCAGTTCGGTCCCTTTGAAAGTAAGAACCAAGAGATCAATCGTTTAAAGCTAGCTGTTAAGTTGCCTTGGGCAATCTTCTTTGAAAGCGTAGATATCGTCTCTTGATCAATCCTTTTGAAAAAGATACGGTGTTTCTTTCTCCTATATGTTCAGTCTCAGTAAAATTAAAAACGAAATGAAAGGTAAAAAAAAGAGGAAAAACTGAAATAAATAGTATGTTAGAAGTTGAAAAATAATTATATTTTCTTCAAAGAAAATTTATTTTTCTGTCATTTTTTAAAAATTAAATATATATATATATATATATATATATATATATATATATATATATATATATATATATTTGGTATTGCGATTTGAACCTGAAAAAAGCATCCTGTATTCATTTTTGAATATGAGAGTAAGAAAACGCGCTCACTTTCCTGTTTTTTAAAAAAAGTAATGAGGTAAAAAGAGCAAAGGCCCTATCTCATTTTTAAACAATAACACAATAAATATTACATACGATGATTATATCTATGAAATAAAACCGATCTTTCTCTATATTCTGTTATATTTTTAATTTAAAATAGCATAAAAAAGGATTTCAATACTTTTAATTTATTTTAATTAAAATCATATAAAATATATTTTTATGTTAACTGAATATTTTTCGGAAAAAATTTAAATTTTCCTTCCTAGTGTTCTCTTTTTCGAACTTCTTGTATTAAATAAAAATTCTTTTTCTACATCGGCATTTGTGATGGACATAACACACATTTAATCAATAATTTTAATTTTAAAGGGGATATACTTCTTCAAATGCGCATGACAGTACTTCTTACCATTTTCTACTCAAGTTAAATTTCTTATCTTTCTGTTTCTTTTATTACAAGGAAAAATGTCACACATCGATAACTATATTTTCACACAATTCAGTCATTACAAATTCTATTGTGAGAAAAGTTATCCCTAATTAATCTTGTCTTTCAAAACAGTACACTTAAAACAATTTTGTTCAGTGAAGTTAACCGACAGTTCTCCACAATGTATTCATACCAAATTTTAAAAACAAATTTAACACTTGGAAATGTATCCTGTATTAAATTTTTAAGTATACACAAATATTTCCTGCTGTAGGGAAGATATAGTATGAGATGTGGTGTGCGGTCGTGAAAGAATGTTTTCGTACGTGTAGACTATTTTTTAAAATTTAAATCTCTCTGAAGTTGATCATATAACTGCAAATGAGCCTTATTTTAATGTGTGCTGGTATCAAAGTAAAACACTTTACAATATTAAACAGCCAATGGGTTTATACTCAATATCAAACTATTCGCAAAATGGCTTACAACTTCTATTCAAATTGTAAAGAAACTGAAATATAAATATATCTTACTGCAGTCAAAAATATTCATAATATGTAAGTATCCTGTTGCTCCACTTATTTCTGTACATTTTAAAAACTGTAGCTGAATGCAATTTTTTATATTTATAAACGAGGCATAACAGCTCACACAGTCGTAAAAATGTCCTTAGCATTTTTAAGTATACTACTATAAAACGTATATGGATTGTAAGATCAGTTGCAAAATCCTAAAAGCTTTTAGAAGAACTAAAAACATGTAATTTTGGACTGATCAAATTTTTTAATATAATACACAAATATACATGTTATTAAGCAAATACATTTGAAAAACCAAACTTCCTTCTGAAATAAACGTAATTGAAAGAAAAATGTTTAATTGCAAATGAGTGGAAATACATGTTTATCTAAGGGGTATCCCCAAAGTGTGGTAATCCTCAAACTTAAGACTCAAACTAAGAAGCACAACAATCCATGAGGGCCAGGAACTACTGTGCCATCATAATACACGTGACCATTGGACGCTGAGGTGCATGAACAGATGTCCCGATTTGGTGGTCTGTCTGAAGAGAGACTTTCAGTGTTTAAGGCCCGAAGCAAGCTTGGTACTCATTTATCGACCCAATGTAGCGGGGATGAAAGGCAGAGTCGACCTTGCGCAGCCCGTTAATAGAACCCCAGACCTGTGGTGTGGAAGCACTATACACTTTCACTCAATCCTATTCGGTGAAAAATAAAATTTAATGTTAGAATCTTATATAAATCCCTAATGAATGAAGGAGTCCAAACTTTTTTTTTCATGTAAACTGTTTAGACGGAAATGGTTAATTATGAACATTGCACAAGTTGCATAAATTAAAATTAACCGTTATAGTTAACATAAATTTTTAAGGGTACAAAAGGTGTATTTCGGCTGCACGAATTAATTTTAAAAGGAATACGATTACGTAAAAGTAGTACAAATCTATCTAAAGTAGGGTTGTTTACCTTAGATTTTGTCAAACACAACAATGTATTGGAAGCCAAATCCACAATTCGTTGTTATAAAAATGTATGGAAAATTACAAGATTTATTTTTGCATTTGTAATTTATATATATATATATAATTTTTCCTGGGAGCTTTAAAAGCTAGAGCGGCATCCATCAAAACCGCGGTTCTCTCTCTGTTTTTCCAGAACGCTCCTGACTAAGCCGGCTCTGCCATAGTAAGTGAAAATGCCGAATTTTGTTTGTCAAGATCATTTTATAGCAGACTGCATTTTTCATGTATTTTAGATGATCGTTTTATATTTTCTACATCAATATCTTAATGTCTGAATTTAAAATTACATAAAATTCTTGACATTCGCATCAATGACCATGATAATTTTTATTAGTATATGAATGTGTCATCAAACGATTACATGACTAATATTAACACATTATTTTAACCATTTATTTGATATCAAGTATAACATAACGCACACAAATTTTCTAAACTTTAAAATAAATATTTCGAAAACTACTTCAGATATACTCAAAATTTTTTATTCCTACGCTTTAGCTTCTCAGTTTTGCTTCTCTATGTAATAATTTATTGTAATTGTATATTCATCAATTTTTTTAGTATATTTTTTGCTCTTAGCATGCGGTTTTCAACCGAATTGTATGAAATCTTTGAAATATATTAAATGAATGATTGAATATTAACGTCGCACTGTTCAGCTACACGAGGGCTTTTGGCGACGGACCACGTAATTTTGAACCATGGTCAAGTGACGTGAACGACACCTGAGCTGGCACCCCCCTCTCCTAACTACCCCACCACTCCAACGGCAGGACGTTTCAGCTCTCGACAGATTTAACGTGCATCGCGCCCTACACGGCGGGTCTTTAGTGGTACTGGGCTCGAACTCGTGGCAAAGCAAGCCACGTTCCGATACCTATACCACTCGGCTACCGCGGCCGAAATATATTAAAAGATACCAAAGAAGCTATATAATAAAATTTGAAATTTTTATTATACTCAAACAATTGCTAACACTTATGGTAAATAATTTCTAAGTGCGCGATGCATTTTTTTTTATCGAAATTTCAAAATATTTCCAACATAAAATTTCTAGCTTTATAAGGTCGAGATTTCAAAAAATATCTAGATTTTAATTACTTATTCAGTTAGCCTTTAAAAAAGATAAATGTTGAGGTATTTTGTATAAATAGATATTTTTCAACAATATATAATTCGAATGTTTTTCAATAGCTCGAATTTAAAATTGATTTTTATGTTTATTTATATGCATAAATGTCTACTGTAAATGTTTCCGTATATTTTTGATTACCATTTATTCAAACATTCAAGTTATAAAAAAATGTGTGAAAATCTTCATTCATGTTATCTTTGATGTAAACTGAAGTTCAAACACTTAAAATTCAAATATAATTCGGTGTATTTTAACAATATATAACCAGGCACACACACACACACACTGTACTTAAACTTCCCTGAACACGTAGGCTTTGAAATCTAAAAAAAAAAAAAAACAATAAATCTTAATTAGTTTTTTTTTCGTTATTATTTTTATCAAAGTGTAAGAAAATGTTTCAAATGATTTGATGAAGTTTAGATTTATTCATTTTTAGTGGTTGGAAAATTGAAAAGGTTCCAAATTTTAAAGAGTTTGGTGTTTTATTAACTTTTTCGGTATCTTATAATAAAATAATCATGTTTCAAAAACTGAAAGCTTTGATTAAATTAAGAAAAATGAAGCGAAAGTATATACTTAAAAAAAGATAATTTGTCTAACTATATAGCAGATTGCCCTGACACGCCCCAACTTGTTACAGTTTCAAATTAATATGAAACCAAAAGGGAATTGTAACCTATTTTACTTATGCGTTGGGACTTTACAAAACTTTAAAAAAACGAGGTAACAAATTAACACTTCCTGGGGTCTAAAGAAATTCCCCTCGATTTTTTACGATTACCCCAGGGTCAAAACACGGGGTTCCCTGCGAGCCATAAAACTCCTGCTGTGTTGCTTCCTCCGTCCCTCATTATCTTTCAAGATGTTAAACCTTAAAAGGGGGAAAAGATTTCAGAAAAGTGCGACTAATCCGCTTTTGAAAACGTTACTTGAAGGCAGAAAAATCCGTGCAGTTCATTTTCGAAGCATCTTTACACTGACGGAATTTTCCGTGCTATCCGGTTAGAGGGTTAACCCGCTCGTTCGTGTGGGTTGGGTCTTAAAGGGATATACTCACATATAATTCACAGCTATTTCCTATAATTTCCTTCTAATAACAATTAAGGGGCTGTCTCTTTCATCATTCAGCAAGAAAACGTTTTAGCAGAGGAGTCATAACCTAATATTACCCTCAATAATTATAGGAACATTCCAATGAGGAAGGAAAATTGTTGACGAAGCTTTCTCAGTCAATGTAATTAATTTCAGTTTCAGTTTCTATATACAGTAAAACCTGTTTTTGTGCGATCCTTTTTATTCGATTTTTATTTTTGTGCGATTTCTTGTGCTATCTATTTGTATGCGGTGTGTGAATTTCAACAGTTTTAGTACCACACTGTTATGTTTTGTATCATTAAAAATATATACACTTCAAGACACTCTGTTCCGTTATTGAAAACAGTTTCTTGACAATGCACGTTTAATTGCTTTCTCTCAACGCGCTTGTGATTGAAGTCGAAACTTTCTGTAATAGTAACATGATCAATAATTTGATAGATTATAAAGACGGATAAGAAGTACAGGATTCTTTGAAAGTGGATAAAATGTATGCAGGGATCCAGCTTTCGAACAAATCGGAAAAGTATTTTCTTAAAATTGATACCAATTCCGAAAGGAGTTTGAAATTCCAAAAAGAGCTTCGATCATGCATATCTGGTTATCGTGGCGTTGATGAGCAATTGACCTACAGACCGTCGTCACTAAACTTTTCAGTTACATTATGGATACCAAAAAATAAATCAATTGAAATTGTATCTTCGAGAAACGATAGCGATTTTGAACTAATTCATCATAGAAAGATGCACGATTTGGTTTACGAAGATTAGCAGTGAACTAGTGTATGCATTTAGAAAACCTCTTCATGTATAAAATGGGATGTTTTAAAAAGGTTTCCAGGAGTAATTAGTTGTTTTTATTTTGTGTGGTATATATTTTCTCATAAGTTTCGTAAATAATTGATTTATTTTCAAAATGCGACGTCTTGTATGCGGTCCGTCCCCACTGCTTGAAAATAATTCTGTAGTATGTCAACAAAGTTATTTTTTATATGTATGTATTTATAATACATTTTCGAATATTTTTTTGTGTGGGATTTTTTTTATGCGGTCCTTATCTACCGCACAAAAACAGGTTTTACTATGATTATAGGTGAAGTCACAAAGACGGAATTGCAAAGTTGCTATCTCTCTCTCAAAGCGCATGCGCATAAAAATACAACAGCACTACTAATCATGTTGTTTTAATTACAACAGAAGAGCCGATGCTCTGACCGGTTTCTAGAACTTTAATTAAGGGGAAGGAAGCCAAGTATTTGAATTCAATTATCGCACTCTTATCAAACGTTATCAATATTTTCTCTAGAGCAATTAAATTACATCACTTTAACCTTTTGGGGTTTGGGTTGAATCCGTTTACAAAACATTTAATGCTTCCACATGCATAAAATTCGAACCTTCACTTCCCCTATATTCAAAGATTTCGTAAATGATTGATTCTTCACTGTAGAGCTTCCTTAATTTCTAAAAGTCTTAATGGCTTTAAAAGCAGTGTATTACAATGTTAATGAAACATCAGTATTTTAAATAATGCAATATTGTGAAATATAATCTCTATAGGATTGCGACCTACGATTTTTAGCATAATAAGTTAATTGTTATCTAAATAGCCTGAGAGGAGAAAAAATTACAAAAATTATTTGATTCTGCTGAGTAATTCCTCAGAAATTGGATGAAAAATGCCATTTTAAAAATGTTTAAGGTATGTTTTTCCCCAAATATGCCTTAGACGCGGTAACTTAGTGGTCAAGTTAACGGACTCGTGGTCTGCGTGTCATGAGTTCGAGCCTAGTACCGCTGAAGACTCACCGTGTACGAGGTGGGGCAATGCCTGTTAAATCTGTCAGGCTCAAACATCCTCCCGAGGGGCGGTGGAGAAGTTAAGAGAAGGGCTGCTAGCTCAAGTGTCGCCCTCGTCACTTGACCGTGGCTCAAATTTACGATGTGCACCAAAAGCCCTCGAGTAGATGAATAGTGCGTCGTTAATATTCACTCACCCTGAAATATTCAGTAAAAATCTTAATTGGTAGAATCACAAAGATCGGGGTTCCATGATTTTATGCAAATAAGTTTCAAAGAACAAGACCGTTTTTTAAGAGCGATGAGAATTTGTCGTCGAAAAACAATCCTTGAAATATAGGATACTCAGCGAAATTTGCAGAATTAAACCCAGGTCTTCACACTCAAACAGCGATAAGATACAGCTATTAATGTCTAAAATACAAGTATGTTAAAGGTTTTTCAGAAACCCTCGCTCGTCCAACTCCACCGCTGAAATAATCACTATTCCCTGGTCGACTATTCAGCGGTCAAAGCAATACTACTAATCGCTTGTCAAAACAATACCGATTCAATTTCGGCTTTGAGTCCCTATTTATATGCCTCAAGGATCTTTCAAGAAGGATTCACTTGCGTCAAGGATAGTAATATTAGTGGGTCTTTGCACTAATTTTCGGAAGAACTCATAGGTTCACAAGCTTGTAAATGTGGTCACCAAAGTCACCTATAGGGTTGCCAAAAATAATGCTAAATTAGCTCCATCGCCAAGATTTCGCCAAGCCTACATTCCATCGTCATTATAATGTAAGGAATGGCGTTGCTTGCGAATATTACAATTTTTACATAAAATAAATGCAACGTAGATTAACATAAACGTATGACACACCCAGATAAAAAAATTTAACCTATTTTAAAAATACGTAAGTATATTGTTAAATTGTACCCATCTGAAACCTGAAGAAACCATTGGCAAAAAGCAAAATTTCCAGATCAGAAAAATCAGACTTTATATGTGATTCTACTTCTTGCAACTATCATCAGAAGTGTTTAATTCGCAGTTTTTTGTCTTCATCATCTCTGGAACTATTTGAGCAATGATCCGTTTGTGTTTGCAGTTATGCAGAGTACTACGGCCCGATTACAGCATTACAACCACCCTTCAATGCATTTTGAGTTGTAGAAGCAAACTTAGTCATCAATAGTTGAACATGAAGGGTGAACCCGTATCAGTACTTTCGTATTGCTTTCGCTTTAGTAGAATCACCGAAAATGACATTTTTAGGTTGGGTTGAATTAACTTGTCACCGTGCTCTTTACAAAAAATGGTTTTATCATTCGATAGTTGTTTTTATCAGCTTATCAATTAAAACTTCCAGAACTTTTTGCCTATCTGCTTTTATATGTTTCTTAACACTCTACCTTTTGAATATGTTGCTCACCATCTATTTTACTTTAAAAAATGTTTTGAATGTCTACGAATCACCTTATCCTGTTTAGTTGGATTACTTCATGACGTGGAGAACTGCTCGGCTGCAAATTATTTTCACCTTATCAGGAGATCCAAAATGATTTTTTCCTGCAAAGTATATGTGCTTTTCAGCTCTTTCTTTTTTTAATTAGAGTCTAAGGCTTTTGTGTAGCCTGTGTCTTATTTAAAATAGAACATTTCTTTGAAATGCAAGAGTGTTCTTGTGTCTGCATTTATCAGTATAAACTCACAAACCAAACAATTAATGTTCTCTTTTTTGGTTTTGCTGCTATTGTTTTCCAAAGGTTATCCTCATTTAAAGTCATTATATTATCCGGTTATGAAAGAATTTCTTCTTAAGCAGCTCTTTTCATACTCTTTTATGTTTTCATTCATAAAAAACAAAACTCTCATTGATTACATCCAATGAGTTTATTTCTCTAGGATTAGGAAGACACAGAATGTCTTATCAGACACACATCCTTTGCCAATACATCTCATATCCCAAAAAAAATATTTCGTTGATTTTGCTTATTTTTGTCATCAGCCGAAACATGAGAAAGGTTCAGAAGTCTACAATATTTACAGTATGCTGTAACACTAGAAGAAAAAAGTATTTTCATTTATATGCAATTAATCATGGCGCTTCAAGTACCACGACACTGTAATAATTTTTTTTCTGTAAAAATAAATAGCTTACAAGATATTTCTTTTGGAATCCTTATTTACATAAGATATATTTATTAGTGAATCAATAACTGCACATAACTTCTTCATATACAATTATATCATCTTTCTGTTAAACATTAGCACGTATTATAGAATTAAAGAAATTTTTCTAAATTATATTCCACTTTATTTTTACTCCGACTTTATATTACTTTTGTTTCAGAAATACCCATTCTTCATTTTAAAAAAGGAAAACAAAAACAGAATTTGCATTCTCAAAAGAGTATATTCAATCAACGTTTGTAATGCATAGAATGAAACCGAGTTATCAAAAATAATGTGTTTCGTTAAATGTTTCCATCTAATTCGTCCCACTGATTGAAACATATGTTGTTGTTACTAATGCCACCTGATCGGCAAAGGCCAGATCAAGGCCCACGAAATTCATCATGGCAAACGGCTAAGTGACATCATTGTTAGTCGTAGCTTTGAGCACCATACAGGTGACAGAACGATTTAGCTCGGTTCCATCCCAATTTAGAAGAAGAAAAATACCCTGGAGGTGGTCTCAGGAACCTTCTGCCTCTCGTACCCTTCGACCAACCTCAAGAGAGGACTTGTGGCTCGACGGCTATTTAAAGTACCCTATGCCGTGAAGTCACTATACATTTAAAAACATCCGTGTCTTATCCGGGATTCGAACCCAGTTCCAACGGCACAGCAATTAGCGTTGCTAACCACCATACCGTATGGGCGATGATTGAAGCATTTAAAAAGGCTTATTAAAGAAATATAAAGTGAGAAACAAGAAAACAGGTAATATATATATATATATATATATAGAGAGAGAGAGAGAGAGAGAGAGAGAGAGAGAGAGAGAGAGATAGAGAAATTTGTATTATATATCAAAAACAAGAAATAATAGATAATAACCATAACAAGAAATAGCGTAACAAAAATATAAAAGCTAAACATGAAGATCAAAATTATATAGAAAAATAAAAAAAGGAAACTACAAAAAAGAAGAACCTAGCGAGTCAGAAAGCAATTTCGGACTTAGGACCGAATAAGTGGGGTTAAACTAGTTTAAATGTGCCAACCTTCCCCCTTTGCAACTCGGTAGGAAAAACCAAATAAAATAAAATAAAATAAACAAAAATTCAGAGTATGTAAAAACTCAGAGAGCATGATAAAACCGCTCACTACTATTATGTAACAAACTCTCCCAAACTCTTAATGCAGAAAAATTGCAAAACAATTACATAAGAAAAGTATTAAAATCCTGAAATATTTACATAAGAAAAGTATTAAAATCCTGAAACATTTACATAAGAAAAGTATTTTTCAAAAATTATTTAACCAAATTTCTTTACTCACAGCGCTTTTACGAAGAGAATCAAGCATCTTGTCATCAATGAAAATCAATTATTTACCAAGTTAAAAAATTCGAATATACATAAACACATCTTTTGAGCTAACTTTTAAACCAGCCAGCAAAGACATATATATAAAAAGGCGACAATCAAATACAGTAGAATTTGAATTGGTTGATTGTCAAAAATGTAAATTTGCTAGGCTCTAATTTGGTTGATTGTCAACAATGTGTAAGATGTTCAAGATGTGTGTGGAAAAAATGTAAACTGTGATATGAGTGTTATGGTATAATCTTCACAGCAAGACCACTAACATGTTGACTTTGAAATCCTATTGTTGTGTGGTGGTTTTAGAATTAGAAGTAGCAAGACGGTTAATTTATTTATGATGAATATAAGTTCTTAAGAAACTAAAAGGGTATTCATGATCTAAACAACATTGAAAAATGTTTTTATATTATTGTATTTATCTATTTTGTGGGTAGTTAAGTTATCATTTCTAAATAAAAAATTCAAAATGATATTTCTGTAAATTGTTATATGCAAGTTACTATTCCATACAGGAATTTTAATTATATGGAACTTAAACGAATCTCTTTTGTCAAAAATATTACTGACTACATTATTGTTAATAAGATGCAAGTCCAAATCCGAGAATTCCACCCTATTAGAGTTGAAGTTAGTTTTAAGGAGCTTGAGATAATCAGGGTAGAACGTAATATTTGGTCTGTATTCACTATTTTTACCAAAAATTATTAAATCATCTATATAGCGATAAATCAAGTAAGAATCATTTACAACATGATCAATTTCAAAAAAATGTAAATATAGGTTCGCTAAACAATTACTAGCTGGACCAACCTGAGATAATCCTTTGATCTGTTCGTAAAGATTCTGATCAAATGCAATGAAATTTTCTTTTAATACGAGGTTAACAAGAATATCAAATTTTTCTTTTTTCATTGAAGTATATAATTCATATTTATCATAAATTAACTGTAGAATCTTAATCATATCGTCAATATCTATAGAATTAAAAAGGTCCTCGAAATCAAAGCCATGCATGGAAAAAATTAACATATCCTTAGTAACTCTAGCAATCTCTAAGCTATTTTTAATTATTGCCGTGTTTTGTAAGTTATCAATTAGATTTTGAAGAAGAGATTGTGTAAGATCTTCCCAGACTTCGTGATGTATGTATTGTATCCATTAGTGATACTACGGAATTTTACAGGGCTTTTATGAAGTTTTGGTGTTAAAAAAATACTTGGATATTTAATATTATTTAGATGAATATTCAGTCTTTTGTTCAAAGCTAAAAGACGATTATCATCTTCTCTATTATTGTGAATTGATTTTTGAAATGAATTATTATTTAAAATGTGGCTACTTAATATTTTACTGTAAAAATATTTACAAATTATGGCATAATTAGCAGAGACCTTATCAACGTATGTAATCTCGAAGTCATTTTGGATATTTTCTATTGATGATTTAAGAGATCTTTATACATAATTTCATTTTCAACAGTGAAATCTAGTTCCCGAATTTATGTTGCTTCAATCGGCATTCCGTATTTAATTGCAATTTTAAGGTAGAATTTATCTAAATCTTTTATGATTTGTTTCATAACGTTAGATTAATTTTTTGTGATCATCAGTCTAAAACCGGTACCTTTTTCCATAAAATTTCTTAACAAATTATCTTTCACGATGCCAAGGTCTCCCGTGACAACGTGCTGATGATAATCATCAACATAGTCCCGATATAAATTGCATTTACATGATTCTGAACTTAGGAGCTCCGAGACCTGATTATAATTAAATATAAATCTACCAAGTTTCTTGTTGTATTTGAAAGCCTTTTTAATAATAATATTTTTAACAGGAAAAAATGATTGATATTTTTGAAATATACTTGAAAAATTAATTTTGTTAAAATTAATTTTGTTAAATTTATTCATAAATAATAATGTACAATATTCTGCAGAGTAATTTTCATTGCATTTAATTTAATATTCATTTTTTGTACTAAATAGTTATTAAGGTCTTGAATCACATATGCATACCATGATAATCCCGAAATTTATATATATATCTGCTTAAAATATCTGTCATAATTTTAATTTCAGTTTTATTCATGCCAAACATAAACGATTTAATTAAGCCTGTGTTGTAGTTATCATCAAATTTAACAGCTAATTCTAACATAGAATTCTTGAGGGTTGCCATGTCTCTAGTAACTCTTTATCTACATTTTTAGCTCTTGAAATTCTCACAAAACCAATATTATTACTATTATCAATAGATTTATCAAAATTCGGAATATATAATGAATCCTCGGGTTTTTGTTTAAAAGTTAGTAAGACACTTTCACCTTTCCAGATAACATTCAAACCATAGGAATAATATGATCTAAATGAACCTATAAAAAAGTTTTCGAATTATAATCTTTGTTTAATATTTGGCACTATTCTTAGTATATGTACAGTTATGTTATTGAATCCATGTTTATTAAAGTGTCCTATCGCAATCTTAGCCTGGTTTTTGCTGCAATCAAATTTCCTTGTATCATACCTATGCTGATTTAATCTAATGTTAATAGTGTTTGAAGTCTGACCTATGTAAGCGAATTTACAAATGTTACATGTCATTTTGTAAACACAGTTAAAAGTCTTACAAAATATATAACCTGCATCCGTATCCAACTGTTCCTCACTCAACATGCCACACGCCTTGCATCTTTTATCAGTGCAAAATCTAAATTTTAGTTTTAAAACATGAATATCTCTGAAAAGCCTAGTTTCCAATATGTTATTAAAACCCTTATCTCTTTGATTTTCATCTATACAATCGAAAACATGAATATTTCGTTTTGCTGTACGAGATAAATTCTAATATTTAGAGTTCCAAAAAATTTGAGTTTTAAAAATTCTAACATGACAAAATTTAGAAACAGAAGGGTAAGCAAAAAAATTATGATTATCAAAACAATTCACACATTTTTTTGTATTTTTTAAAACATTTATAGTTTTTTTTATATGCCCACTCAGAACTTTTGCGCCCATCTCCACAACTATCTAAAGCCGTACTTAAATATATACCAAATCTCTATATAAGGCTTCATAAAATGTGTGATATACATATATATATATATATATATATATATATATATATATACTGGTGTACAAAAGTTAAGGACGAGACGGTTTTTTCAATTTAACTTTGTACAAAAGCTTTCCAAATCAACACATTTAATACCGTAAGATCCCCAATACGTAAGGACATGTGTAATGTAAGCAACACTTACTAAAAGAGAAATCAGAGGGATAAAAAGAAGCTTGATTGAAAAAGTGGCATGGAGCGCAATGCGACTGAAGGCCGAAACATCCCTGTGATGGGTGTCCAGCAAGAATCATCCGGTCTTTAGTAGGGATGTGATCTCCCCTGACTGCTAGGCAGGTTTCATAGTGTCTGCTCATGCTGAGAATGAGGGTGTCAATGAGTTGTTGAGGCATTGCTGCCCATTCGTCTTGCAGCGCCATTCGAAGCTCCCGAATCGTTACTGGTGGTAAGGTACGAGCTGCCAAGCGTCTTCCTAGAAAATCCCATACATGCTCGATGGGATTGAGATCCGGAGATCATGCCGGCCAACCCATACCTTCAATATCCTCACTATCTAAGAGCTGTTCGGCAGCTACTGTGCGATGACATGGTGCATGGTCGTCCATGAAAAGGAACTGCAGACCGATAGCGCCTCTAAAAAGACGCACATATAGAAGAAGAATCTCGTTAACATAACGGGTCCCGTTGACTGAACCTGCGTCGAAGGTGTGAAGGTCTGTACGACTACGAAGCATGATGCCTCCCCAAACGAGAACACCGTGACCTCCATACCTGACCCTTTCAATAATGTTCGAGGGATGATTGCGGCTTTCCCGCTCTCTCCAGATGAGTATACGATGAGAATCGCTAACCAACTGAATCTGCTCTCATCTGTACAGAGTACTCGTCCCCATTCATTGTCTCCCCAATTCCGGTGTTCCCGGCACCACAGAGAACGCCTTCTCCGATGGGCAGGCGTTAAAGGTACACACCGTACAGGGCGTCGTGCAAACAGACCACCACCGTGCAGTCTTCTGGCCACGGTAAAACGCGAAATCGGTCGTCCAGTCGCATGTGTCGTGTGTCTAGCGATTTCTCCCGCTGTCTGCCTCCTGTTTCTTCTGGCCTGTAAGACAATGTACCGGTCATCTGCGGGTGTGGTTCCTCGTGGACGACCACTACTGAACCCCCGGATAGCTGTTCCTGTAGTTTGAAATTGTCTCCATAGTCGTGAAACGATGCTGTGAGCAATTCCGAACTGCTATACGGCGTGCAATCTCTTTGCCAGAAATACTGATCTTACACCGACAACATGCTTTATACTACTCAGACACTCCCCCATTAAGTCTACCTGCATATCTGCGCATGTGCTACCGTACATCACCTTACTTAATCTTCTGATTGGTCTTTCTGTCCGCTCTGCCTCTTCGTTCAGCTGATATGCTAATTTTTCGACTTCGTCCTTAATTTTTGCACACCAGTGTATAATTAAAGTAAATTCTTACTTGGGTCAACAAAAGAAAAATTGATTTCCGTTATTTTATTAAATAATTACAATTAATATATATGTGTATATACATATGGTAAAATAACAATATTAAGTGGCTAAATAGAAAGAGATTCTTTCCTTGCAATTTTTCATTTTCCTTTCTATATAGCGTGTTCGACTATTATTTTTGTTTGTAAAAATGTATTCATAAAAAAATAATTATTATTCCATTAAAATAGTATGGTAAAACGAAATCACCTTCTCAGAAATTAGGCCATTCCAGGTAGGACTTGAACCCATGACCTTTGTATTAGAAGTTCAAAGCGCTATCCATTGCGTTACAGGGACACAACGAGCAATTTTTCTTTTTATATAGGGTGCTAGAATGTTATTTTTGTTACTATTTATTCATTAATTAAAAAATAAACGGGTTATTATTTGAAAAAACTGTATTAAAATCAAGTGTCATCCGCTACAAGTTTAAAAAATATATTTGAATTTGAGTGGATGAATAAAAGTATTTCATTAACGACTGAAAACTTGAACAAGATATATACAGTATACAGAAAGAAGAGAGAGAGAGAGAGAGGGAGTGTGAACTAATATTAGAAATTGAATAATTTACGTTTCATATTCGGATTATATTATTGAGTCTATTTTGAAGTAAAAAGAATTACATTAAGAATTTTCAAAGGTTTTTCAAACTTTTATAAAATGATTAACTTTTAAAATTTGTTATTCATTTTAAGCAATTTATGTTTCTTCGATTATTGCGAACAAAAATTAATATGAATTTGAAAATCTGTTCTAGCTAAACTTAGAAAAAACAGGAAAATTTTTCAATTTTTACTTTTATTATAGATTTCATGTCTAAATCCATACTAACTTTTAAGGAACATATGATTGGGAGTATATACAAAAATTTTGAAGACTGTATCTTCTGAGCAGAAAAAAAAATTCCTTAGAAATTAAAAAACAACTACATTATCGAAATTTAAAGTCTGAAAAAGACGCATTTAAATTTTGTAAAGTAAAAAACAAAAACCTATAATGCCTGTAGATTTATTTTTAATATGTTATTTTCCAACTCTCTCTCTTATTTTCTATATCAAAACATTACTTCAATTAATTATGATTGAACACATTTTTGTTTAATTCAAAATATACTTTTGCATAACATTGATAGTGTTTGTTACAATGATAAGTTATTAAGCCTAATCTTAACAAAAGAATTTCACAAAAATTTTGAAACACAAAGTATTTATGTACATCATAATAATGATACAAACTTAAGATAGAAATCACCAGGTTTGTACATGAAACATTTTTTATTTTTTTTACTTTTAAATTGGGAAAGTTTAACAAGTTTTAAAGTCGTCCAACAAGAACTCAAATACCATAATATAGTCCAAATATATGTTTACTATAATATAGTTTGCCACATCATAGAAATATTCAGTTTTATCCGCAATGCGCGTATAGTCAGAATACTTGTATTCTAAAGTGTTATTGCAGTATCAGTGAAGTTCTAATTTTCAGGTATAACTTTTTCTCTCTAACAGTATTATTCCATATCTTCCAAATATTGTTTCTCACAGCAACCTACGAAAGATTTGTCCGTAAAAATTTCTTAACAGAAACACATTAATGAAAAGGCTTCTAAGTTATATAAACTAATTTTGACTTAGAATTGTGGTCTTAGAATCAATCTTAATTAAGTAATTATGAGAACTCTCTCTCTCTCTAGAAAAACTCAAAACATAATCAAGCACAAAATATTTTTAAAAGGAAAATTGAAATATTATAACCATTTCATTGTTCTGAAAAATATTTTTAATTATTTCATTTCAAGAGTGAAAAATGCTTTAAAATGAAACCGAAACCTAATACTAAGCTCAGAAAACTCCAAATATATTAAAAACTAATTTGTTATCAGATCTCAAACTTAGTGGCAAGCCGCACAATATGGACCACAAAAACATGTAAAAAAGAAAGAAAGAAAATGGTATTTATGAAATTTGTAGGGTACTGTGTAGCCTTAAAAAAATTACGAAAAATATTTTCCGAAGGGCCGTTTTAAAATTTTCGCTGTATTTAAAATAAAATCAAGCGTTCTATATTAAATTAGTATATTTCAAAAAACTGAAAAGTTGAAGCTTTTAATGCGCATTAATCTACAGTTAAGTGTTTCTGGAATCCAAAGTTTTTTTTTTCATTTACGTGACAATTGTATATACTGTTACGTCTTCGATTGTTGTGAACCCCCATCCTTCGATTCACGGCAAGTTTTATGACTTCCACCAGATGTTCAATGACGTGCGACGTCTTCGATTGTTGTGAACTCACACCCATCAATTCTCACTAAATTTTATGGCTTCAACCAGCTGTTAAATTACGAGTGCACGTTGCCATGGGGTCATTGTTTATTGTTTGAACTCGGACAAGAGCGCCGACACCCAGACTGGCCATCATAATGGTTTAAAAGAGAACCGGTGCCCATTGACAATAGGCGAAGCCTGTATTAAAAGAATGCTGTCGTCCCGGCTGGTGTAG
Source organism: Trichonephila clavipes (assembly GCA_019973935.1). Classification (NCBI taxonomy): domain Eukaryota; kingdom Metazoa; phylum Arthropoda; class Arachnida; order Araneae; family Nephilidae; genus Trichonephila; species Trichonephila clavipes. Next base: position 699,111 of record BMAU01021355.1, on the reverse strand, counting down.
AGAGAATGGGATAATAGAAACAGGTGGTATAATGTACAAGTGTGTCCAGATATTGGAAAAAGAATTATGGCGCATTGGTCAAGACAGCCCGGGTGTGTATTTGGGTGTTACCGACAATAAGGACTAGGGGGGGCGAGAGAGACTTTGGTGGCCTGCCAATGAGAAGGGACGATTGCGTGTTGTGGACCCGCCCCAGGTGTTTAAAATGGTTTTTTTTTTCAGGATACGAGAAAAAGGCCTTGCCATGGATCGAGAGAACTTGAGTGGAGAGCCCTGGATGGAACGGACTAGAAGAGAGCCCTGACCTAGATCGAGAGAACTTGAGAAGATAGCCCTGGATGGGGAGGAGGAGGAGAGCGCTAAAGAAAGAGACTTGGACCGAGATTGGAGTGGAAAGGAAGAAGAGACGATGAATGCCGGTGGCGGTGGAGAATTAGAGTGATAGACTGACTGCATCGGCTTCACGTACAAACTGTAATTCATTGCTTCAATAACCATTTGTGTTGAGCAAATAAACGAACTATTCATGGAAAGAAAGGTGTCATAGCCTCCAGGAGGTTGGACTTCTACCTGTTGGTCCACGGAAGGTATTTTATTTCCCTTCTACCACCCATTGGAAACCAATGGAGGCGTTCCCCACCTGGGAACGCGCCCTCTAGGGGTTACAGGCTCCGCACATGTCAACATTGAGGGTAATTAATGTGCAGATAACCTCGCCAAAGAAGCTAGAGACATCGAACATAAGTGCACCACCATCACACTTGATGATGCTAACGCAGTAGCCAAACATTGAATTATGAATCACACTTTCAAAAAACCCCTAGTTACGGAATTTGACTGTCCCCGAACTATAACATCCACAATTGGCAGATTGAGAACTGAACACCTTAAGGGCATAAAGATTGACCCAGACAAGACAAGATCATATGTTCAATGCAAACACTGCCCAGATCTTCAACTGACGCCCAATCACATCTTGGAATGCCCAACCGTCGCAACAAAGTTACTAAAAATGGGAATGGTCCCTCTGAGGGACTCTTTGCGGAAACTCCTGTACAGCCCTGACGCTCCCAGAATAGCAGAGGCAGTGATCAAGACTTTCGACGGAATTTAGTGATATCTACTGCATTTATTCATGGACACGAGAACAACAACAACAACAAATAAACAAACCTTTTATTTTCAAATTAGGTTGTGACAATTTATTGATGGTTAACTACTCACGACGTTACAGTTATATATAGATATTAAAGTGGTGGCAGCGATGGTGATCCGGCATTTAAGTAAATAGATGCCCGCGAATACTTAGTTTTCAGTGAAGATAAAAAAATGCCAACCGTGTGCGAATGTGATGAGACGAGTTTAATGACGCCTAATTCTTGTAGTGCCTGCTATGAGGTGTTTTCTGGGAGTTCCCAACTGTGAAAAGTACCGAATACAAGTTTCTTTCGTTCCTGCCTGCGGAATCAATGATGATCTGTTTGCCTGTATTAGGAGTGCCGTTTTTCCAGATTTCCAAGTGTCAAGTGTCAGAGTTCCTGAGTGTTCCTGTGTTGTCCTCTACAAATTTGAAGGTGAGTTTTTTCATTGAGATTATTTTCGGGGCATCAACTGAGTCTTAATATTGTATGTAAAATGTTTTAAATAAGGAATATAAAGACTAGGTAAAGTTTTAGTAATCAATAAGAGACTAGAAAGATATTTAAGTTTCGTATGAACTGTATACATGTGCGATATTAGTAAAGTGGTTTTAGATTTATGAAATTTAGTATACAGTAGTTATACTTGTTGTGTTGGCAAGTATTTTGTAGGGTATTGTTGTGGTTTTTGAGTTGGGAAATTTAGTATACAGTAGTTATACTTGTTGAGGTTGAGGTACAGTGTTGTGTAGCTTTTTGTGTTGATTTTAGATTTGCGCATATGTGCAAAATATAGTCAAGTCTAGGTCTAGTGTATTGTTAGTTTACCTTGAGTATTTACATAATTTTTGTAACGATTAAGTTTAGATTTGGTTTTTGTGTATTAGTGCATCATGACGTTTCTGTTAAGAGAAAGAAAAGACATATTGTTAGAAGTTGCGAAAGAATTATTGGTGGAAGTTGATATTACTTTACCCATGATGGAATTTAAGAAGAGAATTTGTCAAAGTAAATATTTTACTGGGGAAGTAGCTAAATGTTTGTTGGAGGTTATTTTCAAGGAGAAACGGGAAATTAGAGAATTTGTGGAGCGTAGGCTATATACCTAATTTGAGTTAGATTAGGAGGAAACTTTAAAGTGACGATAGTTCACTAAGTTTAAATTGAGATTAGATTAAATCGGATGATATTGTTTAGATCCTTAATTAAGATAAGGATCAAGTTTGATAGTCTCCTAATCGCTCACGTTTGACTACCATTGTTCCACTTTCACGATTAACATTGAGATATTCTCTTACTATTATTATTTGAAATTGTGTCTGTTTTTTGTGTGGAAATAAATAGATTAGTTGGATCATGTCGAGTGTTTCTTCCTCCTCCCCCCACACATCTAGATGCCCGTGAGTGAGGCTCGAGCCTCTTATACGAATAAACAATCGTAAATAAACGTCTTAATAAATAGTCAAGTAATAAATAAGAAGTAGAAACAAGATTAAGCAATCAGTCAAAAATGGTAAGAAAACAATGTTTCACTTTCCTTATTTCCATAAGCGATGCTTGTTTCAGAATAAAACAATTAATTTGTAGAAAGCAATTCATAGTAAACGTAAAAGAAAATACTCGCATGTTGCAATAAATCTCTGCAATGCCACTACGATTAGTTTTATTCTCTGCTGTTTAACCGAATACGCTGTTGGAGACATGAACATTTATCAGAAATTGTTTTCATAATCCTAAGAACACGCCATCATTCATAGATGTTTGACTTAGCCATGTCAGTGGTTGTAATCCTTTGTCCTCGGATCTAAATGGAAAAAAAAACTGCATGTGTATGATACGGCTTTTGAATTTCTAGGAGAAAGATATGTTGAAGCAGTGATAAAATGAGATATTTTATTCAAGGAAAGGTTTTTGAAACTATTAATTAACCGGTATGACTAGCTGCTAAGCAGAAGACTTCGGTGATAATTTCAATTGAAGGGGTTTGAAATTGGCTAAAGGGAAGTGGTAACTGAGAAAAATAAATTAATTGCAATAAATTATTATATTGCAGGATATTAATATTTGAACTGCTTTAATTCAGTTTCAAATGTCTTATCAGTGTTCCAAGCGCAACGACACTGTTTGTAAATAACTATTTCTATTGAAAAATGATGAAATAAAATAAATATACATAATAATGTTTGTTACTAGATGTTTTAATTAACAGAAATAATTGTCTCACAAAAAAATTTAAAAGTTACGCATGTCACTTTTAAATTCCACATTACCTATTTATTATTATTAATGGAATTTTTTACAATATAAAAATAAACTAAATTTTAAATTTCGCAAAATTCCACGTAAAATTATTTGAGTTAGGAGGCCTCAAAAATATCTCCTTTACTTTTAAATGAGTGTTTTAAACAGTTTAAAATGTTGAATTCTTAATTTAGCCTGTTTGAAAAGTTATATTTTTTGCCAAATATTATATAATTTTCTTCAATTCAGAAAAAAATGAAAGTAATAATCGTCAATATATAGATCTATTTTTTTTAAAAAAAGTGAATCTTACATAGAACGATTGTTAAATGTTTGAATTTCTTATATCCTTGAATTTTTAATCCAAATTTTTGCAGTGTTGGCTTTCTAATGTCTGCAAAGATTTAAAAAAAATCACTATATATCTATGATGCAGCAAAACTTTTCTTTAAAATCTTAACAGTAGTTTTTTCCTTAAGAGCTATAAAACAAAAGAAAATATTAAAAGTATTAATAGAAAGAATAAAGAAATAAAAGTGTGCAAGACTAACACTGGAATATAAAGTTAATACTGTTACTCTTCCTGGTAAACTAATCCAAGCTTTGGCAAAGTAAGCAGTGAACATTTTTGTGTCGAGGAGGCATAAACATGAAAGCAATTTCGTAAAAATGACTTTTAATAATAATCATGTCAATGTGCTCGTCACTGGAGCGATCAAAAACAATAAGTTGACTAATAAAATGTTAGTTCAAAAAATTAACATTACCAGACATCCGATTCTAACCGTCTTCTCACAGTCTAATATTAAAAACGAATTTATCATCTTAAAAGGATGATGTAACATACAATTGCATAGCGAACCAGCCGCTCTCTATTTAAGTGCTAAAACACATTTCTTATATTTCCTTTCTTTCTCCAAAAAAACTAACACAAGCCGAATTTAAATAGTCGCTCGATTTGCATCGCAGTTGCTGGCAACCACAATTATGAAACTCGCAAAAAGTTCGGTTTTAAATCGGTTAGTTTACTTTCATTGAGATTATGAAACGGGATTCGAAAAACGACATAAGGATACCATAAAAATTCGGAACCAAAAAATAATATTTCGCATGGCTTTTCTTTTTAAATGCCTAACAACGCATTCTTAGAAATTAATGCTTTCTTGAAATGTGAAAACGATACATTAGATTTAAAACTTTATAAAATAAAAATAAATGAAAAAGCAAACATCACAAAGATTAAACCTGGCATAATATTCAGCATATTCCTTTTAATAATTAAATTTATATTCTATTACATAAATTTAAGAAAGAGTACTTTTTCAAATGGAAAAATATAAATATACAAGGAAGCATTATAATAAGTTAATTTTGCTTGTTGAAGGCTTTAAATAGCTTCTATAATTCTCGCACTTGTTTTTTCCAAAATCTGTTGTTTTAGTAGCAAAAATTGAAAAAACTTATTAAATTTGTATATTTATATTTTTGTTTATTTTCATTTCTTCACACAATTGTATCGCTTATTACATATGCAGTTCCTTTTATTTATTTCTTTTGAAGGTAGCTGTGTTTCCTGGTTCATCTTTAATATTTTGGAATAAAAATCATGCTAAAAAAACTTTATTAAAGAGTTACTTAATATAAAAAACAGATATCTATACAAACTAATTCATTGTCAAAAGAATTGTTGTCGAGATGTGATAGGAATTAGCATTTTAAATTATAAAAAAAAAAACTCTCATTTACTATTAACCCGGAAGCTGTCACGCGGGCCACATAGTCCCCCCAGGCTCACGAAATCTTAAATTCTGGGAACACGGCTCATTTGTTTCCAATGACTTTGACAGTATCCTCCTATATAACAGTCTTCGTGAGAACTAAGATGAATTTTTAACATGTCTTCCCCTTTTTTGCGCGTGACAAATGTTTTTCTTCAATCTTAAGGAATTTGGGTCGACTGATTTCCTAACTCGACCAAAATACTTTTTATGAAATGGCTACACATTTTCCCCCTGTGAATGGCTTATTGGTTTAAATTGCTGTCTTGTACGACTCTTTGTGTTCTATCAATGTAAGTGAGCCTAATAATTATAAATTAAGAAAAGGGCATCTGTTGGATGAATTTGAAATTGATCAAGAAAGGGTGAGAACCCGATGAAATAATGGATATTAATTACGGTATCGAAAGTAAATTTGAGAAAAAAGATGAACATGAAGCGTTTGAGTAAAAAATAAGATTTTCAAATGCTACCTTCAGAACTCCATCAAAAAGGATCTAAAACCACAAGCGAGCCATAAGAGACAAAAGGGACAAGTATGGAAAAGTTTAACATGCAGTTTGTCGTTGATCTAAGGACAATAAAGCTACAATAACTTAAACAAAATCAGATAGTTTTGCCTGCATGTATCATTCCCGTAATGTTAACAAAAAGTATCTGTGCTTTGTGTTCATTAAAATCAGGCACGTCTAAAAATTTTGGGTTCAGTTTGATTGCATTTTTTCTGAAATTATGAAATAAAATTTGAAAAGTCTTTAAAATTAGGAAAGTATAGTTTCTCTTCATTAAATTATTCACTGGGATTACGATTTTTTTCGTGTGGAATAAAAATAATTGTAAAAAAAGGAATGGGAGGATCCTAACGTGCGACCACTAACGTTAATATCGAGCGCGCGACTCATCCCGGTTTAATATTCGTAAGAACAAAATAAATGCTGCTAGACACTACTTTTTGAATAATTAGTTTTTAGCCATTGAAAATCAACTGATTATTTGTAATGCATATAGGAATCAATAGAAACGTTTCTGAAATATGTTTTCTTGAGAGGTCTATTCTATTATGAGTCCACGAATTCTCCCTAGAATGCCTCAGCAGAAAACACAATTATCCTTTCCTGAAAAGTGGAAATAAATTACAGAAATTTAATACATTTTATAAATTTGGCTATGTCTATTTTTCCCGAGCATAATTAATTTTCTTTTAATGATTTTATAGACGACTGCCCTCTGAAGACATTTCCATTAACCAAATACCAATAATTTAGCACATTGTCCGCAATTGTAATTAGTAAGATAACCTGTGCAGTCAAATTATTCATTTCCCGTTTTCAATTACTGAAACAAGTTTAAATGATACAGCAAAAATTTATTTGAATCATTTTAGGTGTTTCATAAAAATGCGCAAATTCGATTATAATTCTGGTTCATAAATGTAATTCACATCAATTTAGTTTCCAAGCAATGTTTTCAAACAATTTTAAAAATAAATTTCATTATTTATCTTTGAGATTAGCTTTTCGATCAAACCAATATAAGTAGTGTGAACAAAGACATGATTACGCATACCTCGTTCTGTCTTAATAGGATTTGAAACAGGTCTCGCATAAATAATGCACCAATGTGATATTTAAAACTCCTGTAGGTGTGTTTGCGATTAAATAGCATGAATAAAAATGCTTCACATCGCGCATTTAAATAAAGAATACTAACCCAGAAGTCCGGAGAAATAATTCATCTATTAGTTTTGTGATAACTTTTATTTTTACAATGACAACAAAAAATGTTCTTTGGCAATAGAAAAAAATCACTACACTTTTTCGCTGAAAGAAAGATTTGATGTCTCTATCGACACAACAGGATCATTGAGATGGACACGGAAGTACGGTCAAGGATCCCTATTCCTTTTAGACGTGTAGCAAACAAGTGTAAGAGAATACAATATATTGCTATAGAAGCCAATAATTAGGATATATTCTTCCTCCAGGATTTACTCACCGCAAAATGATTTTTATAGGCAGAGGAAATCCACCGTGAGTTGTTAGCTATCACTAAATAAAAGACGTTATGCGTAATTTGAGCTCTCAGCAGCAGCACAAATAACAAGAAGCAACAGACCCAAGGAAACATCGTGTGCTTATGACCCCACGATAAGTTTGTAATGTTATTTTAGGGATTGGCTCGGTGAATAAAAAACAAGGGGATATTAGTATTGCCCCGTAAAATTATTTATATTCATATGTCTGTACTCATAAAATAATATTTTTGTGCGAAATATACAATCATATTTGTTAATTAATTGTATTCTAAGAAGGAAACAATAGGTTTATGGTAGCTGAAATAGGTTATAAATCCTTTAGATTGAAAAGTTTATTTAAATGTCTATAAAAAAAACTCCGTCAAGTGTTGTTCCGTTTTTCCTCGTGCTTTCATTTGGATCATATAGTTTAAAATATCAATTAAAGGTTTTGATTTGTCTTTTGCAAAATGTGCTTTAAAATTCCCACTTAAAATCATAGATAATTTGTTCGGAAGACCTGATTTATGTGGCATACTATCTAGCGAAAACTAGATCTTTTGTCACTGTTTGGCAGTTTTGTACAAGTACACCCGGGGCTGCTATAAAGTATGTCTTCTTGATTACATTTGGTTTTCTTGTATTTAAATGATTTAATGTAACTTTTTCTTAATACCTGTTTACTGAATTTTGTTACTTTAAATTTTTAATCGTTTTAATTTTCTTTTTAGACTCAAAGGATATTTAAGTAATGTCATTAATAGAAGTATTTGTTCAATGCTATTCTGATTCACTTACAAAAAGAAAGATTTTTATTCTTAAATTCACTGCAATATTGCTATTGATAATTATACTATTTACTTAGTTCTATAAATACGTGTCCTGTTTCTACATTTTATGTTTAATTTTAGTGTAAGATTTCTCTCTCTCTCCCTCTAAGCCAAATTTTTAAAAATATTACATGTTTCATTTTCATGCTTCAAGTAGTCTTCGAAAGAATCCCGCATTCATTTTCATAAAAATAGGGGACGGGGCGATCCCTCACTTAGATAAAAGTTAGGAACTTTAATTTTACGGCGTATTGGTGAGGGTGGAGGACAAACTACTGCGTTTGATGTCGTTTTGGAGTGGGGATGAGTAAGGGAAACATCCCTCCTTTTCTTTTTAAGGAAGTGTACGTTGTGGACGACCTTATCTGAGTAAAGACGAAAAAAGCCGAATGAGCGTTACAAACCCGAGCGTGATGTTCATTCAAGTTCACTCTCCTGCAAAACGTACTTATAGAAGTTATCACTTCTAAAAGCCTCGCATAGAAAAAGTTATTTTTATGGATTTAAGCCGTTTTCTCAAGGATATCAAATAATTTTAAACCGCCTAACAGAACTATCATAAAGTTTGCTAAGTTCCCAAGGAACACACATTTGAGTGTCAGCAATCGTTTTCCGAACATATTTTTGTACCTTCCAATTAACACATTCTCAGCTTATTTTAATCGGTCACTAGTACATTGCAGCTGAGGAGAACGAACGGTAGTTGCGGACTTGGAGAGAACCAATTTTCTTTGCAGATAGCAATAATTGTCATATTCAAATAATACATGCAGCAGCATGTGAAAAGATGAGATGCAGCCTCTCCAGAAACTAGTTTTGTCGTTGTGCGTTTCACTGTTGTCGCTTCACTCTACGATGCAATTGGAAGGCTATAGTTTCCCTTTGAAGAGGGTTCATTCTGCTCAAGATGCCATCGCACTGTCCACATCCTGATGAAAACACTCTTGACTCAAAATAACGATAATGATGCAAGTTCGAACATTTTTGTCCTTTCGAGTATTGCTGACAGTAATTCAGTGTTTTTCAAACTGTGCGGCGAGCCCCCTAGGGACACGTGACAACGGGGGCGCGAGCAGATTGAAAAGTAGAAAATAAATGCATAGATTAAAAGAAATATTAATGGACTGAAAGAAAGCACATTATAGAAAATAAAATACACATTTACACTAATATAATACACTTAAAAATATATCAGTATTGCGCAATGTATTGTATAATTAATTTAAGAACAAGTTTAATAATAACCAGAGGCTTCTCATACATAAAATTAAAAACAAAAATTAACCCTAATCATGTGCAGGGTTCATAATTAGTCTCTTGAGTCGCTCCACACTGCCACCCTCTCTCTTAGAGGGGGGGGGGAATAAATAAGCAAATCCTCTGCAATAGGTAATTCCTTCTAAACACAGTCAAGGTCATCTTGTTGCATTCCAAAGCCCTCGGAATAATTTAGTGGATAGCAGTGCATAGAAAAATCGTATTTCGGAAACATGTATAAATACATCTTAACTTAACTCAGCGGCACGACTTCCCATGAGGGATAAGACCTACTCAGTATACGCAACCTTGGGCCCTGAAGTACATGATCAAATGTTTCGGTCAAGTGGTCAGTCTGACGCGAAACGTCAAGTGTTCAGTTCCCAAGCGAGCTTGGTACTCATTTTATCGACCCATCGAACGGATGAAAAGCTGAGTCAACCTTGCCCTGCCCAGAATTTGAACCTCGGACCTGTGGTGTGGACGCGCGATGTGCTAACCACTCAGCCACTGGGCTTGCAAAACATATATTTTACATCGTATATTCGTCACTGCATAAAATCAAAAAAGAGTCCTTTGGAGTCAGGAGTCAAAAAGATTGTCAAACATCTATTAGTCAGTATTTTAAAATTTCCAATTAATTGGAGTGTAATATTTCATCAAAAGTATTTTTAGCTGTTGAATAAAAAGTAAATAATTTCTAAAAATGGATAATGCCGGACTGTATATACAACTGTCATGTAAAGCAGTGGTTCTCAAACTTTCACTACTGGCGACCCAGTTTTCAATCATAATTTTTATCGCGCCCCCAAAAATAATAATGTATTGAATGCAATAATAATGCACTTTGGGGCGCTTAAGCTACAATACGATCATAATTATAAACCGTACAAATTAACAAGATAAGTATTAAATTTTGTAAATGTTACTTTTAAGTAATATATATTTTTATTTATTTTTTTTTAACTTTTTAGTTCGATTCACTATAAAAGCGTGTTTTTTAATTTGTTTTAAAACTATAATTTATTTTATACTTATTTTTACTATACACGATAAAAATCACAATTCCAGTGAATAATTTAATTAAGAGAAAATAAACTTACCTACTTTCAGGTACTTTTCAATTTTTCTTTGAAAATTTGCGAAAAAATCAATAAAACTAAAGAAAATGTTTCAAATGTGCTTGTCCTTAATAAAGAACATAAATCACAGACAGTGTTTTCGCTAACACAAATACGGTGTTTTCCAGCAAAACTGTCATATTTTGTTCACGTTTTTGTAGTTTTGTCGTTTGATGATCTACAAATAGCATTTTAAACTTTTTCTTCCTTGTGTCTCTTTGACAAGGTGAAGTGCTACATTATGGCTTCAAAGTTTTCTTCATAGATATCTTTAGGCAGCATTTGAAAATTTCAAATAACTCAAACGTTTCATGTCTAACGCTTTTCTGATATTTAATTTCGCTATCACGATTAATATGCATTATTTCAGTAGGTTCTTCAATTGCTTGATCAGTTTCAACTTCCTTCAGTACGGATCACAGATGCCCATTTTTTTAAAATTCTGCTCATTTACATTTACAAATCATAATAAGTCGTACAACACAGCAATCAAAACCACAAAACTAATTATGTAAAACATTTTTCATTATGAATTATATGTTTCAGAATATTCTAAAATAAATCTTAGCCAAATAATCTTTCCAAGTGCTCAATATGCTTATCCATATATCATAAAACTCTTTCACATGGAAAAAGGCGAAACAGAAATATATTATATTTACAACTTCGTTAAAAAAAAGGACGGAGATAAATATGCCAGTAAGTTTGAAGGTCAGCTAAAGTAATATTTTAGGTTAAAAGAAACGTAATAAAAAAATCTCTCATCGTGGGATTACAGCAAAGCAAACAAAATATTTTTTTTTCAATTTGGTTATAGGATCAAAAATGGCTAATGAGTGTTTGAAGTGGAATCTTTTATTTTTGCTGATCACCAGATGATAAAAATAAATTACATCACTATAAATGTATATTTTTTATTATGTCAGAAAGCATTTTGTTTTACTTCATTGCAAAAAAATATTTTTTGAAACCTTTTATTTTCAATATGCTTGCGCCCCTCCCCGCAGGGTTACCGCCCCCCAGGGGGCGTGCCCCACAGTTTGGGAAACACTGATGTAAATGAAGACAAAAATTGGATTCTAGAAACACATAACAGTAGCTTAATGTGTATTAAGCTACAACTTTTTTTCAGTTTTTTGAAAGATACGGTACAACATTCATAGGGGACAGTTAAAACAGTGTCTGAGCTAGACGTTTTTATGCGCCGAGGGCACTTAAAATCATATTGTAGCTTTGGCTTCAAAGTATAGTATTATTGAATTTAATGCATTGTTATTGTATGGGGGATGAAAGTTATGATTGAATATTGGGTCACCAATATTGAAAGTATGAGAAGCACAGCAATAGGCCGTTAAGGTTTTGTGTGATGTTTCATATGCCTGAACGCGTTGTATCCTCATTTGCAGTAGATTCGTTCTATTCTGACCTTAGCGAGTAGCAATATTGCCAAACGCTCAATTAGTCACGATCCCACAAAAATCGAAATTCGGCATACACTGGTAGCCGTCTCTCCTTCTTCAGATGGGATTCTAATGCAATTTCCAAATGAGAAAAACAATGTGTAATTTTATCTTCATACTGAATTTGAGATGGCGTTTCTCCTTTATGCTTCGTCGAATTGCTCTTCGGTACCATTCAATTATATATACCAGTATCTTCTTTGGTTCGAGAGAATGTGATGCTTGTTTCATCACTATATCCTTTTTCTACCATTTTAATGACTAGAAATACATATCTACTCACACACAAACACACATATATGTATATGTATCTATCGAAAAATTATTCCTTCTTTTATCCATGAACGTATTGCAAACTAAATAGGTAAAAATAAAAAAAATATCGATAAGAGAATGTTATTTTAACCACTTTCAAACACACACACAGCCAATAAAAAAATTTAAAAAAAGATCCATTTAAATACAAAAAATTTCTAAAATATTGACTTTTCTAGTTTTTATTATGATAGCTATTGATATCCCACCAATAAAAAAATGTGTTACGAGTTGTGAAGCGTATATATGAATGTGAAGTACAGGGTGTCTGGGCTTAAAGTATTCAAAAGTAATGGCTTATTATTACAAAACTACCCATCAGAATGCATCCAACTGTTCCTTCGTGGATTGGAAAACTCTTCGAGAGTTTTTGGGTCTAGTCCAATCATGTGCACGCATTATTCAGCAATCGCAGACGATAAACTTTTTACACTGACTTCATTAATACAGATGTGGACCCCACAGTAAAAGATGCAAGACGGTTAATTTGGTTACGGAGTTTAATCAGTCGCGAGTGTACAGCGACGTGTTCGAACAGCATGGAATGTCGACCCTCCGACACCATCATCTATCCATCAGTGAGACAGAACTTTAAAGAAGATGGGAACTTTGGTATCTCAAACGGGCAAATATCCTTAAGGTTTCGTGATAGAAGACATAGTTGATCATGTGCGTGATTTATTTTGTAGGAGTCCTGATAAGTCTGTAGCAGCATCTAAATAAAAGCCAGTAACAGCCTCCGGACAGAGGTGATCACTTTTGTCTAGTGGATATGTTACTAGGCTATGAACCCAAAGGTTGCGTGTTCAAACCACTGCATTGATGCTCTTGACTAAATTAAGAAAACGCATATTTTTGAAAACTGTCGCGTCATCATCTACCGCAAGCAAGAAAAGTAGAATAAATAAATAAATATAAAAAATAATAAGAAATAAGAAGAAAAATGAATAAATACTACTAATAAATAAATTAAAAAAGGCTCTTAAAAGAAAGTCGTTCCCCTATCCACCGACTCAGTGGTGGGAGAGTAGTGTAGCGGTATCTAAATAAAAGCCAGTAACACCCTCCGGACAGAGGTGATCCATTTTGTCTAGTCAATACCTAACTAGGCTACGAATCCAAATGTTGCGGGTTCAAATCACTACAAGTCTATTAGTGAGCCAGTAACGACATTCTATTAACCGAAGTACGCACTGAACCTTTTACTGTGACGTCCACATGTTTACGAATGAATTTAGTCTTAAAAAAATTATCGTCTGCGATTGTCGAATAAAGCGTGCATGTGCGGCTGATCGGCAAAAACCCAAAAAAATCTCGGAGGGTATTCCAATCCAAGGATGAACAGTTTCTTCTAAGTCATTAAATGAAATTATATGTTAACAAATGATAAACATTTCTTATGAAAATTGCCGGATCATCAAGTGTTTGATAGCGTTTTTTTTCTTTAAAAACTAATGCCTTGTATAAACTCTTACTGTTTTTAAAGTATTTCTTTTCATCATTCTCTTCAAATTTTCCGCATAAATAATAAATCCTCTTTTGGGCCATACTGCTTAGAAAAGCAGAGCTAAAAAAAGTACTTCAAAAACGATGATTATTCACTAGTTAAGTCCAGCAGTACAAAAGCCCCCAGAGGTAATTTCTTAGGTGTATTTCTGTATCACAAACTTGCTTCTTCTACCATTAATCAGCTCCATTTGTTTCTCTCTCTCTCTCTGCTCAGTACACTCTGACCATTCAATTAATGTTCGGAAAAGGTGAACCGAATCACAGGTAAGCAAGCAAATGCAGACTTGCGAATACTCATAAGTGGTGGAATCTGTTCCCATCACAAGCAAAAAGATCAAAGCCTCTAGTTGAAAATGCGATCTTAAATAATTCAAATTATATTAGTCTCAAAGTTTAAGAGAGTAGAAATACTACTTAGTAGAAAATGTGTCTTTTGATTTATTGAAGTCAAGAAAAAAGAATTGAATAAAAAAAAACTAAAAAGAGGATGTCGAAATAAAATCACAATTTTTTTTATCCTCTTGGAAAAAGCGATTGCAATATATATTATCTTTGATTAGCATAAATAAACAATCAAAACATGTTTTTGTAAAGTTTTCCTACTGATATTCACAAAATTCATCACGGTATTTGTGACATGAAATGCTGAATCTGAATTTTTTTTGTCAAAATAAAAAGAAGAGTAAAAACCCAATCAACCGAGGAAGCTAATCTGTATGAGAACATTTTTAAAACTGAAGAGTGAATGCTTTATTTTAGCAGCATTTTTTTTCAGTTTTATCTCAATTAACTCATGCGTGATATTTTAATTAAATCATTGGACTGCTCGTTATTCTAATAAAACACTTTTTTAGTCTTGCAACATGTTTTGGTAGTTTCAACAAAATGTATAATTATTTTCTAACTAATAAGCAACATAATGAATAAACAACTGCTTTCAATATAAATTTTGATTTGAATATTTCTTTTTAACAAAAATATATGAAATTATGAAATATATAATAAGGACTCCGTGAAAAAATATTTTTTTACAGCAATATTTCAAATTAGTTACAAAGTGTACTTTCATATAATTTGTGAAACTTTTTTTTCAACCTGAAAGAAAAAAAAAATTGGATTTGATGCAATAGCTAACAATATTTACACGGAAATGTTATGAATTTTGAAGAAATAATAAATCTCTAGTTGAAATTTGTATATATTATTATCTTATTAAACGACAATTGCAATGAATTATTTTTGCTTTTGAAAATGCATTTGATTTTTTAACATTAAAAAGAAACAATTATTAATTATTTCACTTTCCATTCTATATCAATAACATCCATCAGAATTAGCTTAATATTTAAAAAGGCTAAAATTTTCATTTTTTGTTTCTAGAAACTATCTTAAGTACGGATGTTTCAACAAGAAAATAGAAGGAAATTTTATTCATAATTCTGTGTGTTCAACATTAAATACCGCGCATGGATCAAAAAATAAGGAAAGTTATATTCGCCAAACTAAAGCATCCATAACAGTATTTACAAACCTCAGAAATATCCGATTTTCTTTGGTTCAACAAATTTACCAGCAAATACACTTAACGTAGGAAAGCAAAAAGATGAGTTAATAAGCGACAAGGACTTGTTGATAAATTCCATAGATGTTACCGTTAAAGTGTAAACCGTAACATTCGGCGTAGAACGCGCACCTATGCTTAGAAGCTATAATTTTTAATTTTGAAGTATATTCACGTGGACCCCCCTTTTTTACGAAGGAACCTGAAATGTACGTGCACAATGCTCTTATGTTTCAAGCAATGGCGTAATGGAGAATATTAAGAACCCCCTAAGGTTTTGGGTCCCAAGTCTGCTCTAATAAATTTATTGTGTATTTGGCGTCTGTCAGGCCCTCCTCCCCCATCGATGTGGGGGTGTACGTTAAGTCACTGTATTCCAGGTATTATTTTAAGTTTTAGAAGAAATAATATACTTCTCGAGCTATAACCATTGAAGTTTATTAGGTATGTCATTCCTTTTAAATAATTCGATCTACAGAGAAGTATCTCTCTTTAAATGTTCTCCTTTGTCTACCCGGCGTAGAACGTGCACCCCTAAATTTTGATCTTATTTTTTGCACATTCTTCGACCGAAAGGGAAATAAAATATGTTGGCGCGCACAATTCACTTTTCTACTCCTTCAGGGATCCCACAATGTTGGAGTAACCAATAGCCAAATGGTACTTTTTTCTGTGCTGTTTTAGCACTTTTTACTTCTGCTATCCAAGTTAATAATTTTTACCGAGCAAGTGCACCACTGGTTTCCATGCTTTTTTATTAAAGATTTAAATTTCTCTCGAATTAAATCTTTTTTATTTGCGGGTTGGTCTCCTATCCCTGTTCAAGTCATTGCTTGAAGGCAGGTTGCAAAAATATTTGTCAACAATCCAAAATGTAAAATGGTAACACATATGGACCCTTATATTCTACGCTTAGAAGCAACGGAATGAAGCGTACACATGTCATTGCAAAGACGCTATAAAATGTTCAAAACTGATTAAAAAGAGATGGATTCAGCTCAAAGATCTTTCGAGTGCTGCATTTCATTCTTTAACGATCAAGTAATCGTGATTCGATAGAGTACCTAGTTACATTGTACAAGTCAATAATTTTATATCTTTACTGGACTTGTCTGGTCATTTCATGAAATACCTACTTATTTTATAAAATAACGTATTTCACACTTTAATTGTCACATTCAAAGAGGCTCTGCAAGAAAGAGTTAAGTGAATGGAATAAAATTGCCTAAGGACATAACTTGAAATCGTTGGTATGTTCTTGTCAAAACTTCGATGATTAAGTGAATAATTGCAGCTTTGGACCGTTGGAAACTTTGTGACGGATCTATCCGCGATCATTCGCT
Source organism: Trichonephila clavipes (assembly GCA_019973935.1). Taxonomy (NCBI): domain Eukaryota; kingdom Metazoa; phylum Arthropoda; class Arachnida; order Araneae; family Nephilidae; genus Trichonephila; species Trichonephila clavipes. The sequence continues at coordinate 682,543 of BMAU01021355.1, read as the reverse complement.
TAAACTCTTGGAAAATCGTTGGGCTATCAATTCACGTTATTCACAACCAACCCTTCCGAAGAAGACAACGATGGTATTCAAATTAACCCACTATATATAGCACAAGTTTTCTAGCTTGAACAGAGAATAGAAGACGAGATATACTTGAATCCGGTGAGATTACTACTGAAGGTATCATATTTGAATTTTTGGGATTAAGAACTCATTACGAGGATGTTTTAATGTAGTGATTGTTCGCTGAGATTAAATTGATATTAGATTATATCGGATGATAGGTTAAATCCTTTATTAAGTAAGGATCAAGTTTGATAGTCACCTAAGCATTCGTGTATTTCCGTCGTAGTTCCACTTTCACGGTTAGCACCGAGTCATTCTCTTACTATTATTAGTTGAAATTGTGTCATTTCATTGTGGGATAAATAAATAGATTGTTTGGATCATGGCGAGTGTTTCTTCCCTACCTCCCACAAATCTAGGTGGTCGGGGAGAAAGGTGCCTACCTCTCACAACCCCGGAGATCATTTGCAGTAGTACAGGAAACGAATCTTAACAATTATTTGGCCTCCATGACGGCACGCTTCCTCAGAAGACATCTCCAGCAAAGCAAAACATTTTCGAGAAATTCGAGAACAAAATAATTGAATATGGTGGTGTCTAAGATTGGCCTAAGCATTCACCTGATTTGACTCCATTGGACTTCTTCCTGTGGAGATGCCCGAAGCAGATGGTGTTTGCGACCTCTACACAAACACTTCAGGACCTTAACCCAGGAGAAGGCGCACACTCAATGCTATCCTTAGTGGTCGTGTGGAGTATCATTGTTCTTTTTTTCTTCCTTTCTTCCAATTCCTACTATTAACTCACACTCTCTATATATTTATTTATTTATTTATCTTGGTGGAATTTTCAATCGTTAATAAAATATATTTTAAAGCGCTCAATTGAGCTAAAATTTTATATACGTGAACATTTTGCATGACAATAAAATAATATAGTTATAATTAATGAAAATTAATTGATTAAAACTAATTATTTAAAGAATTACAAATACAGCCACGTTGGCGACTTAGTGACCCTTTTGGCGACTTGTGTCAAAACTTGAAAATGTTTTTTTTTCTCACATTTTCCAGCATTCAGTCGAATTGCAATTTTATATACATGATTGTTTTAAATGATAATACGATGATTTAATGATAATTAATAAAATTAATTACCACTTAATGATGTGGTTATTTCCTATGTACGAGGGCATTTCGAAAAGTAAAGATACACCGTACGCCAGAAGAAAAGAAAAGTTTGGCGAGCAAGTTGGCTTGAACCGTTAGCTTTCTCCTCGCGGTCGTTCGGAATTTCAACGTTGATTCTGGTTGTATTTCAAATGGCTGTGCCGATTCAGAATCCCGCCAAATGGGAAGTGCGCTCCGCCATACGTTTTCTTCATGGAAAAGGTCAGCGGATATTCACAAGGAAATTGTTTCTGTTTATGGGAACATTATGAATCGACAAAATGTAACGAAATGGTATCGTCATTTCTCTGAAGGTAGGACCGATTTTCAGGACGAACAATGAACATGTCGGCCGTCTGTGATATCTGATGCCCTTCTTCAGAGAACGGAGGAAGCAATTCGTGCTCTTGGTCATCATCTTGGTGGAAAATCATTCCAAAGATGAAGTTAAAATGTGGATCCGACAACGGGCGGCAACCTTCTATGACTGTGGGATACAAAAGCTTGTGCACCAACTTAACAAATGTTTGGATAACGGGGGTGACTATGTCGAAAAAATAATAAATAATCCAGTTAATAACATGTAACGGACGTTTTCTAAATAAATGTTTTTTAAGGAATGCGAGCCATTGTATCTTTACTTTTCGAAATGCCCTCGTATATACATATTTATATTAATTGTATCGATTTAATTAAAAGTAGCTAAAACAAAACTTTCCTTTGATCTAAATGGAAATCGACTTCAAAAATTTTTTTTATATTGCTTGTTTTTAGTGTATACATGATAAAAATCGTAATTCCTTTAATTTAATCAAGAGAAAGTATAATTACCTACTTTTAAGAACTTTCCATTTTTTTTTAATAATTTCAGAAAAAAGCAATTAAACCGAACTAAAATGCTTTAAATGTGCTCTAATTTAATAAAGGACACAAATCACAGACACTTTTCCCTAACATTATAGAAATGATATTTGCAGGTAAAAATCTCATATTTTGTTCAAGTTATTGTAGCTTTTTTTGTCTGATGATTGGCAAATTGGCACATTGAACTTTTTCTTGCTTGCGTCTTTTTGACAGCGCAGTGTATCTTGTGCTACACTTTTGGCTTCATACCTTTCTTCATGCAGGTAGTATTTGAAAATTTTCCTTTCGACTCAAGCGTTTCATGTTCATCGCTTTTCCGAATTTTCTTTCCACTATCATAATTGATAGCCATTATTTCACCAAGTTCTTCCCTTACTTAATCAATTTCAACTTCATCCAATAAATATTACAGATGCCCATTTCTTTTTATATATTCTGTTCATTTACATTTATAAACAAAAATGACTCGTACAACTTAGCTATCAAAACCAATAAGTCGTTCACAGGGTAAAATGAATAGAAATCATTTTGGTCACTTAGTCTCCACAAGTACCTTAAGATTGCAAAAAGGATACCGACAATGTCATTGGACAGTTTTCTAAGAATAAAAGATTTCATGAGCCTGGGGTGAAACTGTGCAATCGAGTGACCTTACGCACGCTTGTGCTCCGAATGACACGCTCAGTGCTCCAGCGTGTTTAAGGGCAGTTGGAAACCTCTATACCGACAATGTTAAATTGGCTGTTTTAGAGGTACATTTTCTCAAAATCTGTTATATGTACATGCTTGAAATTTTTCATATAATTAAAATACACATTTCTCATTATACTCAAATGAGCTTTTAGCTAATTTTGAATTTTTTCATAATTTATAAAAAATATTTTATCAAACATAGTTTAAGTTAACCCTTTTTTCACATAAAAAAATTTGTAAAAAATAAATTTTGGGGTTTTTTACAAAAAGCTCATTTTAGTATATATTAGCCATCATTATAAAATATATCATAAACAATTTACATACCAGTGAACAGTAGTTTCTAAGAAAAGGAACATCGAACATCAAAAATTGACATTTTGAGAAAAATTGATTTTAACGTATAATTACTTTTTAATTAAAACATTCCAGCTCCATATTCTAAATAATTAGCATTTTTTAGTAGCTCATCTTCTTCTTTCTTCCTTTTAAGTCCTTTTTCCTTCCTAACTTCCTTTGTTTTTTGTAAACAAGAGTATTTTGCTCGTAACAGCCTCTGTTTGTCGAGGCACTCCATCGCCTGTACCGTGTAATCACCAGGCTCAATACACATTTTTCTCAAAATTTCTAGTTTTGATACATTCCCCATATTAAATGAGGAAACTGCATCATATGTACCCAGTGACAAAACTTCTAATTGTACAAATGTTTTCTTCGGTACACGAGACCATATTACATTATTTACACTTTCGTTAGGATTTTGCGTACCTCCATGTAAACACTTTTTTAGCAATTCTGGATTAGCTAATTCCCTAAAAACAGGTCGCATGGCCTCCACAACATCCACAGGCAAACTATTTTTGTGATGATAAGTCTCCACAAGCAACTCTACCTTTTTAAATTTGCACCACGTATCTGTATCAGAGGGACAAAATCCATGCTGAGGGTTTTCATGGGTTGATAGCTTGTGTAAAAATATTGCCCATATGGCTTGTTGCATGTCCTTCACGCTAGACAAATTTCTGCGGATAGCTAGACCATAATATGCTTGCAGACGGTCGATTTCTGCCTCTGTCAATCTATTTCTTCCGCATAAAGGCATTCCGTCAGAACGTTTTTGACCTCTCATCTTAGTTTTCAAGCGTCGAAGACGTGTCCCCATTATTTTCATAACATGACCTATGCATTCTAATTTCTCGACAGAGCAATGGTCACCATATACTTTGTTCTCGACAATAGAAGTAAAAGCCTTGGAGTCCCCATCTTCTAAATATTTTGTGTACCGAACATTGTAGAGAGACTGGGAACGCTGAAAAAAATGGATAGAGCTCCAGCTACTTCCATCTTACCGCTGTAGCCTTCAAAATTTCTCTTACTATTTTGAAGATGCTTGGTTTTGTTCGGACAAATACAATGTTTTGAAAAAACTTCGACATCTATAACTTTGCCGGTATCAACACTTGTGACTGTCACCAAGCCATTCTTCGAAGAAAAACCACGCTTCTGCCAGCTACCATCAACAGCAACTGCAAGGTCCCTTTTTCCATCATTTTCATCAACTGCTTCACGAACAGCTTCTGTCATACTGTGTTCACAGGTTTCTCTTGTTGCTTGCAGTAAAATGTGGTTGTACTTTGAGAATTTTGTGGGTGGCGGGGGAAGATTCATGATACCGCAAAACATCCTAGCAGACTCAGCACCTTTACCTATGCATCGCATAGCATACACTAGCCGGGTATTCAGTTCATAATTCTCAGAATTATCGCATTTCTTGGAGTTAAAAAAAGTATAGTTATATTTAAAAGGACATTTTAAGTGAAACTTCACAGCTTCACCACAGTTACTTTCACTGAGGTGCAACCTGAGTCCTGTTTTTTTCACACTTTATACATTTTACAGCTTCAAATAACACAAGCTAAAAGGTTAATGTCCACAATAACATTTCTGAAACCAGAAAAAGCCTCATCCGAATATGAAATATCCATGTTTACAATTTTTTTCTCACTGGCAGATGGTTCAGTTTCATTAGTACAAAGCTTTGCACCATCAGCACAATTCTTTTCATCAGCAGAGTTCTTTGGAACAGTAGAATTGCTTTCACCACAACCATCATCACTTTTATTACATCTTCCTTTATTAAAAACTCCTCTTCGTTTCTTAAATACTTTAGTTGATGCTCTAGGCATGATAAAGTCGATATATTATAGCAATTTTTTTGAAAGTTTAAGCTTAATAATGTTAAAGAATACTTGCGAGTTCAAAAATTACAACGCAGTTTTGAAAGTGTAAGCAAACATTGATTTGACCGTTAAAAATACAGTGAAGTTTCAAATGGGTTCGGAAATAAAATAATAAAAGGCTCAATTTATACAATAAAAGATAAATGTTTTGATTTATACCAGACGCTCAACTTTTAAGCCAAAACAAAAAACTTTGTTTACTTTTTCCCTTGTCAAATGGGCGTGGCCCAGTTTCAACGATTATTTAAAAATAGGTTTTTAGGGCTTCTAATTACCCTAGAGGTTGAAGTAAGGTATTTTTAGAAAAGTTAAAATCTGTACTATGTGAAAATGTAAAAATTTCAAATTGTCAAAAAAAATCAAATTTTACCTTTCCGACTGCTCTTAATGTGACATTCAAAGGGGGACTCAAATGTGCATTACTGCTGCTGTTGAAAAGTTTGAGCATCACAGATACTGGTATAATTTTATAAATATTTGTTTTTTACTTCCTCAGATTGTTTTTATTACGTCACTGTGCGGGAAATTCCCCTAGCCAAAAAAAGACGTGGATTCATCTTTCTATTATTTGCATTAATGGCCACAACGAGTCTTTTTGTACAAGCTCGATAATAGTTTAGAACTTTGCAGGTGACTGTTTTCCACTTTATCGTCCCGTTTTCGAGATAGGAATGCTAACTCCACAGTTTACTACGAGGTGGCGTCGTAGATAGTTTTATTCAGTAGTGCATGGCTACTAAGGTATACCTAGACACCCCTTATATGAATAGAGAAGCAGTCTTTTCAAAGTTAAGATGATAGCATAGTGTCTATTTATTAATATGACATTTTAACTGAAATATGTTTTTCTTTTCAGTTACGTTCTCTTAATCCAATATAGTTAATAAACAGTGTTTCTCTCTAGGAATATTGGAATGAGATGCATTGAAAATGAAAGTATTCATTTTAAGTAGTTGCGCTTACTTAGGAGAAAAGCAAAGTCGATGTAGTGTCTTTCATTACAATCAACCCTTTCATGAGCCATTTATTTATTTTTTGAATTTCTCGCACATTTTTATGTTTTATTAACAATCAAACAATAGCATTGAAGGAAATATATTTTATTTTGCCCAATTTTATGTTTATCTTAGGGGCGAGAAGAATACTTCCCAAGGAACTATTAGGTGCTTGTTTCATAGCACTCTAATAAATACTCAAGTGTTGAGTTTTCATTATTCAGACTTTATCAATATCTACTAGAAATTTATTAAGCGTGTTCATTCAACACCGTCAGTAAAGCTATCTCTACACGTTGTACAGTAAATGCCACGTTTTTAGTATTTAATACAGTTATATTGCAGTTAAGCATAATATAATCGATACAAGTACACAAGTAAAAGTATGAAAAATGAAATATAAATTATGAGGATCATTTTAAAAATTAACAGAAATTAAGTGCATTTATATAAAATAAGTTTAACAATTGTTATTTAAGTTTAACATTTATTTGAATAGAATTAATTGGGACTATCTAGCATCATACCACGTTTCGCCGATTCGGAAACAGCTGACAGGTGCAGCCATCTATTTAGAGAAAATCTCTACAAAAACTGTCCTTTACATTACTCCCTTGCCAGTAACAAAGTTACGATACATAGAAAAATATATGGCAGGGACAGTTTCAGACTTATTGAACAGATTACAATTACAATCTTATTTTTTTCAATAACAGTTTTAACGTTGTACTTTTACAAGTTACCAAAACTTCCTATGCCGTACACATGATTTTCACATTTGTATACTATGGAGAAATCATACACACACAAATAAAAAATACTATATGTACCAATTATATTCAATGATGATAAGTTGTTATAGTATGATCCTTTAACAAATATATTAAAAAAATTAAGCCATCGATACAAATTTAAGAAACAAAACAGTAATTTTCAGCTATACTTTTAACAACAATATTGCATATTTACATTAGAATTCCAGTATCAGTTACTCTGCAATGACAACACCTTAATTTTTTTGTGGACTATTATGAAACATATTAAATCCAATAGTGTTAAAAAAATCAATTTTCATATTTACATACACAATGGGTAATTTTATAATATATAACATACAAAAAACTTCCTATTTACAAGAAAGAATACCAGAAAACTTTAGTTTCAATTCACCACATAATTATAACTCAGTTAATCACTAATACAATCCATTTACCACAATTGAGCATTTTTATGCAAAACAGTATCTATTTGTACACATTTTATTTGATACTAACACATAGAATTTGATGCTAATACATATCTATTTATAAACATAGAATTTTATGCTAACACATCTATTTATATTGATATCCTGAAAACTTTATGTTCATTATTAAATACATAATAGATAATTTTGTTAAAATACATACTTTCCAATGAAAAATACACAATCTGTAACACATTTAAGAGATGAGATGACCACAAATTGTAATACTAATGAGAGAATTTCTGTCGACAATGTAAAAAAAAACAGTAGTAATGAATAATTATTTGTGACATAAAGTTGAACTTTGTATAACATATATTAATTTGAATGCGAGAATATATATGGAACATTTTACATCATACTCTTGAATTTCTTTTTATTTACAAAGCTTTTGTTTGATTTAGATTCTCGCTGTTATGAAATTACAAACAATTCTACTTTTGCTTACAACTTACTGATGAGGTTATATCAGGACTGTGGAAGAATAATTATTTAAATTCACAATACTAGCATAAAAATCATACATGTATATATAACCAATTAAGAGTCAATTTTCAATTCTAAAATCCAGGAATAAACATACATTGTCATTTTATAAGAATATCTACAGCATTTAAAGCAGTGTTTACTATAACTTTTTCACTATATGTAAAAGAATTGCATTACCAAAAGAAATATATTTAACCCTCTAAGTGGATACCTTCCTACTGAAAAGTTATTCCGAAAGCGTTAACTCTTATTTTGAAGATCGCTTTAAAAATGCAACAGCCTTCTTTCCTTTCCCCCTTTTAGAACTTGGAAGGTCGAACGGGGACAATTTTATGACCTAGTTCGGTTAATTTTTCAAGTAAGAACCAAGAGATCAATCGTTTACAGCTAGCTGTAGAGCTGCCTTGGGCAATCTTGTATGAAACTGTAGTGGAATTCGGTGTTTCTTTCTCCTACATGTTCCGTTACAGTAAAATTAAAACAAAATGCAGGGTAAAAAAAAAGGTAAAAATGAAATAAATAGTATGTTAGAAGTTCAAAAATAGTTATACTTTCTTCAAACAAATTTTATTTTTCTGTCATTTTTTTAAAAATTAAAAAAAAATAATTTTTTTTTTGGTATTGCGATTTGAACCAGAAAAAAGCATCCTGTATTCATCTTTGAATATGAGAGTAAGAAAACGCGCTCACTTTTCTGTTTTTTAAAAAGTAATGAGGTAAAAAGAGCAAAGGCCCTATCTAATTTTTAAACAATAACACAATAAATGGTACACACGATGATTATATTTATGAAATAAAACCGATTGTAAACTCGTGAGTTCTTTTCCGACCGTGTTCGAATTGTGACAAGAAAATAATCGCAGACAGGATTTGGTCCCATTGTTTATTCCATACCTTCTATGGGACATTTCTTAAAATCAAGAATATATTGAGATGTTACAGGATTACGATACATCGTTCAGCCGTGTCTACTTTTTCACGACCCCGACTTTTTTCTTCGCCCTCTCTCTTCTCTCCCGTTCCGACCTTTTTTCTCTCCCGTCGTTGCCAGATCCCTTTCTCTATATCGTCTCTCGTTCGACCTGTTGCCAGGTGCAGGCAGCTGTTCCTTACACGCCCCACCTAAGAGTAAAATTTGCCCCTTGTGGCTGGTTTTACCATATCAGACACCAGGAACAGAAAATTCAAAAAAGTGAAACAGAAAATCTACAAATAGAACACACAATAATTGCAACAGTCAAAAGTCTTGATGATTGTTCTAGTCAAAGTTCCTTAAAACAAACACATGAAATAATATTAATAGTTCACCCAATTTAAATAAGTGACTATGTTCCCAGAAAGATCTAAACTGTAATGGGATTGCAAACAGATACATGGAAAACACATTATACAAAAAAGAACAACACTAAATATATACATTACAGTTTTTTATCTTAATCTAGACAATGTTTTTTTCATTAACTCATGAATGAATGCTCAATGAGTTCACTAAATCTATATTAAGTACACAGTAAACTTTCCTACGGCTCTAATTTGCCTTTGGCCAGTATGATTTCCGACCCAACCCATCCTAATACAAAGTTAATTCGCTTTACACGATTTTTCCAAATTTGCATCAGAAGGTCTATATCGACTATTCGAGATATAACAAACTGCTCTAACATTCTTAAAACCTGAGCCGTTAAATTACATCCATAAGAAGTGTATTCAATCTTAAACCTCACTTTTTTAGTCATGCAAATTCCAAACGGCATAAAGCATGCGGCATAATTCTTCGTGAGAGAACGACAGAAACACCACTTCCACAAATCCAGTACCGTGACCCACGATGCTGCGCTATTCTTTTCTACAAAACCTTCCCTTTTCGACAAAAGATAAATCTCGGTTCTCGAAAATATGTTTAACCAAGCTTCACAGGTTACATTCGCACTGAGACTAGTCAACGGCACAGCCTCGCCCCACCTAGTGTGCTGATCAACCAGACGTAAAATATATTTATGTCCCTTTAAGCTTGGCGGATCAATTGGACCTATCAGATCCATATTCCCCACCTCAAATGGCAATTCAGGCCTTGCCACAGGTGTACTGGATGATCGGTCTTTAATCCTAACCGATCGAGTGAGCTGACATTCTTTACATGACTCACAAAATTTCTTCACATCGGCCCTCAGAGTACACGGAAGTATGCGCTAGTTTCAACACCTCAGTTCTTCTGCACTTCGGAATTACCAGCTGCCCAATACTCCCCCCGAGTATTTTATCCCTACGAAATAGAGATATCCATCTACTTCATAGTAGTTTCCTTTGCCCTCCTTAGCATACTTCCAAACCAATGCTAACTCGGCACAACACTCCTGTTCGGAACGAAAACTATCAGCCACCATGATTCCTTTATCCATCTCAGCGGTCACCTCCTCATCCTTAGTACCCAATGTTCCCACTTCATTCCGACATGAAATAATATTCCTTTGAGAATCCTCAATGTGCTCCTGTGCTTTCTCTGGCAGAATACCCAATGAAACCTCGGTTTCATCTACATTTCCTGAGTCAACCCTCAGGTCCTGAGAGCTTTGAGCCAGTGAATTCTCTTCACTTTGGGCTCCTCCCAACATATCCAAAACCTCTGGTGGAAGCAACACGTCTTCTACCAAAATTTCTGCCAAAGCACATAACACTTGCTGGTGCACCACATTAACCTGGCCACCGGTAGCAAGACCAATTGGAACATATACTAAAGGACATTTAACCGCTGGACCGAAAATACCTTTCAAATAAATCGTGGAAGCTCCTTCAACCGATATTCCAGGAACTAAGTCTTTCTTGATAACAGTAATTTCCGTACCAGAATCGACTAACGCATGGACTAATTTCCTATCTACACTGATAGATGTTTTCACTAATTTACTTAATTTCTCTTCACTAGCCCCCCTAGGAATGACTTTACCTAGCAAATCAACTGTAGCAGTGACCGTTCCATCTTCCAATTCTGTTCCTTCCGTTGACACCTTATTCACATTAAGTCTTTTATTATCTACCTCCTTGTTTTTCGGACAATCCCGCTTAAAATGTTTATCTGATCCGCAGGTGAAACAAGCGAATTTTTTAATTTCAGTTACTTGACCCTTATCAAAGTTTTTCCTAGAAGAAAAATTATCTGACTTTTTCTCCCCAAATGGCTGTTTACCCCAACTACCATTAAAACTTTTCTTTTCACTATCATTCCATTTAGCTCTCTCAGGTTCATCGTAGGATTTCCCTTTGGAAGCATAAAATATATCACATTGTTTGCCCAATTCCCTGGGTTTGTACCATCCATCCCCTTTGAGCACACCAATATGGGTCGCCGTCTCAGAATCCAACATTTCAAACATTTTATCTGCTACGATCAGTTGATTAACTGACTCAAAATCATTCGCACCTCTTAACTTACAGTAGTATAACCACATCGATGTTAAACGGGACGCGAACTGAGAGAAAGTTTCGTCAGAGTTACGTTTGGCCTTTCTAAAATTTTCTAAACATATTTTTGGTGAGGGTTCATACTCCTTGAGCACAACCTTTTTTAAAGATTCGTAATCTTTTAATTCTTCTTCGCCTAGGTTAACTAATAAGTTTGACACTTTGTCTCCTAACATGCATAACAAAACCTTCGGTTTTAACTCGTCGCTAACCACTTCACTAGCGAAAGCCTTTTTCAAGACTAGAAAAAAAAATAGTCCCACCCGTCTGATTTATTGGGTACCTTTACAGTTAACAGCCTAACCATTTTAACTATTTCATCTAAAGATTTTACACGTGAGGTTTGACCATTATTTTGAGTAGCACTCTGATTAGCGTTCCTAGATAATTCTATTTCCAAGCGTAATTTTTCAATTGATAATTGTTCTTGTCGTTTTAGTTTTTGCTGCTGTTCTGTCTCTAATCTTTCGGCTGTAATAACTTCCAATAACTCTTTTGCCTCTTCCTCCTTGTAATATTTACTAGAGATTATTAAATCCCTTAAAACAATTTTAGACATAGACGGATCAGGTGACTCATCTAAGTCCCGCGCTAATTGAATTAAGTCAATTTTTTTACTTCTAATGAGAAATGCCATTTTTAACCAAGCTAAACCTAATGCCAAATTACCTTCTGACAAATTTAACTACAAACACTTAAATGACCTAGTACTATATATTTAACAAGCAAGAAAAATTCTACTCGTTTTTTTCTAAGAGTACTCAAATTCCAGAAACACAATACGAAATATGCTTACAATAAAACTTATATGAAACACAGTTATTTGTTACTAATCAGAACGCAGAACCTTTTTCAAAAAAAAAACACAATTAACAACATACTTTAGCTACATTACCATAGAATTATTTCTCAAATCATAAATCTACTCTTAGTTTCTTTTTTAATTAAAAGAAGAATCTTATGCAGGAAACAAAAAACCAATATACATATGTAGGTTGGGAAGGCCCATTGACACCAGCTAAGGGGAATGGGTAGTTTCCCCTCCCCCTTGGAATTGGAATGGCAATGGCGGGGATTCGTCTTTGGGTACGACGGGTGAAGTCATGTCCAGTGTTGCTAACTGTATAATAACCGTTTTCTTTAAATCTTTTTTTTTTTAATAAACCTTAATTTTAAAAATTAGATGCCAGGTTCTTAATTGTTTCCGTGCCCATTGATAAAAACAAACTTTACTGGCGCAGCCGTTAATGATCGAGTCTTAGTGGAAAACCCCACAGGAAGAACGTTCAGAAATTTCGAGTTTTCTGGATTCCCGCGTGGAAATGAATCAGGTAAGGTTTTTGCTTGCAACTCCTGTAATGTAAGACGAGAGAAATTTATAAAATTATACTGTTTAATATCCATTTATTAAGAGAGAATTTTGATTTTATTTTTTGTATACGTCAGTGTACGTTTTTTGCTCTGCATATCCATGCAGTTGTAACTTGTTGAACGCCAGTTCAATTTTGAATTAATTATATACATCAGTATATATATTTTATTATTCTTGTTCCATATCAATGGAAAGTAAGTTTTAGAACATCCGTTCTAAAAAAAGAAACTCAAAAAATCATTAATTCTCTCAGTATATTATTTTATTGCATATCCATGCAGTTATAAAATTTTTGAACGCCAGTTCAAATTTCAGTTATTATATATCAGTATATTTTTTTTATTATTTTCTTGTTCCATATCGATGGAAAATAAGTTTTAGAACATCAGTTCTATGAATTAAGGAAAACTTCAAAATCATTAATTCTCAGTATATTATTTTATTGCATATCCATGCAGTTATAAAAATTTTGAACGCCAGTTCAATTGGGAGTTATTATATACATCAGTATATATTTTTTATTATTGTTCCATATAAATGGAAAGTGTTTTTAGAACATCAGTTCTATAAATTAAGGAAAGATTGTATGTTTTTTTTTTTTTTCTTATGATATTTATTTATTTTGTAATGTACACAGTAATAAATTCACGTCAGTGAATAGCAATTGGGTTTGTTTAAAAATTAATGTTAAAGAATAATACTTATCTCATGTCAATGAAATTATTTTGTGCTTATGTACGCATAGTATTTTCGATTAATGTCAAAAAAATATATTATCAGTTAAATTGGAGAAAACTACCGAATATATTTTGTAGTGTTCTATTATTCCAGCCAGGAATAGATTAAGTGGTGCATGTCGGTTATATTTTAAGTGATTATATTGTGTATATCAGAAATAGGTTAGGAGATTATTGTGTGTCAATAATATTTTAAGTGATTATTGTGTGTCAGTAATATTTTAAGTGATTATTGTGTGTCAGCAATAATTTAAGTGATTATTGTGTGTCAGTAATATTTTAGGTGATTATTAAATATCGGCAATATATTAAGTGATTCGTGTGTATCAGTAATATTTCAAGTGATTCTTGTGTATTAGTAATATTTTAAGTGATTATTGTGTATAGGTAATATTTTAAGTGATTATTGTGTATCAATAATAATATTTTAAGTGATTATTGAATAATCAGTAATATATTAAGTTCTATTTATAGAGTATTAAGTACACTTTTTTTGGGATATTGTGAAACACATGACTATTATTTTGTTTTCTTCCCAGTTCATCGAGTATTGAGTTAGCATAGCGGACGTTGTTTGTAGGTGTTTTAATGAAAGATATATGTGTGGTACTTATAATTTTTGCAATTCCTTTTAGTGTTATTTTCGTCCTATTATTGGTTAGTTTGAGTATATTTTAAGAGAAAAAATTTTCAAATGGCATTCTTGGGGAAAGCTAGAAAGCAAGATTTAGTTTTGTTGGCTGAGGAGTTAGGTCAAAGGTATCAGATAAAATGACGATTATAGATTTAAAGAATATCATAATCGGTAGCAAAGATTACGAAGAGGAGTTCGTTAGAGCTCAGTTATCCGTTATTTTAGAAGAACGCGTTGAAAGGGAAACAAAGGAAAAAATCGCCAGGCAGTTGTGCTATGAATCAGAATTAAATGAACTGCGGTTACAGATCGAAAGTATTCGGTCGAATGTTAAGCGGACGAGTTGTGCAGAAGATCGTAAGAATACATCTTCAAATTACCGAATTAGTATCGGGAGGGCCGAGGGAACATATGAGGGAAACATCTCCTGCTGTGTTGATGGCTGAAGCTACGATACCAGTTACTACTCTATCAAAGAAAGAAAATGGAATGGACGATTTAAGGGTTGTTTACGTCAAGGTCAAGGGTGAGCAAGAAATGGCGAATGCTGTCATGGACACAGGTGCCCAGATGCCCGTGGTAAGACCAGATGTTGTCGAAGGACAAAGCATTGATAATAGAGGGTCAGTTCAAGTAACGTCTGCATTTGGGGAGCATGAAATGGGTGAAGTAAAGGATTCCAACATGGAATTGAATGACCTTAGGCACGGTGTTGTGCCTGTCTCTAAAAATTTGGTTAACGACATGTTAATCTGTTCCTCTGATTTTGAAGGATTAATAGAAAACTCGCAAATGATTCGCAATCCTGCGAAACTTCGAGAACCTTCAAAGGAAGAAGGAATTATTAGTTCAACAGATTCAAAATCAGTTTGCAGCCAAGAAGTGATCACCAATCTACGTCCTGAGACTTACACACAGTCTTTATTGAATGTTCCAAACGGAGATTTGGTTGCAGTAAAAATTAATACATCGAATGTCCAAACAAATGGACATGGTATAAAAGAAAGCAAGAGAGAGGTTGTCTTAACTTGTGGATTTAAAAAAGGAATCTTGTATAGTACTAGGCGTGGTTGCCCCCGTAAGGAATGTATTCCTAATTTTATTGACTCAACCCGGGTGCAATGTTGTCGTGATCTCATAACAGGTATTGTTAAATTGGAGTTGAAAGCAGGATTGGAAGTATTTAAGGTTCGCGTGGATGTTTTATGGACAATAACATGCATTTGTTGCTTTTTGTCGCTTTTGGGATTGAAAAGGATTTTTCTTGCTTTCAATTTTACATAGAAATTGGAAGAAAAAGAGAAAGAGAATTTTTTTAAATGTTTAAACCTGGTACAATAAAAGAATTAACGTTTGGCTGAAGGTTTAAGCATGTAAAAGTAATGAATTATTCAGGTTGCCTGCTCTCTGTTAAATAGATAAGATTAATGCCAATGATTATATATGTACTTAACGTTTTTCAGTACCATAATTTCTGGAAACTTCTAAAGATTAAAACTTTGGCTTCTAAATATGCTTTGCTAGTACATGTTGTATAATTATTTTTAGATTTTATGATATATTTTTTTGGTAACTTCTTTTTATATTTTAATATTTTTTTTTTTGAGTATTATTTGTGTTAAAACTTGTACGGATATTAATTTTCTAGCATATTAATGTGATTTGTAAATCTATTTTTGGGAGTTGTGTTAGCAAAAGCTCTTTTTACATGATACCTGAAAAAAAAAAATTTCTCTCGTTATCTTGTTTCTTGCCATGTATGTGTGCATGTGTTTTTTTATAGTTTCTTTTCAGCTTCATCGTCCTGGAATGACGGATGAGCTTTTAAGGGGGAGGTGTAGGAGTGGGAAGGCCCATTGACACCAGCTAAGGGGAATGGGTAGTTCCCCTCCCCTTGGAATGTGGAATGGCAAGTGGCAGGGATTCGTCTTTGGGTACGACGGAGTGAAGTCATGTCCGAGTGTTGCTAACTGTATAATAACTGTTTTCCTTAAATGTTTTTTTAATAAACCTTAATTTTAAAAATTAGATGCCAGGTTCTTAATTGTTTCCGTGCCCATTGATAAGAAACAAACTTTACTATATACATCCTAAATTACGAGCAAAGGAAATAACCTCAGATTGCATTAAACTATCAACTAACTGACAAATTGCACCACTTTTACTTAAAATGAAAAACTATCATATAATATTCAAAAAAAAAAAAAAACATGCCATATTCTGAGTCATAAATAACCTACAAAATCTCTTATTTACAACATTTTAACAGGAAGTCCGTCTACTTGAAATACATATACACATTTTTTTTTAATGGACATTTTCCACCCATTCAAACATACATTTTTCGCAACCATTATTTCAAGATAAATTAATCTAATTCTTTTTTAAAAATTCTGCAAACTGAATTGTTATGCAAAACACTTTCTATACCCAGATTTTAATTTTTGAGACAACTTCAAAACAGTAAAGAAGGATGATAAAAAGAAATTATAGTTTAACACTAGAACTCTAAATACCATATTTTACAACATTTAAAATGATACCCTATCATTTCAGGTAAAAATAAGTACACAATTTTCTTATTTCATCTACACAATAATCCAACAACATAGAAGATTGCAACAAACCAATGAAATTTTCTTGTTTCATATATATCTGCTTTTTCTATTTTATTTTTACAAAAACAAATTAAATATGACTGCATCCCATTACTTTTTTAAATATTCACACAATATTTTAACTTAGGGGAACAATAGCCACCTACCTCGACATGAAAGCTGTTTCAGTACTTAAACACTTTTCAGATCACGGCTCCCTTCATCAGAAAATGAAGAAAAATACGACATCTGTTCGTTCATATCCCAACTCGGCAGGTGATGGTAAAACTCCATATGAAGAAGGTCTTGTTTTTTTTCACTTGAAACTGCTGCAAGGCAATTCCCGGGATGCACGTGGTCATCAACTTGAAGATACACTGCAGGGTTCTATTTCCTTGTTAGAATTTTTCTTTCAAACTGAATGTCCACTAGAACATTGTTCACAATTATGTAGTACGAACACCGATCAATTTGAAATATTTTGTTCATTTAAATTCTGCTCCATTGCATCGCACTTCTGACACCAGTGTAAGCTCGTGAGTTCTTTTCCGACCGTGTTCGAATTGTGACAAGAAAATAATTGCAGACAGGATTTGGTCCCACTGTTTATTCCATACCTTCTATGGGACATTTCTTAAAAACAAGAATATATTGAGATGTTACAGGATTACGATACATCGTTCAGCCGTGTCTACTTTTTCACGACCCCGGCTTTTTTCTTCGCCCTCTCTCTTCTCTCCCGTTCCGAACTTTTTTCTCTCCCGTCGTTGCCAGATCCCTTTCTCTATATCGTCTCTCGTTCGACCTGTTGCCAGGTGCAGGCAGCTGTTCCTTACACCGATCTTTCTCTATTCAGTTATATTTTTAATTTAAAATAGATAAAAAAGGATTTCAATACTTTTAATTTATTTTAGTTAAAATCATATAAAAGATATTTTTATGTGAATTGAATATTTTTCGGAAAAAAATTTAAATTTTCCGTCCTAGTGTTCTCCTTCTCGAACTTATTGTATTAAATAAAAATTCCTTTTCTACATCGGCATTTGTGATGGACATAACACACATTCAGTCAATAATTTTTAATTTTAATGGGGGATATACTTCTTCAAATGCGCATGACAGTACTTCTAACCATTTTCTACTCAAGTTAAATTTCTTATCTTTCTGTTTCTTTTATTACAAGGAAAAATGTCACACATCGATAACTACATTTTCACACAATTCAGTCATTACAAATTCTATTGTGAGATAAGTTCTCCCTAATTAATCTTGTTTTTCAAAACAGTACACTTAAAACAATTTTGTTCAGTGAAGTTAACCGACATTTCCACAATGTATTCATACCAAATTTTAAAAACACATTTAACACTTGGAAATGTATCCTGTATTAAATTTTTCAGTATACACACAAAGATTTCTTGCTGTAGGGAAGATATAGTATGAGATGTGGTGTGCGGTTGTGAAAGAATGTTTTCGTACGTGTAGACTATTTTTGAAAATTTAAATATCACTGAAGCTGATCATATAACTGCAAATGAGCCTTATTTTAATGTGTGCTGGTATCAAAGTAAAACACTTTACAATATTAAACAGCCTATGGGTTTATACTCAACATCAAACTATTCGCAAAATGGCTTACAACATCTATTCAAATTGTAAAGAAACTGAAATATAAATATATCTTACTGCAGTCAAAAAAATTCATAATATGTAAGTATCCTATTCCTCCACTTATTTCAGTACATTTTAAAAACTGTAGCTGAATGCAATTTTTTATATTAATAAACGAGGCATAAAAGCTCACACAGTCGTAAAAATGTATTTATCATTTTTAAATATACTACTATAAAACGTATATGGATTGTAAGATGAGTTGTAAAATCCTAAAAGCTTTTAGAGGAGCTAAAAACAAGTAAATTTGGATTGATCAAATTTTTAATATAATACACAAATTTACATGTTATTAAGTAAACACATTTGAAAAATCAAACTTCCTTCTGAAATAAACGTAATTGAAAGAAAAATGTTTAATTGCAAATGAGTGGAAATACATGTTTATCTAAGGGGTATCCCCAAAGTGAGGTAATCCTCAAACTTAAGACTTAAACTCAGTGGCACAACAATCCTTGAGGGCCAGGAACTACTGTGCCTATCATAATACACGTGACCATTGGATGCTGAGGTGCATGAACAGATGTCCCGATTTGGTGGTCTGTCTGAACAGAGACCTTCAGTGTTTAAGACCCGAAGCAAGCTTGGTACTCATTTATCGACCCAATGTAGAGGTGATGAAAGGCAGAGTCGACCTTGCGCAGCCCGTTAAGATAACCCCAGACCTGTGGTGTGGAAGCACTATACACTACCACTCGATCCTATTCGGTGAAAAATAAAATTAAATGTTAGAATCTTATATAAATCCCTAATGAATGAGGGAGTCCAAACTTTTTTTTCATGTAAACTGTTTAGACGGAAATGGTTAATTATGAACATTTCACAAGTTGCATAAATTAAAATTAACCTTTATAGTTTACATAAATTTTCAAGGGTGCAAAAGTTGTATTTCGGCTGCACGAATTACTTTTAAAAGGAATACGGTTACGAAAAAGTAGTACAAATCTATCTAAAGTAAGTTTGGTTACCTTACATATTGTCAAACACAACAATGCATTGGAAGCCAATTGCACAATTCGTTGTTATAAAAATGTATGGAAAATTACAATATTTATTTTTGCATTTGTAATTTATATCTATATAATTTTTCCTGGGAACTTTAAAAGCTAGAGCGGCATCCATCAAAACCGCGGTTCTCTCTCTGTTTTTCCAGATTGCCCCTGACTAAGCCGGCTCTGCCATAGTAAGTGAAAATGGCGGATTTTGTTTGTCAAGATCATTTTATAGCAGACTGCATTTTTCATGTATTTTAGATGGTCGTTTTATATTTTCTACATCAATATTTTAATGTCTGAATTTAAAATTACATAAAATTCTTGACATTCGCATCAATGACCATGATAATTTTTATTAGTATATGAATGTGTCATCAAACGATTACATGACTAATACTAACATATTATTATAACCATTTAATTAATATTAAGGGGTCACATACCTTTTAAAAAGTTGAAAATGGTTAAAAATAGTGAGCTCTTTAAAGCTCTATAATTTTTTTATTATTGTTTCCTGGAATGTAAATTTTGGAGGAATAAACAAATAGATATTACTTTACTTAAAACATAACCAACAAACACAGTGCTAATTAGGATAAATTTTTAATTAGATAATTACAAAAAGAAATTTTTGTTTTCTTTTCGCAAGTGATATGCATTACGCGCAGCTTTATAAAAAAAAGTTACCAATATTTTTTGATGAAATTTTTGCTCATTGTTGGAAATTGTGTTATCTTTAAAATGACGAAGCATGAAACACTGATTTAAAATTTTTATTAAACTATAAGAATTTAAAATTTAACTATAAAATGTTTAAAAAAATTTTGCTATTTTATATTTGTAATTTTAATTTTTTTCATTAAAAATTCAAACTGGTTCGTTATTTTAAGTACAGATATGATCAGAATCTACAGTAAAAATTTTATCATTTTCCATGACACGGTTTTGAAAATATCATGCGCGTAATGAGTAAAAATGACGTTCTGAGAAAATTGACATCAAACGTAAAATTTACCACAGTTTTATATATATATTATTCTGGTTACTCAAACAACAACTAAATTTAAATTAAAACTAATGTGAAGTTTTTTTAGTCAATAAACTTCAATTTATTAAAATTATTATAACTGAAAACATATATTATACCAATGCAGTACAAGCATCGAAACGATATCAAAAGCTACAAAATAATCAAAATGCTACAAAGTGATTCATTTCTCCAAAATAAAGTTAAAAATTTATAAATATTACTTAAAAAACAATCAATACCTTAATTAACAACTACTTATTATAAATATTAAATAATTTGTGATATGAATGCAGTGTATTACTATGATTCTAAAATGCTAAAATTCGCCACATGCATATGATGTTCCCTATTTTTCAGTTAATTTCTTACAAGTAGTTTTAAATTGCATTCTTTTAGCCTGTCGTACTTCTTTTGTGCGGAGATTAAAATGTACTTCTGCAGTCTGAATTCTTTTTATATCTACATGTGTAACAAATTTATGTGCAAATTGACCAACAGTCAGACCAAGCGATTGCATAATTTTTAGTCTGCCCTGATTGCCATCATTAAAAATGACAATTGCCTAATTTGTAGATATGTCAACAATCTTTCTACCACAACCTAAAGTTTTTGGGCATAATTCCCATATTAATGAGTTAATGGATTCATTATTATTTTGGGTTTTACCCCTAGACATTTTTGTAGAAGTTTAGATTGTGATAGATCATTAAACACAGCTTTTATGGCATCCATTACTGCCACTGGCAATTTGTTACTGTGTCTAAATGTTTCCACACTGCCCTCTACTACTTGATTTTGATATTTACACCAAGAATTAAGATCTACGGGACAAAAACTGTGCAATGGTTCTTCGTCGCTTGAACGTATATGGAAATATACAGCTCAAACAGATTTTCGCATATCTGACAGGCATGTTTTATTTTGTCGGATTGCATTTCCATAGTACGTTCTAATTGAGTCGATCATTCTGTCGGTCAACCTTCCCTTTCCCCCAATCGACTTCCCATCACTGAGTTTGGAGCTCATTTGTTTTAATTTTCGTAAACGAGTTCCCATTCTTTTTTGAACATGTCCAACACATTCAATTTTTGAAACTGTGATATCTTCTCCATAAGGATTGGATGCAGTAATAGATGAGAATGTTTTGGAATCGCAATCCCCGATGTAAGATGTCTATCTCACAGAACGATAACTTAATGAACGCTGAAATATACGAACCATTCCCACAGTCTCCATCATGCCAGCTGAACCATTGTGGTTTTTCAAACATTCTTTAACGTGATGAATTTTCCACTTTTTGTAAGCAGGTGACCCCTTTCTTCGTTGCCAAGAATCACATCCTTTACAGAAAGAAGACATCACACTTCCGCATCAATACACTTTCCTGTTTTGTCTCCTATAACAGCATACACACCAACACGAGAAGAATAGCCACGGGTTTTCCATGTTCCATCTCCAATAATTATTATATCGGAAGAATTTGTCAAAGTTACCTCTTCCAAAGCTGCACTTTGCATTGAAGCTTCTGCGACTTCTTTACTACACAATTGTAGTTTGTTTATAATGTTATTATAGGATTGTTCAGCAACTGGAGGAGGAAAGTCCATGACACCACAGAAAGTTGTCATTGCTGCATGACCCTGTCCAATTGTCCTCATTGCGTATACAAAATGTCTGTTTATTTCTGGAATATTTTTTCTTTTACCCAGCATTTTTGAATTTCTAAGCGAACACAAGTTTTGGTTCACACCTAGGATAGCCCCCACCCTTGGCGCGAATTACTTTGGTTGGCGATAATTGCGCCGTCATAGTAACCTTGCTTTTTTAAGTACAACATATGGCAACCCTAACTTTTTCTAGAATTTTCGTCATTTGTGGGCGCGCATTTCAAATTTCATTTTGTTGTTGGGCACCGGGTTGAAAGTATGGCTGCGCTTGTAAGTGAATACACGTTAGAATTTTTTACGTTATTGAATGCTAGAGGCAAGAAAGAATTGATTGAATGGTGTATGAAAGAAGGATTAATTGCTTCAAGTTATGAATGTCCTAAATGTAATGAGCAAATGGGATTAAATGAACGAAAGAGTGTTGTTTTGGATGCATTTGAATGGAGATGTCGAAAAAAAGGTGTGAATACGGATTATGTTTGCAGAAGTATAAGAAAGAATTCGTGGTTTTCCAATAGTAAGGTAATCGGCAATAAACGTAAACACCAGCCACGTAGAAGGCATGTTCGACCATTACCTCGCTGAGTATTTATGGCGGCGCTCTCGCGATCACTCACTCAGCGACGAGACTTTCCAGAATTTTTTAAAAGCAGTTGTTACACTTTATCAACAATAAGAAAGTAAGTGCTGTTGTTATATTTTTTTATCTTAAATGTTAAATTTCTGTATTGTTTACATGTATTTTCATTGCTCATCCATCTTATACTGCTATATTTACTTGTCACCGTTGTCGGGTTTGCTTGGCGCCATTTCGTTTTCGCTTGGCGCTTTTTCCGGTTTGGCGCCAAGGGTGGGGGCTCTCCTAGGAGTTTACCCAAGTTTTTACAGTTCTTGCATTCAATCGAAAAAACACTAGACAAACTTCTAACACATTTTTCTGATAGTTTAATATCACGACCACATTTTTTGCAAGAAGCAAAGTTTTGAATGTTTGTAAACATGATAGTTTTATCAAACACTCTATAGCCATCAATACAGTCATCATGTTCAATAAAAGATGAATCAACATCTTGTAGCCGAATCTTTTTTCCAGATGCACTGTTGTTTAGTGATTCATCCCCATTGTGTACAGCTTTGCATCTTGTATGCATATTACCAGTAAACTTCCTTTTCTTAGGACGTTTACCAGATGGTCTCTTTTGGCAGATTCAGTCGAATTCATCATTCAAAAAATTATAAAAAAAATAATATTTTTCCTAAAACTTAGAATAAGATACGGTATGAAAACCAAAAACGAGCGAGTATAAATTCAAGATTCACTTTATCAAAACAAAGTAGAAGTAGAAGTTTATAAAGTTAGTAGAAGTTGTAGTTAATATTCAGAACAACAATAATAATATTTTAGGCTTAGATTCAAGCATTTGATAATAATTAGAATGAAAATATTAGAAACAGAGAAACGCAGCTGTCACCAGCGAGATGACAGCTGTCACCCTGGAGCCAAAATGTAAACAATATTTAAATCGCCTTTTCTACTCTTTTTATTTTCTTAATAACGTCCGTTCTATTGGGAATATCTGCATGCGGTTTCTTTTAGAACACTCAGAAAGGTTTACTCTATAAAATAAAATAATAATAAAAAAACGATTTTCCGGAAATTTTAAAAGGTATATGACTCCTTAAGTATAACATAACGCAGACAAATTTTCTGAGCTTTAAAAAAAATATTTCGAAAACTACTTCAGATATACTCAAAATTTTTCATTCCTACGCTTTATCTTCTCAGTTTTGCTTCTATGTAAGAATTTATTGTAATTGTATATTCATCAATTTTTTTAGTATATTTTTTGCTCTTAGCATGCAGTTTTCAACTGAATTGTATGAAATCTTCGAAAAATATTAAAAGATACCAACGAAGCTATATAATAAAAGTTGCAATTTTTATTATACTCAAACAATTGCTAAAACTTATGGTAAATAATTTTTAACTGCGCGATGCATTTTTTTTTTCGAAATTTCAAATGGAATTTCTAACATAAAATTTCTAGCTTTATACGGTTTAGATTTCAAAAAATATCCAGATTTTAATTACTTATTCAGTTAGCCTTTAAAAAAGATAAATGTTGAGGTATTTTGTATAAATAGATATTTTTGAACAATAATTCGAATGTTTTTGAATAGCTCGAATTGAAAATTGATTTTTATGTTTATTTATATGCATAAATGTCTACTGTAAATGTTTCCGTATATTTTTGATTACCATTTATTCAAACATTCAAGTTATAAAAAAATTGTGTGAAAATCTTCATTCATGTTGTCTTTGATGTAAACTGAAGTTCAAGCATTTAAAATTCAAATATATAATTCGGTGTATTTTAACAAAATGTAACTAGGCACCGTACTTAAACTTCCCTGAACATTTGGGCTTTGAAATCTAAAAAAAAAAAACTAATAAATCTTAATTAGTTTCTTTTTCGTTATTATTTTCATCAAAGTGTAAGAAAATGTTTCAAATGAATTCATGAAGTTTAAATTTATTCATTTTTAGTGGTTGGAAAATTGAAAAGGTTTCAAATTTTAAAGAGTTTGGTGTTTTATTAATTTTTTCGGTATCTTATAATAAAATAATCATGTTTCAAAAACTGAAAGCTTTGATTAAAATAAGAAAAATGAAGCGAAAGAATATACTTAAAAAAAGAAAATTTGTCTAACTATATAAAATAGCAGATTGCACTGACACGCCCCAACTTGTTACAGTTTCAAATTAATATGAAACAAAAAGGGAATTGTAACATATTTTACTAATGCGTTGGGATTTTTCAAAACTTTTAAAATACGAGGTAACAAGTAAACACTTCCTGAGGGCTAAAGAAATCCCCCCCCCCGATTTTTTACGATTGCCCCAGGGTCAAAACACGGGGTTTCCTGTGAGCCATAAAACTTCCCCTCAGTGCCCTGCTGTGTTGCTTCCACCGTCCCCAATTATCTTTCAAGATGTTAAACCTTAAAAGGGGGAAAGGATTTCAGAAAAGTACGGCTAATCCGCTTTTGAAAACGTTACTTGCAGGCAGAAAAATCAGTGCAGTCCATTTTCGAAGCATATTTACACTGACGGAATTTTCCGTGCTATCCGGTTAGAGGGTTAATCAATTAGATACATTTTTATAAATGGTGATTTTCCAATTTACTAATTTTCAATAACTGTTTACTAGTAATAAGTGAAATGAATTTCAAACTTTAACACTTACATACATAATGGTTGCTATTTTGTTTATTCTCTAAATCTTACTGGTTTTTTTTATCTTTCTGCCACAGCTGGTAGTAGGTTGTTCATCAGGCAATGAAGAAAGTTCTTTCCAATTTGAAGTCTCATTTTTTTTCCAACACTAGTTTGTTCATTTTGATTGTTCACTGCTAACAGATAGGCAGGTTTCAGTCTATCTACAGAGATATTAACTGCTTTATCTTTGATTAAGATTTGAAATACTTATCATACTTTTTTTGCACAGCATATGGTCCTTCATATGATGATTCTAATGATTTTTTAACTCTGTCTATACGAATAAACACATGTGAGAACAGGATTTCTCTCAAATCTTTATGCACAAAGATTTTTTGCTTCCTGTTGCTAGGAGACTTCAGTGGCTTTAGCTCTGCCATGTGTTGCTGTAATTTGGCGACAAAATTCTGTGTATCCATGTTAATAGTAGGGGAATCAAAAAATTCATCAGGTAATTTAATGGAGGTGCCATAGACCATCTGTGCGATTGTGTAACATGTGTGCGATGTCAAGTCTTATGGCAGCTCTTAAACCTAACAACACAGTGGGTAATGACTCTGTCCACCTAATATTGTTGTGAGCTTTTATAGCACCTTTCAAGGTCCTATGCAAACGTTCTACTTCCCCATTACATTGAGGGTGGTAAGATGTTGTGTGGGCTACTTTAGCACCACATATTGCAGCTATGCTTCTAAATAGTTCTTCCTCAAACTGTCGACCTTGGTCTGTGACTAATTTGGAGGTACTCCAAACCTGCAAATCCATTTCTCATAAAATGCTCTCCCAATTATTTCAGCTGTTATTTCAGGTATAGGAATTGCTTCCATCCAGCAAGATAATCGGTCAATGCAGGTTTAGCAATACTGCATCCCTTCTGAAGGTGGTAGTTTTCCAATGAGATCTATATGAACTACACTAAACCTTTCATTTGGTTGTTCGAATTCTTCTAATTTAGATTTTGTATGTCTGCTGACTTTACATTTTTGGCATCTAATGCAAGCCTTTGCCCATTCTCTGACTTGCTTTTTAATATCTGACCAGACATATTTTTCAGTCATCAGTTTTACTGTAGATTTAATACCAGGGATTTAATACCATGAATTAGTTGGAACATTTGAAACCAAAATTTCTGTGGAATGTAAGGCCTAATTTTTTGCGTTGAGATGTCACACCAAAGTTTTTTCCCAGATGGCAATGTCGAAGGTTTTAATTTTAGAGAATTGTTGTGCAATAATTGTCGCAACTCTTCGTCAATAGTTTGCTCTTCTGCAATTGCATCAAAGTTGATTTCAGAAATTGATTCAATTCTGGATAAGGCATCTGCAACATTATCTTTACCCAATACATGTTGAATGTTACAACTAAATTCTGAAATGTATTGAAGTTGTCGTTGTTGTCTTTTTCATTTTTTTGCTTAAATGCAAAAGCCAGAGGCTTGTGGTCAGTATATATAACAAAATCATTCCCTTCCAGCAGGTGTTTGAAATGTTTCACTGAAAGGTATATTCCCAATATTTCTCGGTCATAGGTACTATACCTTGTTTGTGTTTTATTTAGCTTTTTTGAGTAAAAAGCTATTGGCTTCCAACCCTCATTTTCTAATTGCTGGAGTACTGCGCCCACAGCAAAATCTGATGCATCTTTGCAAAGTGATAGGGGTAGTCCAGATCTTGAAAAGGATAAAAGAGCAGCTTCGGCAAGGTCATTTTTGCATTTTTCGGAGCTTCTCCTGGTGTCATCAGTCCAATGCACTTTTCTGCGGTATTTCTTCTTCGCTCCTTGTAACAGTTCATGTAGAGGTGCTTGAGTCTTAGCAGCATCCTTTAGGTATCTTCGGTAAAAATTTATCATGCCCAGAAACGTCCGCAGGTCATGAATAGTTTCTGGTAGTTTGTAGTTTAAGATAGCTTGAACTTTTTCTGGCAATGGCCGAGAACCTTCTGCCATGATCAGAAATCCCAAATATTCAACTTGGCCATCTCCCATCACTGATTTGGAAACATTTCTTCGAAGTCCATATTGCTGGAATCTTTCAAATAATATTTTTAGATGTTCCCTGTGTTCCTCTTCCGTAGATGAGGCAACAAGTACATCATCAAGATACGTGAAAACAAAGTCGAGTCCATACAGTACTTCAGTAATGAAATGTTGGAAGGTTAAAGGAGCATTCCTCAGTCCAAAACTCATAGTATTGAACTCGTACAAGCCAAATGGGGTGGTGATGGCAGTTTTTTTTGTCTTCCTCAGCAATAGGTATCTGATAATATGCCTTTACAAAATCTATCTTTGAAAATATTTTTTTATCCTTCAGGATGTAATTAAAGTCATCAATTCTAGGAATTGGATACCGATCTGTTATTGTCTGTGCGTTGAGTTGCCTGTACTCGCCACATGGTCTTAATGTGCCATCCTTTTTATTAAGTGCAATGGACTTGCCCATTGAGATTTTGAGGGTCTAATGATGTCGCTGTCCAGCATAAACTGGAACTCCTGCGTCGCCAGTTTCAACTTATCAGGGGCCAGTTGCCTTGCCTTCGAATAAACTAGTTGGCCAGTTGTTAGGATGTGGTGCTTTACTCCATGTTTGACAACTGTGTTAACCAAGTTTGGCTTGGTTAAATCAGGATACGAGTTAAGCAGGTTGAAATACTTGGAGGCTCTATTGACCGTTCTGAGATCATTATTTTCTTCGCTGGCAGCAACTTCTCCTTTAATTGAAAGATTTGTTACTTCATCGATTAAATTCCTGTTGTGCTGATCTATCAGCAACTGGAATTTTTGGAGGAAATCAGCACCTATGATTCCTTGCTTAACTTTGGCAATAATAAACGGCCACTGAAATGGGCGTCTAAAGCCTAGATCCAGCGTGAGAATTTTTAGACAATATGTTGGAATTTCAATGCCATTAGCAGCATACAGTTTACATTGAGAGGCTTGGCACTCACCTTTCGTTTTTTGTCCAAGGGAGGATCGAGACGTCTTCTCCACTATCCACAAGGAATTGACATCCGGTTTCTCTGTCCTTGACAAATAACCGGGATTTGCGGCCTAAAATGTCGGCAGCAGGACTCGCCGCGGTGTCTACTGCTGGGATTCGTTTCCCGGCTCATTGAAGCTGCACGGCTGTACGCATTTACCAGGGAGGCACCTCTTCCCGAATCGGAAATGGTAATAGCAATATTTCCCTGGGGATTGTAGCGGCGCCTTGATTTGCTGCGACTTCTACTTCTCTGATTCTGATGAGGACTAGAACCCTGGACTTTTCGTTGTAGCTTCAAAGAGGCAAGTTGTTCTTCAAGACTTACTAATTTAGACAGGAGTTCATCCACTCCTAAGGAATCTTTCTGAACCAGTGCAGCATCAATTGTTCTTGCCGCCATTTCCACGATCTTGTTAGCCAATGCGCTTATTTGTCATTTTCCAGTAAATATAAATCAGGGTCACCAGTTATTAGGTGCTTGTTTCATAGCACTTTAATAAATACTCAAGCGTTCAGTTTTCATTAAATTCATTATTCAGACTTTATCCATATGCACTGGAAATTTATTAAGCGTGTTCATTCAACACCGTCAGTAAAGCTATCTCTACACGTTGTACAGTAAATGCCACGTTTTTAGTATTTAATACAGTTATGTTTGCAGTTAAGCATAATATAATCGATACAAGTATACAAGTAAAAATATAAAAACTGAAATATAAATTATGAGGATCATTTTAAAAATTAACAGAAATTAAGTGCATTTATATAAAATAAGTTTAACAATTATTATTTAAGTTAAACATTTGTTTGAATAGAATTAATTGGGACTATCTTGCACCATACCATGTTTCGCCGATTCGGAAACAGCTGACAGGTGAAGTCATCTAGTGAGAGAAAATCTCTACAAAAACTGTCCTTTACAGAACTACTAATCGCCATAAAAATGAAATTTAATGGTGATTATTTACCATGAGGAGATGAGAAATATATTGCTATGCCCAAGAGTACATTACATTCTGCCCACATGTATCGGGTCCTTTTTTCTTGTCCCCTTTTGAGACATTTCCTTCATCCTCTGTAGTTGGAAACAATTTTTGGCATACGATTTCCCACACTGGCTGAAGGCCCATCATCCGGAAGTACACACTTATTTCCTTGGATGCTAGCAGGATGTCATTTTATTTTTCTAAACGAAAGTCCGTCTATTAGCTGACGAGGTGATGCTTTGCGGAATGTTAGCAGGTCTAAACTTATGTTTCTTTAGTTCTCTGGCCACAGTATGAAACTATTTATGAAGGCAAGGTCAATAAGAAAAAAATATATACGATGCCACCATTGTGCAGATCTTCTTCTTATTTGGAATATTTCTTTTCTTTGATCGCAGCGATCAACCCCTCCCATGACATCGTTATATTCAGTGACAGCTTTGGGACAAGGTACTTCTTTAGTACCATCCTTTTTCTTGTCCGATTTATATATTACATGAAAATCACTGGATTATGCACAGTAGCCCAATACTGAAGGAGCAATCCATCTTCCCATCATCATAATAGCAAAGCGAGTATAACGTAATGGATTTTGCGCTTTCCACAGGTGTATTTTGTAACAGCATGTACTTGAGAAGCAATCTTTCCAAGGCCCACGAAAGCTTTAACTGGCATGATGTAGTAAAAAGTCAAGAAACACACACACATTAGATGCTGTGGTCCAAGCAAAGAAATCAAACACGGAGGACTCTAAAATTTAATATCATCTTGGACTGAGAATTTTATCTTGTTACGATCTTATAAAAATATCTAAAATTGTTTTGGATTCTTACTTAAATAATTGGAAGTTTTTGAATCCGTACTGAAATTACTCATCCTCTTTGTGAACAATAAAAAATATAACTTGAGATGACTTCCTCAAAGTCGTTTTGAAATACGATTAAAATATTTAATTTATCCTAGCGCATTCCTTTACATCCATCTTAATCGACTTTACGTTCAAAAAGACCTTTAAGCCTTTCAGACATCTTGGAAAGCGGCAAGGTTAAATCATTATCTTAATCCGTCCATCAGATTTTTTTCCCCTCGAAAGTTCTGAGAAAAAAAATTTAATTATTCGTTCTTCAAAGCTAGCTTCCAAGATCATAAAATAATAATAAAAGAGCTCCCTTTTTCCTTAAAACAAAATTCGGAAAGATCGGAAGCCTTGTTGCTAACTCGAGTTGCTGTAGTAGCTGTTGTCACTCGATAATGTTAACAATGGAAAAAAGTTTAATCCCTTTAAAAATCCCTAAATTTGTTTACGAGACGGAAATTTGCGGTTAATTTAACTCCCTTTTTTCAACATCGATTTTCACACGCGAAGGCAGGAATTGTTTTCTTATGAAGTTAATTTAATGTGCATTAAGGTTTTAAGTTGATAAAGAGTAACCAGATTAGTAACCGCGAAATATTAAAAAAAAGTTAAAGAAACATTAATAAGTTGAGAAATTAACTTATCGTGAGAGCATAACTAATGCATGATACAGTAAATCGTGTATTATAACTTGATTAAACAGAAGTATTAAAAGTTGCTATATAAAAATAGTTTTTATATTTTCGATATTTTTTTTTTCAATCGAAGAAATAAATGTACATAATTAAATAAATATTTCAAAACCAGCTCATTGGTAAAAACTTTAAATGTTATAGAAGGCATTTATTGAATTTTCATACATAAGAAGTATGTAACTTTGTTTTGATAAAAGGGTTTGTTAACATTTATAACACGTTTTTCTCTTAAAGCACTCTTTGTTTTGTTAGATACTCTTATTCCACCAAAAATATAAACTTTAAACTTTTAAAATTAATTTAACCATTTTATTCTTCAACTAATGAATATTATTTTTTAACTACCGTTTTTCTTTTACATTTTAGTCAATTAACTTATTCATGTATTTCACATTCAGATTGAAAATTATATCCAATAAAATACAAATCCCTTATTTCAAAAGTGTACAGTATTACAAATAGGACACTATTAGAAACCGATAGATTTTACATTCTATAAAAAAAACATTACTTTTTTATTGTTCTATAGGTATTTCAAAACATTGCAACAATGAATATTTTTATATTATTATAATAAAAAAATGTTTAATGCATTGTATTATTTCTAACTAAGTTAAAAAATTCAAGAGTTCATATTAATAATAGTAAAAGACTCTCATAAAAAAATTAAAATGGCTATTTTCAAATTAGATAAAGTATTTACATTTCTCAGTGTGAGAAATACTAAAAAAACACAATTTAATAACAATTAAGCTAAACAATAAGTTAAGGAAAATATGACGCAATAATTGAAAGCAAATCTAAACATAAAAATTACCGCTTTTATTTTTTGGATAATTCAAGTTGTGAAGAATCTATACGCTTCCTCTCACTATTCCTCGGGGAATCTTTGGGCTAGCATTCTCGCTTAATTCACAGCCATCCCTCTCAAGAAGAAACCGTGATATTCAGATTAGTTCGACTATATAAAGTCACAGTTTGGGTAATTATGAAGAAGAAGGTAGGAGGCAGCTACATTCGCTACGCAGGTGAGACTGAATAAGATTTATTTTGCATACAGAGATTAAGAGTAGTGTTTCGCCACTATGTGGAATTACTAGATTTGAGGTGAGGAATCAACGATAGATTAAGGTGAGCTTAATAAGTTGGTCCCATTGTCACGGGCTCACGCGTCTATTCTTTAACATGTCCTTTGAGTTCTTTGAGCCAGAATGAATGACAACTCTTTTCCAACCAAATCCAAGAAGTGAAATGTGAATGAAAGATGCAAATGAACAAGCTTTTAAATATCGGAACTTAGAATAAGTGAGATGGCAATGTAAGGTAATGTTTGACAATTGATGTTAGTTTGTAGCAGTTGATGATTATTATAGTTCGTGGTTCAAGTCTGAATAAGTTTCACGTGACGTGAATAGAAGTTATTAGTGATCGAATATATAAAGGTCAAGTTGAACACCAGTGCATACAAAGACAAGATTAAGCATAGGACAAGATTGATCGTTTCTCCAAGCTGTAATAACGTAGGATTGATTATTTAATATTAGAATCAGGGATTAGGCAGTTCACTTATTGATTGATAGATTAAGTCTTATTATATATTAGATCTTATATATATATATATATATATATATATATATATATATATATATATTATGTGTTGCGTATTTTGCCATCGTAGATTCTCTCATATGAATTAGTATAATTTAATTTGTTAAAGGTTTAAGTTGAATATCTTAATAAAGTCATATTAAGATAATGTTTGATTCTAGTTCTTTCACCCAACGTGGGGCGCCATTGTGATGTTCCTCCCCTTGGGAGAGCATCTCTCGAAGTATCAGCGTGAGCTAGAGGCGTAGGATTAACGAAAGAACTAGAATCATACTTTATCTTAATATGACTTTATTAAGATATTCAACTTAAACCTTTAACAAATTAAATTATACTAATTAATGTGAGAGAATCTACGATGAAAAATACGCAACGCACAATATATATATGTATATATTATATATATATATATATATATATAATAAGACTTAATCTAATTCAGACCACTATCAATAAGTGAACTGCCTAATAACCTATTCTAATATTAAATAATCAATCCTACCTTATTACAACTTGGAGAAACTATCAATCTTGTACAATGCTTAATCTTGTCTTTGTATGCACTGGTATGCAACTTAATTTTCATATATTCAATCACTAATAGCTTCTACTAACGTCACGTGAAACTATTTCAGACTTGAACCATGAACTATAATAACCATCAGCTGCCACAAACTAACATCAATTGTTAAACATTACCCTACATTGCCATCTCGCTTACTCTAAGTTCTGATATTTAAAAGCTTGTTCCTTTGCATCTTTCATTCACACTTCACTTCTTGGATCTGGTTAGAAAAGAGTTGCCATTCATTCTGGCCCAAAGATTCCAAAGGACATTTTAAAGAAAGACGCGTGAGCCCGTCACACCATATATGCTTAAATAATCATTGCTTTCTCCGCGTTACTTATTAGGCATTCACTTAGAAAATAGGTTGTTGTTAGTTAAGTTGTTTAACTGAATAAATAAATTTGATTATGGAAGTCTATGGTTCTGCTTTCATTCCTCATATACCCTTAGGTAGGCAAAACGGCGAGGGAGAAACTCCAGGTGTAAGTAAGTCGCTCACAAAGTTAAATCCGTTGTAATTATATTTGACGTTATTTTTATTGAAGGAAGATCAATTGACGTCGTGCAACAGCACTTCCTTCTCTAATCCCATTCACCGTTTTATTCTGATATTGAATAGGCTGATTATTTTCATACCTATTAAGCTGATCCTCGAGAACAGAGCGAGGATTAGCTGAAAGAATTTTTGTTGGAACACATTAAAATTGTGTTTAATAACATAAGTGAAACATCTTTTAAGTTCAAACTTACAAATATTACAAGTAATCTCCAATCGAACACGTATTGTACGTTAGAATGTAAAGAAATCAAGCTTTAAACGGGGAGTGGTCCCAAGGTCACGGCAAGCTCATGAAATCTTTAATTCCGGGGAGACTGTTAATTTGTTAACAATTGCCTTGTCAGTATCCTCCTATATGACAGACTTCATGGGAACTAAAATATATTTGTCACATCTATACCTCTCTTTTGGTAATTACAAACGTTTTTTTTACAGTCTCAAGGTACTTGGTGCCTGAGTTCCCCGAGCGACCAAAGAACTGGCTACATTTCCCAACCTCTGAACGACTTATTGGTTTAGATTGCTGTCTTGTACGACTCTTTGTGGTCTATGAATGTAAGTGAGAACAATATGAAATAAGAAATGGGCATCTGTGATTCTATTGGATGTATTTGAACCTGATCAAGCAAGGGAAGAAGTACCTGAAGACGTAATGGATATTAATCATGATAGGAAAAGTAAATTTCAAAAAATAGATCAACATGAAACGTTTGAGTTGAAAGGAAAATTTTTCAAATACTACCTAAAAAACTCCACTAAGAAAGATATAAAGCCAAAAGTTTACCACGAGACACAGAGCACCCGGTCAAAAAGACTTAACAAGACAAAATTCATCTTGCTGTTTGTGGATCATCAAAGGACAAAAAAGCTGCAATAACTTGAACAAAATATGAGAGTTTTGCCTGTAGAAATCATTCCAGTAATATTAGCAAAAAGTGTCTTTGATTTGTGTCATTTTTTAATGTCATGCACATTTGAAACATTTTAGTTCAGTTTGATTGGACTTTTTCTCAAATTATCAACGAAAAATTGAGAAGTTTTTAAAAGTCGGTAAGTGAACTTTCTCTTAGTTAAATCATTCATTGGAATCACGATTTTTATCATGTAAAACAAAAATAATTGTAAGAAAAGGATTGGGGTGACTGAGTCACATCCCGGGCAGTCACTAATTTTACTATCGAGAGAGCGCCTTTTCCCGGGTTAAAATGGGGCTTCGATAAATTATCAAGCCTCACGGCATTCTAAATGGAAGTAATTTTGCAGTTTGACAGAACTTTGTTTCGCTACAATGAGCACGTGTTTTGCTGTTATTGACAAAAATGATTTAAAAAACTTTATTTTACTTAAGGATTTGGATTGATACTATTGGTTGCATTAACAGAGCGATCAATATTCAGATACTTCTGTAGGGATCACAGCTTGTTTTGCTACCTACCTAAAATATGAATATTTTTTAAAAATTTCTGTTATGTTCATTTTATGTATGTGTAAGAATGAAATAATGCAGTGGTATGATTTCTCACAATAGGTAAAAGGGAGCAAATAAATGAATATTTACGTCGCACTGTTTAGCTACACGAGGGCATTTGGCGACGGACCTCGTCATTTTGAACCATGGTCAAGTGACGAGTACGACACCTGAGTCGTCACTCCTTTTCCTAACTATCACACCACACCAACGGGAAGACGTTTGAGATCTCGACAAATTTAACGTGCATCGCGTCCCTACACGGTGGGTTTTCAGCGGCACTGGGCTCGAACTTATGACACGCTAGCCTCTAGCCCGTAGTCTTTGGCCACTAGGCTACCACTGCCACACAATAGGTAAACAGGAAAAAGATACAATCAATGTAACAATATATAATTCTTAATACGTGTCTCTGGAAATAAATGGTATATTATAGAAATTCCTTCTCCTCTTCCGATTTTATCAAACTTCTTATTTAATAGTTATTTTAATAGTTTCGTTTTGTTTTTTAAATATTTTTGAAATAGAAGCATTCAGTATATTTATATTCACAAGCAAACATCCAGTGAAAATTTCAAAACTTCTTACTAAGTTATATAGAGTCCAAATTATATAGCAAGTGTTCCATTAAACATTTATTTTCTCCTTTCAGAAGCTCATGGTCAGTCAGATAGCCAAGGGTATTCAAACTTTTACAATGGCCCAACATTCCTGGAGGAGATATAGATAGAAAGAATTAATGTGTGTGTGTTCCAGAACTTTGGGAAAGTTGAAGATAAAAGTAACAGCAAACAGGGGGAAAAACCGTTCTTACAACTATTGTTCCCATATCGATACGAAGAGTCGAGAATTCACATAATAGGTGTATCGAATAACAAAGTTCTCTGAGGAATGTTTTTAAATGAAAGGTGTTCAAGTCCACTTTATAAATATTTTTAAATTTCTCTCTCTCTTTGGTAACACCTTTGAAGGAAAACCGTTACCCATACGCCTTTTAAAATCATGATTGTTTTTCCCTTGACTTTTTTAAAAGCAGTGAGATAATCCACGTGGTCAAGTAGTGCATTTTAGGATTGAAACGTTATCAAGTATCTTCTCAGTAAAATAATATTTAGTGCCAAATAATGCCTACTTCATTCGTGTCCTATATATATATATATAAATAATTTAGTGAGTCGTATTATTCTACTAATGGATATATATGGGATAAATATCACATCGAACTAAAGTTCGAAATCTGATCATTAGCATATGAATGCTTTTCATATCCGTTATTTCATTTATTCACATTTTTTATAGGAATTTGATACGAATTGTAATGATATTAATATCAGTGATCATTTAGTCAGTGAGATTCAAGAGCAATTAAATCAATGTTTGAAATCATTAAACATTAAAATTATTTAAAACTAAAACAAACAGTTAAATTTTCAAACCTAAACATATTAATCCAACATCCGATCATGCTAACATCTTAAGAAACAATCATAACAATTATCCCTCAATCTCATGAGCAAGCAGATCACATTTATTTATATATTAAGGAAAGAACTGATGCCATGAGAGAAAATATCTTTATGCAAATTTTTATGTAAATTAGATGAGGCACATTCAACAATGGCGTGATTAAATAACATCACGATCTCCTTATACTTGGCTCTGTAGAAATTCCAGGTGAGAAAGACAATTGAGGTCAAAGCAAATTGAAGGTTCATTTCCAACTGAATTATCATTTAATACTTTGTAAAAAAGATTTTGCGCATTTTATGAGTCATTTTCGACACGAAGTTTAAAGTACTTCGATAAGGGTTATTTGCGATTCTATTAGGACCTGTATGTTTGGGGCGACAGCGCAGAAGGAGGAAGAATAACTGTCAATATTTCTTTCTCTGCATAAGCCAATTAAAGAGAAATATTATTTCGTCTCCAGACAGTTGTTAGTACCCGTATCATTGGTTCGCTGTGGGAATGAAGTTAAATAAAGGACCCAAAGGGCTAATGAGTGACCAATTGGTTTTCCATTAACTTCTAGAGACTTCTTATCGCCATCTCTCAGGAGACGCATCAAAAGACAGCCAAGGGATTAAGCCGAATGTTTTGTAATACGCCAGCTTCTAATGGACGGTACTTAATTGCATCCCATTCCGAGTGGCATTACTTGTGGATTTAGTTCCATAATTCTTTGACTGAGCGATTATCAACCACTTTGCATGCACCAGTATAACATTTTGAGAATTGAGGAAATAGTGATTCCTTATTTTCTAAATTTCATTTGGAACAATTAATATTTTATTTAGGTAACCGAACACGTTCGGAAAATATTCTTAAAAATTAGTATACTAAAACATTATAAATGCTTTTTTAGGAATTGATTCCAATAAATTCTAACATTGAACTAACAATATTTAAAAATAATTATCTAAATTTTACAAAAGTCACAATTATAAGCGAAACTGTAGCGATATTTTTGAAAAACTTCAAAGCAATTAAAGACAAAAGAAATAAAATAGTGATAATATTTCTAAAACAATTAAGATGCATTTATCTAGAGAATTCACTAAAATTTCCATGTTTTATTAACATTTTAAAATTTTAAAGATAATCGTGTAAATATTATAAGAAATGTGGCATTGTCTTTATGAGACCATTATTTAAATAACAGACTATTACTCAAAAAATATTATACCATAAGAAACATTTTAGTACAGTGTCTAGAAAATAATACAATTAGCAATTTCAAAAAGTTTTATAGAAACATATTTTTATAGCATTTTGAGTTATCTGACTCGCCATGATCACTTCTGCTCAACTTAAATGTCCACTTGGGGTAGATTAAAGACCCATTCCTGGTTTTCCTAATTTTTTAAAATGGATTGTAACTGGGCCTCTAGGTAGCGTAAAAGAAATATTTTTTAAAGCCAAAAGTAGCTCTGTTTAATAAAATAAAAAACAAAACTATGTGTATTGAGCGAATTTATTCATTTCAACGTGTTCGGATACCTTAAAAACACAGGAGGCGTGCACGTACTTTTTCAATGAAAATATGTTTATCCTTTTAATTGTAATTAATTTTTGAAAATTTAACTAAGCAGTTGATGTTGTTTATATAAATTAATACCTATGACTATTAATTTTTACCAAAATGAATTATTAAATGTATTAAAAGTATTTAAAATATCACTTTTACTTTTGTTTTTTCGATATCTGAACAATATTGAATGACGCACTTATCGAAATACTCCTATTGGTCTTTTATAGCAACCTACGGTTTCTATAATCCCTAAGTTTCAACTTTACAATAAAATTGCATCTGGAACATATTCTCAAGTTGTGTTCTTCTTTCGTGATGACGTGTAAAATTTACCTTACAGTATCGCAGTGTTTCTCAAACTGTGGGGCGCGCCCCCCTGGGGGGGCGCGATAACCTTACGAGGGGGGCGCGAGCACATCGAAAATAAAAGATTTAAAAACATTTAATTTACTGGAATGAATTAAAACAAAATGCTTTCAAGCATAATAAAAAATGCACTTTTAATCTGATATAATTTATAGGCGCGCGCGCAATGATAATTCTGTAAAGCTTAAAATTATAGTTCACTTTAAATTAATTATACTTTGAGCAATCATTTAAAAAAAATCATTTTACATTTTTGTAAACATTGTCGCGCACTTGGCTTTACTCTCTCCTTATAAAATTCAGCTATTATTTCAATAATGTTTTATTTTCTTATAAATGAACTCGTGCAAGCGGGTACTTCAGCCGGTATACTTTTAATGTATCAGTGCTTCATAGTAGTTTATAACTAAGTAATTAATACTAAATTAAGAACAAGTTTAATAAGTATTAACGCGACTTCCATGGGCTTGTCTTGCAAAGAGCAAAGTTTTTATAAGGAATGCTTGTGATTAGAAATTGACCCTCTGAGTTCTTTTTCTATATTTAGCAGATATCTATATTTTGTCTTCCAAGCAGCCACCGCATTTTGCAATATGTTCAATTTAAAAATTGGAGAAAGGAAAAATAACACACATAATAATTATCCTATTATTTTATTTATTTATTACTTAAAAGTAGTATACAAAATTTAATACTTATGTTACTAATTTGTAAGATTTATAAATAAGATCGCCTATTGTAGTTTTAGCATCAAAATTCATTATTATTGCATTCAGTACATTATTAATGTATAAGGGGGGCGCGATAAAAATTGTGATCGAAAAGGGGGGCGCCAGTATTGAAAGTTTGAGAAGCACTGCAGTATCGTGAATATACACTATTCTTTTATATTTTAAGCTAAATTTCTTTTACAAAATGGTATTTGTGTAAATTCTTAACCACTATATGTGTAACAGCACAAAATGAGAAAAAATAAAACAATTTTTATTGAAATACGAACAAAAACTGAAAAAAGCTTTAAGTAGTGTTGCACATCCGCATACATCCACCAAAATTAATACTTTACTGGACATCCACTTTTACGGACGCCACTAATAACTCTCTTTTCCACTTACTTAGAAAGATTTCCCGGTATCAATTTATCTAAAATTTTCTATTTGTATAGCCTTCTTCAAGTCAGAAACAGAGGAGTAGTTCGTGTTATATAACCTTATTTTAAGAATGTATAATATTTAGGAAATGTCTGAGAGTTTCTGAAGTCACTTTTAGATCCCATTTTTTCCTTACCTGGTTCACGAATATTATAATTACTATTGCTGCTCGAATAATTAGAAGAATCCTCAGAAAAAACGGGGGCTTTGAACGTTTAATTGTTGCATAAGTTTTCATATTTTGAGGAAATTTTTTTTCACCCACATTATAAGATTTTTCAATTTTAATCAAGATTTTTCCTTCTCCATGTCTGCTGTCATTTTTAGTTTTGTCACGTTATACTTCCAAGACTGAAATGTATATTTCACTACGTTATGGATAGATTTGAAACAAAAGGGCGAACTTGCAAAGTTTGGATTCCAACGAGTGAAGGACTCCCGCCTCGCAGTCCAATTCTGGATTATATGTTTAACTTGTTTTAATTTTTTCCTCTAAATGTTTACTTTTAATTGTCTTGCACCATCGAAAGATCCGTTATTTGAAACTGTGATATTTTATATTATTAAATGCGCGTATTAATTTACCCCAAGATTTTATAGATTACTTAAGAAGACTTGGTACCCTAAAAATCACAAACCTATCGTTTTTTTATTTTCATTTAATCTTATTCTTTGCATTATTATCTTTCGATTGATATATCACTTGTTCATGTCGGAAAGTTAGAAGTTGAATAAAACTTCATTTGAAAACAAATTAGGCAATTCAGCCACACCCCCATTTTAGAAAAAAAAGCTAAAAAATGCGTTATGATAAAAAATCTATTTTATAAATAGAAATAATAACTATAAAAAAGAATGTGTAGTATTAAAAGCAGAATATTTCCGAGGCAATACAATAATGTAATTTTTCTTCCTAGTGAAATGTTTGCATGTAAAATTTTTAAATTAAGGCATTTTATATTAATAATTTTATATAATTTCACTTCTTATTCCTGATATATTTTTCATACAAATGTAATACTTTAATATTATAAGAAGAAAAACAGCTAAAATTTCTGTCCTGGCAGAAAAAAAAATTTTAAGTTTTTCTTGAGTTTTCTTGTGCAATTATATATATATATATAGTACTTACTCTCTATAAAAGTTGATCATTTATAAAAATATGTGGGTTGAAAACATATGAAAATGCAACTATTTTAAAGAAAAACGTATAATTAATATCTTAAAATGGTATTTTAAGTTTAATTAAGCTTATAATAATTATTTTTCAGAATTATAAACTTTAAACCTGTTTTTCTCAGTTTGTGTTTTTCGAAACCTTAGTGCATTCAAATTGCTACTCCTTCGACAATTATTTACCAATCACTTCAATTGTTTTCCTGCGTATTAAAAATAAAGCATGTAATAAAATTAGGGATCCGTTTTGCTATAAACTGAATACTTTTTTTAAAAAAAAATAAAATGTAAGACATGTTGGCTTTTTCGTTGATTTTTAGCCTGTATATCAACATTTTATTTTTCTCGAAAACGAATGAAATCGAATCGAAATCGATCCCTAAATTTGTTAAGAACATCCATAAGAATATTATAAAAAAATTCAGGTCAAAAAATTAATTTTTACAAAAGGAGTAGGATTTTAAAATTTTCCCAATTTTCTTCAAGAAATTTAAATTTCTAAAATTGTGTGAATAATATATGAAAATTTTCATCTGGTTACATTTTCTTGAATAGAAACATTGTATAAAATGTTAAAAGATAATTTTTAAAGACGTAAATAAAGAAGTTTGCTCAAAGGGTGCCAAGTCCCCTTAAGGTTTTAAGCCAGTAAAATGACATAAAAGGTTCATGAGCTTCAATTAAATTTTCTTCCACGGTCTGATAATTGTAGGCCAACGATATGTTGGTAAACATTATCAAATTAAGTTACAACTATCAGCACACGGTTCCGAAAAAATCAAATATGAACAATTTATTGGAATCATTACATGTAACCGCTGCGTGATATCCATGATGCATAGGCATAGCAATTCTTGTTTGCAGACCTTCTTATCTACCATTAGTTTGCTACGGCATAAGTAAATCACTTTTATAGACCTTCTTATCTACCATTAGTTTGCTACGGCATAAGTAAATCACTTTTATGGACCTTCTTATCTACCATTAGTTTGCTACGGCATAAGTAAATCACTTTTATAGACCTTCTTATCTACCATTAGTTTGCTACGGCATAAGTAAATCACTTTTATAGACCTTCTTATCTACCATTAGTTTGCTACGGCATAAGTAAATCACTTTTATAGACCTTAACTTTGGAATTTTTCAGTATTGTTGATTAATATATGTATATGGAGAAGTGTAATGTATATACAATTAGATTATAGACAAAGGGCACTGCGTTTGTCCCTTTACATGATTACGACACTAATATATTTTGCAGCTGAAGAGTTCTATTTTTCCATACACTGTAAAATTTATGCTCCGATATCGCTTCGCTTATGCTCGAGTGTCTGAGTATAAGTTTACGAAGTTTGTTGCAACCCTGTGGTCACTGCTGAAATTTGGGACACTGAAAAATGATCTATTATTGTAAAATAAAGAACTCAAGTTTTATCTATCAATTTACTAACAATAAATGAAATAAACAAAGGGTGTAGTCAATTTAATTGCTAATCTAAATTTATAAGACAAATAATTTTGTCAGTTATCTGGATATGATCCGATGCAACTGTAATAGACAGGTCTCGCTTGGTTTTACTTGATATCAAGAAATCCAAGGGTTTCAAGTAGTAACTTTGCTAATCTAACTTTAATAGCAGCCTAACGACAAACTCCTATACTCACTTCACTAAAGTTTTAATAGCCCTCGCGCGGATTTACATAAATCATAGTTTCTCCACAGGAAATGATTTTATAAACATGTACAGAAAAAAAATTAAACGAGCCTCACAACAGTCACATATGATGTGAATCATCTAACATGTTGTCGTGGTAAATCCGCAATACTAACTTATATCCTGAAAAAAATGAATCGAATATGATTGGAAATAATTTTCTATCGAGAATAACTATATCTTTAACGAAAATTTTATTTCATTAACACAAGGAGTAATGCAATTTTTTATGAAAAATAATTATTCTTGTTCAATTTAAGGAAGAGTGGAGATAATAGACTTATGATAACTAAAAAATGACACATATACTTGTAATTTCAAAGTATTTAAATACCGTTGACAAACAGCATCAATAACTGTACCACTGTTAGTAGTCGAAACATTTTGATTTGTGTTCGTTTCATGCTTGAGATCATCATCCCAAAGAGCTATGGGCGGCTCAGCTTTGGGCAAACTGATGCTAATGTTAAAATCACCGCTCAAAATCATGGGAAGCGAGTGATAGGTTTTTTTTAAAACCTTCGGTATATCCATTTAAAACCCGAATTATTTTTATCTTTAAATATTAAATTCTTCTGATTATTAACACTATATGGACCCCAAATACTAAATACTAAAAAAATTACCACTCCCCCTGGAACGTAAACGATACCCACACGATCCTGCGGGTTGGGTGTTATCTGTGAAACAGGTCACCTGTGTATTTTTAGGAGTAATACATTTTTAGGTTTAAGTTGATAGAAGAAAAAATCTAATTCAACTAAACTTGTTACACAAATAAAGAAATTATTGATGTATAATTAACTCTTTTATTAACTCATCATTTATTTTGTGACGAATCTGTACGGAATCTTTCCACTAATATTCTTAGGCGTCTTTTTATAAATTTGCGTATATTTCCAATCAACTCTAAAAGGTGAACGGGATATGCAAAGTAGATAGGGTATTTAAGTCGAGCGTTGTAAGCTAGCAGAATGAAGGCTATTGAGCCAGCAACAGTAACCTTAAATTTAGAGGATGCCAGGAGATTACGTTAGTGAAGACACATTGCTGCTTTTCTACGGAAGAACAAGAAAGCCGATATAGCCAGCGGTTAATATAATTTATGTACGCTTAAAATAAGCGTTAGTTTAGTAAAATTAGTTAAAGTTAATGAAAGCTAATAATTCGAGTACACGTTTTTCTCGGACCTCCTATTTCGGTAAACCTTACTTGATCTTGAGCATAATTATTAATTAATTTCATAATTCGTAATTTAATTTAATATAAAAGGTAAATCCCTTTTATTTGACGTAACATCGTAATATTATATGTTATTAGAGTTTTTTTTTTGAGAATTGATATAATAAATACAAGTTATTATTATACAACATGGCTCTTAGTAATTCTTTGCCTTAAATCAATCTTGGTGTCCAGGGTGAGACCCAAGGGGGTCTTCACAATTTACTGTAAAAATCTTTTGTTTTGTTTTTGGCAAGTATAAATAACCATTGCATTTTTCACAACATTTTTTCGAAATGCTTTCATAGTTTCCATATCTCCACTTAGGATGCCTTGAAATGCCATCAACACATCGAAAATGGCTATACATGTCAAGCCGTTTATGCCGGAATGGCCAAGATAAAAGCCGTGACATGTATAGCAGGTGGATTATAACGCTTTGATGGTTTTTCGAGTGGAATTGTAACACTGTTGTCTTCATCATCAGTTAAAATACCTTTGTTAGTAGGCGGAGAGGCTCATAATGCTTCAACTACCTCCAACTTAAATTTTAAGCCATCCATTTTGATTTCTTGAGGAATTTTATTTAATATTGCATCTTGTTTACACAGAAGCCAAGAATTTGCAACAGTTGAATCAATGTTTTGAATGAGCTAATAAAAAATAAAGTACGAAAGAAGAAAAAAAAACAAGAAAGAACGTGGAAATTTAAATTTGATCAAGATAAATAAGTTTCGTAGAAAATTGAAGTGCTTTAAAGTAAATATCAAAGCAGAAAGTTCCTGGGAATAGAACCCAGGACAATTCATTTCAAATCAGCTTTTCTAACCACTAGGTGATGAGGGCTCGTAGAAAAATGGATAAAAATAATGCGAGGGTAGCGAAGAGACAAAACCACGCGATCTCATTGTTCAAATCAAAAAATTGCGCTTACCCACAACCTTCCCTTTTTAAGAAATCACTCCGACAAATATCCAGCAATTTAGAAGAAAAATGTTACACATCCACACAAAATATTTTTCCCAGAGGATTAATAAAATGCACGGATAGGACCCGTCATGAGTCACCGTAAAATTCGCTGTCGGGGAACTTGTTAGAACCCTGCAATGACACTCTCATGGCGTTTGTTGTTCGTCATTTAGCGTAGTTATGACATAAGTTTGTGGGATGTTACTTTCGATTTGGATTGTTTCTTACGCAGTTAAAAGGAGGCAGTGAGTTCCTATCCTAGTGCCACTGAAGAGCCTCTATGTAGAGGGGCTACAACCTGACCTTATCTGCTGCCAGACAGAACACTGCACGAGAACTAAAAAGGGGGAGGGGCACCATGAAATAAAAGGAACGATTTAAAATATGGAAAATTGAGCAAAGTATTCAAACTCACATTTTT
The DNA here is from genome assembly GCA_019973935.1 of Trichonephila clavipes. Taxonomy (NCBI): domain Eukaryota; kingdom Metazoa; phylum Arthropoda; class Arachnida; order Araneae; family Nephilidae; genus Trichonephila; species Trichonephila clavipes. The sequence continues at coordinate 637,578 of BMAU01021355.1, read as the reverse complement.
GGCTTTTATCTTAATATTTTATTAACCTATCAAACACATACAAAATTGGATTTCATGTATTTTTTACAAAATTATGGGATACTTTCAATTTCCTTCCATCCATGACCAATACTCTTGTTTACATTCTGCCCTACAAACAAAGCCACCGTGCACTTTTATTATCTCATCTTTTTCTTTAGGCAAAAAAATCACTTATTTTTACTTCAAATATTAGTTTATCAAGTGCTGAATGATAACAAAGAGTTTTAACGAATTCCAGACTAAAATCAGTTTTATTTGTTTGGAATTCTTCAAACTTGTGCCTGTGCAGTTTTTTTCAAACGCATTTTAATTTTACTGAAGCAAATAGTTCTTTTCAGAACCAAAAGTCAATTTAGATTTATTTTTTATTAGTAAAATTAATAAGAGAGAGTATGGATCTTATAACAGTTAAATATTAAAAAAAACCACAAAATCACTCTACTTAAAGGGAAAAGGTGTTATCCAAAAATAATGCGAAGGAGTGAGTAAATATTAGCGTCACACCATTTAGCTGCACAATGAGTTTCGGCGACGGACCTCGTCATTTGGAAGTCAAGTAACGAGGGTGACACCTTGAAAATAATACGAAATTATATTAGAATATTTACCTGAAATAATACCAAATTTTATGAAAAGAACTACAACTCTGCGATCCTCCAAAATGGTCTATCATTTGACATTAGTGTGATATTCTTCCAACTCGAAGTAAGTTGCAATTTAACGCTCAAACTATGTTTCCTAAATTTTTAAAGATAGTTCATAGTAAAAACCATTCTGTTGTTACCAAACACCACAATTCTATCGGGGTACTATGTAAAATTGAACTTTTATGCGATTTTTGTCGTGAAAGGCAATGAACTGTTTTCGCAAGTTATCAAAAACTAACGATATAAATAAAAAGCTGGTAGATTATTTTTCATCTAAAATGCTATAATTCTTTACAAATATTTTTCTTTTTTTGTTTGAAGGAGGTATTTCTCGTATATTTCTTTTTTAACTCTCCTTTCTTTAAAAATAACTTCCCGATTAATACTGTTTTCCATGTCAATAGAATGATCCAGTAGTTCTATGTAATTAGATGTCAATACACCAGAAACGGCCGATATTATTGCTGATTTAAGTGTGAGAATTTTTCTATGAGTACCAAAAAAATATACTTGATTTTCCTTTAAATTATAAAATCTGCTTTCAAATCCATCGTATATAATGCTGTTATATAATTTTAATGAATCGTTTTTTTCCCAACAAACTATCAAGTCTATACTTTTAAACTTTTGTCATGGTTGGAAAATTGTGATGCTGTACTTCACTGCAAAATAGTCAACATCCCCATTGTCTTGCAACAATCAGTTTCAACCATAAAATTATCGCTACTACAGCTCAGTTCAAGTCAGTGAATCCCCTGTCGCTACTCCATTGTTATTTGTTAGATTTACAAATATATACATACCTTGAAAATGGTGCAGAAACATTTGATTGCTTAATTGCTACAATTCCCCGCTAAATTTCATTACATTGCTCTTAATTGAATTTTTTGAGTGCAATGGGCCCCTCAGAAAAGGCCCCATCCGGCCCGCAGGTTGAGAATCGTTGCTCTGAGCCCTCGTCGGGGGGCCACGGACCTCCTACTAACTTGGTAGCGCGGAAGCACTCACTCGTATTCAATTCAAATTATTCTATACTTGATTTCAGAAGTCCGAATCAAGGTATTTGATAGTGAATAGTCTTGTTTGAAATAAAGATTGAATTCAATACAGTCCCTTTCTATTGCATAAATTGGATTTCGCTTTGTACAACCTACTTACTGTAAATTTTCATTTAAGAATCATAAATTGGAGAACCAACGCTCATTATTGTCTGAAATGGAGTGAAAAAGTTTTGTACTTACTTCTTTTTCTCTTATGTTTTTCCAAAAGAAGTGGCTCGTGTAACATGTACTCTCGCACTGTCTGCAAGCGAAATAAAGATTAATGTCGAAAAACACAATTTCTCGCTAATGAATACTCACGGAATGCGACGAGAGCTTTACTTACCTAAAGGAAAGAATCTTTGTTCATCCCCATGAGAGTATTACACTCTTCTTTCCCGCGCATAATTAAATTTGAAGCAAAAACTTTCCCTGCTAAATATAGCATGTCCTACTTTGGAATTTCTAAAAAGTACAGAGCAGCACACTCCATCGATCGCTTCATTTTAACGAAATTCTTGGAGAAGATTACCCCTTTAATGAAATAAAAAAAGTTAGACAGTTTCTCCCCTTCTTTTTTGTTCCGAAGAAAGTTATAAATGTTACAGAAGAGTCTATAGTTAGTAGAAAACCAAGAGTGTCGAAATTACAAATCCATTAAATCAAGGAATACGATTTATTTGACAAAAAAGGAAACTATTATGTTTTCATGGAGAAAATTTCATGTAATTTCTTTCAATTGCACATAACCTCATTTAGGCACCGTATTTTAGCATAATTTGTTTTTCGTGTGAAAGGTACATCTTTTTCCCCTTTTCAGCGCATATTTTAGTTTAAAAAAAAAGGTAACATATCTTAAAATCTTAGTTATTATTGGGGGGAAAATCGAATTCAATTATGTGCATTTTTTGCTCCGTTTCATACTTAACAACCTAGTAAAAATAAAATGAAATGAATGTACGGTAAAATCCGGCGTATACTGCGCTTTTAAACTCAAAAAACCTAGATCGGAAGTTAAGGGTGTGCATTATACACCGGGTTTAAAAACGATAGCTTCAAAAATAACAAAAGAGATTAAAAAAATTACTTGTATTACTAAACACTGTTTATTTAAAAGAAACGACTTACTTTATGATTTCAAAGAGTTGAAGTATACTATTTTTCAAAAAATTACTTCCAAACATAAAAGATTCATTGAAAAGAGGGTGCGCGTTATACGCCGCATGTGTGTATTCATCAGTTCAGTAGGGAATAAAGAATTTTGTGTAATGAATGCTTAAAATAGTGTAAATAATTTATATCTAAATGTGTAATACTTTAATATCAATTTCTGTTGTATTTGTTTTATGCTAAAATATTGTAATATTCGCAAGCAACGCAATCCTTTACATTATAAAGCCATTTCAATCGAAATTTGGCGAAATATTGACGATACAGACAAGTTGGCATGATTTTTGGGGAGATCGATTTTAATATTCTCTTTTCAAATGTCTTTGCCTTTAAAATAGGTAATTTTTGGCAAAAAGAAAATAATAAACAGTTATTTTCATGCCAAGGATACACATATTTCTTTTTCTTTTACAGAATTGTAACTCTAAATGAGGCAATTTTTATCCTTTACTGAGAAAATTAATTAGGTTACTCCTTTCCTATTATGTCCATGTAAAAGGCTGTAGAATTATGTATTGAAGATATCACTTGCTATTCAATTGACCTATGGCTATATGAGGAACAATTACATGGTTGATCAGCTTCATACACTTAGCGGACATAATTGAAAGTATGTAACACAGTGCTTCTCAAAGTTTCCATGCTGGCAACCAAATTTTTAGTCATAATTTTTATCTTGCCCCCATTATAACAATGCATTGAAACCAATAATAATGTACCTTGATCCTAAAGCTTCAAAATGACCTTTATTATAAACCATACAAGTTATCAAGATAAATATTAAATTTTGTATGTGCTACTTTTCAGTAAGAGATAGTGACAGGATAAGTATTATTTTATTTTCCCTTTTTAATTTTCAATCTGGAACAAATTGTAAAATAATTTTTAATTAAAGAAGCTACCATGGTTACCAAGTACCCAGGTACCTTGACATAAATACGCTTTCAACTGCCTAAAGAGGAATTTTTACAGATTTCACTTCAAGTGTCGAAATCAAAGACAGATTTGTTATTCCAAAAGTTATCAAATTTATTCCAAAAGTAAAAAATAGTTTCTAAAAGTTATTGCCAAAAGTAAAAAATAGTTTCTAAAAGTTATTGCCAAAAGTTAAAAGTTCCAAAAGCTATTGCCACGAAAGATTATCAGCTCATTCTCGGAGATTCGATTACCGGAAAAATTTCACTCCGAGCTTTCATTGTGCCATGTATAAAGAAAATCGTTCGGGATTATATATTCCGTTCTTCTGGTAAAAAATAAGTAAATGTTTGGATATTTAGAATGAAGTTTTTTTATGTTAATCTTCTCCTCATGTACTTAGAGCTAATCGACACAGAAATGCAGTTAAATATTTGAGTATGTAAGTCTTGTAATGGCTAACACTCTTACGCTGCCCTTCCGAAGAAGAATCAAATGTCGTCGTTTAAGCTTATTGTAGGTTTTTCGACCTAATCGATAAATTAGTACAATACAAATTAGCATAGACATAAATAAAAACTCGTTGGAACAAAACCTTTATTAAGCACAATAATCCAACACATTCAACGTGCTGACGCCTGCGCATGTGTGAGTGAGTTAATGCTAGTTATAAAACAAAATATTTATTCGTGAATATCTGGATCTCATCATTTCACTTCAAAAGTGGCGAGGAATATCGCACAGCCGTAACATTTATCAAACACTAGAGGTTATGTTACAAATTGAACACGTTTCAGAATTTGATCTTGGAACAATCGTTTTCACACTGATTGGAAAATTTCTTCAAGTGAATTGGGTGCGGTGCTCGCGTTGGACAACTTCAAGACATAGTGTTGTGGATGTAGAATTAATGTTTCCATGAAGGAGGAACTGGTCGTCGAAAAAGCTCCATCATACCCTCAAGCGTGAGGATAGAAAATTCTCGATAACATCGTAAAATATGTTTCAAAAATTTTAGTTTCCTACCAAACGTACAAATATTTTCAACCCTAACCATATAACGTCGTATCTGTAGATTTCAGCAAGCTTCCTTTGTGGTGTTCCATTTGATTGTACACCATTCATTGCTGCAAGGTTTCATTGAAAGGTCCTGGAACTGAAATACCCGACCCTGTCTTCTCAAAAGAATCACATACACAAGTTTGATATCACGTGAACGGAGGAATAACGTCTCTTCTTAGTTCGCCTGTTGTCTGCTAACCTCTTTTGTTTCCCGGCACCCCAGGCGAATAGGAACATTACATGGCACCTTCTTCAAATTGGGTGATGGACATGACAGCTGAGTGTCCATTCAATAGATCCATCCAACACGTACCCATGCTACACAGGTATGAAAAGTATTTTGTAAGAAGTAGATTCCAAAAATTGCGTTGGAGCGACATGTCAATTTAAGACATATCCATGGGACAAAAACATGGTGTTGGGCCAAAATCTGTCCGGAAAGATTGAATGGTGCTTGGATACGAGTCTGAGGGTGGCATTTGCATGCTCACGTTCCTACCAATCACGATTGGAAAAGGAGTAAGACTGTTCTCCCTGAAAGTTTTAAAAATACGAGTTGTAAAGGAAGACATGACCATCAACACCACGACAAACCAGAGGGGTAGGTGCAGGAAAAAAAATTCAGCTTTACTATTTTGTTGGATCTTGAACGTTACCAGAAGAAGCTTACCCGATGACGATTTTACAAATTACTCGATAGTTATACATGTAAAATGACAAGGTAGCATTTAATTTATATATTATATATGCATATATATATATATATATATATATATATATACATATACTGAGGAACATTGAATATAGCGACCCAAGAAGTAAGCTAAGTACAATCGTGAAACTTTGCAAATAAGTACAGCGTAATGTGATATGCAAATGGTCCAAGTTTTGTGCCAATACGCAGGCTCATACACGCCGAGGTGGCGCTACAATCAGGAAGAGGGTGCTATATAAGCCAGCGCAAATTTGAAGATTCATAGACGTGACGATTACCCGCCGATTGTAGCAAGACATTGGTAAGCGAAACATGTCAGGTAAACGTGCTAGAAGACATTTCTCCCAGTTAAGCGAGTTTCAGAAAGGCCTGATCATCGGAAGAAAACTGCAGGCTAGTCGACGCGCCGTGTTACTGGCCAGGTGGATCGTTAGGAGTGTGTCGGTAGAAATTGTTGGGAGCAGTGGACACGAGAAGGTACCCACGTGTGGAAAACCGGGTCTGGAGCGACCAGGAAGACCACGAGGAGAGAGGATCGAACGATCGTGCGCCAAGCACTTGTGGACCCCACAGTGACTCGCTCAACGATACGAGCAGACGTAGGCGTAGCAATGGTTCCACAAACAATTTCCAGGCACCTTGCAGAAGCAAATCCAAGCGCCCTTTCCGTGCATTCCCTTTAACACCGGAACATCGGCAACTGCGTCTACAGTGGTGCCAAGCCAGATCAATAAAGAATGTCACAGATTGGCAAAATATTGTGTTCAGTGTTGAATCCCGGTTTGTTTTGGGGACAGATGATAACCGTGTACGGGTGTGGAGGCGCCCTGGTTAGCGATACAATTCCCCCACACCTTTCTACGTCACACTGCCCACACAGCTGGTGTAATAATCTGGGGGGCCATAGCCTATGATAGCCGGTCCACATTAATTGTGATGCGTCGAACCATAACGGTCCAACGTTACGTTAATGATATTCTTTTACTCTATGTAGGACCTTTCCTAAATGGACTCCCAGGGGCAATTTTCTAGCAAGATAATGCTCGTCCGCATACAGCAAGAGTTGCTCAAGACTTTTTACGTCATTTTAAGACTCTTCCATGACCAGCCCGTTCCCCCGATTTGTCCCCGGTAGAGCACGTGTGAGATCGGCTAAAACGGCAGATGCCATCGTGTCACTCTGTACATGATTTAAAGTTGGCTGTTTAAGATTTGTGGGCCCATTTGCTTCAGGACAACATAAGGTGTCTAATCAACTCAATGCCGGACCGTGTGGCGGCATGTATTGCAGCTGGAGGTGGTTCAACGCGCTATTGAAGTTGCCCAATATTTGTGTCGTTGCACACCCTGTATTCGTTTAATTGCCTTGTTTTTGAGATGAAGTGAATCTCTCATCTGTGTCATTATGTGTATTAAATTTCATTTCAATCCGATGCTTTTTTCTTGGGTCGCTATTTCCAATGTTCCTGAGTGTATATGAGGTGTATGTGATAACTTACGATTGAAAATTGTGTAATTAAAAGAATAATTTTACTGAATTTGTGTGTTCCATCTCGTTATCAAAAATTGAATTAAGCCTGAAGGTCTTACATTAGGAAACGGAATCTTGAATTAAGAATTAGAATCTTGAATCCTTACATTAGTCCTTTCTTTTATAAAGAATATCTTAGAGTAATCGGTCGCATTTCGACTGGACAATTCAAGATCATACGTCACACACCACTTTCAGCAATTATTTAATGCCCCGTGAAAAATATTAACTTAGTGTGAATAGATACTTAATTCAAGAGAGAAACACAACGTTAAATCACGGGCAACAAGACGAGAATGATTATACACAAGTACATTGAATAAAACAGTTTAACAATTTTCACAGCGTCATATGTTGGCATTCACACGCGCTAATACATATATCAAACTGCACAGAATTTAACTCCCCGACTTTCAACTACTTAGGGCTCCCGTTCTTGTGATCTATCTATGGTCCATTAAATACATGCAGCTGCTTATAGACAGTAACGCTACCGCTAGAAGTTATGGGCAACGGATCTCGTAGTTTTGGGACTCTAGATCCGTTCTGAAAAATTCCACACGTCACTAATATGAGGATTTTGAAATTAAGCCTCTCAACACGGTAAGCATTTAGATATGGAATACTTCAACCCACAAAGCTACGTGTGAATTTCTGTCAATTGGTTGTCCTCCAGTTAAGCTTCAATAACACATCCGGAGTATTTTTTATCAACATGTGACACAATCAATGTTGCCAGTAATGGTTGCGGCATAAAATAAAGATTTCTTTATGTTTGCTCCTTTCTTTGTATGTTCTCCTTCCAAAAGACTTTACATAAATTCTATTGGTAAAAATCAATCTTTGAATTGAACTCTATGGAAGACCAAGACCATGGCAGAGTGTAATGGAGGATGTAATGAACTCAAGTGAATCTCTTATCTATCGCATAGTGTGCTAATGATGTGAGACATATGTTATTTATTTAAGATGGCAGTTTTTATAATTACAGTGGAAATCGTTTCGCATGAAACTGAGGGGACTGAATTTTTTTTTCGTGTTAAAATAACTTCGTCTTAAAGGATACGGCAAAGAGAGCCCACGTATTCAATAAAATTAAGTTCCATAGATATGTATACATGCTTGTACATAAAAAAATCAATGAAACAGAAACCGTCAAAAAACTTAAAGAACCAAAATTTGACAAAATATATCAATACTAAAAATATTACAAGTTTCAGTTTTGTCTTCTGTTTTTGATCAACAACCTTAAGAAATTGTAACTTCATTTTCAGGTAACTTGCCCTTCGATTATCCATAAACTTTTTTTCTGTACACACTTAATTTTAAATAAAAAATAAAGAATGAATTGAATATAAATTAACAGTATAAAAAATATATATTTTTTAAAAAAGCTTTTATTTAAATGCTCTAAAAAAACAATAAAATAAACTTTAATTTTAAAACATTTTTTGCTATCAACTTATAACGTCATTACACAGTTTCTGGTATAAAAGCTTGTCACGAGATTAAAGTACTCGTATTTACTTAGTTCAGTGGTTCTCAAACTTTCACTACTGGCGACCCAATTTTCAATCATAATTTTTATCGCGCCCCCCTAAACATAATAATGTATTGAATGCAATAATAATGCACTTTGGCGCTAAAAACAATACGATAGCTACAACACGATCATAATTTTAAACTATACAAACTAACAAAATAAGTATTAAATTTTGTATATATGTTACTTTTAAGTAATATTTTTTTTTAAACTTTTACTTCGGTTCACTATAAAAGCGTGTTTTTTAGTTTGTTTTAAAACTATAATTTATTTTATAGTTATTTTTACAATTCCAGTGAATAATTTAACTAAGAGAAAATATACTTACCTACTTTCAAGGACTTTTCAATTTTTCTTTGAAAATTTGAGAAAAAATTCAATAAAACCAAAGAAAATGTTCCAAATGTGCTTGTCCTTAATAAAGGACATAAATCACAGACACTTTTCGCTAACAACACAGGAACGTTATTTTACAGCTAAACTTTCATACTTTGTTCATGTTTTTGTAGTTTTGTTGTTGTTTGATGATCTACAAATAGCATTTTGGACTTTTTCTTCCTTGTGTCTTTTTGACAAGGCGAAGTGCTACATTATGGCTTCATAGATTTCTTCATAGAGATCTTTAAGCAGCATTTGAAAATTTCAAATCAACTCAAGCGTTTCATGTCTAACGCTTTTCTTATATTTACTTTTGCTATCTTGATTAATATGCATTATTTCAGTAGGTTCTTCAATTGCTTGATCAGTTTCGACTTCATTCAATAGGGATTACAGATGCCCATTTTTTAAATATTCTGCTTATTTACATTTATAAACCATAATAAGTCGTACAACAAAGCAATCAAAACTACAAAATTGTTCATGGGGAAAGTGTAACATGTTCTAAAAAATAATTGTACAAAACGTTTTTCATTATGCATTATATGATTCAGAATACTCATGCTTATCCATATATTATGAAACTCTTTCACATGGAAAAAGATGAAACAGAAATATATTATATATATTTACAACTTCCCTAAAAAAAAGACGGAGATAACCATACCAGTAAGTTCGAAGGTCAGCTAAAGTAATATTTTAGTTTAAAAGAAACGTAATAAAAAATCTCTCATCGTTTGATATCGTTAAAAGAAACGTAAAAAAAAATATCTCATCGTACTCATATTGACCGCAAAGCAAACAAAATATTTTTTAATTTGGTTATAGGATCAAAGATGGCTGGCTAATGAGCGTTTGAAGTGGAATCTTTTATTTTTGATGATCGCCAGATGATAAAAATAAATTACATCAGTGTAAATGTGTATTTTTTATTATGTCAGAAAGCATTTTGTTTTACTTCATTCGAAAAAATTATTTTTTTAAACCCTTTTTTTTTCAATATGCTCGCGCCCCCCTTGCAGGGTTACCGCGCCCCCCCAGGGGCCGCGTCCCACAGTTTGAGAAACACTGACTTAGTTTGAAAATTTTAAAAATTAAAATCAATCAGATCAAGTTATTTAACTTGCTTGCTTATCTATACAGGTAAATCTCGTGACAAGCTTTTATATCATAAATTGTGTAATGACGTTATAATTGAGAGTATAAAAAAGTTTTAAAATAAAATTTACTTTATTCTTTTTAGAGCATTTTTAAATAAAAGCTTGTTCTTAAAAAAGTTTGTTTTTTATTTTTTATTTGTTTTTTTTCTTTTTAGTTATCGCTAACCAGGGGTTTCTCAGTGTCTTCGTCTCATTCAACGCATTATTGCTGCAAGGTCGTTTACCAGTTAATTTTGAACAGGCTAGATCAGGGGTACTTAATCTTTTTTTCCGCCAGGCCATGTACATGGGATGGATATTTCGCTTGGGCCGCAACAAGAAAATAATGGGAGGGGGGAGGAAGGAGTAAACACTGCAAGACCTAAACAAGATAGAACAAAGCAAAATTAATCAAAATATCAACACTTTTTTTTCTTTTAATATAATACTATATTAAAAGCGAAAAACACAAGCATTTTTTTTATAATCCGTAATTTTTAACCAAGTATTTCAATTTTTAGGCAGAATGCAGATAATACTATTCTCCAAAAAAGAAAAAAGTTTCGTGCGATTATGTTTCAAAATGATGAAGTTTTTAAATGTTTTAGTAAAAATTTGAGTATTTTTTGAAAAATCATAAGAAACATTTTTCGGCATTTAATTATTTAAGTGACTGATTCTAAAAGAGAAATGCTTGAACTTTCTTAGTGCAGATTATCGATTCATTGACACAAAAAAAAATTCATATGGAATGGCTTAGAAATCATTTTCATGAAAACGCATCGATGTTGAATCATTTTAGAAAAAAGAAATTGTAAAAAGTAGAAAATATCGTTATTTTTTAAAAAATAATTATTCCGTATCGTGGCGAAATAAATGATTTTTCCGATTATGTAATCTTTTTTTTTGTCTCAGTTTAGAAAGTAAATGATATTTTAAAAAAAATCGGAATTTCTTGAAGCTCAATCCGATATGCTTCTCGGCAGAATAAAAAGTTAACAGGGGTAAAAGGTTTTTAATTAATATCTTTTTAACTAATCGCGATATCGGAATATAAATGGTCCAAACATGCACTGCCATCCGAACTAAACGGGTATACAAAATTTCAGCTCAATCGGTTGAAGACACCAGCTTCAAAAGTGACGACACAAATATCGTAGTCTGAAATTTTACGCGTTTCAGACTTCTGAATTTTTTTATTCTTGTGCAATAAAAATAAAAGAATAGAGAGCACAATATGTTAAATTTATATAATTATTTGCAAAAGATATCTTTCAATGTAAAAGAAAAATACGTTTTTACCTTTTAGAACCATTTCAAAAAATAATTACTTATACTTTCTATGCAGCATAATGTTATTAATTTTACAAGTAGTTTCTACAAGTAGTTATTTACCGAAATAAAGCTACTTATTTGTTATGACATTTTTAATTGAAATAAATAATTCAGATCAAACATTGTAGAATTGGGCAGTTTGGAATTAAAATTGTATGTTACACTAGTCTTACTCAATTTATAGTATTTAATTATTATTTTATAATGTTTAAACTTATAAAGAAGAATTAAACACTAACAAAAAGTGTAATTTATATATATATATATATCTTTAATCAAAAGACCAATATAACCGGGTTTTTTAAGCTCAATATGTTTCTTCAAACTTCCTCCATAATATTTCTGTTTCGTTGAAAATCAGAGACATTATAAAGCCCCCGTCCGTGGAGAGCTCAGTTCTACATTATCTAAGCAACCTGCTTCTGTTGAGAAGAACGAAAAACCAATCAAATGATTCATTTTAAAACACCTCTTTATTAAGGTCTTAGCTTAAACACAATACACAACAATAGTAATTAAGTAAGTTGATCTAGAATGAGAAGAAGCAACACGTATTACCAAATAGTTGCGTACTTGACCATTGAATTTAACTTTATAGATTAATACCTCTATCACAAATATACGCCTTTGCCTTATAGTTTATATAAAATAGCTTACCACTATATCCCAGGTAATTAGCTACGTTTTCTTTATCTGTTCTGATATGGCTTTAATCCGACTGTGTTCCTTATAGCATCGAACCCACTTTTGGTTCGTCAGTACCGGCACGTCTAGGCTATTTCACGGAGATAGGAATCTTCTAACTTTATCTCACAAATCACACTTTGCAACTAACTCTCTATTTAGCGACTTAACTTCTCACTCAGCAATCACTTCTTCGCATAGACATAGACGAGGACATATACTTCGCTCTACTGCTAACTTCCAATATATATATTTATATATATATATAAGACGCATTTGTTGTTTGTTTCCTTATAACTCAAAATCCAGACAACCAAATAACGTGAAATTTGGTACACGTGCACAAAATTTCACGAGGAAGGTTCTTAAATAGGTTTGGCGTTCATAATTCTTTCCGAATTTTTTAAAATTTAATTTTTAAGTGATTTTCCAGTTTTATGACGTCATATGTCACGTTTCTCACTAAGTGAGGGCTGCGGTAGCCCAGTGGTTAAGGTATCCAACCATGGCAGGCATGTCATGAGTTCGATCCCAGTACCACTAAAGACCCGCCGTGTAGGGCAGCGATGCACGTTAAATCTGTCGAGAGCTGAAACGTCCTCCCGTTGGTGTGGTGTGGTAGTTAGGAGAGGGGGTGCCAGCTTAGGTGTCACCCTCGTCATTTGACCATTTTTCAAAATTACGAGGTCCATCACTAAAAGCCCTCGTGTAGAAGAACAGTGTGACGTTAATATTAACTCACTCACTCACTCCCTCATTCTCACTAAGTGGACAATTTATACTTTCCATGCAGTTTTTCACACAAGATTATTACATATTCTTACTGTAGCTATGTTAAAATCGGTTGGAATATTTACTCAATTTTTCTATTCTTTTATATTTAATTAGGATTATTTTTCGAATAAATCATTTCTTTAAGGATTATTCTTTTAACAACAAAATTACCTTATTTTTTCAAATTATGCTTTTGCATTGATAGAGTTAGTTCAGTTCTTTTCATGTCAGTTAATGTTAGTATTGTATTTCATTTTTCAATTTACTTTTATGCTCGGGATATATATATACTTCGGATAATTTTTTTATTTAGTACTTATGTATAAATGCACAATCCCCAATGTTCAAGACAACTCGCCACTTTGGCAATCCCAACTTTGTATGCGTTGAATTGGCAATCCTGTGCTTCATTTTGTATAATGTCACCAATAGGTTGCGGTAATAGGTATTTACCTTTAATTCTGTACATTACTATAACATTAGACTGGCCGCAACATACCAATTTCGCGTGATTTCAAAGTCATGCCAAAGAGGAGTAGCCTACCAATATTAAATTAATATTATGAGTATTATCTTAGCCTGTTTTATCTTTTCCTCCACTAATCCTTAATTAATTCAATATATACTTTTTGTTTTTTTATATTTTAGTACATACATTTTTTTTTGGCGACTATATACTGCAAATATTTTTTTACACATTGCGATGTCTTTGGCAAAATTAATTAGTGGTATTTTCCTTAAATATGTTTTTTTATCTGTTTTTGACAATTTTTAAAATTTTGTTTGATGTTTGTCTGAAAGGCAAATAGCAAACTAAATATTTTACAGTATATATATTGTGTTTGTACGAAAATGTTTATACTGATTTAATCAAAATATTGAGCCTTTTTTTATATTTGATATTTTGTTAAGATTTAATTTTATGTTGTAACTAGCTATACCTAACTAAATGTTGCTGTGGCTGAGTCAGCTTTAAAAGACTGGTACACCATAAAATATGCCATGAAGCTTACAAAAGTAATTATACACAATAATTCAAACAAATCTATATATACATATAAGACGCATTTCTTGTCTGCCTGTTTCCTTATAACTCAAGATCCAGACAACCAAATAACGTGAAATTTGGTACACATTCACAAAATTAAATGGGGAAGGTTCTTAAACAGTTTTCGTACCATCCCAACCTCACTCTGGCTTCCTGCAGCCAAAAAGAGTGTTCCATGTCCACATTTTGAGCCATTGGTTCATTTTAGAGAAAACTTTACTAAACAAAAGTGGTAAGTAATTTGCAATACTTCTTTCTTATATTTACTTTACTGCAAGCAAATACTACTGCAACAAATATCACATTACTTACTACATTCATTTCCATTCCTTCATTCATAGGAATGCATTGTCATTTTTTGCTACAGTCATGCGTATGAGAAAAAGGGGGAGAGTATAGACTGGCAGACACCATGCTTTTCTCATGGACAGTTGTATATGGTCTGCTCTAGAGTGGGCAGAGAGGAAAATCTTTTTGTACACACTCCAAATGGAACTACCAAAAATGTTGTCTATCACATTGCTTTAAGATAAATGTACCCTTTTATTGCATGCAAATAAACAGTTTTATAAGCTTCTACATAAAACTTTATTTGAAACCCGGGCAAATCCGGGTACTTGCAGCTAGAATATATATATATATATATATATGATTCCTAATTTACATAACCACGTTCTTCTTCTTGAGTTGGAAATAATTGCCATTTCGGCCCCAAAGAAACCCCAAGATGACATTAATAGAAATGGCGATGAAAGCCCGTCACAAATCATCTTTATTTACTATTTATTGTAAACAAAAATATGTTTACTCGTACTTTTGATGTGTGTGAAAAATTACAACAGCAAATACACTGCTAGCCTCACAAAATGCAACACACTGAAGGAAACATACAAACCATACGAAATTAGCAACATGCGTTGGTGGCGATGAAATATGCAAATCATGAGCATTATAGTGCAGATGCATATCACGGACGACCGTAGTGCGAACCGCAAGTACAATATAAGGATAGAAGAGAGTGGCAATTTCAAGTACAGAAATATTTTTTTCATGTGTGTGTGTTTTTCTGCGTAAGATGTTGATTCTGAATTCGACTAAGTAAGAATAATAGCCTATAAGGATTGCAAATTATGCTTCAAAAAATCGGTCAATGTGTTAGACGAAACCAAGCAACTATGACACGGATCTGTCATTGCTGGATGCTGAAGGAATCGATAGAACGACGGAGTCAATCGCCCCAAGCTTGTTGCACCATGGCCTGTGGGGACTGGTAGATTGTGTGCATTGCAGTGTTGGATGTCGAAGCCCCTTCACGAACCATAGCCCAACAGTTTCAATGTGTTACGAGCCATTCGATGTGCGCCCGTACCATAGGACACCGTTTGCAACAGAGTGGAATGTTCGCAAGGCGTCCAGTCTTCGGTTAGCTTTGACAAGAAACACAGGAATTTGCGCCCCCCCCTGGTGCGATGAACGGAGAACATGTACAACGGAATATAATCACATAATGTTTAATGACGTATCTCACTTTTGACTGTAACACCACGATGGTTGGGTTCGAGTTTGGAGACACCGGGTTGAGAGGCTGCTGAACAGTTGCGTTAAGCATAGCCACATTGGTACTGTACCCGGTATCATGGTTTTGGGTGGTATTGCATTTCACTACCTCACCCCTCTAGTACGCATTGTCGGTACACATAACAGCCAGGTACATATTTCTGAGATCTCGGAGCCCATGGTCCTCCCATACATCCAGCGCTAGCCATCAGCCATATTCCAACAGGATAATACGTGACCACTCGTGGTGCGCAATGTTCAAGAGTTCTTCTTTACTCATCAGATTGAATTGCTTCCCTGGCCTGCTTGTTCTTCCGAAAATCGAAAACGCGTGGTCCATGCTTGAACAACGATTGGGCCGGGATACACCAGATCCACTTTGGCAATATGTGGACTGACAATGACGGCTGTACTAGCTACTGATTTTGACATCATCCACACAAGAATCTGTAATGTTCATCTTTGGATTTTTGCACAACATGTCATCTGACAAATAAATATCGCTCTGATATCTTTTGATGTTGCATTTTGAGAGGCTAAAAATGTATGCCGTGTGCTTCCATAATTTATGAACGACAAGAACTATAGCTATAAAAGTGGGACCATAGTTATAGTAAAATTGGCAGGCACTTCATATAGTACCTGCTTATTTCTCCCCTTGACGGATAAATTTGGAATTAGCATTCTTATGTTAAAAACAACACGCGATACATAAAAAAAGTCAATTACAATGCTATCCAACTTCATTGATCTTAATAAAAACTAAAGCAGAAAAAAAGAATATTTCAGAAAAAAATTTACATCAACACAATATACTCAAGATGAAAATCAAACTAATATCAAGGTTTCAATAAAGAAATTTTCAAAAATGCAAATTTTTCATGTATTTACTCTAAAAGGAAAATTTCACTTTTATGCATGCATTTTCTTGCTAATTGTCAGTCCCGGTGGCTTAGACGTAGTCTGTTAGCTTCGTAAACCTAAGGTTGCGGGTTCGACCCCGGCTGGAATCTGTAGATTTTATGGGTACGAAAATCTTTTTAGCATGCATATCATGTGATTATGGGGCATGTGAAAGATCCCTTGTATGTCAACTTGACTCTGGTTCTTTCGTCAAATTTAAATAATGGCAATATCTAGCATACGACGCAAGAGCTTGCATTAAAATTAATTCAAGATTCAAAATTTGTTAGAGAGAGCCACCATGAAATGGCACTCATTTTTGGGGACGCCGTGTCTGCTACTAAAATGCAGCCCATTATAAAAAATGTTTCTATTTTCAATGATTTTGGATTAATTAATTATTTTTAAAAGTTGAGTCTATCCTTAAGTAGAATTATACGTTTTCAATTAAATATGAATCTAATATCTGAATATGATTAAAAATTTTCGATTCTCCTAAAAAGATGTATCAAGAAAAAATGTACTTAGTGAACTCTGAAAAATATCCGTCATTTTAAGAAGATAAGATTAAATATCTACCACTTGAATTCATCGAAAGAAAGTCAAAGATTTCTTCGTCATCAGTCAAAAGAAAGGGTGGTGCCGCAGTGCGTTCATTTTAGGAAAACGCTTCTTTTTTCTTTCTCATCGTTTCGTTGATAACTGCAAGAATTTTATTTTGTCTCACTAATGAGACGAAAGATCCCTTATTTTTTTCTAATTTCAGAAATATCCCATTTGAAATAGATATGTTTTTGATTTTACTATTTTTAAAAACATCTTATTCCATGTTTTTTTTTTTAATTCTTTCTAGTTTTAATATGAATTTTTGTATAGTAATTCGTTGATTGTTTTTTCCCATTAGATTTAAATTTTTACTTTATTTAAAAGAAACATTGGAAAAATTTTTTATTTGAAATATGCGACATTCTACATTTTTCTTTTGAAATATGCTTTGTAGAAGTATTATTGTAAATAATGGGAGTAACTGAAGGATTTTTTTGTTGATAATAATAGCATACCACTAAAAAAATTAGTGCTGTTTTAAAAAATAAGTTTATGTATTTATATTTTTTAACTAATCCTAAGGGAATTTTTCCGTTTATTTTGACTTAGATTTTCCCTAAAATATTATTTAAAAGAGAACAAAGTTATGTTATGTACTGTTAACAAATGTTATGTTATTCAAGGATTTGTATTATTGATAATTACAAATTCATTGTTGAAACTTAGTTCTTGAAGGTTTTCTTGAGATCTTCAAGTTAAGAGGCACAGCCAAAACATTAGACTTAATTTTTATAAACATCGCATTCTAAAACAAAGTTAGGGTGGTGAGATCCCCCTGGGTTCCACCCTGGACACTAAGATTAACTTGAGACAAAGAATGACCAGACGCCATTTCTGTAAAAATAAATTATATTTATTGACTTAGTTCAAAATATCAAACTTCTAATGGCAAATATTAGACTATATGTCGATGTTAGAAACGGACTTACCTTTAATATTAAATTAAATTACGAAATATGAAGTTGATCAATAACTACGCTCAATATCAAAAGGGTTTACCGGAATAGGAGGTCTCAGAAATACACACAACTTGAATTATTAGCTTTCATTAAACTTAAACTAAATTTATTAAACTAACGCTTACGGTGAAAGGTACGAAGCTAGAATATATCACCTGGTTGTACTTATGATCTTTTCAAGTAAAGTAACCTCCTAGGGCTTCTTCGCTGAATGCTAACAGCAATACTCTAATATCTTAATCCAATTGAATCCTGCAAATATCTTCACTACTTCTGCTGGCTCAATCGCCTTCTTCTACGGAAACCTACCATGCTCTCTCCTTAAATACATTATCTACTTTACATATCCCATTTTCTTCTTTTAGAGGTGAATGGTAATATACGCGAATTTAAAATTCCCAAAGACGCCTAAGAGTAATAGTGGAAATGTGCCGTAAAGATTCGTCACAGGGTTATTGTTGAAGAATTTCGTAATATTGAACGTCTATCAAATAACCTGAGTTGGCATTCTTCTCTCCAAGCAAAAACACCTCTCCTACGTATGGACCATGAAACTCAAAAGATTAAGCTTTATCAGTCCCTATACCTGGAAGGATTTTAGCTGCACCAGGACTCGAACTCATGACTCGACAACTGCAGTCACAATTTTCTGGCCATGATCACACAACTAACGTGATTACTCACAACTACATTAAGTCGATCGCACTTTTTGGAAACGATTTTGTAATTCATTTTCTCGTTTGCATTTTAAGATAAACTTTAGAAACTTCAAAATAAGCGTCTGATAATGTTTCTTTTTTGTTGGAATGTTAAAAAAACATTTAATTTGAAAATGGCTCCTAAAATTGATAGATGGCTCGAAAGTAATATAACTGCGCTTTCCGAGGATAAATATTTGTATCCACAAAATATAAAGCGGTGTAAAAATATCGATTGTTGTATTCCAAAAAAAGTATTTGTAATATATTAAATTTGAAAGAAAAAAAGGTCTAGTTGAAAGTAAAAATTAAAACATGACTAGGAAACTTCTGCCTAGGACTGTTCGAACACAGGCAAATATCAAGAAAGGGAAGTCTCAGACCCTATAAGAAAATCTGCAGTCTCAAAGGTTCATAGCATGGAAATGTCTTGCGAATCCGTAAGTAAAATTAGTCATAAAGAAAAATAAAGATGTTTAAACCTGATGTTTATCAACTTTTGCCTATACATATTGCTGAAAAACAAATTATATTAAAAATTTAAGAAAAACACGTACATGCTGAAAAATGGAAATTTGTTTTAATACTGATGATTTAAGTGACTGTAAAAAAAAGATCCATTTTCTATTGATCAACTGACGGGAATGACCATACGAAATGGCTTCGTCAGTGAGCAGAAAAGTTCCCAAAGGGATTCATGATAGTTGCAAAACTTTGTTACATCGGCAAATTAAAAATCAAAATAGTAAAGGCAAATTTCAATATTTCTACTCTTAGCAGAATATTTTAGAAAAAATTATGCTTTGTACGGAAAGGACGTTGAGCTTCATATGGACCAACCACTCTTATTTATTAAATAAACCATCCGAAACAGGAATTAAGTGTATCCCATTAGATGGAATACGCGAGGCTTCTTTAATGGGCTTTTGTGCTTTCAGTTGATTCAAACAATCCTTAGGGAAAATGCATCCAAGAACATTGAAGGGACTTTGGAAAACGGTTCAAGAGGAATGGAGTAAAATTACGATGACTGTATTAAGGAAATTTTTACTTTCATATAAAAATCAAGCCATAAATATTGTTAAGAATCATGGCTATCCGATGGAAGAAATTGCCACAAAAAAGGCGGCTAAATATTAATTTTCAAAATCGTTTCTACTAAGGGCGAATGTTGTTTTCCTTAAATCCTAAATTCCATGGGTCAGTTAGGCGTTCAAGTCCATCTTTTAGTTAATTTTGTTTATTGGACGAAACACATAGACATCACACAATGAACATTACGTAAACAGAAAAACTACCTCTACAAGCCAAACAAAGTAAATATACTCTTAGCTGACTTTCAGCGCCATCTACATTAAGGAATTTTATTTACAACACATTCCCCCTATGAACGAACAGTTCATAACTCCAAATTAATATTGTTACTTACATTATGCTAAATTTAAATGTTAATATTTCAGAATTTCACTTATAATGATTACAACATACAATATACATACATTAACAACATATTCATAATATCCATTTAACTAGGTTAAATTATAGGAGGAAAATTTAAATAGCAAATAAATTTCAATTATAATGAATTTAAAGTTAAAGCAACAAATAGTAAGTTTCTGAAAAGCTAAAAATGAATACAACAATTTCAAATAAAAGCAATAAAACACAAATAAGAATAAATTCAATTAGATGCATTTAAAGTTCCAAAAAGAGTTCAAATTCCTGCTATCTTAAATGTTTTAGTATTGTCCGAATAGATAACGGTACAAAGTCCTCTTATCGAAATAAATCTACGAAATGCTAACAGAAATGCTTCCATAGTCAGACTTGTAACTAATTCGAGGTAGAGTGCTCTAGTTACAGCACATGTGCAAAGTAATATGTAAAAGTTTTCCTTTGAGTTTTTCACATATATCGGTCCGGCAAAATCTAGTCCGGTTACAGCAAACGGTGGATATTGTTCTATTCTGTCTCTTGGAAGAGGAGCCATAATCTGCGTACCTGGACGGGAATTGAATTTTTTACAAACAAAGCACTTCCTAATAATTTACTTGATTATTTGCCTTCCTTTTGGTACCCAGTACTTCTCACGAACTGTAATCAAAGTATCTGCAACACTTAAGTGTAGCACTTTCTAGTGAGCATCTTTTACCAGGAGTTATGTAAATCTGATCCTCGCTGGAAACAAAATTGAATGTTTTTCATGATATCTTAGTGTTGACTGATGCAATCTTCCACTTATCCGTAAAATACCCCTTTCATTCAGAAATGGATTTAGCTCTCGGGTTTTCGAATCTTTCGGTAAATTTTTGTTCTTTTTAAAACAATTGATCCCTATTCCAAAATTTTCTGCTTGTACCTTCTTGATCCAAGTTTCCTCAGCTTCTTCAATTTCTTCTGCATTCAAAGGAGTTTCAATTCGATCTGTCTTTATTAATTTCATGCTGTTAATAAATCTTCGAATCCATGCCGTAATTCGGAATACCTTTGATATGGATTGATTGACTGATTGAATATTAACGTCGCACTGTTTAGCTACACGAGGGCTTTTGGCGACGGACCACGTAATTTTGAACCATGGTCAAGTGACGTGGACGACACCTGAGCTGGCACCCCCCTCTCCTAACTACCCCACCACTCCAACGGCAGGACGTTTCAACTCTCGACAGATTTAGCGTGCATCGCTGCCCTACACGCCGGGTCTTCAGTGGTACGGGGCTCGAACTCGTGACAAGGCAAACTACGGTCCGATACCTATACCACTCGGCTACCGCGGCCATACCTTTGATATGAAATTGAAGTTATTGTTATCCAAGATAGGTTCCTCATTCTGGAATTCAGTCGAATAATTGATTGTTATATTTTTAACTCTTCTTTCTTCATTAGTAGTGTCCTGAAATAATCTTTCATTCTTCGGATCATGTAAGCCAATGGGGTCCATGACATAATCTTCTATTTTTCAGCAATTCTTCTACCTTGCAACCCCTAGAATAGGCGTTGAGTTGAATAGGCGTTTTCCTTTGGGCGTCCGGACTGTAAAAACAGTCCTCAATCCCATATCGTGAGAGTCTATGATGCTGAGCATGGCAAAAGTGGTGTTTTCCATTCTGCTGAGTGACATGATGGCGATTGATCGAACAATGAGTGGCTATGGTGCTTCATCTGGGTGGAAAGTTTTTTGGCTTGGCTGAGAGCTTAGAGGTTGCTCTCTGATTGGATGCTGGGTACAGTGAACATTGACTCCAATTGGCTGCCCTGAGGGCAACCCCTAGAAACAATGTCTGCAGGATTTTATTCTCCTTTCACAAATCTGCAGTTTTGTGGGTTTGTTAAATCTTGAATTTCATGAACCCGATTTGAAAAAAAAAGGTTTTGCATATCCACGTATCTAACTAAGAGCTACTGTCGAATCCGAATATAGTATGTAATTATTTGTTATCTTAAACACCTTCCTCAAAGTTTCTAATAAACGAGCTCCTATTAAAGTTACATGCAATTCAAGTCTTGGTAAACTCAATTTCTTTAGCGGAGCTGCACGTGCCTTCGAAGAAACAAAGTTCTCATGAAAATCCGAATTTGCTTTTTAGCGAATGTATGCAATGGCACCATAAGCTCTTTCACTTGCATCACAAAATATTACAATTTGATATTCATTAAACTCTTCACTAGATTCAAAAGTTTTAAAATAATACCTTGGAATGGATAGGTCTACCAATGAGTGAACCTCCTTACACTATTTTTCCCATTATTTCTTAAATTTTTTCCTAATTCTTCATCCCAATCAAATCCCCCTTCCAAAATTTGATGAAGAATAATTGTTGTCCTAATTGTGAATACAGCTATATATCCAATAGGATGGAATAATTTAGATGAGATTCGCAAAGTACTTCGTTTAGTATTTTTAACATTTATTAATGAATCAAGAAGAGATGACAAGTGTAATTTAAATTCTTCAGTTAAAGTGTTCCAAATTAATCCTAAAATTTTTATGGGTACGGCGTCGTTATGAGTTAAATTTTTAAATTTGCCTTCCATTTCCTAAGGTTCATGTTTGCATCTTTTAAAATTAATTTAGTATGCTTAGACAACTCTAATGATTTTTTAACTGTATTTGTTCCTGTTATTAAATAATAAACTATTGTATTTTAAACATAATAGTATTCGAAATAGTTTAAAATATAAATACTTATATTTTAAACATATAAGTATTCGTTTAAAACCTTATATGCTAAAGGATGCGATATTTCGTAATTCTTAATGTGGTGTTTTATGGTTGCTGCTAAGAGAAAAGGTGAAGATTTTACACCGAAAGTAACTTTTGTTTCTATAAATTTAAGTTATTTGGAGGAATATCATCAGCCCAAAGAAATCTTTGACACAATCCCTATCTTCTTCAGTCAAAACTATTTGAAGGAAAGCCTTTTGCACATCTGATATTTTAACCCTATTCTAAATTTTCTGAATTTCAAAAGTAAAATCAATATATTTGGATTTAGATTAGGTCCAGCCTTTAAATTATCATTTAATGATAAACAATGTTTTCTTTTGACGAAGCGTCAAATACAATTCTCAATTTAGTTGTTTCTGTATCATTTCTGATTACAGGATGATGTGGCATATAATAAATAGGATTTTGAGTTAAGGTTTTAGTATTTACTGATTCTATAATTTCATCTTTCCGCTGACTATCTAAAACTCTAGTATAATTTTTAAACAAAGAATTATCTTCTTTAAATCGCGATGCTAAACTCTTTAATCTATTTTTTGACAAATTAAAATTACTACTAATATTTACGTCATCCTTGAAAAGTAATTTAACTACGTATCTACCATTTTTAAATTTTATTTTTTGTTCAAATTGTTTTAACGTTTCTTCCCCTCGGATGATTCTTTAACTATGTTATGCGTTATACCTAAATTATCAATTTTCCAAATGTTACGCAATTGAGGATTAATATCTTCCAATGAATAAGCTTCCGAATTGCAATTTGTTTGATATTCACAAAAACACAAATTTTCTACAACAGAATCCGTATTTTTTTTACATTATTTATTCCTGTTAACGTCCAACCATATAATGTTTCAAGACAAAATAGATTTTTATTTATCCTTTCAACACATCCAGTATGAAACTGCCAGTGAAGATCTGCTCCAATGAAAACATTAATCTCTTTATTGCTTTAAGAAAGTCATAAATCTAACTGAGTCATATGGTTAGGTTTTGTGTAGAAACATTGGGTGTCGGAAGGACTGCATTTGTTGTATCCGAAAATAATAATTCCGCGCTCCTCTCTGCATATTTCTTATTGCTAACTGTGACCTTGACCACATCAAATGTTTTTTCTTTTGGTTGTCTATTTCCGAATGTATCAAGTGTTCCTTTCGTATAACTGGAAGATTAAGTCTTTCAGCTAATTTTTTACAAATAAATGACTTCATACTGTCTGAATCAAATAATAAATTATCTTATATCCATGTATTTTGAAATCGTAAATCAAATACGCATGTTTGAAAGAGAAGAAATACCGACCCCCCTTTCATTCGATCAGAATTCGAAATAGTAGTCACAGCAGTAAAATTATCTTTTTATTTTCAGCAGATTCTTCACTTCGCTGTGTCTTTTGAAAACAAATAGATTCGTGATGAGATTTTTTCTTACATATTTTACAGGGTTGAATCTTAGAATAACAGTGGGAACTTAAATGTGAGCGTTTAAAACATTTGAAGCATCTCCCTTCACCTTTTAAGGCTACACGGTACCCTTTTTCAAAATATTTTTTTGGAGACAGTTACAGTAAAAATAATTGATGTTTTATATTTAGATTATATTATTATGCTGCTTCTGTAAGCAAAAAGTCAGTTTGACCAGCCATTATTTTACAATTTTAAAAAAATTAGGAATTTTTTAAGTTTTTTCACTCTTATAAAATACTCAATTTTAAAACTTTTTTAGTAATTTTAAATTATTTATGATTCTTAGATTATTACAAACAATATTTAGTATGGATTTGAAAATCTATTCCCTTGTTCATTTTTAATGATTATTTTTCTAGAAAAACCTGGAAAAAACACGAACATTTTTAAAATATCAACTTTGGCATTTTTTAGAAAAATAACTAGAGTTATCAGTCCTAAATCCATACTAACTTTTATAGAACATACAATTGGGAGTATATACAAAAATATTCAATGCTCTATCTTGAACAGGCAAAAAGCCTTACTGATTAGAAAACACTTATACCTTCAAAATTAAAAGTCTGAGAAAAACGCATTTAAAGTTTGTAAAGTCATAAAACAAAAACTTATAATGCCCGTAAAACTCAAATTTTTTAATATGTTATTTTCCAATGTATGTGCTACATTAAAACACTTTTTATTAAATATGACTGAAAATTATATTTTTAATTCAAAATATATTTTTGCATTATATTGATAGCATTTGTTAAGACGTCAGTTTATTCAGCTTTATCTTAACCTAATATTTCACAAAAGTTTTGAAACACGAAGCATTTGTGTACAAAATAATAATGATACTAACTTAAGCTAAAAATAGTCAGGTTTGCTCATAAAACTTAATTTTTTTCAGTTTTAAATTGGGGCAGTTTAGGAAGTTTTAGCTCTTGTCGTCCGACTTTAAAATACTAAAATATAGTACTACAATATGTTTAGTATAATGTAGTTTGGTACAGCAAGGAAATATTCAGTTATGTCTGCAGCATTTGAATTCAGAATACTTGTATTCGGAAGTCTAATTGCAGAATCAGCTGAGGACTAATTTTTAGATACATCATTTTTTCAGTAGTATTCCATCTCTTTAAAATATTGTTTCTCACAGAAACCCAGAACGCATTTGCCATGGCATTTTCTCTACAGGAAAAAATTAATGATAAAGCTTTTAAGTTATATAAACTATTTTTAAGGCAAAAATTGGCCATGAAATTAATCTTTATTAATTAATTATGAGAACTAAAAAAAAACTCAAAACATAATCAAGCAGAAATTATTTTAGTAATGAAAATTGTAATTAATAACCATTTCAAACTAAAAGCTCAAAAATATCTTTAATTAATTCGACTTAAGTGTGAAAAATGCTATAAAAGGAAACCGAAACCAAAACCATAGCTCAAAAAAATTCAATTATCTTAAAAACTAATTTGCTAACAGATCTGAAATTTCGTGGCAAGCATCTGAATGATATGGGCCACCAAAACATGCACAAAAAATTTTTCGGTAAAAATGAAATTTTTAGGGTAGTGTGTAGCCTTAATTTATCTATTTTTTCTGATACCGAAAATGATTCACAGCAGAAAGAATTATGTTCAGACTTACAAAATAAACAACTAGATTTTATATTTGTATTTAATGTTGTAGCGATAGGAATATTACGGTTAAATGGCTTTTTGTAACCTTCTGGAGAATAATTATTAGAAGTATGCAATAATTTAGAGTTTTCGCAACATTCCACTTCTGTTTTTATAAAATTAACTAACTCCGAAACGTCATATTCTGAATTAGCTTTTCTTTTACGATTGTATTCTAAGCTAATATCTTCTGCAATTAACTTTAATAATATAGAACACAAAAGTTGGCCATAAGTACCAGATACTACATTTAAACTTTCAAGAAATCGTATGTTAATTTGTGGTTCATCATATAAATGACGTAACGCCCTTATGTTTGAAGAATTTCTTACGGATTCCATCTTAAGCAATTTGTTCATGTTACTATATTAATTATGAAATCTTCGCGACCAAATCTCGATTTAAGTAAACTTACGCTTTTTTCATAATTCTCATTAGTTAATGCAAACCCTTTTATAGCATTTAATGCTACACCTCCTAGTAATTTTTTTAAATTAACGAATTTTTGCACTTCTGATAAACTACTGTTTTCATGTATGGCTGTTTGGAACTGACTCCAAAACTCAAGCCATGAAACTGGATCCCCAAAAAACTAATTTATATTAAGCTTAGGAAGTTTTACAAACTTAGAATCCGAAACAATTTTAGTTCCCTCATTAATAGAACTATCCAATGATTTATCGGTATCATTTCCATTTAAAATCTTAGTATTTTCTTTAGTAAATCTAGATATTCTCGATAACCATTCAATAATACTTTAGGAGTATTCCTAACTTTCTTTTCAATTTCTTCCGATTTTATGAGACACATTCAATCTTTTCATTTAATTCCTTTAAACTATTCTGTTTATCAAGTAATTGTTCTTTGCAATCAATTAGATTTTCATAAGAAATCGAATCATCTTTTATTATACTTTCAACTTTTGTTATTAATTTAGTCGTTAAAGATCTAAGAGTTTTTCTTTTACTTTTAACGTCTTCTAGCGACCTTTCCAACCTAATAAAAATATATATACTCGCCTACCTGATTTGCAAATTCGAGCGAGCTTCACGTTGTGGGCGCCAAATATTTTGTTTTCCTTAAATCCTCATTTCCATGGGTCAGTTAGGTGCTCAAGCCCAATGATTTCAAGTCCATCTTTTAGTTAATTTTGTTTGTTGGACGAAACACACTACGAATATTACATAAACAGAGGTGGTGTTGAATGGTTGATGAAGCGCCTGATTTCCGAAGAAATCTTAATCTTCTATCAGTCAGAGGTTGGGGAGTGACTTTAGATCAGTAATTTGCCCTTTTTTGAGTTTAAATTATTGAGAACATTAGAAAATTACAGTTAAATGAAGAATTGCCAGTAGGAAGACGTGGGGAAAGTGAATCGGTGCCTACCGACAAAGTCGGCGGGAAAAAAGAACGATAGAGGAGGGGAACGGCGAACCGGCACCCTCCTCCTAAACTAAAATTAGATGGAACGCGGGCGACGGCGCGACAGCGCCTTTTCCCAGAAGGATGGGAGGAAATGAAAAACCGTATGAAAGAAAATGGATCTAATCAAGAGATTTCCCCGGCAGAACGGGGAGGGAGGACGTTCCCCGAAACTCGAATCGCTCTATCGATGCAGAGCGCCGGCGGGGGGAGGGGAAGAACGCAGGAAGGCAGTCGGGACGGCTGAAAGCAGTAAATCAAAGCAGTGACTAAGCACACAAGAACCCAGTATCAAAAGATGCAGTGCAAGGCAGCGAAGGAAATGTTGTAAGCAGAGTGTGAAAACGTGTTTTTGTCGTATTTTGTGTTTGTGCGGTCACTCGCGTGACAAATGTAGATCGGAATGCTAATAGAGTCCAAAAAGGACGAAAAGCGTTTCTGTATTCCCGATTAGGTCGGGGTCGATAGAAGTACAAATAATAAAATATTTACTGAATAAATTAACAAAAATATTAGCATTCCAGCTAAAAAACCTGAGAGAATTATTTAAACTAAAACAGATGAATTTTAATTTAGAGTTTAGATTGTAGTAAGGACAGCATATCTCCCCACTGAGACATCATCTGGGCCATTTTTGTTATCACTTCTTTGGCATCCAGTGAGTTGTTTTTTGATCCTTTAACAACTTCCGCAAAGGAAGGTTTGGATTGATTGGCATTTTGCTTGCGCGCAGCCGCACGCTCTTGCCAGACGTTTTTCGCCGCTTTTGACTTTGTTGTCTTAGCGTTGATGGGGTTTTTGGGGCAACCCGAGAAGTTTGCAGTGTGCGGTCCGCTGCAATTGGCACACTTAGCCGGGGCCTTGGCTGACTTGGTGCATTCAGAGGTGAGATGGCCTCCTGAGCATTTCAAACACTTCGGTGCTCTAGTGCAAAACCGAGAGTGATGAAAGAATTCCTGACATCTATAGCACTGTGGGGGCAAGGTGGATTTATTGAGCGGCTCAACCGAAACTCTAAAAAATCCAATGTTTTTAATGTTGAAAATACCCTTATTTTCAGGGTTCCTTAGGAGGGTTACCAAAAATAGAGGCATGTTGGTGTTGGTTTTCCTGTTTCTCAACAAGGAAATATGGTTGAGCTTAAAGCCAAGTGTAGTTAACTCTGACATGAGTTCTTCTTGGTTGTAGTCGGTGGGTAACCCTCGCAGAACAACTTTAAGTTGTTTATTGTGGGCCATCTCAAAAGTGTGAGACCGCATTTTTTTGTCCGAGACAAACTTTTGAATGATACGGTGCTCTTCGGCAGAAGTTGGGAAGACTCGGAGCTTCCCGTTCTCAAAGCGCCCCTGTAGTGAAGTATTATTACACAAGTTTCCTATCTGTGTAAGGAGCTCGGTTGCATTGCTCTGTGCATCAATCACAATGCGTTTTCCATTACGGCCCACCGAAGTGAAGCTGTCATCTTTCTGACTTGGTCCGGGAGCGCTAGCGTTCTCGGCGGCTTTGCGCGATCACCGACTTAGCTGAAGCGATCTCTACCGAGCTCTCTTCGGCTGAAGTTTCCCCTTCCTCCATAGAAGACGAGTCTTCGATATGGCGAGGGGAGGTGGATGAGCGTGGGAGCTTTCGCTCCGATTTTGCCTGCTTCTTCGACGGAACGTCTTTCTGCGGCGATGCGGGCTGGCGTTTCGCTAAAGGCCGCTTCTGCTGCGAAGCGGGTGAGGCTGCGGTGGGGGTGCGGCGAGAAAGCTCTACCTCCCTAATGTATTTTTTAAACTCCGCATTTTGGAGCCTCGAAGGCGGCCGCCGAAGCGGTCAGTTTTGAGGGTCGAAGCGAGAGTTTCTCTCGACGAATCGGGAGACAGCTACTCGCATGGGGGGTGGGGTAAGTTGAAGTAATGGGGTCCGAGACAGCTCGTACCCGTTATCGATGAGTTGTGATGTGACGATAAAAAATGTCAATCTTTTCATGGGGTTGGGCGTTTCTAAGCTGCTTACCCAACTCAAAAACTACCTCTACAAACTAAACAAAGTAAATATACTCTTAGCTGACTTTCAGCGCCATCTATATTAAAGAATTTGATTTACAGCAGCGAACGACCTTCTATATTAGGGAAACAATTTAATTTATGAATATTCGAAAAATTTGTTATTCGGGTTTCGATCCTGTTAAAAGTCCTGCGAATTATTTACTTAAGCGAAAATAAACTTTAACTGGTTATTATTCAATGTTCAAAATATCCATACCCAATATTCTTATAAATGTGTGGACTGTATAATAAATTTCATTATTTCTCTCAGATTTGTATATTTAATACAGAATGTACGTGGCTCTGAAGCCGCCTTTCACTTCTAAACCACAGCACATGACATGCCTCGACAAAATTCTATTCTTAAGTAACAAGAACGTAATGAGGGGGAACGTACAAAAGCTGATAGTCAACAATCCTTTAAAGATACTTTCTAAGGAAATACTTCTCAAAGTCGCAACCTTTATAGTTGACCCACAGTCAAGTTTCTACTATGACTAAATTAATGCTGAAAACCATTATATTTATCTTTTTTTTTAGTATGAGCAAAAAAAGTTTCTGATTTTATGATACTCCAATAACAACAAAACTGCTTGGAACAGTTTTATTTTTTATTTCTTTTATTGCTGCTATAAATCTACAGCTATTTACAAAATTATTAGCTTTTTTTACTGTTGGAAAATTCAATTTATAATATTTTATATATCACTTTTAAATCACTTTTTTAAATTACCAAGTTCATCGATTTCTAATTCAAGGATCTTTTCTTTCCAGGGTTATATGGGTAGCGTTATTTAAACAACAGACTATTCAACCAACAGAATGTGCTATTTTTTACCTTTTATAAGTTTGTGTTTCCATCTATATTTCAGTTCAACTCAAATTCTCCTTTCATTAACATTTTTTGGAAATTATCAAAAATGCAATCTCAGAAAATGTATAGTTACTAATTCAAGAAACATTTGGAACAAATTGTTATATATTTCTAAAAATGTGTAAACAAAATTCGTATTATAGTGTGAAACATTATGTATTATTAGAATCTATGTATATTTGGGAAGTAGAAAATATACATATTTTTGCTAATAATATTGCAAAAATGCTTTGAAGAGGGTTAAAGGCACTTCTTAATTGGAAATTGGTTTGAGAAGTAATGAAAAAATGCAATTTTGAGGATAATGGTGCACAAAGTAAAAAGACACAATGTGTGTCTATGAGAACAAATGAACAACAAATGTGTTTCCTTGAAAGGAAATAATTTTTAGTTTCAAGTATTGTTTCCCTGGACTGCCAGAAACGTTGTTCGCCTTTGAGGCATGGAATCAGTGAGTCTATTAATGAGGAGCTGGGCATTCTGCCACATTCCTCCAGAAGAGCCCTTTCCAATTCAAAGAAAGTTTGTGGGGGTGGTATAGGTGGCTAGCAAATCATCTGCCTAGAATGTCCTTAACAGGCTTTATTGAATTCATGTTTGTGAACTGGCAGGTTATTTCATTCGTGTGATTCTTTCTTTGAAAATTCACTCATCCACCAATTTAGCACGATGTGGCATGTAATTATCGTCCATTAACATGTCATTATCTGCAGTTACTGCAGTGTAAGAAACTACAATAGGTCTGAGGATCTCAATCCTATATCGGCGACCGGTCAGGAGATGATGGTCATTGGAATGATGAGGAGATCGGTGGGCCTAAAATGGAGATACTACCACAGACCATCACTCCCCGCCACCAGATCTGACACTTCCAAACACGTGCTTGTTTCTTCTGACATGTTCACTCCATATGAAACGCCAATTACCAAAAGGAATAGAAACAAGGACTCGTCATAAAAAAGAGAATTGCGCCATTGATTTCGCCTCCACTGTCGCCCATTCCCCACGGGTGGGGGACGGTACCTTGCTCTTAATGTAA
Organism: Trichonephila clavipes; assembly: GCA_019973935.1. Taxonomy (NCBI): domain Eukaryota; kingdom Metazoa; phylum Arthropoda; class Arachnida; order Araneae; family Nephilidae; genus Trichonephila; species Trichonephila clavipes. Next base: position 606,127 of record BMAU01021355.1, on the reverse strand, counting down.
CACATAACATTGGTCCACGCGCTTAGGGCCTTACTGCGTGGAGCCGGTTTCGCACAGTTTGTGTTGAAACTGTGGGGCCAGTAGCCTAGAGAATATGTTGTTAAAGAAGAATGTCATTCATATTTCGGTGTATCCGAGATCTCCATTGTACATTGTCGCATGTCTACAACCTCATCCTGATCTTTGGTTTGCATTTCTGTTGTTACTAAGCCACCTGATCAATGACCACGGAATACCTAACGGCAGAGGGCTAAGTGACGCCTGTCGTTAGCCGTAGCTTTGAGCACTACATAGATGACAGAACTCTTTAGCTCCTTCTCACCCCAATTTTGAGGGAGAAGACCCTAAAGTTATCAGGAAATTCCCACCTATCTCCTCCTTCCACCAACCTCACGAGAGGACTTTCGGCTCGAAGGTTATTTAAAGTACCCCCATGCCACGAAGGCACTATACATTTACGAACATCCATGTATTCCCCGAGATTCAAACTCAGGCCCAACGGTACAGCAGTCAGCGTCACTAACTACTTTACCGAATGGGCGACTGCATTTCTAGTCCTCAACAAGTGCTTACACACAAATCCTGGAAATCTCACTTTGTGAAACTCCAGTGGCATATACAGCCTCGGCATGTGTGTGAGCTTCCTCTAACCTATTGTCAACTCTCCAAGTTTCTGATTTTGTTAAATGAATTCGTTGAGACGTCGCACGCAACGAAACAGCGCACTTACTGAATGTTGAACATTCTTTTCTACATTGTTTTTCATTAAGTTGAAAGCCAAATTTCATCCATTGCCGCTAAAGCGTGATTTTTGGCAAATGTGCTAAAAATATTTTTAGGTTTGCAATTTTATAAAACTAATAAGAATACAATCTTAGTTGAATTTTAGAATTTTATAAATTTATGATTATATCTACAATTGATACTTCCGAACATCTGTCTTTATGATTTGTGAGAATTAATATTTTTAAAAACAATTATTACAAAAATATGCCATATTCTCAAATATGTGCAGATTTCAAACATGATAGAAGAAATATACAATTTTTTAAGCGAATTTGTCTAAGAAGATTGAGCAATTGGAGGGCTAAAACTTATGAAATTAAAAAGCAAAACTTTTGTACGAAAAGTTCCGAATCTCGTGGGATTTTTATAATTGCGCACCAAATTTTGGGTAAAAAAATTATAAAGGTTCTTATAAATTTAATTTTTAGCTGTTAAATGTGTATTTTTAAAGGGTTTTCAAAAGTATATAACGAACCCTTTTTAATAAAATTCCTTTTGTTGCTGCATTCAGAAACATTACTATCTACTGTAAAAATACCACAACTCTTTAAATGTATAATGAAACTGTGTCTACCTAAGCAGTTTGCGCAAATAAATGTTTCATACCGAGGTTTTGTTTTCAATATAATGCTAGAAGCTCTCACACAGAAAGATCAGTAGAAAACAGCGTTTACAAAAACCTTTATTATTGAAGTGAGTTGTTATTCTTTCATTTAATTTCCGTGTCCCGGCGCAGAGCGCGATGCATTCAGGGTGAAAAGGGCCGCCTATTATTCAATGTTTCATGACAACAAACGAGAAGACAGTGACAAAAGAGTAGTCTTCAGTTTTGTGCGTGATTGAACAAATATTTTAGATATTTAAGCTTAGTATTCTAATAGGTGTCTAGTCATGTTTCATGTAAAGAGTGTTTTTTTTTCCAGGTACAGAAGTTTAAGTTGGCATTACTTTCCAAGATGGCGACCGATTTAACAGCTTTCAAGTGATTTATTCTCGGTTTGGTTTGGCAATTCATCAAAACGATCATCAAGCAAGGAGTAGATTCGTCGATTGGGCCCAAAACGAGATTGCCGTTGTTCCCGATTTTCATAAGCGAATTTTGTTCAGCGATAAAGCGCACTTCTGGTTGAATGGCTACGTCAACAAACAAAACTGCCGCATTTGGAGTGACGCTAATCCACAAGTGTATGTCGAAACACCGTTACATCCAGAAAATCTGACTGTTTGGTGCGCTTTATGGGCTGGTGAAATCCTTCTTCAAAAACGATGAAGGCCCCAACGTTACAGTCAATGGTGATCGGTATAGACCCATGATTACTAACCTTTTCATTCCTGAATTGAACAATCATGATGTCCAGGAGCTGTGGTTCCTACAAGACGGCGCAACATGTCACACAGCTCGTGCCACAATCGATTTATTGAAAGACACGTTTAGTGACCGCCTAATTTCACGTTTTGGACCTGTGAATTGGCCTCCAAGATCTTGTGATTTAACACCGCTAGACTATTTTCTGTGGGGCTATGTAAAGTCATTGGTCTATGCGGATAAGCCACAAACGCTTGACCATTTGGAAGACAACATTCGCCGTGTTACTGCCAATATACGGCCACAGATGTTGGAAAAAGTCATCGAAAATTGGACGTCCAGATTGGACTACATTCGAGCCAGCCGTGGCAGTCCTATGCCAGAAATCATATTTAAAATGTAATGCCACAAAATTATCTTTCGAATAAAAAAAATCATGTCAATCGAATAATACATCGTTGTTTTATTTCAATTTAAAGTTCTATACCTCTCAAAAAACACCCTTTATAGTTTAGAAACTTTTGATAAAAGCTAAAAATAAATGAATTTCCGTTCATTTACATTGACAAAAGTGAATTTATTGATTAGATCCAGAAGTCCTGGTAGAGAGCTATTGTATTTAATTAACTCTAGAAAGACTGAAAGTATCTACCTATATTGCCATCTCTCCCGCCAAGAAGCTCGCTATTTTTCCAAGAATTACTGAAACCTTCGGCAAACCGAGTTCTGTGGAATAGTTCACCCAAATTTTCCTTCAACACGGTGGTTTTATCGAAACGATATTAAATAAAAATTATTCTTGTTTTTTCATCTTAAAATGATAAAAAAAAACCTGGTCATTTGTGGATGGCACTCCGTTTTTAATGAACTTCCTTATTTCTTTGGAATAAGGAAGTTTTTACCAAAATGAAAGCATTTCATTCCTACAAACTCAAAATTCTTATTTCTCACTGAAGTTTGACTTGTGTGTTTTTCCTAAGAATGGACCAGATGCTGTTTGTTATGAAAGCTGTTCCTTGGTGTCACTTCTCCAAGAAAACAAAGAACCATTTTAATTAAAAGTTGTCGACGTCCCAAGCAAAATGAATTTATCGCAGAAACCCCTGAACGTGTGTTTATTAAGAAAGTGTCCATTAAGCAGTTTTAATCACTTATATTTATCTACCATGTACTATAAAATTTTAATTTATTATTTAATACTTCAAAATTTGTAAAATTTATTAATTTTTGAGACCTTAAGAATGCCCCCCCAATGTGAAATTGTGACGAATCTATACGGAACTTTATCACTAACCTTCTGAACCGACCTTTTTAGGGAAATTTAATTCCCTACCTATTTCCAATCAACTCCAAAGAGCGGACAGGATTACTTGTTATGTAGATTAGATTCAGTATTTAAGTCAAACGAAATAGTAAAGTTAGAGCAGTAGGAGATAGATATTGAAGCATAGAGTTATAGTGATTTTGAATTGAAATATTGTAGTTGAAGATAAATTATTCTCACGAAGAATTGAGATTCCGAGTGGTAAATATAAAATTGTATTTAAAGTCTCATTAAAGTTTTAAGAGTGAGATTAAAGTTAAATGTTCATTAAGAACATTATTGAATATAATTCTGGGATCTCTTATCGTGGTAATTTCTGCGTGATCGTTATTTAATGAATTAATTAATTAGATTATTAATTAATTGAGTTAATTTAAAGATTATTATAATTGAAACCTCATACTATTCGCCTTGTTGTTGTTAATAAGTCTTTGATTCTATTTGAGAAAGATATCTAAATAAAGAAAGTTATTTATAAAAATGGCTACTGGTTCATTTACGTCTCATAATTATTCTAGTTCTCAAAGTGAGGTCCTTAGAGATCATTACAATGGCGCCCAACGTATAAATCCCGAGAATAGAGTCGGATCCAGTTTTAGAATCATTACGGAACAATATTTTTCGGGGATTGAGAACATAGATGATTTTTTGGAGAATATTGATCATAATCTCGCGTATTATGAGATACCTGCACAACTGGCATGTGCTTACTTGAAAGGTCATCTCAAAGGTCGAGCACTCGACTGGTTCGAAGTTCTAGGTTATAGAGTCATTGAAGATAAGACAACAGACTACGCGCACTTAAAACAAGATTGATAAAACAAGATAAACAAGATTGATAAAACAAGCATTTCCCGTGGTCAGAAACAGGTCGGAACTAGAAACGCGATTTTATTCCTCATCACAAAGACGAGATCAACAACCTTCAGACTTTATTTATGAATTGTTGAAAATTCATAAAGTCCTTAAACTAGAAATGTCGGAGGAAAAATTAATAGATCACGTCATTAGTCGATTAGAACCTCAAATTTTGGATTATGTCGAAGTTAGACATCCACGAAATACTGCCAATCTCCTACAAATCGTTGATAAATACGAAGAACGTTTTATACATAGACAAATCAGAGGTTCGAGTGAGGGATTTAGAATTTCAGGCCCTCATGAAAACAATCGTTTTAATACCCGGCATAGACAGGAAAATTGGAGGGAAAACAGAAATAATGAGAGATACGCAAATAATAACCGACCACAAAGAGAATTTAATCGATTCGAAAACCAAGGTTTCGCAAATCACAGATTCGAAGGTAGACGCCAAGGTGGACAATCGGATCAACCATTCCACAGTCAAGGCGGTCGACAAAGCGGGTCGAGAAATAGTTCATTTCGAGGTCAAAATGAACGAAGTAGAAATTTAAACTTTTAAGCGATCGATGTGAATATGGAGGTAATCGATCGCGGAGTACGGAAAATCCTCCAGTTTGGGATCATCGGCCTATCAGAGTATCCTCTATAAGAATGACCCCAGTCGAATTACCGTATGTCCCTATTCTATTAAATGAAACCTTTATTACCGCACTATGGGACACGGGAGCAGAGAAATCTTTTATTTCGGAGGAGGTATACCACAATTATTTTTCATACCGACCTCGTCAAAAGACGAAAAGACAGAGTCGTGACAGCACAAGGAGCCCCGTGCAGTCATTTGGGTAGAGTCGAATTACAAATTAGAATCAGGGAATTTCAGAAACCCTGGGAATTCCATATACTTGATAACATGCAGTATCAGTGCATTCTGGGGATTGATTTTATGAAGGCGTCGCGATTAACATTAGATTTTGATCAGAAATCCTTAATCATTCCCGATCATCTGATCAAACAAACGCCTAAAGAGGAGAAACTCGTTGATATTGATCTCACAGAATCGAAACTTAATGACGAGCAACAGAGGCAATTAAAAGCCTTATTTAATAACTTTAAAGGGTTATTTTCCGATCAACCGGGATTAACGCATGTTGTATATCATGAGATAAATACTGGAGATAAAGGACCGGTAATGTCGAGACCATACAAGTACGACAGGGTCAAACAAGGCATTATTGATAATCACATAGATAAGATGTTACGGGATGGTACAATTTGTCCTATTAATTCGCCCTATGCATCTCCAGTCGTATTAACTCGAAAGAACAATGACCTTCCTCCAGATTCTCCCGAGGCGTATCGTTTCGCGATCGATTATCGGAAACTAAATGCAATTACCAAATATCCTCGATATCCATTACCGGTTATTGATGACTTACTCACCAATATCCCTCACACCAACGTTATGTCCACTCTAGATCTCAGAAGTGGCTATTTTCAGTTGGCGATTAGTCCAAAGGACATAGAAAAACAGCGTTTATCACTCGCAATGGCACTTTTGCATTCCTACGCATGCCTTTTGGTCTTTCTGGGGCGGCGCCTAATTTCCAACGGGCTATCGATATAATCCTCCAACCTGTTATTGGGCGTTTCGTGTCCGTTTATATGGATGATGTTATTATTACATCACCATCGTTTAAAGACCATCTAGATCATTTAACTCAGGTTTTTACCTTATTACGAGACGCAGGGCTAACATTAAATAAAGAAAAATGTCACTTCGCTCGTGACAAACTCAAATATTTAGGCCTGATTATTAGTAAAGAAGGAATCGAAACTGACAATAAGAAAATTCGGGCAATTACAGAAATGAAACCTCCCAAAAATAATAGAGAAGTGTCAAAATTTTTAGGGATGACGGGTTGGTACCAAAAATTTATTCCGCGATACGCAGATATATGCGAACCATTGTACCAATTAAAGAAAAAGGGGGCGAAGTTTAACTGGTCGGGAGAAGCACAGGATTCTTTTGCTCAGATCAAACGCACACTAACGGAGGCACCGATTTTGCAATTACCAAATTTTTCTGAACAGTTCAATTTATTCACTGATGCAAGTGGGGTCGGAATTGGTGCTGTGCTTCAGCAAAATCAAAAACCTATTGCTTTCGCGTCTCGAACCCTTAATAAAGCAGAACGTAATTATACGAAAAGAGAATGTTTGGCGGTAATTTGGGCTCTAAATAAGTTTAAAACTTATTTTGGACCCCTACCTGTGAAAGTGATTACAGATCACGCAGCGTTAACGAAGTTAACCAATGGTAAGAATTTATCAAGTAGGATGATCCGATGGGCATTAAAATTGTCAGAGTTTAACATAGAATGGGAACACAGACCTGGTGTTCAAAACGTGGTCGCAGACCTTTTATCAAGAAATCCAGTAGACAGTGTCGAGGGATCGCAAATTTCGTGCGCAGCTCTTAGAGCCCTCGCAATAAATTCCCGTGAACAATTCATTAAGGAACAGAGGGAAGATCCTGAATTAGGACATATTTATCGATACTTAGAAAACCCTGATGACGGTTCTGTTAATGCGACGATATGCGAGAGTTGGTCCCAGGACTTCAAGTTAATAAATGGTCTCCTCTTTTACGCGAAGCATTTTTCTAATCTGGGAGAACTAAGAGTTTATATTCCTGGTTCTCTTCGAAAAGATATAATGAAAGAATTTCATGATCTGCCATTAGCAGGACATCTCGGAAAGAGGAAGACATATCTTAAACTTCGTGACACGTGCTATTTTCCATTTATGAGAAAATATATATTTGAATATGTTTCAACCTGTGACCGGTGTCAAAAGTTTAATTATAAAAACGCGCTACCAGCTGGTCGTTTAATGCCTATAGTTTCGAAATATCCAAATGAAACTGTAACGCTAGACTTAGTAGGCCCCTACCCCGCATCCCGACCCGAGAGATATAAATTCATATCTGTTATAACTGACCACTTCACTAAGTGGTGTGAGCTGATTCCTCTTCGTAAAGCTTCAGCCCAGACAATAGCTAATGCCTTTTTTTAATAACTATATAGCGCGTTACGGAGCTCCGATTTCTTTGATAAGTGATAACGGCCCCCAATTTATTTCTGACGTGTTTGAACATCTCAGTCACAGGTTGGACATCAAACATATGAAAACGGTAACGTACAGACCACAGTCTAATCTCACAGAGAGAGTGAATAGAAATTTAGTTCAAATGATAGCTTCTTTTGTTGAAGAAAATCATGAAAACTGGGACCAATTTCTACACGAGTTCGCTTTCGCATTGCGCACGGCAGTAAATGAGACGACAAATAAAACTCCGGCTGAGTTGTTTTTAGGAAGGAAAATCATAACTCCGTTTAGCAAGCTCATAAATGTTAAGGAGGATGCGAAATATGTGGGTAATAACATTGAAAGATTATTCGATGAGGCAAGACGAAATATGCAAAAACAGCATAAGTCTTGGGAAAAACATTACAATCTCAGAAGGAGGGATGTTCACATCAAAGTGAACGATTTGGTTTTACTTCAAACACATTTCTTAAGTGCTGCGGGTAAGAAACAAGTGGGAAAATTTATACCTAAGTTTGAAGGTCCCTATAAGGTTTTAGAAATAAAAGGAAATAATTTAGTTATTTGGAAAAACGGAAGAAATATAACTGTTAATATTGATCAGGTTCGAGAGTACCGACCTCGTCAGTCAGACACAATTAGTTCGGATAGTCCGATAGAAACTCTATATGACGAACAAGAAGTTAGTCATGGGTCAAATAGATCACATCAAGGACAGTTTAAAGAGCATAGGAAAACCTCTAGTCAGGAAAGTGAGGGGTGTAGATCACGGCAGAGTAACACCACACGGGAGATCCGCAGAAATAAACGTAAAATTAATAGTACTACGTCGAAGGACCCAGCTATAAAAAGATCCAAGATATGTAAGAAGAGATCCCGACAAGGATCTGATCATCAAGACCGGAAAAGACACGCTCCTGAGCAAAGGCAGGGAATCAAGAGGTCGATCCCTTCCTCGTTCTCGTCCAAGAACAATAAGTTTCAAAGACATAATACCTCTTCACCAGGAGTAAAGTCCATTGCAGGTCCATCAAAGTTGCCTGATCGCAGAACTGCTACGACTACAAGTGGATCCCGAATGGAAGTTAGTGGACGTGATAACCAGACCCGTCAGACCAGAGCGACAACGAGAAGACACAACGAACAAGCGGAGAAAACAGTCCGGTCGAATCAAACCAATACAAGAAGACCTTGCCCATACTATCTACGGAGCCGTATACGAGAAAAAGACAGAATCCATGAGGACCTCAACAACATCGAAATCAACGGCATACCTGGCAGCATCTTCCGCAGAAGAAGCCTCAGTATGGAAGCGTTGGATGGAGATCCAGTGCATAGGATTTAACAGACAAAATCCAGGTTGTATTGTTTCTTTATCTTCGCGGTACGAACAAATGAAGAATTTTTGCAATTAAAGCAAGTCACGGGCGGACTCTAAAATTAAGAAGACTGACAAAAGTGGACACTACATTGTGTGTGTTTTTTTTCTATAACAGAAAAAAACGACTTTTGTGTTACTTTTTGTATTTTGGAGAAAACATCTGTAAATTTTGCATTTGTTTACTTCGATGTATGACTTCGCTAAGATGCGACAATTCATTTGGTTGTTTGTGTTATTTGTTTATTACAAAATGATTATTATTATATGCTATGTATGTTTCTATGTATGTTTTGTTTCACATCTGGTGCCTTATTGCGCGGCGAAGTTAGATAGGATTAACCATTAACACTAACTAGCGCATCAAGTTTTTCGAATGAGAAGGCAAAGGAACCAGATATTTATTGTATGACATTCATGTAACAAATGTATAACTTCATGTCTACTTTTACCTACTTCTCAAATGGATATCAATCTTTCAGGGTAGCTGACCCTGAAGTCTTCGATGTTCCAGTGCCAAAGAAGATTGTATTGTATTTTTTTGTATAATATATAAGTCATACTCTATGGGGCTGGTTTCTTGCCACCACTAGGGTGGTTTTTCCCACGCCCCCTTGCCGAATGGATAGAGTGCAGGGATTAATTTAAACTTGTAAAATATTATGAGGTTTGTCAATTAATTCTAAATCGTAATTTTATCCTTTTTCATTATGGAAGATGTTTCAATAATATACAGTTAGAAATTAATATCGTCGGTACTGTAAGACAAAGATAGGATTTACGTAATTTATTTTCAGGACATTTGAGTCCTTCGAATAAATCCCGTTTTCTTTTTGGAGGGGATTGTGACGAATCTATACGGAACTTTATCACTAACCTTCTGAACCGACCTTTTTAGGGAAATTTAATTCCCTACCTATTTCCAATCAACTCCAAAGAGCGGACAGGATTACTTGTTATGTAGATTAGATTCAGTATTTAAGTCAAACGAAATAGTAAAGTTAGAGCAGTAGGAGATAGATATTGAAGCATAGAGTTATAGTGATTTTGAATTGAAATATTGTAGTTGAAGATAAATTATTCTCACGAAGAATTGAGATTCCGAGTGGTAAATATAAAATTGTATTTAAAGTCTCATTAAAGTTTTAAGAGTGAGATTAAAGTTAAATGTTCATTAAGAACATTATTGAATATAATTCTGGGATCTCTTATCGTGGTAATTTCTGCGTGATCGTTATTTAATGAATTAATTAATTAGATTATTAATTAATTGAGTTAATTTAAAGATTATTATAATTGAAACCTCATACTATTCGCCTGTTGTTGTTAATAAGTCTTTGATTCTATTTGAGAAAGATATCTAAATAAAGAAAGTTATTTATAAAAATGGCTACTGGTTCATTTACGTCTCATAATTATTCTAGTTCTCAAAGTGAGGTCCTTAGAGATCATTACAAAATAACCATTTGACTGATTTCGGTAAAGACCGAAACTTATAACTACTGTAAATTGAAGTTATAAATTTAAAAGCTGGGATTAAATTTGAAGACTATGAAATTTTGTAATTTTCACTAAGAGTTTGCTGTGCAACACGTTTGTTTAACGATCCTCTCGTATTTATCTTTTTTTTATTCATCGCTTCTCAATTTTTAATGACTAAATATTTTTTCCAATTTTTGAGCGATAATTTATCGCTTTCATTTTAAAAACAACAACAAAAGAATCAAAATTAATACTTTTCATTATGTAAAAATTTGTTAAAATAAACAAAAAATTATTTTTCTTAGTTTTAATATATTAGGTAGACAGCAAAGATTAATTTTTTTAAAAAAATACGGTAATTAGAATGTATGACGAGCACATAATTTGAAATGAGAGAAACATGGTTGCAAAGTAAGCAATAATTAACATTATTTTGTTGCTTTTAATTTGCTATAACATATTATTTTTCTTTGTTCTAAGCTGCCATGGTCATGGTCGTTATCCGTATCCGTAGGTTTTGAGTAAAGTCTCGTCGCGTATTGAGGCTCACTCACCTTCAAACGATCTCGTCTCGATGTCCTTCAATTTGCGTAATGACGAATTTGAGACAAGAAGGAAATAACATTGGTTTCATTCACATTATTTGACCAAAATTGTAGGATCTATTACCTATAACCACGGTGTTGCTTCTGAGAGTGCAACAAGAATAAAGAATCAACTAGCTAATCCTCTCTTTATTTCCCGCATAAAACACCTAAACTGCTTTATCCACATGAATAATTTACTTTTAATAAAAAGAACAAAATTATTAATCGACCGGATCATGCACAGGAGTAAGTTAAGTGCGCATATACTTAAGCATTGCCCCAGAGACCCACCCGTTCAAAGCACTCAAGATGTGGTCAAATTCGAATATTTTCAGTGATTGTCTGACACAGTACTGTGTGCCTCGCAGGATTGATCTCGCTTATGGAGTTTCCTTTCAATGGTGTTTAATGAGTTGCATTTCGAAATATATAGAGTGGAAAAAATATTCCCGTGTTGAACAAAAAAGTCTGAATGAATCTGTTTGCCAGAAAAACAGGAGAAGTCGATGAATCCGTAATGATGTGGTTTGCTTATTGGGGAGATGGGGCTATCACAAATTCCATGGAGTTACAGGTCCTGCTTATCAATAGAGAATGTCAACGGCTGCTGGTAGTGGGGTGACAAATTTTCGATGGTATAGAGATGATTTAACTGAGAGTGAATGAGAATTGAGAGATTTGCCGATAAGTTTCTTTGAATGCCCAATATACAGGAGGGCCCAAAAGCAGGAATATATTTACATATACATAACTGATTGTGCCCTTTCTTTTGTTTCTAGTGTAAGCCGTGGCTAGAAATCTGAGTGAGGAGCACCGGCTGTGGAACCTTAAGAACTACTGGAAATACGAAAATGAAGATACCATGCGTAGGATATGAGAAAATTTCATTTGCCTGCGCCGTCACCTTTTACGATTTACCACATCAGAAGCAAGTTTGACCCCATGAGTTCGTCACCCAATGCACCGAAGTCTAGACGAACACGCACGACACAGGAAAATGAGATAAATGTAGCCCTTACATTCGTAAACAGTCCACAAAAGTCCTCGCGACAAGCGTCTTGGGAGCTGGGTATACCGAGGATATCATTAGAACGTCTGACTCACCAATTGTACCTGAAACCCTACCGACCCGGACCGTTGTATGGCCTTCTCGAGGAGGATGCAGACTACAGTTCTGTGAGATAATGTCCAATCAACTGATGGAACAACCAGATATGCTTTGGAAAATCGGACCGATGGACAGATGAAACCTGTTTTAAATTGTCTCGTCAAGTCAACAGACATAATTATGTGCGCTGGGCCGATGTAAGTCCACATGTCATTATGATTACGCAATTGAATCTGCCAGGCGTCAAAGTGTGGGATTCCAATCCTGCGATGTTGCCATGTGGCTTGTCCTTTTTGGTGGTACTTCTGAAAACCACAAGTATCTGGACATGTTCATTGCTGTGGTGCTACAGCTGCAAGCTCGACCCGACTCCACGGAATTGTTCTTTCAAGAGGACGGGGACTCACCGCATTATTCTTTGACGGTCCCTCAATACATGAATAAGGTATCCCCACATCATTCTATGGGGGACTGGGGAGCATTGAGGGGCCACCACACATTCTTCGGACTTAACTCCAATGGATTTATTTTCCTCCGGAGAAGTACAGGATAAGATTTATTCCAGAAAATCTGTCACAGTTCGACAGTTGAAGAATTTTACCGTTGATGCGATTAAGGAAATTCGCTTTAGGAAGCCGGCACATAAATTTGAAAAAAAATAATTATCGATTTTGACTTTTTTACGTTTTTCAAAAGTTTAAACATTTCTGTTTAAAATGATATATGATACATAGGAATATACTAATTAGAAATATTTTTATTTATTTTTTAAACGGAAGCCACTCTCATTGACGCGCAGCGTCCAATGAGCTCCTCTAGGAGGCATTTCATCCTGCTTATTTTTCGATGGCAGCTCCATTTGTTTTGTCTACAATTAATATATATTTTTTTACACATAAAAGAAATACTTTTTCTTTTGAATAAAGTAAAAGACAACTTAACATAGTTAATTTTTTTTTCGTTTGGTTTATTGTTAAATGTGATCATATATTCTTGTTTGAATTTGTTGATTGGGTATTCTTATTTATTTATCCCAATTTTTTTCTTTAATCCAAGTTTTACAATAAATTATTTATTAGTATTTTATTAAAGACAAAATTATGGGGAGATCTAAAATAGTATTTAAAAAACATAAAGATATCGGCGTTCAAAAACTGAATGCTCAAAATGTTCGAACAATCACATTGGACTGTACTTAACTGTTATTCGAAGTGATTCAAAACGAAAACTTATTTCAAACAACAGTTTATATGAAAATATGGAAGGAAGTAATGAAAAAATGTTTTAATAGAATTAAATTTATTGAAAAATTCTTTATTGAACTTTGCGGTTTGTAAAAACTGTAGCCATTAAATCTCACTGGAGGCTTTTAAAAAAGTTGGAATTTTGCATTACATGGAACTCTGTGTTGTAGTTTTTTCTCAACAAAACATGTTTTCCATACCTCAACTGAACTGAGGAATGAAAATAAACCTTTCCACTCAAATATCAGATTGGTATTTTCTTTCCTATCTATTGGAAGAGGTTGCTCTGCTGCAGAAACATTCTGTGGGCTAATGAACTTGCCATCTCCAACTGAAAAATTCCGTATCTATACCGAATTGTTGTTCAACTCTACTAAATTTACCTTTGAAAAATCAATGAAAAATTATGTTGAAGAGGCAACAAGAATAGAGGGTAGCTGCGACATTGCTATTGCCTTAGATGGTTCAATACAGAAAAGAGGATATCAGTCCCTCAATGGTATTGTTACAGCTACGAGTGTCGATACTGGAAAAGTTATTAACTGTGAGGTGTTTTCGAAACATTGTCGGTGCAAAACAGCAGTTAATTTTGCTCATGGACCCTCGTGTCTTGCCAACTATAGTGGATCAAGTGAAGGCAAGGAAGTGAAAGGTGTAACGGCCATATTTGAGAGATCCGAAGGTCATTATGGCATTCGTTACACAAAATATTTGGGCGACGGAGATTCAAGAAGTTTTTCATCGATACTTGCCCTGAACCCTTATGACACCCAAAAGGAAAAATTAGATTTTGTTGGGCATATCCAAAAGCGTATAGGTACTGGTGTTTTGGATTTCAAAAGCAAAAACAGTAGGAAAAAATTACGTGTTGGAAAAAGCCTAAGAGCTCGAAACTACTCGCTGACAATTTAATTTCAAAAATTCAGAGGTATTATGGTAGGGCCATTGGAAACAATACCCAGGATTTAGAAAGCATGAAAACTGCTGTTTGGGCTGTTTATTTTCCTCTTTTGTCTACAAATGAGAGGCCTCAACAGGGATTGTGTCCTGCGGGAACAAATTCATGGTATAAGTTTCAAAAGGCAAAAGCTGAATTTAACGAAAAGCACTATGATTATAAAAAACATACACATGTATCTTTTCCATCATGAATGAAACGAAATCTATTTTTAGAGATCTAGCTGACTCTATGTTATTAAAAAAATGTCTACATGGAAAGACTCAAAACCCGAATGAGTCAATAAATAATACCATATGGTCAGTGATTCCTAAATCTATGTTTGTGGAGTTAAAAACTCTGAAATTATGAGTAAATATGGCGATTGCACAATTCAATATTCGTTGTGTATCAAAACTAATTGCAGTACTGAACAAGGCTTTTATTGTGTGGCAGGCTTTAAAAAATTAGATGCTTGTAGGATTCGTGTAGCCGAACGAAAGCATCTGGAGATACAAAAAAGGGCAAGATTGGGAAAAATAATGAAAAAAAGAAAATTAGAAGAGTGTTTTATAGAAGCAGTAGGTAAAGAAAAATTTTCATGTGCTTCTGGAAAACGGTAAATCCTTAAAAATTACAAATTTTTACTTTCAAGTCTGTTTTCTCAAAATCCAATGTTTTTCCTTTATGTACCTTTTTCTCAAAACCTAATTAATGTAGAATCCTCCAATTTTGAGTAAGCATACTTTCAATAGGTTTACAAATTTTAATCGTGGAAATAAGATATATGTTGCAAATCTTTTTTGATCAGGTCTTTTTAAACTAACTGATAAGAAAAAAAGTTTCATATTTTTTAAAAAATTCATAATTAATTTAATTTTAACAAAAAAAACCTTACATTAAAGTCTTATTGATAGTACATATAGCTTACTGCAGTGCTTCTCAAACTTTCAATACTGGCGCCCCCATTTTCAATCACAATTTTTATTGCGCCCCCTAATACATAATAATTTACTGAATGCAATAATAATGCACTTTTACGATAAAGCAACAATATTTATTATAAACCGTACAAATTCATGACATAAGTATTAAATTTTGTATATGTTACTTTTAAGCAAAAAAGTTAAGTAATAGGATAATTACTAAGTTATTTTGCCTTTCTCTGATTTTTAAATTGGAACATATTACAAAATGCGGTGGTTGCTAGAAGACAAAATATAGATATCAGCTAAATATAGAAAATAAACTCAGAGGGTCAATTTCATATCTTAAAACTCCTTTCAAAAACTTTGCTCTGTAAGACAAGCCCATGGAAGTAGCTAATAATTATTAAACTTGTTCTTAATTTAGAATTAATTAATTAGTCCTAAAATACTCTGTGCGCCACTCATACATTAAAAGCAGTGTTTCTCAACTTTCAATACTGGCGACCCAATTTTCAATCATAATTTTTGTCTCGCCCCCTGTACAACAATAATGTATTTACTGCAATAAAAATGCACTTTGAGAGAGAGACGCTAAAGTTACAATACGATCTTAATTATAAACCGTACAAATTAATACGATAAGTATATTAAATTTTGTGTATATTTTAAGTAATATATATTTTAAGAAAATTACTTAAAATATATATTACTTAGAATTATGTTATTTTTCTTTCTCTAATTTTTAAATTGGAACAGATCGCAAAATGATGTATTTAATTAAAGATTTATTTCCTTCAGCATTCATTTCTCAAAGCACAAATGTCATTAGAAAAATAGTCTAGTCAATGTCGCTCTCTATCATATCCATCACATCTGGCATTATAGGGTACGTTTGCGTGAGTCTGGGCAACCTATCGGACGTCTGCGCAAAACATGTAAAAATGCTTTTCCTCGTACAATTCCAGTCAGTTTTGGTCGACTCGATACTCCTATAGCTACCGAATCTAGCTTGAATGTACATTTTTTTTAATTTCCACGTTAATTGTAATTCACGGTAATTAAGTATTTACGGCAGTAGATTAAAACAATATCATACATACATTTTTAAGTCGTAAGCAAACATTCGACCATAATAAAGAATCAACAAGTACACAGACGAACGAGCATGGTTCCGAAAATTAAATCAAGGCGATCTTCTCAAAAATACTTAAATTTTGGATTTACCACTACTGAAGTAAATGATGGAAAAAAAAAGCCCCAGCTCGATATGTGTTAAAACTTACAAATCTGTAGAACAACATGAGGAAGTTGTTTTTAAAACATGTAAAATCATTTAGCTATGTTGGCAAAGAATTTTAAAAAGTATTTTCTGGATGAGGACAGCTTGGTAGCAAGTTACGAGTGGATTAGGGATCTATTTCAAGATATTCCAGAAGGGCTCTCAACTTCCGAAGAAGAAATCTTCATAGATTTCACATGCAGTGAAAATTAAATGGCAATTTTGTAATAAATCGCTCTTTGAATTTGGGGTAGAGGTGGATAAGGAATTATCTGTACTGAAAACAAAAGCACTTCGTATACTATTACCATTTTCAACATCCTACCTTTTGCAAACCGGATTTTCTGCAGTGGATGCCTTGAAAACAAAATATAGATCTCAGCTAAATATAGAAAAATAACTCTTTAAGTGTCAATTTCCAATATTAAAACCTTCCTTTGAAAAACTTTCCTCTACAAGAAAAGCCCGTGGAAGTCCCTAATAATTATTAAACTTGTTCTTAATTTAGTAATAAGATTGATTGATTGAATATTAACGTCGCACTGTTCAGCTGCAAGAGGGCTTTTGACGACGGACCACGTAATTTTGAACCATGGTCAAGTGACGTGGATGAGACCTGAGCTGGCACTCTTCTCTCCTAACTACCACACCACACCAACGGGAAAAAGTTTCAACTCTCAACAGATTTAACATGCATCGCTGCCCTACATGGCGGGTCTTTAGTGGTACTGGGCTCGAACTCGTGACAAGGCAAGCCACGATCCTATACCTATACCACTCGGCTACCGCGGCCAAATTCAGTAATAAGAAATTATTTATAAAATACCTTCTTCAGTACTGATACATCAAACGTATACTGGCTGAATGAGTTGAGTTGAGTTAATATTAACGTCGCACTGTTCAGCTACACGAGGGCTTTTGGCGACGGACCACGTAATTTTGAACCATGGTCAAGTGACGTGGAGGACACCTGAGCTGGCACCCCCTCTCCTAACTACCACACCACACCAACGGGAGGACGTTTCAGCTCTCGACAGATTTAACGTGCATCGCTGCCCTACACGGCGGGTCTTTAGTGGTACTGGGATCGAACTCATGACATGCCTGCCATGGTTGGATACCTTAACCACTGGGCTACCGCAGCCCTGTATACTGGCTGAAACACCGACTCTTCGCACGAGTTCGTTTTTTAAAAAAAATAAAATATTCTTGATATAATAGCTGAACTGTAAGGAGAGTAAAACTGTGTGCACGACATTGTATACAAAAATGTAAAATGATTTTTTTTAGATAAATGCTATAATTGTAAATAACTGTTTAAAAGAACTGTAATTTTAAACCTCACACAATTAGCATTTAGAATTAATGTTAAATTATGAAAAAGAATATAAAATTCCGATGAAGAATAATTGTGTTACTTTTTAACATTTACAGCGAGAAGACTTCAAAAAAGTTTAACCCGGGAGCAGGCGCGTACTCGATACTAACATTAATGGTAGTGCGGGGGGACTCAGTCACTCCAATCATTTGTTTAGAATTATTTTTACTGTACACGATACAAATCGGAATTCTAGTGAATATTTTAATTTATAGAAAGTATACTTACCTTCTTTCAAGGACTATTCAATTCTTTGATGATTTCAGAAAAAAATCCAATAAAACTGAACTAAAATGATTCAAAAGTACAAGACCATAATATAGGACGCAAATCAGACACTTTTCAATTATCCTACAGAAATGTTAAACCAATCAATTCTTTTCCAAATATCGCAAAACTCAATTATTTACAATTTCCTTAAACGAAAAGCAAACGCATGAAAGATGGGAGGGAACTATTATTGATAATAACCATACCATAAGATTGAAGGTCAATCAAATGATTAGCAAACGTACTATGCAGCCTGGCTGAAAAGTGAATCATGACTTCCTTTTCTTTTTCTACAACTAATGTACAGTATTTCAATAATAATTACAGCGGTGAATTGTTTATCTTCTTAGAATTTTTCTCAGGGTCTGGGTTTCGTTTTTTCTTTTAACGAGTAATATTTTATGTTAAAACGTAATAAAAAAATCTCTCATTGAGGAAAAACAGCAAATAAAACAAAATGTTTTTTTTTCTTTAATTTGGTTTTGGGATCAAAGATAGCTATTTGATGACGGAAAAAAGCTAGATAATAAATATAAATTATGTCAGTGTGTTGTTGTGTGTATTTTTTTTATTATGGAAGAAAGCATTTTGTTTTACTTCTCTTTCCGGTTATTTTTAAAAAAAAAAAATCTTTAAATTTTCTTTACGCTCGCGCCCCCCTTGTAGGGTCATCGCGCCCCCCCAGGGGGGCGCGCCCCACACTTTGAGAAACACTGGCTTACTGTAAAAGTTTCATTTATGAGTAGCAAGTAGTTTCTGAGAAAAAGGTACATTAACTTACATAATTTAACATGGGGCTCCTATGGTGCAAGACCTCCTTAACCGGAATTTGTGTCGCACTGTGTGTGTGAGAGTATCGGAAACAGATTGCATCAACGCCGGATCTTTACATTTGGAGCACCTCAGGGCACTGATTCTTTCACTACTGGCGACCCAATTGTCAATCATAATTTTTATCGCCCCCAAAAAATAATAATATATTGAATGCAATAATAATGCACTTTGGGGCGCTAAAGCTACAATACGATCATAATTATAAACCGTACAAATTAACAAGATAAGTATTAAATTTTGTATATGTTACTTTTAAGTAATTTATATTTTTTATTTTACTTTTTAGTTCGATTCACTCTAAAAACGTGTTTTTAGTTTGTTTTTAAACTATAATTTATTTTATAATTATTTTTACTATGTACGATAAAAATCACAATTCCAGTGAATAATTTAATTAAGAGAAAACATACTTACCTACTCTTCCAAGGACTTTTCAATTTTTCTTTGATAATTTGAGAAAAAAATCCAATAAAACTGAAGAAAATGTTCCAAATGTGCGTGACCTTAATAACGGACATAAATCACAGACACTTTTCGCTAACAATACAAGAACGTTATTTTCCAGCAAAACTGCTATATTTTGTTCACGATATTGTAGTTTTGCTGTCGATTGATGATCTACAAATATCATTTTGAACTTTTCTTCCTTGTGTCTGTTAGATAAGGCGAAGTGCTACATTTATGGCTTCATAGTTTTCTTCATAAAGTTCTTGAGAGGGAGCATTTAAAAATTTCAATTCAACTCAAACGTTCCATGTCTATCGCTTTTCTCATATTTACTTTCGCTATCTTGATTAATATGTATTATTTCAGCAGGTTCTTCAATTGCTTGATGAGTTTCAACTTCCTTCAATAGAGATCACAGATGCCCATTTTTTTTTACATTCTGCTCATTTACATTTATAAACCATAATAAGTCGTACAACACAGCAATCAAAGCCACAAAATTGTTCATGGGGGAAAGTGTAGCATGTTTATAGAAAATATTTTTGAACAAAAGTGGTCGCGCAGGGAACACGATCAAAACTGGTAACATGATTGTAAAAAAAAAACGTTTGCTACTCTTCAAAAAAAAGAGGACGAAATGTGATAAATCCATTTTAGTTCCTGTTTAGACTGTCATATTGGAGGATACTCTGTCAAGGTCATTGATAACAAATAAACAGTTTTTCAGAATCAACGATTTCGTGAGCATGAGTTGATTCTGCGCATCGCGCGCCGGATCCCGTGTTAAAATTGTATTCAATAAAACATATGGATATAAGTTCTAAAAGAATTTGTAATAATGTTTCGTTACGCATTATAAGTTTCAGAATACTCACACAAAAGTTTATCTTTGCCAAATAAATCCTTCAAAGTGCTCAATATGCTTATCCATATATCATATCTCATTCACTTGGGGAAAAAAGCAATAGAAAAATATTATTTACAACTTTCCTAAAAGAAAAAGAAATGGAGTGAATCATACCAGTAAGTTTGAAGGTCAAATATATGATAATCAAAAGTAGTATTTTAGGGATAAAAGAAACGTAATAAAATATTTATTAATGTTATATTACATATTACTTACAGTAGAGTATATTATATTACAGTAAAGCAAACAAAATGTCTTTTTTTATTTGGTTATAGGATCAAAGATAGCTAATGAGTGTTTGAAATGGAATCTTTTATTTTTGATGATAACCAGATGATATATATAAATTATATCAGTGTAAATGTGCATTTTTTGTTATGTCAGAAAGCGTTTTGTTTTCTTCATTCCAAAATATTATTTTTTAAATCTTTTATTTTCAATATGCTCGCGCCCCCCTCGCAGGGTTACCACGCTCCCTCAAGGAGGCACGTCCCACAGTTTGAGAAACACTGTCTTAGGGAGTTATATGTAAATATATATGTGTATGTAATCAAACCTTTTAAAAAAGTATTGATGTGTACCTACTTGTGAGTCACCCTGTATGTGTACTTCCTTTTTGAAAAAGTACTTCTACTAATGTCTTATACACTGCTGACCACCGTAAATGCAACACCAAGAAGGACAAGAGGTAGCACGACAAAATTTATTTTGTAGATAACATGTTGACCAAATATCAAATGATTAAATTTATAGATTTCTGTGAAGTGTGGTTCCTGCCAGAATCGGTAGAAAGAGTAGCCGCCATTGGGGGAGATCACCGTTGCCACACGCCTCGGCATTGATTCAATAAGACTTTGGATGTGTTCTTGGGGTACAGCAAACCAAGCAGCTTCCGCATGTTGCCAAAGTTGATCTGGTGGGGCAGCTGGGGGTGTAATCAGGGTCAATCGTTGAGCAACCATGGACCACATGTTTTCTATTGGTCAAAGATCCGGAGAGCGAGCCGATCAGGGAAGCAATTCAATCTGGTAATTGACGAAGAACATTTGGACAATGCGTGTCACGTGTGGTCGCGCATTATGCTGTTGAATTATGGATGTCGCCAAGCCCTGAAGGTAAGGAAGGACAACTGGCTCCAACACTTCGGAGATGTAGCGCTGGCTGTTTAAAGTACCGGTAATGCATACTAGAGGAGTGCGAAAGTGATATCCATTACTGCCCGATACTATAATAACCGGTTCAAGACCAGTGTGGTGGCGGTGCATAACGCAGCTAGCTGTTCAGCATCCTCTCTCACGGTGTCTCCAGACTCGAATCTGACCATCGTGGTGTTGCAGACAAATGCGTGACTCGTTAGTAAAGACAACTTCATTACATTCTGCCACCCACATCCTTCTTTCATCACACCATCGGCGGCGGAGACATCTGCGGCTCTGCGTGAAGTGTAAACCAAGCAATGGACGTCTTGCGGACAGACCACTCTGCTGTAAACGGCGTCGATTAGTAACGCGCAGACACTGGATGTAGCGTTACAGACTCAATGTAATGTACTACGGTTCGTGATGTGACTGAGCAATCCGTCACTGACATGCGAACAATTTGCCTGTCCTCACTTGAAGTGGTACACTGAGGTGAATGCAATCGACCACGTCGGTCCGTCGTACCCTCCTGCATCCAACGGTCACATATCCACATTACAGTTGTTTGGTTTCGTCCAACACTACTATCGATTTCCCTGAAAGATAATCCACAATATCGGTAGGCCACTATCCTTCCTCTGTCAAACTCGGATGCTTGATCAAAAGCTTATCGATGTTTTCTACGATACATAACTGTTCGGTTTTTGAAAAACCACTAGAAAAACAGAATTGCCAAACTTGAAATCGTCAAAATCTCCAAGCATTAAATAGCGCTTTGAGGTGGCGCTACAGGCGCACGTGATGTGTGTCTGCGCTGAAGTTCTAATCATTTGCATATCTCACCTCCGCTAATGCACGCTGTAAATTTCATGCTATTTGCATGCTTTCTTCAGGGTTTGCATTTACGGTGGCCAGCAGTGTATTAATTCCGAGAGATTATACCCTGTACCTGTTAGAGAAACAACCCCAAAGAAATGAGGAAAACTGCATTATTGCTTCCGTAGCATATGTAAGTTTATATACTTTTACCATTCCTACTTAAATCTTCAGTTCACAATGTTTAAGAACTCATTTATTAAATCCCTTGATGAACAGATTTTGCTCCTTCCGATCAAAATGCTATTCATTGTAGAATAATACCGTTATCAAAAAGTGCATTTGAAATTCTTACCCTTAAAAATATATATACAACAGATATTTTCAGCGAAATCGTATAAAAAAATAGCCGTTATACTTTTCCGCTTCTCTAAGTACTTCCTGATGTTGTATGATTACATCTTTTTATATAAAAATTACGTGTCGCATTGTTTGTCCGCAATGAACTTCAAAACTATTCAACCGATTTTAATATAATTTTGTGTATTGTATGGGAATTCGTCCAACTTAAAATATAGGATAGATTTTATTTCAATTAATGGCGTCATAATTTTTTTATTGCGGAAATGTGAAAAATCCAGGAAAATTTGCAAAACATCGCAATGCGTGTATGTCTGAAGAAGCGGAATTTTTGTCTGGAGCATTTCGGGTCGTTGAATCCAAATTTTGAAACATCAATAATTCCTAGAACTTTGCTGGATAATGCCGGTCAACAGTATTTTAGACACACCGTGGCACACAGAAGCTTACCTTTAACCCTCTGAGTGGTTAGCTTCCTCCTGAAAAGTTATTCCGAAAGCGTTTACTCTTATTTTGACATTCGCTTTAAAAATGCAACAGACTTCTTTCCTTTCCCCCTTTTAAAACTTGGGAGATCGAACGGGGACAATTTTATGACTCAGTTCGGTCCCTTTGTAAAGTAAGAACCAAGAGATCAATCGTTTACAGCTAGCTGTCAAGTTGCCTTGGGCAATCTTGTTTAAAAGTTGTATTGCAACTGGGTCGCTTCCCCTATATCTTTAGTCAAAGTAAAATTAAAACAAAAAGAAGGGTGGAAAAAAGGAAATAAATAGTGTGTTAGAAGTTGAAAAATAATTATATTTTCTTTAAACAAAATTTATTTTTCTGTCATTTTTTTTAAAAATTATATATATATATATATATATATATATATATATATATATATATATATATATATATATATATATATATATATATATATATATATATATATATATATATATATATATATATATGTATATATGTATATATATATGTATATATATATATATATATATACATATATATATATATATATATATATATATATATATATATATATGTATATATGTATATATATATGTATATGTATATATACATATATATATATACATATATATATATATATATATATATATATATATATATATATATATATATATATATATATATATATATATATATATATATATATATATATATATATATATATATATATATAGGTATAGCGATTTGAACCAGAAAAAAGCATCCTGTATTCATTTTTGAATATGACAGTAAGAAAACGCGCTCAGTTTCCTGTTTTTTAAAAAAGTAATGAGGTAAAAAGAGCGAAGGCCTGTCTCTTTTTTTAAACAATAAGACAATAAATTATGCATACGGTGATATACATACGATGATTATATTTATGAAAAAAAACCAATCTTTCTCTATTCAATTATATTTTTAATTTAAAATAACATAAAAAAGATTTCAATACTTTTTATTTATTTTAATTAAAATCATATAAATGATATTTTTATGTTAACTGAATATTTTTCAAAAAAAATCTAATTTTTCATTCCTACGCTTTAGCTTCTCAGTTTTACCTCTATGTAAAACTTTGTTGTTTATTCGTCGATTTTTTTAGTATATTTTTTGCTCTTAGCTTGCAGTTTTCAACTGAATTGTATAAAATCTTCGAAATATATTAAAAAATTCCAAAGAAGCTGCATAATAAAAAATTTGAAATTTATATTATACTCAAAGAGTTGCTAGAACTTATGGTGAATAATTTTTAACTGCGCGATACATTTTCTTTTTTCGAAATTTCAAATGGAATTTCTAACATAAAATTTCTAGCTTTATACGGTCGTGATTTCAAAAAATATCCAGATTTTAATTACTTATTCAGTTATCCTTTAAAAAAGGATAAATGTTGAGGTATTTTGCATAAATAGATATTTTTGAAGAATAATTCGAATGTGTTTGAATAGCTCGAATTTAAAATGGATTTTTATGTTTATTTATATGCATAAATGTCTACTGTAAATGTTTCCGTATATTTTTGATTACTATTTATTCAAACATTCAAATTATAAAAAAAATGTGGGAAAATCTTCTTTCATGTTGTCTTTGATGTAAACTGAAGTTCAAGCACTTAAAATTCAAATATAATTCGGTGTATTTTAACAATATATAACTAGGCACTGTACGTAAACTTCCCTGAACGCTTGGGCTTTGAAATCTAAAAAAAAACCTAATAGATCTTAATTAGTTTTTTTTGTTGCTTCGTTATTATTTTTATCAAAGTGTAAGAAAATATTTCAAATTATTTGATGAAATTTAAATTTATTTATTTTTAGTGGTTGGAAAGTTGAAATGATTTCAAATTTTAAAGTGTTTGGTGTTTTATTAATTTTTTTTGGCATCTTATAATGAAATAATCATGTTTCAAAAACTGAAAGCATTGATTAAGATAAGAAAAATTATGCGAAAGATAATTTGTCTAACTATATAAAATAGCAGATTGCCCTGACGCGCCCCAACTTGTTACGGTTTCAAATTAATATGAAACCAAAAGGGAATTGTAACATATTTTATTTATGCGTTGGGACTTTTCAAAATTTTGAAAATACCAGCTAACAAACAAACACTTTTTGGAGTGTAAAGAAATTTCCCCCCGATTTTTTACGATTGCTCCAGGGTCAATACACTGGGTGGGGTTCCCTGCGAGCCATAAAACTTCCTATCAGTGTCTTGTTGTGTTGCTTCCACCGTCCCTAATTATCTTTCAAGATGTTAAACCTTTAAAAGGGGGAAAGGATTTCAGAAAAGTACGGCTAATCCGCTTTTGAAAATGTTACTTGAAGGCAAAAAAACCCGTGCAGTGCATTTTTGAATTATCTTTGCAATGACGGAAGTTTCCGTGCTAACCGCTTGGAGAGTCAAAGACTTGGAGCATGAAAACTTGATCCCTGGAGTATTTCAAAAGGGGCAATCCGAATCTAGTGTTCTATCTGAGAAATTAGCTTTACTTTGCCGGTTAGTTCCAGACGACCGTCTATTACGCGAACCGGTGCAGGTGCTTTTCCCAAAAGTCTTAGAGCGGAAAAAAGTGCGTTACTGATGTATTTCAAGAGGAAGAACGAGAATCTGAAGTTGAACTTTAAAAAAAATTTTTATTTTGCCGGATAGTGCCGGATGACCACATTTTAAACACACCATGGCAGGGATTTACCTTAAAAACTTCGGAACGCGGAAACTTGGTCCCTTACTTATGTGGAAACGAAAAGTCTGAATCTAATATCCAATTATAGAAATTCCTGTAACTTTGCCGGATAATTCTGACTTACCATATTTTACGCAGACCGTGGCAGGGGCTTAACCTAAAAGTCTTGGTGCGTGAATAATGACTTTCTGGTGTACATCGGGATTGTGAACGAGAATTCGAAATCGAATTTTAGAAGTTATCGATATTTTGCCGGATAATTCTGGACGACTCTAATTACCCCTCCCAGGAAATGAACTCGCTGTCTCTAGGACAACGAAAGTAGTCTCCGATTGCATCTAGGGGCGGGAGAGGAGAATCTCATATTTCAGAAACTCCCGTAACTTTTGCAGGATATTACCGGAATTTGGTGGAAAGGCTTTGCATTCAAGTCCCATGTCCGGATTTTCATTCCATCTAGCGACTGAAGGTACATGCGTTGGGGCATTAAACGCCAACCCCGTGTGCGTGAGAGTGTGGAGTGAGGATTTGAGATCGAATTTTAGGAGTTCTGATAACATCGCCGAATAATTCTGGAGGGCCATAAAATTCATGCACAGTGGTACCGGCCTAACTTGCAGACGTGGGAACGCAAAAAGTGAGTCATGATCGGGATCGCTGATCTGAATATTCCCATCCGATTAAAGAGAAGCAGATAACTATGCCAAACAATGCCAATCACATTGCGAAACAATACCAGATCCTTATTTTACGCGAACCATGGCGGTGGTTTACCTTAAAATTCTTCGTGTATGAAAAGTGGTTACCTGTTGTTTTCTGGGTGGGGTACAAAAATCTGAAATCGAATTTTAGAAGTTCCCATAATTTTGACGGATAATGCTGGATGACCGTGATGGCCCCTTCAGTGACTAAACTTGACTAACTTGAGGGGTCATCATCGGGTGCATCTCGGTCTGGGGAACTAGAATCTGGATTTGGATTTCAGACCCCCCCTAATTTAGCTGAATATTGCTGGATGAGGTCAGGTCGAATGGCTTGCGTTCGAGTCTCGCATCCGGAGGCTCATTTGCTGTAGCAACTAAACTTGCAGGCATAGCGTTGCAAAAATACGATTACAATAGGAAATTACATTGTCAATTGTGTGTGCATTTTCAGGAATTGCTATCACTTTGTTAGATGTTGGACAAAACTACATATTCCACATTCAAGCTGCCATTTGACATTCGTAAGAAACAGGGCGCAGTGTGTAACATTGAAAAAAGCGTATTGGCTACGGCAGTGTTTCTCAAAGTGTGGGGCGCGCCCCCCGGGGGCGCGATGACCCTACAAGGGGGGCGCGAGCGTATCGAAAATTTAAAGATTTTTTTTAAAAAAAACCGGAAAGAGAAGTAAAACAAAATGTTTCTTCCATAATAAAAAAATACACAAACAACACTGACATAATTTATGTTTATTATCTGGCTTTTTTCCGTCATCAAATAGCTATCTTTGATCCCAAAACCAAATTAAAGAAAAAAACATTTTGTTTAATTTGCTGTATTTCCTCAATGAGAGATTTTTTTATTACGTTTTAACATAAAATATTACTCGTTAAAAGAAAAACGAAACCCAGACCCTGAGAAAAATTCTAAGAAGATAAACAATTCACCACTGTAATTATTATTGAAATACTGTACATTAGTTGTAGAAAAAGAAAAGGAAGTCATGATTCACTTTTCAGCCAGGCTGCATAGTACATTTGCTAATCATTTGATTGACCTTCAATCTTATGGTATGGTTATTATCAATATTAGTTCTCTTCCATCTTTTATGCATTTGCTTTTCACTAAGGGAAATTGTAAATAATTGAGTTTTGCGATATTTGGAAAAAGAATTGATTGGTTTAACATTTCTGTAGGATAATTGAAAAGTGTCTGATTTGCGTCCTTTATTATGGTCTTGTACTTTTCAATCATTTTAGTTCAGTTTTATTGGATTTTTTTTTCTCAAATCATCAAAGAATTGAATAGTCCTTGAAAGAAAGTAAGTATACTTTCTATAAATTAAAATATTCACTAGAATTCCGATTTGTATCGTGTACAGTAAAAATAATCCCCCGTACTACCATTAATGTTAGTATCGAGTACGCGCCTGCTCCCGGGTTAAAACATTTTGAAGTCTTCTCGTTTTAAATGTTAAAAAGTAACACAATTATTCTTCATCGGAATTTTAAATTTTTTTTCATAATTTAACATTAATTCTAAATACTAATTGTGTGAGGTTTAAAATTACAGTTCTTTCAAACAGTTATTTACAATTATAGCATTTATCTAAAAAAGAAATCATTTTACATTTTTTTATACAATGTCGTGCACACAGTTTTACTCTCCTTACATTTCAGCTATTATATCAAGAATAATGTTTTATTTTTTATAAAATGAACTCGTGCGAAGAGTCGGTGTTTCAGCCAGTATACGTTTGATGTATCAGTACTGAAGAAGGTATTTTATAAATAATTTCTTATTACTGAATTTGGCCGCGGTAGCCGAGTGGTATAGGTATCGGATCGTGGCTTGCCTTGTCATGAGTTCGAGCCCAGTACCACTAAACACCCGCCGTGTAGGGCAGCGATGCACGTTAAATCTGTTGAGAGTTGAAACGTTTTCACGTTGGTGTGGTAGTTAGGAGTGAGGGGTGCCAGCTCAGGTGTCATCCATGTCACTTGACCATGGTTCAAAATTACGTGGTCCGTCGTCAAAAGAACTCGTGCAGCTGAACAGTGTGACGTTAATATTCAATGAATCAATCTTATTACTAAATTAAGAACCAGTTTAATAATTATTAGGGACTTCCACGGGCTTGTCTTGTAGAGGAAAGTTTTTCAAAGGAACGTTTAATATCAGAAATTGACACTTAAAGAGTTATTTTTCTATATTTAGCTGAGATCTATATTTTGTCTTCAAGGCATCCGCTGCAGAAAATCCGGTTTGAAAAAGGTAGGATGTTGAAAATGGTAATAGTATACGAAGTGCTTTTGTTTTCAGTACAGATAATTCCTCATCCACATCTACCCCAATTTCAAAGAGCGATTTATTACAAAATTGCCTTTTAATTTTTCACTGGATGTGAAATATATGAAGATTTCTTCTTCGGAAGTTGAGAGCCCTTCTGGAGTATCTTGAAATAGATCCCTAATCCACTCGTAACTTGCTACCAAGCTGTCCTCATCCAGAAAATACTTTTTAAAATTCTTTGCCAACATAGCTAAATGATTTTAGATGTTTTAAAAACAACTTTCACATGTTGTTCCACAGATTTGTAAGTTTTAACACATATCGAGCTGGGGTTTTTTTCTATATCATTTACTTCAGTAGTGGTAAATCCAAAATTTAAGTACACTGGCCTCAAAAAGTTAAGGTACAACATGTTTTTCGAAGCTCACCATAAAAAAAATGGCAGTAACAATAAAATGCATAGTTTACATGAATGATAATACCGAACTTTAAAAACATTAATGCAAAAGCGATTCCTGCCACTTTTATTTTTTAGAAAAGAACGTATATTTATGAGTGAGAGAAAAATATGCAAATATCAAGCTTTCGTACTTTTGTGTGTAAGTTGTGTTGATTTTCAACAGTTGTTGGCAGTTTCGGTGACAATAGTCAATAGAGTTTAGAAAATGTCTCAGAGACGTCGTTTACCCAATTCGTTAAGGTGGCGGGCAGTTGGATGGATGGAAATGGGATTGTCACAGGCTGATGCTGCTAGACCAGTGCTTCTCAAACTGTGGGGCGCGCCCCCTGGGGGCGCGATAACCCTTCGAGGGGGCGCGAGCATCTTGAAAATATAGAAGGCTTAAATTATTTTTGGAATGAAGTAAAACAAAATGCTTTCTGACAAAATAAAAAATACACATTTACACTGATATAATTTATATATAAATATCTGGTTTTCCACTTTCAAACGCTCATTAGCTATCTTTGATTCTAAAACCAAAAAAAAAAAAAAATTTGTTTGCTTTGCTGTAATCCCGCGATGAGAGATTTTTTTATTACGTTTCTTGTAACCTCTAGAATAGTACTTTTGATTATCATCTCTTTGACCTTCAAACTTACTGGTATGCTTAACTCCGTCTACTTTTTCTTTTGGGAAAGTTGTAAATAATATTTTTCTGTTGCTTTTCCCCCATGTAAATGAGTTTTATGATGTATGGATAAGCATATTGAGCACTTTGAAGGATTAATTGGCCAAGATGTATTTTATGAGTAATCTGAAATTGCATTATAAAAAAACGTTTTACACAATTATTTTTTTTATAACTGACATCGATGTTTTTGTATCGAATACATTTTTTCATGGGAGCGGTCGCATGAGGCGCTGAATCACTCCAAATTCTGGTAAATCTGTTTATTCGTTACCAGTTTCTTGACAGTATCCTCCGATATGACAGTCTTAATGGAAACTCAAATGAATTTGTCACATTTATGCCTCTTTTTGAGAGTGGCAAACGGTTTTTTACAATCAAGGTACTTGTTTTGATCGAGTTCCCTTCACGACCACTTTTGTTCAGAAATATTTTCTATTAATATGCTGTACTTTCCCCTACGATTAACTTTGTGGTTTTAATTGCTGTGTTGTACAACTTATTATGGTTTATAAATGTAAATGAGCAGAATATAAAAAAATGGGCATATGTGATCTCTATTGAAGGAAGATGAAACTGATCAAGCAATTGAAGAACCTGATGAAATAATGCATATTAATCGTGATAGCGAAAGTAAATATGACAAAAGTGATGGACATGAAACGTTTGAGTTGAATTGTAATTTTCAAATGCTGCCTAAAGAACACTATCAAGAAAATTAAGATATCAAGAAAATTAAGAAGCCATAAATGTAACACTTCGCCTTGTCAAAAAGACATAAGCAAGAAAAGGTTACACATGCTATTTGTAGATCATCAAAGAATAGAAAAATTACAATAACGTGAGCAAAATATGACAGTTTTGATTGCAAATAACGTTCTTGTATTGTTAGTGAAAAGTGTCTGTGATTTATGTTCTTTATTAAGGTCACGCACATTTGGAACGGTTTCTTTAGTTTTATTGGATTTTTTCTCAAATCATCAAAGAAAAATTAAAAAGTCCTTTAAAGTAGGTAAGTATATTTTCTCTTAGTTAAATTATTCACTGCAATTGTGATTTTTATCGAGCATAGAAAAAAATAATTATAAAAAAGGATTGGTGACTTGGTGAAGTGATCGCGCGACCATTAACGTTAGTGTGGAGTGGGCGCCTGCTTCCGGGTTAAAACATTTTGAAGGTTTCTCGCTTTAAATATCAAAAATAACACAATTATTCTTCATTGGAATTTTTCATTCGTTTTCCTTATTTAATATTAATTCTAAATGCTAATTCTGTGAGGCTTAAAATTACAGTTCGTTTTAAACTATTTATAATAGGAGCATTCATTTAAAAAATCATTTTATATTTTTGTATGCATTGTTGTGCACTTGGTTTTACTCTTCTTACAATTAAGCTATTATATCAAGAATAATGTATTATTTTTTAAAAAAATAATCGCAGAACGGGTACTTCAGCCAGTGTACTTATAAATGTAACAGTACTGCACAATGTATTTTATAACTAATTTATTAATACTAATTTAAGAGCAAGTTTAATTATTATTAGTGACTTCCATGGGCTTGTCTTGCAGAGCAAAGGTTTTCAAATGAAGGCTTAATATTAGAAATTGACACTCTGAGTTCTTTTTCTATATTTAGCTGAGATCTATATTTTGTCTTCAAAGCAGCCACCGCAGAAAATCCGGTTTCACAAAGGTACGATGTTGAAAACGCGGTAAAAGTATACGAAATGCTTTTGTTTTCAGTTCAGAAAATTCATCATCTACTTCTGCCCAAAATTGAAAGAGTTTTATTACAAAATTGTCTTTTGATTTAGCCACTAGATGTGAAATCTATGAAACTTTCTTCTTCGGTAGTGGAGAGCCCTTCTGGGGTATTTTGAAATGGATCTCTCACCCATTCGTAACTTGCTATCAAGTTGTCCTCAGCAAAAAATATTTTTTAAAATTTTTTGCTAACATAGCTAAATGATATTCAATAGTTTTATAAACAACTTCCACATGTTTTTCTTCAGTTTTGTAAGTTTTTACACATTTATCCGCATTTTCAAACATTTCTAGGTTTTTTGCTTTAAATTTCGGCTCCATAATTCTATTTTCTACAAAAAGCATTAATTTTATCACTGTGTCAAACATATGTACATTTGATTCTCTAAGTTGAAGATTCAATATATTTAATTTCTCAAATATATCGACTAAGTAGCTCAACTTCATCATAAATAAACCATCTCGAAATTTCTCAGCTTCCGGTAGGCTTTCCTCTTCTAGAAAAATGGTAATTTCATTTCTTAATTCATAAACACGTTGTAAAAAATTTCCCGCGTTATAACCATCTTGCTTTACAATAAAATAACGATGATTGCACTGCACCCATGTATTTGCTAAGTCCAGAAAAGATTCTTGATTTTAGGGGTCTCATTTTTATGTAATTTACTACAGTCATAACTGTCATTAGCACAATATTCAGGCCAGGACTAATTTCTTTGGAAGCCAGAGCTTCTCTGTGGATCATACAATGTGCCCAGATGCACAGTGGAGATTTTTGTTTCACAAGTGCTTGTATACTTTTAAATCTTCCTGACATTGGTACGAGCACCATCAGTGCATATTCCGACACAATTTTTCCACTCTATATTTGCCTCGTTTATAAAATTATTTAAAACATCAAATAATGCTATTGCTGTTGCTTTAAGTTTTATTGGTTTACAAAAAGTAGTTCTTCTACCGCTGACATACCATCCCAAAATCAAACATACGCAATGAAATGAGCATCTTTATTGCTATCTGTTGCCTCGTTAAGCCGAATTGAAAACAATTTATCACGCAACTTACCGCAAAGCTGTTGCTCTACATCTTCAGCGATATCATCAATTCGACGGGAAACAGTATCATTTGATAGGGTATGGACTGCAACTATTTGGCAAAAAAATTGTCTCCAAACATAGTTTCTACAATCTCAATTGCTGCAGGCAAAAAAGCTCTTCGGCAATAGTGTGAGGCTTTTACATCTGGCTATTTTATATGATACTTTGTAAGAAGTAAGTAAAGCTTTTTCATTCACTGACAAAGTTTTTTTAAAAATGTTTTTTGTTTTCCATATGATTTTAATTTTGATTCAAAGAACTCTCGAGGTTTGTTAATGTACTCACCATGAAGCGTTTCGAAATGTCTTTTAAGTTTATTAGGTTTCATTCTGTCTGCTGCCAATATTTTTGAGCAAATAACACACAGGGGCTTTTCTTCTCCATTTACTTCAGTAATGGTAAATCCAAAATTCAAGTATTCTTGAGAATATTTCCTTGATTTAATTTTCGGAACTATGCTCGTCTGTGCACTTGTTGATGCTTTATTATCGTCGAATGTTCGCTTACGACTTAAAAATTTATCCATGATTTTTTTTGTTCCAATTTTCTGCAGTAATACTTAATAGTGTGAATTACAACTAACGCGCAAATTATAAAGTGTACATTCAAGATAGATTTGGTAGCTATAGAAGCATCGAATGGACCAAGACTGATTGGAATTGTACGAGGTACAGCATTATTACATGTTTTGCGCAGACGTCCGATAGTTTGGCCAGACTCACGCAGACGCTCGCGAGAATGCCAGATGTGATGGATATGAGACAGCGCAACATAAAAGTACACTATTTTTCAATTTCTACTATAAGTTCACTCTCTCATATATATCTTGTTCAAATTTTCAATCGTTGATAAAATACTTTCTATTCATTCATTCAAGTTCAAATACATTTTTTAAAACTTGTAGTGGGTGACACTTCATGTTAATACAGTTCTTTCAAATTTTAATTCATTAATTAAATTAAAAATGAATAAATAGTAACAAACAAAATTATAGTCCAAAAGCATTTATAGAAAGGAAAACTTTTTCGTGCTGTCCCCTGTAACGCAATGGATAGCGCGCTGGGCTTCTAATCTGAAGGACGGTAGTTCGAATTCCATCCGAGATGGCCTACTTTCTAAGAATGTGTGTGATTTCTTCTTTACTTTACTATTTTCTTACACTAATTAAATTTAATTAATGAATAAATAGTAACGAAAAAAGAATATTCCAATACCCCATATATAGGAAAATTGCAAGGAAAATCGCTTTCTCTTTTGTCGCTTAACATTGTGATTCTGTTATATGTATTACATATTTGTATTAATTGAAACTATTTAATAGAAAGTAACTAAAATAAGTTTTTCTTTGTTGGCCTATATATAAGTAGGAGAATTGACTTAAAATTTATTTTTTATATTACTTGTTCTAATGACATTTCTACTTTTAGAAATGCATGATGGACGAAATAAATTTTTAATTAAATGTCATTTTGCAATCTGTCCCAATTTAAAAAATGAGAAAGGAAAAATAACATAACATTATAATTATTACTTAAAAGTAATTTGCTTAAAATATATATATATATATTATATAAAAGTAACGTATACAAAATTTAATACTCAAAGTGCATTATTATTGCATTCAATACATTATTATTGAGGGGGGGCGATGAAAATTATGATTGAAAATTGGGTCGCCAGTAGTGAAAGTTTGAGAAGCACTGTCTTACTTAATTAATTTATTTGTTTTGCAAAAAAGTAGTATACAAACTGTGTAATACTTATGCTATTAATTTGTATGGTTTATAATTAAGATCGCGTATAGTAGCTTTAGCGTCAAAGTGCATTATTATTACATTCAGTACATTATTAATGTATAAGGGGGGCACGATAAAAATTGTGATTGAAAAGGGGGGCGCCAGTATTGAAAGTTTGAGAAGCACTGTGCTAGACGTCTCAATGTGTCTCGTAGTGTTGTTCAGCGACTTTGGGATCAATACCAATCCGAAGATTCTGTGTCCAGAAGACCTGTTCCAGGCCGACCACGAGCTACAACACCTGCAGAAGACCGTTTTCTAGCTCTTTCGGCACGAAGGAGAAGAACCACTACTGTGCCGCAGCTGGTTGCAGACCACTTTCAAGCATCAGGAAGAAGAATCTCCGCTACTACGGTGCGAAATCGTCTTCACAATGCAGGTCTGTATGCAAGAAGACCAGTTGTGTGCGTTCCCCTCAACGGACGACAGCGAAGGAACCGCTTATGCTGGGCAAGAGAACATGTTTCTTGGATGCAGCAACAATGGGCTTCTGTGCTGTTCACAGACGAGTCCAGATTTACAATGAAGAGTGATTCAGGGCGTCTACTGATCTGGAGGGAACAGCGCACTAGATACCATCAATCCAACACTGTTGAAAGACACAGTTATAGAGGTGGTGGAATCCTGGT
The DNA here is from genome assembly GCA_019973935.1 of Trichonephila clavipes. Taxonomy (NCBI): domain Eukaryota; kingdom Metazoa; phylum Arthropoda; class Arachnida; order Araneae; family Nephilidae; genus Trichonephila; species Trichonephila clavipes. The sequence goes on along the minus strand of BMAU01021355.1, from coordinate 571,044 downwards.
TTGGGCAGGGATCTCGCTCGGTGGCCACACTGACCTGCATGTGTTCCATGGAGGAACCGTAACTGGTCTTAGATATCGGGATGAGATCCTTGATCCATATGTCCGCCCATATGCTGCTGCTATTGGTAACGACTTCATTCTGATGGATGATAATGCACGACCTCACCGAGCTCGGATTGTTGAGGAGTATCTGGAGGATCACGGTTTGGAACGAATGGAATGGCCAGCTCGATCTCCAGACCTGAATCCGATAGAACATCTTTGGGACTATCTTGCCAGAGAGGTTGCTGCTTTAAATCCTCCTCCAAGGTCGTTACATGAGCTGAAACAAGGCTTACTCTGTGTCTGGTCTTCGCTTCCTATTCCGGTGTCCGACAACTTAATAAACAGCATGGGAAATCGATGCCGCCAATGCATTCAAGTTAGGGGTGGACACATTCCTTATTAGAACCCATTTTTGTATTGTTTTTATGCCATTTTACCACATAACACTGTGATGTGCTGTTTTCTCCAAGAATGGACTTTTCCGCAGAGATTGCTTTTTTTGTTATAAATCGTTTTTGCAATACACTTATACAAATTTCTATGACGCATTCAATAAAAAACTATTTAATGCACATATCCTCCAAATTTTTTGTTTCTACATTCATTCATTTGCGAATTAGACACAAAAACCCGGTTGTACCTTAACTTTTTGAGGCCAGTGTATTTTTGAGAAGATCGCATTGATTTAATTTTCGGAACCATGCTCGTTCGTCTGTGTACTTGTTGATTCTTTATTATGGTCGAATGTTTGCTTATAACTTAAAAATGTATGTATGATATTGTTTTAATCTACTGCCGTAAATACTTAATTACCGTGAATTACAATTAACGTGGAAATTAAAAAAAAATGTACATTCAAGCTAGATTCGGTAGCTATAGGAGTATCGAGTCGACCAAAACTGACTGGAATTGTACGAGGAAAAGCATTTTTACATGTTTTGCGCAGACGTCCGATAGGTTGCCCAGACTCACGCAAACGTACCCTATAATGCCAGATGTGATGGATATGATAGAGAGCGACATTGACTAGACTACTTTTCTAATGACATTTGTACTTTGAGAAATGAATGCTGAAGGAAATAAATCTTTAATTAAATATATCATTTTGCGATCTGATCCAATTTAAAAATTAGAGAAAGAAAAATAACATAATTCTAAGTAATATATATTAAGTAATTTTCTTAAAATATATATTACTTAAAAGTTACATATAGACAAAATTTAATATACTTATCGTATTAATTTGTACGGTTTATAATTAAGATCGTATTGTAACTTTAGCGTCTCTCTCTCAAAGTGCATTTTTATTGCAGTAAATACATTATTGTTGTACAGGGGGGGGGGGCGAGACAAAAATTATGATTGAAAATTGGGTCGCCAATATTGAAAGTTTGAGAAACACTGCTTTTAATGTATGAGTGGTGCACAGAGTATTTTAGGATTAATTAATTAATACTAAATTAAGAACAAGTTTAATAATTATTAGCTACTTCCATGGGCTTGTCTTACAGAGCAAAGTTTTTGAAAGGAGTTTTGAGATAAGAAATTGATCCTCTGAGTTCATTTTCTATATTTAGCTGATATATATATTTTGTCTTCTAAGCAACCACCGCATTTTGTAATATGTTCCAATTTAAAAATCAGAGAAAGGAAAAATAACTTAGTAATTATCCTATTACTTAACTGTTTTTTGCTTAAAAGTAACATATACAAAACTTAATACTTATGTCATGAATTTGTACGGTTTATAATAAATATTGTTGCTTTATCGTAAAAGTGCATTATTATTGCATTCAGTAAATTATTATGTATAAGGGGGGGGGCGCGATAAAAACTGTGATTGAAAAGGGGGGCGCCAGTATTGAAAGTTTGAGAAGCACTGGGCTACGGTATTGCAAAGGAGTTAAATCATAATCAGATGAGTACACCATATCCCATAAATATTCACTCGAGGCATTTCATAGAACTTTGCAAGATTTAAGTGGGAGAAAAATATTCGGTGGTACTGTCCTTCTAATGCATGGTATGGTGATTCTAAGCAGACATTGCCAGTCATTCTTCGCACTACTTTTGCAAACGAGATAAACGCATGTTTAAAATATAAGCTTTTATGGCGAACCGACGAGGCACTTCGATTGACCATAAACACGCGAGTACAATTGCAAGTTGATCAATCGGCAAAAAATATTTTCTAAATGCTGGGTATTAGGAACGATGGAGAACTCCATCCCAAACTGAAAACAACTTCTGCACTGCTGTTCACACAAAAGAGGAACTGATTGAAAGTTTCTTTCTGGGTATACTGAATAGTTATCTAGATAATGATTGGCTCTGCAATCCTGTTACTCAGACAGAAAATATGTTGAAGTTAACGAAATAAACTTACAGATATAGAGCTGTTGTCAGGGGATTTAATGCCTTTCAAATCAATAGCCACTATTGTTAATAAAAACAAATCCATAAATTTTCCAACTGAGCTCTTGAATTATTTGGATATTTCAAGAATGCCACCACACAATCTTCGGTGGAAGATTGGTCCACTGGTTGTTTGTTGGCGTAACTTAAAATCACCTAAATCGTCAACGGTACATGTTTTTCCATCAAAAGAAATATCGGGAAACTTCTTGAAGCAAACATTTTGACTGCAAAGTTTAAAGAAGAAATCACCCTCTTGAAACGTATTTCACTGATATCGCCAGAATCCACTAATATCATTCAAAAGGCTTCGATTCCCGATTCGCTTGGGTTTCGCGATGACCATCAATAAATGTCAAAGGAAAATTATGTGCATTTGATGTTTAAATTAGAAAATCCATATTTCTCGAATGGGCAATTATATGTTGAATGCTCACGTGTGGACAAACCATCGAACCTATTTGAGTTAGCAAAAGAAGGGTTACCGAAAAATATTGTGCACCGTTTAGAGATTAGTTAAATACACTTACTTATTGTTATACTTTAAAATGTTAAAAATAATATTAAAAATTGATAAAAATCAACGTTTTATATATATAGTCACCTCATTCATAAAATTAAATCTTCTTATGTTTGCGTTGTTACTTAAAAACTTCATAAGTAATTCATGCATTATACTATATATAATCAAACACGAGATGAATAAAATGCAAAATAAAATCATTATGTTGTTTTATGCTAAATTTCAATTCTCCGAATATGTAAGCCAAGATTAATTTGATTGCATTGAATAGCTTAGAATAATATTAAATCAAAGAATTAAAAAGAAGCCACAGGAACGCGGGGCTGGGTCTCAGCTAATAGTTTTTTTTTATAAATTATTGATATCTAAGTCACAACAGTCATCATCCAATTACAATGAAAATTATATCCCTCCTCTCTTGATTTAAAAAGGACAGAAATTCAATTTCTAAGACAAAAATAGAATTATGTTTTAATCTCTCGTAGCCCTTCAACAAAGATTTTTTTACAAGTATTTAATTTTTAAGCTGTTGCTTCAGCTACGTTACGTCAACTCACAAATTGGTTGTTCGTGCAAAGTGAGAGACGTGTAATATCTCACTTTCAAACATCACATTAAGATATATTCGTGAGAAATAGGCTTTTGTTTTAAAAAAAATCTCTCGAGTTAACAAATTCTCAAACTGCGCACTCAGATTATTTCCACTTATATTTTCATGAATCTTAGTCATTCATGTCAAATTCCTTTGAGCATCAACACTCAATATTCAAAGGACACGTAAAAAATAAACACTAACCGAGAAACTCATTGTCCTTTTACCATCTGCCGGCCATAGACGAAAAACCGAAATAACTTAGATCACTGTAGATAGACTATGTCACATGTCAACGTCTTATGAAGATAAAGAAAGGCATACCGTTGAGCTGGGGTTGTGATATATATTCCCCAGCTTCTAGTCCTCTCATTAAATTCAATTTTTTTAAATTTACCTTCAGAGAGGATGGTTTTAACAAAAAAAAAGAAATAAAAGGAATAGCGAAATATTACGAATATAGAATAAAAATAAACGAAATATTACTAATTTTTTTAAACAGTTTTTCTTAAGTTTAAAATGTGGACAATAAGTGTTTTAAGTTTACATATCTAAATTTCTTTTTTCTTCCTCGTACCCAAATTTCGTATTTAGAATAATATAACGTTACGATGTTGGTAAGTTTAATAGTTATACAAAATAGGTAAAACTTATAATAAAACATTACTATATTTCAAAACATTGAGTGCATTGCGGAAAATAAAAATATTTTTTATTTATTTTCTTTCCATTTTCACTCAACTAGGAGAAGACAAAAAAATGTGCCTTAGCCTTACTGTAGAAAATAAAAGTTCGGGCTCCCCCATTAAATATTTTTACACAGTTTATAAAATGTGAGGTGACGCCCTTTGAAAGCGAATATCTCACAGCGTCGTTGATAGGGGCACTAAACTTCTCTTTCAGGTAGCAACCCACATAGTATTGTCACGGAGTTCGAAAGAAGTACACAGTTCAATTAAACAAACAATTAGATTTATTCTAACGCTTGGAGCTCGATACAACACTGGACTGAGAACCTCCCCAACTGGCGATGAACTCTGCTTTTATACACTTCAGAATATTCGAGAAATAACCAGTATGCACTCTAAAGAATGATCTGGATTCATCTAGAACCTAGAGAAACAATACATTAAAAACGGAAACAAAATTCCAGTCTTTGGATAAATCTGCCGGGGCCGGGATTCGAACCCGAGACCTGAGGAAGTTCAGTCCAACGCTCTGCCAACTCGGCTATCGGGACTTGTAGCAAATTATGCGTGTGGCATTGCTCCCCTCGAAAAAGAAGACAGCGCCCCGCTGTCATTTTGTTCAAGGGTCTTTATTCTGGAACGAGTGATGGGTCCTTTGTATGATTCTTTGGGAGGAATATCCTCGGTTTCGATTTGCTCGGCGGGATCATGGTACGGTTTCATACGCAGTACATGGACAACTTCTCTTAGTTTTCTTTTTCGTGAAGCAGGATCAAAATCTTGTACTTCGTAAGTCACGGCTGATAAACGGCGTAGCACCTGATACGGTCCGAAATACCTTCTTAAGAGTTTTTCGGAGAGACCGACTTTTCTCACTGGAGTATAAACCCATACGAGATCTCCGGGAGCGTAGGATACCATTTGGTGTTTGGAATCGTAACGTCGACGATCTTTGTCTTGAGCTCTCAGAGTGTGCACTCGGGCTAGCTGTCGTGATTCTTCGGCTCTGGCTGCTATCTTGGTGATGTTATTGTCATAAAAATCGTTAGGACAGAATGGTAGCATTGTATCTAGTGTCGTTTCCGCTTCCCGACCATGAAGTAAATAGAACGGCGTAAAACCTGTGGTCTCTTGTTTAGCGGTATTATAAGCGAAGGTTACAAATGGTAGAATTTCATCCCAATTTTTCTGCTCTACATCCACATACATTGACAACATGTCGGCCAAGGTCTTATTGAAGCGCTCCGTCAGTCCATTTGTTTGGGGATGATACGCCGTTGTGAAACGATGATCAATGTTACACAAGTCGACGAGAGAGGAAACAAGTCTGGATCGAAAGACGGCTCCACGATCTGTGATAATTACTCGAGGAGCTCCATGCCTGAGGACAATTTCTTCAAGTAAGAACTTCGCTATTTCGTCGACTTCGGCTGTCGGCAAGGCTTTTGTTATTGCATATCGTGTTGAGTAATCCGTGCAGACTATTATCCATTTGTTTCCATGAGCAGACTTTGGAAATCTCCCAAGGAGATCAATTCCAATGCGATGGAAAGGAGCTATAGCTGGAGGGATGGGAACTAAACGTCCAGGTGGTCGTTGAGGAACGGACTTTCTCCTTTGGCACTCCCGACAATGCATGACATACCGAACGACATTTCGGTACATTCCCGGCCAGTAAAATCTCTTGCGTATCCTGTCATAAGTTTTCGCGAAACCAAGGTGTCCTGCGGTGGGGGCGTCATGAAAGTGCCTTAGTATGTCTGCTCGTAGATGTTTAGGAATGACTGGCAACCACAATTTTCCATCTGGATCAAAATTCTTCCTGCAAAGGATACCGTCGATAAATCTGAATTCTTCGTTTTTGGATGAGTTGCTCAAAAGTTTTAATTTCGCAAGGTCTTGATCCTTTTTCTGTTCCATCGCAAGGTTCATACTCGTCGTGACTGCTAAAAATTTGTCTGATGTTTCCGTTTCCTCTTCCACTGGATTTCTCGAAAGAGCGTCGGCGTCACTATGCTTCTTACCGGTTTTATATTTTACGTCAAAATCATGCTCTTGAAGTCGGAGGGCCCATCTGGCAAGCCTTCCTGAAGGATCCTTTAAATTCATGAGCCAGCACAAGGAATGATGGTCAGTTACAACAGTAAAGTGTTTCCCGAATATGTACGGCCGAAATTTGTTGGTAGCCCATACGATGGCAAGACATTCCCTTTCTGTGGTGGAATAATTCTTTTCGGCTTTTGTCAGAGTTCTAGAAGCGTATGCTATAACTTTCTCGACATTATTCTGAATTTGTACTAGGACAGCTCCGATACCGTACCCGCTTGCATCAGTATGGATTTCTGTAGAAGCTCTTTCGTCGTACATCCCCAATACTGGATCCGAAGTAAGTGCTTTCTTAAGACTGTTAAATGCTTCCACCTCTTCAGGACCCCAATGAAACTCCACGCCACTTTTCAGCAACGACTGCAAAGGTTCGGCGAGATAACAGAAACCTTTAATAAATCTTCTAAAGTATGAACAAAGGCCAAGAAAAACTTCGTATGTCATGTATATTCTTTGGAGTGGGAAAATTTCTTACGGCTTTTTATTTTGTCGGGATCGGGACGAACGCCATTACTAGATACAAGATGGCCCAGAATCTTTACTTCTTGGGCAGCAAAAAGACACTTCGTTGAATTTAATTTAAGACCAGCTTCCTGAAGACATTTTAGAACAAGTCTTAATCGTATAAGATGGTCTTCAAAAGTTTCTGAGAACACTATTATGTCATCTAGGTAACAAAGACACATAGTCCATTTAAAATGGCGTAGCAAATTGTCCATCATTCTCTCGAAGGTCGCAGGTGCATTACAGAGACCAAACGGCATGACTTTAAACTCGTATAAGCCTTCGGGGTAATAAATGCCGTCTTTTCACGATCCGCTTCGTCTATTTCTATTTGCCAATAACCAGATCGGAGATCCATGGAAGAAAAGAACATGGCACCTTTCAGACAGTCGAGCGTATCGTCAATACGAGGCAGAGGATAAACGTCTTTTTTTCGTGACGCTATTCAGCTTGCGATAATCGACGCAAAAATGCCAACTACGGTCTTTTTTTTCTTACGAGCACAATGGGTGATGACCAAGGACTTTCAGAGGGTTGGACGATACCTTCATCAAGCATTTTCTGAACCTCTTCATGAATGATGCGTCTTTCAGTCGGCGAGACTCTGTAGGCTCGTTGGTTGATTGGAGCATGATCACCAGTAAAAATCCTGTGTTTCTTAAGACTGTTAAATGCTTCCACCTCTTCAGGACCCCAATGAAACTCCACGCCACTTTTCAGCAACGACTGCAAAGGTTCGGCGAGATAACAGAAACCTTTAATAAATCTTCTAAAGTATGAACAAAGGCCAAGAAAACTTCGTATGTCATGTATATTCTTTGGAGTGGGAAAATTTCTTACGGCATTTATTTTGTCGGGATCGGGACGAACGCCATTACTAGATACAAGATGGCCTAGAATCTTGCGGGGTATCGATCCCCGTACCTCTCGCTTGGCTTGCGAGAGGTACGGGGATCGATACCCCGCGCCTCCACCAAACTTGTCACGGAGTTCGAAAGAAGTACACAGTTCAATTAAACAAACAATTAGATTTATTCTAACGCTTGGAGCTCGATACAACACTGGACTGAGAACCTCCCCAACTGGCGATGAACTCTGCTTTTACTTTTTAACTCTCTTTTATTTTTTTATCTGCTCGGAATATTCGAGAAATAACCAGTATGCACTCTAAAGAATGATCTGGATTCATCTAGAACCTAGAGAAACAATACATTAAAAACGGAAACAAAATTCCAGTCTTTGGATAAATCTGCCGGGGCCGGGATTCGAACCCGAGACCTGAGGAAGTTCAGTCCAACGCTCTGCCAACTCGGCTGTCGGGACTTGTAGCAAATTATGCGTGTGGCAGTATTGGAGAACAGCATTTATACTTTTAATTGTACAGAAAAGCATTAATGATATACACTGGTGTGCAAAATTAAGGACGAAGTCGAAAAATAGCATATCAGCTTAACGAAGAGGCAGAGCGGACAGAAAGACCAATCAGGAGATTAAGTAAGGAGATGTACGGTAGCACATGCGCAGATATGCAGGTAGACGTAATGGGGGAGTGTCTGAGTAGTATAAAGCATGTTGTCGGTGTAAGATCAGTATTTCTGGCAAAGAGATTGCATGCCGTATAGCAGTTAAAATCACACCGAGTTGCTGCCTCAGCGAGAAATGGCGAATAATTAATCTGTCAGACTACAGCTGGATGCTTTTACCCGAGGTCGAATCATTGGGAAGTTGGAGGAAGGCCGCAGTGTGACAAGTGTGGCTGCAGAGTTCGGAATTGCTCACAGCATCGTTTCACGACTTTGGAGACAATTTCACACTACAGGAACAGCTATCTGGGGGTTCAGTAGTGGTCGTCCAAGAGAAACCACACCCGCAGATCACCGGTACATTGTCTTACAGGCCAGAAGAAACAGGAGGCAGACAGCGGGAGAAATCGCTAGACACACGACACATGCGACTGGACGACCGATATCGCGTTTTACCGTGGCCAGAAGACTGCACGGTGGTGGTCTGTTTGAACGACGCCCTGTACGGTGTGTACCTTTAACGCCTACCCATCGGAGAAGGCGTTCTCTGTGGTGCCGGAAACACCGGAATTGGAGAGACAATGAATGGGGACGAGTACTCTTTACAGATGAGAGCAGATTCAGTTTGAGTAGCGATTCTGATCGCATACTCATCTGGAGAGAGCGGGGAAGCCGCAATCATCCCTCGAACATTATTAAAAGGGACAGGTATGGAGGTCACGCTGTTCTCGTTTGGGGAGGCATCATGCTTCGTAGTCGCACAGACCTTCACATCTTCGACGCAGGTTCAGTCAACGGGACCCGTTATTGTAACGAAATTCTTCCAGATGTGCGTCTTTTTAGAGGCGCTATGGGTCTGCAGTTCCTTTTCATGGACGACATTGCACCATGTCATCGCACAGTAGCTGCAAAACAGCTCTTAGAGAGTGAGGATATTGAACGTATGGATTGGCCGGCACGATCTCCGGATGTCAATACCATCGAGCATGTATGGGATTTTCTAGGCAGACGCTTGGCAGCTCGTACCTTACCACCAGTAACGATTCGGGAGCTTCGATTGGCGCTGCAAGACGAATGGGCAGCAATGCCTCAACAACTCATTGACACCCTCATTCTCAGCATGGGCAGACGCTGTGAAACATGCCTAGCAGTCAGGGGAGATCATATCCCCTACGACCGGATGTTTCTTGCTGGACAACCATCACAGGGATGTTTCGGCCTTCAGTCGCATTGCGTTTCATGCTACTTTTTCAATAAAGCTTCTTTTTATCCCTCTGATTTCTCTTTTAGTAAGTGTTGCTTACATTACACATGTCCTTACGTATTGGGGATCTTACGGTATTAAATGTGTTGATTTGGAAAGCTTTTGTACAAAGTTAAATTGAAAAAACCGTCTCGTCCTTAACCCTCTAACTGGACACCTTCCTCCTGAAAAGTTATTCCGAAAGCGTTTAACTCTTATTTTGCGATTCCCTTCAAAAATGCAACAGACTTTTTCCTTTCCCCCTTTTAGAACTTGGGAGGTCGAACGGGGAAAATTTTACAACCCAGTTCGGTCGCTTTGAAAAGTAAGAACCAAGAGATCAATCGTTTACAGCTAGCTGTTAAGTTGCCTTGGGCAATCTTCTTTGAAAGCGTAGATATCCTCTCTTGATCAATCCTCTTTGAAAAAGATACGGTGTTTCTTTCTCCTATATGTTCAGTCACAGTAAAATTAAAAACGAAATGAAAGGTAAAAAAAAGAGGAAAAAAATGAAATAAATAGTATGTTAGAAGTTGAAAAATAATTATATTTTCTTCAAAGAAAATTTATTTTTCTGTCATTTTTTAAAAATTAAAAAATATATATACATATATTTTTGGTATTGCGCGATTTGAACCAGAAAAAAGCATCCTGTATTCATTTTTGAATATGAGAGTAAGAAAACGCGCTCACTTTCCTGTTTTTAAAAAAAGTAATGAGGTAAAAAGAGCAAAGGCCCTATCACATTTTTAAACAATAACACAATAAATATTACATACAATGATTATATTTATAAAATAAAACCGATCTTTCTCAATTCAGTTATACTTTTAATTTAAAATAGCATAAAAAAGGATTTCAATACTTTTAATTTATTTTAATTAAAATCATATAAAAGATATTTTTATGTTAACTGAATATTTTTTGAAAAAATTTAAATTTTCCTTCCTAGCGTTCTCTTTTTTAAACTTCTTGTATTAAATAAAAATTCCTTTTCTACATCGGTATTTGTGATGGACATAACACACATTCAGTCAATAGTTTTTACTTTTAATGCGGGATATACTTCTTTAAATGCGCATGACAGTACTTCTAACCATTTTCTACTCAAGTTAAATTTCTTATCTTTCTGTTTCTTTTATTACAAGGAAAAATGTCACACATCGATAACTACATTTTCACACAACTCAGTCATTACAAATTCTATTGTGAGAAAAGTTCTCCCTAATTAATCTTGTCTTTCAAAACAGTACACTTAAAACAATTTTGCTCAGCGAAGTTAACCGACAGTTCCACAATGTATTCATACCAAATTTTAAAAATAAATTTAACACTTGGAACTGTATCCTGTATTAAATTTTTCAGTATACACACATATTTCCTGCTGTAGGGAAGATATACTATGAGATGTGGTGTGTGGTTGTGATAGAATGTTTTCGTACGTGTAGAGTATTTTTGAAAATTTAAATATCACTGAAGCTGATCATATAACTGCAAATGAGCCTTATTTTAATGTGTGCTGGTATCAAAGTAAAACACTTTGCAATATTAAACAGCCTATGGGTTTATACTCAATATCAAACTATTCGAAAAATGGCTTACAACTTCTATTCAAATTGTAAAGAAACTGAAATATAAATATATCTTACTGCAGTTAAAAATATTCATAATATGTAAGTATCCTGTTGCTCCACTTATTGCTGTACATTTTAAAAACTGTAGCTGAATGCATTTTTTTATATTTATAAACGAGGCATAACAGCTCACACAGTCGTAAAAATGTCCTTATCATTTTTTAATATACTACTATAAAACGTATATGGATTGTAAGATCAGTTGTAAAATCCTAAAAGCTTTTAGAGGAGCTAAAAACATGTAATTTTGGACTGATCAAATTTTTAATATAATACACAAATATACATGTTATTAAGCAAATACATTTGAAAATCAAACTTTCTTCTGAAATAAACGTAATTAAAAGAAAAAATGTTTAATTGCAAATGAGTGGAAATACATGTTTATCTAAGGGGTATCCCCAAAGTGAGGTAATCCTCAAACTTAAGACTCAAACTCAGAAGCACAACAGTCCATGAGGGCCAGGAACTACTGTGCCCATCATAATACACGTGACCATTGGACGCTGAGGTGCATGAACAGATGTCCCGATTTGGTGGTCTGTCTGAAGAGAGACCTTCAGTGTTTAAGACCCGAAGCAAGCTTGGTACTCATTTATCGACCTAATGTAGCGGGGATGTAAGGCAGAGTCGACCTTGCGCAGCCCGTTAATAGAACCCCAGACCTGTGGTGTGGAAGCACTATACACTTTCACTCAATCCTATTCGGTGAAAAATAAAATTTAATGTTAGAATCTTATATAAATCCCTAATGAATGAAGAAGTCCAAACTTTTTTTTTCATGTAAACTGTTTAGACGGAAATGGTTAATTATGAACATTTCACAAGTTGCATAAATTAAAATTAACCGTTATAGTTAACATAAATTTTTAAGGGTACAAAAGGTGTATTTCGGCTGCACGAATTAATTTTAAAAGGAATACGGTTACGAAAAAGTAGTACAAATCTATCTAAAGTAGGGTTGGTTACCTTAGATATTGTCAAACACAACAATATATTGGAAGCCAATTCCACAATTCGTTGTTATAAAAATGTATGGAAAATTACAAGATTTATTTTTACATTTTTAATTTATATATATATATAATTTTTCCTGGGAGCTTTAAAAGCTAGAGCGGCATCCATCAAAACCGCGGTTCTCTCTCTGTTTTTCCAGATCGCCCCTGACTAAGCCGGCTCTGCCATAGTAAGTGAAAATGCCGGATTTTGTTTTTGTCAAGATCATTTTATAGCAGACTGCATTTTTCATGTATTTTAGATGGTCGTTTTATATTTTCTACATCAATATCTTAATGTCTGAATTTAAAATTACATAAAATTCTTGACATTCGCATCGATGACCATGATAATTTTTATTAGTATATGAATGTGTCATCAAACGATTACATGACTAATATTAACACTTTATTTTAACCATTTAATTGATATCATGTATAACATAACGCACACAAATTTTCTAAACATTAAAATAAATATTTCGAAAACTACTTCAGATATACTCAAAATTTTTTATTCCTACGCTTTAGCTTCTCAGTTTTGCTTCTCTATGTAAGAATTTATTGTAATTGTATATTCATCAATTTTTTTAGTATATTTTTTGCTCTTAGCATGCAGTTGTCAACCGAATTGTATGAAATCTTCGAAATATATTAAATGAATGATTGAATATTAACGTCGCACTATTCAGCTACACGAGGGCTTTTGGCGACGGACCACGTAATTTTGAACCATGGTCAAGTGACGTGGACGACACCTGAGCTGGCACCCCCCTCTCCTAACTACCCCACCACACCAACGGGAGGAAGTTTCAGCTCTCGACAGATTAAACGTGCATCGCTGCCCTACACGGCGGGTCTTTAGTGGTACTGGGCTCGAACTCGTGACAAAGCAAGCCACGTTCTGATACCTATACCACTCGGCTACCGCGGCCGAAATATATTAAAAGATACCAAAGAAGCTATATAATAAAATTTGAAATTTTTATTATACTCAAACAATTGCTAAAACTTATGGTAAATAATTTTTAACTGCGCGATGCATTTTTTTTTCGAAATTTCAAATGAAATTTCTAACATAAAATTTCTAGCTTTATAAGGTCGAGATTTCAAAACATATCCAGATTTTAATTACTTATTCAGTTAGCCTTTAAAAAAGATAAATGTTGAGGTATTTTGTATAAATAGATATTTTTGAGCAATATATAATTCGAATGTTTTTCAATAGCTCGAATTTAAAATTGATTTTTATGTTTATTTATATGCATATAAATGTCTACTGTAAATGTTTCAGTATATTTTTGATTATCATTTATTCAAACATTCCAGTTATAAAAAAAAATGTGTGAAAATCTTCATTCATGTTGTCTTTGATGTAAACTGAAGTTCAAGCACTTAAAATTCAAATATAATTCGGTGTACTTTAACAATATATAACCAGGCACTGTACTTAAACTTACCTGAACACTTAGGCTTTGAAATCTAAAAAAAAACAACCTAATAAATCTTAATTTTTTTTCGTTATTATTTTTATCAAAGTGTAAGAAAATGTTTCAAATGATTTGATGAAGTTTAAATTTATTCATTTTTAGTGGTTGGAAAATTGAAAAGGTTCCAAATTTTAAAGAGTTTGATGTTTTATTAATTTTTTCGGTATCTTATAATAAAATAATCATGTTTCAAAACTGAAATCTTTGAATTAGAAAAATGAAGCGAAAGAATATACTTAAAAAAAGATATAATTTGTCTAACTATATAAAATAGCAGATTGCCCTGACACGCCCTTACTTGTTACAGTTTGAAATTAATATGAAACCAAAATGGAATTGTAACATATTTTACTTGTGCGTTGGGACTTTTGGAAACTTTTTAAATACAAGCTAGCAAACATTTCTTGGGTTGTAAAGAAATTTCTCCCCGATTTTTTACGATTGGGGGTCAAAACACGGGGTTCCCTGCGAGCCATAAAACTCCTGCTGTGTTGCTTCCTCCGTCCCTCATTATCTTTCAAGATTTTAAACCTTAAAAGGGTGAAAGGATTTCAGAAAAGTGCGGCTAATCCGCTTTTGAAAACGTTACTTGAAGGCAGAAAAATCCGTGCAGTCCATTTTCGAAGCCTCTCTAGTAGGGCGGAAAAATCCGTTCTGTCCATTTGGAGGGTTAATTTATTTTTGTACACCAGTGTAATTACTGTCATTGTGACTACATTTACTGTAAAAAAGTGATGTCTTGAAATACGAATAAGGATATACGAAGAGGTCACGTGGTTCATAGAGTCACCCAGGCTCACGATATACTCAATTCTGGGCAAAATATTTGTTTGTTACCAATGATCTTGTCAGTATCCTCCTATATGACAGTCTTCGTTGGAACTAAAAGGTATATTTCACACATCTCCCTCCTTTATATGGGGGTGGCAAACTTTATTTTGCAATCTTGAGGCACTTGGTGTAACTCAGTACCCCGGGCGACCACTTGTATTCCAAAATATTTTCTAAGAACATGCTAGCTACATTTCTCCCTGTAAGCGACTGAGTACTTTTGATTGCTGTGTTGTAATACTAATTATGGCTTATAAATGTAAATGAACAGAATGTAGAAAAAAAAAGACTTTTGCGATCTGTCAGGAAAGGAAATTGATCTAGAAAGGGAAGTATCTGACGAAATAATGGATATTAATCCTGATAGAGAAAGTAAAATAGAGAAACGCGTTGAACTGGAAACATTTGAGTCGAAAGGAAAATTTTCAAATACTGCCTAAGAAACTGTGTCAAGAAAAATATAAATCCTCAAGTGTACCACAAAACACACTGTGACCTGCCAAAAAGACACAAACAAGAAAAAATCCACATTATTCTTGTTGATCATCAAAGGACAATAAAACTACATAAACTTGGACAACATATAGCAGTTTTGCCACCAAATATAGTTCATCTTATGTTAGAGTAAAGTGTGTGTGTGTGTGTGTGTGATTTGTGTCCTTCATTTAAGTCGCACACATTTGAAATATTTTAATTCAGTTAGATTGGATTTTTGTTCAAATTAGGAACGAAAAATTTAAAAGTTCTTAAAAGTAGTTAAGTATACTTTCTCTGAGTTAAATTATTTTCTAGAATTACGTTTTTTATCGAGTATAATAAAAATAATTATGTAAAAGAGGATTGGGATGACTCGCGTGGTCACTAACGTTAATAAGAAAAGCGTGTCTTCTTCCGAATTAAGTATTTCATCTAGTCAGCAAAATCCGATTTTTTTTACATTTTAAACTCTTATGTCAGCTATAAAAACTTTTAAAATTTGTAAGAGAATATAATATTCCTTTCATTATATCTAGTTGCGACGAAACGTTAGAAATCACAAAGTCATCAATTTGATTAATTTAATAGACTTTTTGTAACTTTTCATTATTGCATTTAGTAAATAAATCATTTTCAATAATCTAAGTTATAAAATTCTCCGTATATATTTTACATGAGTCGTTTTCTTTGAAAGTGGTGTAAGTTCATTTTTGATAAAAAAGTTAGTTAATTATATCATTGAATGCAATCTGCTATTATCTTTTTATCTATGAACAGTTCCTCAAAAAATTCTTCAAAATGTTCATCATTTTGTCAGTATAAATTTATGTAGTAACGAAATTACTTTGTGTGAAAGTGGTAAAAATCTCCATATAATATATAAAATAAACTTACACCACTTTCAAAGAAAACGGTTCACATGATCAAATATTGTTCACGGTGTCTTTAATTTTATTTTAGTTCTCAATATTAAAAATAAAATCATGGAAGTCGTTTACGTTTATTAATAGTGAAATTTCGAATGGAAAGCTAATATTTTAAGTTAATGATGTTGTCTTTTCAGAAAGATCTGATACAAATACATATTAAATCTTATATACAATAAAAAAAAACTTTTGTACAAATACGAATCACAAATTCCGAGAAAACTGTTCGGAATAAAATGGAAAACATACCCCTTTGGTAGACATTCCAGCCTTATTTTAAGCACATTTCGATAGATTTCTTCTTCACTTAAGTTAGAAGGAAGATTATATTGAAGAAATTTTACCTAGGGGTTTTCCTATCTTTTTTATAGTGTTTTATTTCAAAATTTCTTTTATTAATATTTTTCATCTATAAAAATATACATATATATTTTGCGCATCTTAAAATTTTTTGAATCATTTTTAAAAGTGCATAAAAAGACTAGAAGTTTTCACTGCAACTTAATTGAAAAAGATAGTTTCAAATTTCAACCCCTTGGTTTACAGCTGATTGCAGCCAATTTGCACCTTTCTAATGACTGAAGGAATTGATGGAAGGCGTCTAGACTTCACAAAATACACTCTATCCAAAGTGTTTGTACTTAAATACTAAACTATGTAGAAAACTAAATATTTTTTTAAGCTTTTGTGCTTCTTAAATGGATCTATTCCTCCAATGCAAAGGCACTATTTCGAAATAGAAAAAGAAGTTTTCCAAATGTGACGAGGTGAAATAACTCTTTTTTGGTGAGTTTCTTTTGAAAATCCCTGCCCGGAATTAAAATAAGCTCGGAAAAACGTACAAAACTCGCCTTGTCATTTTGACGAGAAGAGAGTAATATAAAAAAATTAAGTCAATTCCTACTTAGATCAAGATAGAAAAAAAAATTTTAGCTCCTTTTTATTAAATAGTTACAATTAATATAAATATGGGACAGAATCGTATATTTAGAATATTATAAATAGAACAGAATCACAACATTAAGTGGTAATTAGTTTTCATTACCGTAAAACCCGTCGTCTAATATCAACCCCCTCTACACTTTCAAGCTACAAAATTTAGTTTTTCGCCGTGTAACGCGCACCCTCTTGTTTGCGAACAAACCTGAAATGTTTTGAAGTCGAGGTATTCTTCCAAGCTTTAGGGGGAAAATGGTATATTTCGAGAACGACAATAACTTTTAGAAGGAATCTATTTTAAAAAAACAGTATTTTGATTTATGTAGAAGTCTAGATTTTCTATGCTCATCTTTTTTGTTTTGTTTTTAAAGCTATCATTTTTATACCCGGCGTATAACACGCACCCTTAAATCCCACTCTTATTTTTGAGTTCAAAGTGCACGATATACGCCAGATTTTACGATAGTTATCATTAAGGTATCGCATTGTTATCCAAAACAAGCGTGTATGCAAAATTTCAGTTCAATTGAATGCTTTAAAACGTGAGAAAAAAAAATCTTTTTAAGTTTTGACCCAAATCGCTACAAAGAAACCAACGTGGCTGTATCTGAAATTCTTTAAATAATTAGTTCCAATCAAAATTCATTTTAGTTAATTATAATTAAATTATCGTATTTTTACCAAAAACAATAGTGTACAGAAAATTTCAGCTCAAACGAGTGCTTTAAAATGTGAGGAAAAACCTTTTTCAAGTTATGACACAAGTCGCCAAAAGGGTCGCTAAGTCACCTAAGCTGATGCCAACGAGGGTGTATTTGTAATTATTTGAATAATTAGTTTTAAGCAATTATTTTTATTAATTATAATTAAATTACTGTATTGTCATCCAAAATAATCACGTATATAAAATTTCTGCTCAATGGAGCGCTTTAAAATGTATTTTATTAACCAGTGAAAACTCCATGAAGATAAGTAAATAAATAAATATAAAGAGAGTGAGCTAATAGTAGGAACTGAAAAAAAAAGGATTACTTTCATAGGTACTTTTTTGTTTTGGCGGCGCAAATTGCCAAAAATGATACAACCGACTCCAAATGGAATATTGCCACTCGTAAACATTTACCATCCCATTTTCAAAACAAATCGCTGTTTTTTTTCTTATTATTATCAGTAATGTCTTTTTTATAACGAATCAAAAATATATGAAAAACCAATGAGATCCTTACATTTATTACATTTTTTTCTTAAGTTTTTATTGTGTGTTGTGGGCTTGCTTGTAACTCGAAATTTAATAAAAATTGCAATATTTTTATAACGTCTTACTTCAATAGCAAGTTCTTGCTTTTATTAGTTCCTGGTTCATCGTAGCTTGAAAAAAATCTTGAGATGGAGATGATACACGCTTTGTGTTATGAAAATATTCTCAGTTGATTTCCACTTAATTTCATGCAGTAAAATTGAGAAACGAATCAAGTCCTTAAAAGTGGTGCGAATATTGAAAGGATGTTATTTCAATTTTACATCGGCGAAAATTGTGTCTTTTGCGTTTCATGTTTGCTTTAGTTTGGGTTTTGAATTGAGGACAAGCAAATTTACTTCTTAAAGGGTTAATATTTGAAGATGTCTTATATTACTTAACGCATGCATAAAGAGTTACATACTGAATAATTACTAAATTTAAAAAATTATCAAATTTGTAAGAGATGTGCTATTTACATGTATTGCAGTTATAGTAATAACACATTTTTTCGTCATGTATTTTTCCTATCATGAATTTGATAATGATTCCGAAAATAATCCGAGCTTAATAATCTTGAATTTGATAGCATGTACTCCTTTCTATTATTGGAATTTACTCCTTAAGAACCGATTTTCATATAAAGCCCCAAGATTGGAAATATTATGAGGAATGAAATTTGTTCCATCATTAAGGTCAGTTAGTAGGGTAATAACCATTCGAAAATAGAGTTGAAATGAGTTTTTGATACTTCTAAAATCTGCAAATCGGACCTTTCTAATGATGCAACATTCACGCAATTTTTTGAATTAGAAGTACTTTAAAATTATTTTAAAAAAATAATCAGCTTATGAACCATGCCTATTTTGACAGATAGAAATACAAACATTGTCTTTTTAAATCTGGGGCAAAGTTGCAAAGCTTCAATTTATTTTTATTCATGCGCATTAGATACCTGTAAAATAGCTGCAACTTTTAACTGTTAGATATGCTGAAAATTTTTGGAGCTAAATTTAGAAACGTGGTTTTAATTTGAATGTTATTTTTAATATTTAGTCATTTTACCTAAATTTAAGTCTATTCTCCACCTTAAATTTAGCTTTAATTATTTATTATTTCTGATGATTTAAACTCGCTAAAACATAGTGAAGATTTAAAAATATTTGAAGTTACAACTATGTGCTGATTTTAGAATTCTGCAAAAATAATTTGGAATAAAAAGTAGTACAAATACTTAGTATCACAAAGTAATATTTTTTTATAAAAATTTCTGTTTTCTAAATTTATATTTTGAAATTAGTATAAATTTACTGTATGCATGTACTCTATGTTTCGTAAATGCAATTTTGTTTACTGAAGTGACATTTTTGAAACATTTTTAAAAATTTAAATATAAAGCTGTTATCATAACAAAAAAATTTACAATTTTCAATAAATTCAAAATAATAATCCTTCAGTGGACCAAAAGTTTCTCTTTAAAAAACTAATTAATGTATTTTAAAAAAATTTCAATTCAGTATAAATGTAATTTCTAATTAATATAAATAAAAATTTAAGTCTTTATGTTAAATAGTTTCTGAGAAAATGGTATCAGATGATACATTAAATGTGATGTTTGTTGTCATTGCGCGAAGTTTGATGCATACATTAAAATACATAAATTTCATTATTTAAAAACATAAAAACAGTTTTATTTTGGCTATTTAAGAAATCATTTATCCAGTCTAGATTAGCTTTTGAAGGTTAAAACTTAGAAACTGTCTGCAACAACAAAACCTAATGATAATGTTACGAAAACTTGCGAAACGTCGTATATATATATATATATATATAATCGGGTATTTTTAAATACCATCTCAAATTAATACCAAAACCATATTGATACATTTTCCGATTATGTTGCTTTATGTTCAAATTTGATATCTATAATGCATGGAAGCTAAAAATTCTTCAAAAATTGATACAGAATTTGAGAAAACTTTGAAGTTTTCTCATTAAAAAAACTGAAAAATGGGGTGGATCCTAGACAAGCACACTGCTTGGCGACAAAAATATTGGCGCCAAATTTTTGGCGATAAAGTTTACAATATGGCAACCTTTACGGATTGTCAAGTCGGTGGCTAAAATATGGTAACCCTAAAACCGGTCAACCAAAAAAATCGGGTGAAAAGTGGACATCGGTCATTTTCGCCCTTGACCCTGCTGCAACACGTCGAGTTCAACCCTGCTCATACTTTCTTCCCCACGTGTTCCGATTTTAGGCTTGATTGATTTTGCACCGGTTGTTAGAATGGCGTGTGAAAGAAAATTCAATGAAAGCGAGGCAACCACAGGATTTTTTCTTTTGCTTGGACAACAAGGAAATAAGGCTGTTCTAGATTGGTCATGAAAGAAGGATTATTTCCCTCCACAGATACGAGTGTCCGAAGTGTAAAAAGGATATGCGTTTGGTTGAAAGAAAGGGTACGATTGATGGTTTTGAATGGCGTTGTCGAGTATAGTCGAAAGAGAATCCCCACTTTGTTTGCCGGAGTGTAAGAAAAGGTACGTGGTTTAGTGACAGTAGATTGAGTATTTGTGTGATCTTGCGATTAACCAGGTATTGGTTTGGCAAGAGTATGAAGTGATTTTTTACAATTTTTAAAATGCTTGTTTTCCTTTATTTTACTGCTTTTATCTCGTAAAATTGCTCTTTTTGCCCTTTTCTTTATTTTATGCTTTTGTGTGAATACAAGTGTTTTCAGCGTCCCTGACGCCATTACGGAAACCCCGTTCTTTAGGATTTTTAAAGAGGAGCTTAGGTTTTTGATCACCAGCTAAGACCGATTTTTCTTCGTTTTCGTCCATGGCGTCATTTTTTGAAACATGGCTTTTTGGCGCCATTTGGCGAAAAAAAAGGCGCCAAAAAACAGCAGTGTACCAGACTAGGATTTTACCGAAAAATGCTGTTCGAGGCAATTTAAGAATTTTTTGTTTACTATTTTATGCAACATAGATTGCAAAGATGCCAATGTTTACTAAAATTGGACAAATACATGTTGTAATTCATTATTTTGTGATAAAGTGGCACTTTATAGTAGAAATTCAATTTTCTCAAAAATGATGTTTTCAAAACTGTATATGTATCTCTTTTTTTGCTCAGAATATAAAGTATAAATGTGCATGAATTTTTTCCGCTCATGTTACTGATATGTAACTATATATATTTATGTGAGTTTTTTGGAGATTTTCCCAAAATATTTGACTGGAATCCATACATCGTGACAAAAAATGTCAATTTTTTAAAAAAAATCATAGTGATATTTTTATGTTAATGTTTTTTGAAAATTAAACAATATATTTTATATATTTAACTTAATTAGAGATATAAATGTCTATTTATTGTTCAGACAAGTTTCTAAGCTTTAATATTCAAAGGTTTTCAATAATAGGTAACTAATTATGACTCAGATGTGTAATATATTTGTCGTTGCGAGAAGCTTGTTACATGCATAAAAATACACAAATTTCATGTTTAAAAACATAAAAATAGTTTTATTTTTGACTTTTTTAGAAATTTTTTGTACAGTTAAGGGAAAATTTTGAATTTTGAAGCTTTTAGAAGTTAGGTTTGCATGTGAACATACAAATCCATAATGATACTTTCGCAATGTCGTAAAAAAAATCACATATTCCCAAATGATTCCGTTTACATAATGATATATGTTTACATTATATTTATGATGTTTTAAGACCAAATTTCATATTTGTAATGCGTTGAAGCTAAAACTTCTTCACAGATTGATACAAAATTTGAGAAATTTGACGCAAATGGTAAAAAAAATCTCGTTGAACAAAAACTGACAAATACTATATATGTATTTTCTGATAACTTTAAGACATTTTGTTTTCTATGTTATGTTAAAAAAATTAAGAAGATACTAATGTTTAATAAAATAGGACAAATACATGTTAAAATTTATTATTTTTGTGATAAAGTGCTTTTTTACACTAAAAATGCAATTTTTTCAAATTGATTCTTTTCAAACCGCGTGTACCATTTTCAGAGAATCTACTGAATGAATATACTTGGAGTTTTTACTGCACATAAATAATATGTAACTATATATAATGGAGCTACTTTCTTGGAGATTTTCCTAAAGTATTATGCTCAGAAGTAGTTATCGTAAAAAAAAAATGACAATTTTCACAAATTTCAAAGCGATACTTTTACGGTGAATTTTTTTGAAAAAAGTAAACAATATATTTGAATTATTTTAACCAGAGTATAAATAAAAAGCCTAATTAATATACAGACAGAATTTGAAGATTTTATATTTAACAGTTTCTGAGAAACAGGGATCTAAAAAAGCTCAATTTAACATAGTCGGAATAGGGGGTACCGACTATTCGTAACAAAAATGCGTTACGCTGTGTTCTGCGCAGGCACCAAAGTTTCTGTTGGAAGGAAAATGACAACTTTTTCGTCTTTTTTTTAAAATTACGATCATTCCTTTTCTTACCGAAATCAGACAAAAATATTTACAGATTTTTTTATTTCGCCCCAATACGGTATAATTGTTTTTAATAAAATAAAAAAGTTTTGTATTTTTTATGATTTTTTTTTAAAAAATGAGTCAATAGCGATGCGCTTTAATGAAAAGTTTTTTTAAATCATTGTGTACGGATTTCTTACCATTGTAATGTATCGAAATTTTTTAATAAAAAAAATCATACTTTGTTCTTTTAGAATCAGTGATTTAAAATACAAAATGCAATTTTTCAAAAAATACTCTAAATTCTAGCTAAGCATTTAATAATTTCTTTATTATTAACAATAAACCCACTGAACTTTTTTTCCAAGTGTCAAATGATGTTGCTCGTGTTTTATCTAAGATTGGAATAATTTGCTTAAAAATTACGGATTTAAAAAAATTTTGTGTTACGTCTAATACCCTTTTTACAAAAAATTATTTATTCAGTTTTCTTTCTTACATATCTTATTTGTTTTAAAATTATCCTTAAACCGTTATTTGTTATCCATGTGGGAAATTTGGAAAGTATATTTTAAAAACTATGCGGTAAAAAAAAATTAAACTAAAAATTTTCGCAAACTACGTTTACTAGCATGTTAGCGTATTTGGCGTAGAAAACGGGTTTTGAGCTAAGCAACACTTCATGTCTTAGATCTTTTGACAATGAAGTTGACTATAACAACAACTAAATTAAAAGTAAAAAAAACTTTTTAAAAATAAGCTTTTATTTAAATGATCTAAAAGGAATAAAATAAAAAACTCTTTTTGCTATTAACTTATATTGTCGTTATACAATTTAGGATATAAAAGCTAGTCGCGAGATTTAAGTACTCATATTTACTTAATCTGAAAATTTTAAAAATTAAAATCAATCAGATTAAGTTATTTAATTTGCTTTTTTATGTACACAGGTAAATCTCGCGACAAGATTTTATATCATAAATTGTATAACGACTTTATAAGTTGCTATCAAAAAAAAATTTAAAAGAAAAGTTAATTTTATTCCTTTTAGAGCATTTAAATAAAAGCTTGTTTTTAAAAAAGTTTTTTTTACTTTTTAGTTAACTCTAGACAGAGGTTTCTCAGTCTGTTAATCTCATTCAACGCATCATCGTTGAAAGCTCGTTTGCAGGTTAATTTTGAACAGTCCAGCTAAGGGGTACTCAAAAATTTTTTCCGCCAGGCTACATACATATGTTAGATATGTCACTCGGGCCGCAACAAGAGGACAATGGGAAGGAGGATAAAAACTGTTACATCAAAGCAACATTGTGGAAGAAAAATTAATTAAAATATTAAAACTCATTCCCTTTTCTTTTGTTACTTTTACTACATGAAGAACAAAAAAAACCCCATTTTTGTTGGTAAATCCGCAATTTTAAACCAGTGTTTTCTATTTTTGTGCAAAATTTGGATAATACTATTCTACAAAAGAGAAAAAATTTTCGTGCGACTATATTTCAAAATGACGAAGTTTTTAAATGTTTTATTCAAAATTTGAGTATTTTTTGAAAAATCGTAAAAGAAAAAAAAATTCGGCCTTTTATTTTTTAAATGACTGATTCTAAAAGAAAAAAGCCTGAACTTTCTTAGTGCAGAATATCGATTCACAAACACGCAAAAAATCATATGGAATGATTTAAAATTCATTTTCATGAAAATGTATTCATGTTGACTCTTTTTAGAAAAAAGTGTAAAAAATAGAAATACCATTATTTTTCTAACAAATTATACCTTATCGTAGCGAAATAAATGATCTTTCCCATTAGGCTATTACGTTTTGTCTCAGTTTCAGAGAAAGAATAAGATGGTTTTTTAAGAAAGGTCGAAGACAGAGAGAGAGAAGCGGAACTTCTTTAAGCTCTATCCGATAAGCTGCCGGGCAGAATAAAAAGCTAACAGGATTAAAAGGTTTTCAATTAATATCTTTTTAACTAATTGCCATATTACAATATAAATCATCAAAACATGCATTGTCATCTAAACTAAACATGCATACAAAATTTCAGCTCAATCGGATGAAGACAACAGCTTCAAAATTGAGTTGCAAGATTCAACCCGAAAAAATTACTTTAATAAGGGGGTCACTTCACGAAAATCGATGCCAAAATCGATTTTTCAATTTCGATTGAAAAATAAAATTCAACTTTTTCTCTTTCTGATACAGTT
This sequence comes from Trichonephila clavipes, assembly GCA_019973935.1. Taxonomy (NCBI): domain Eukaryota; kingdom Metazoa; phylum Arthropoda; class Arachnida; order Araneae; family Nephilidae; genus Trichonephila; species Trichonephila clavipes. The sequence continues at coordinate 546,192 of BMAU01021355.1, read as the reverse complement.
TATATTTTTGTTCTATCTGAATTAGAAGTATTTTTAATATTTTTTTAAAAAGTTGTTTACGCTGTCAAATCCCAAAACAGCTGATTGCCATGCCCCTTACAAATCAATACAAAAGACACATGCTACTTTTCAGCCTTGTCAAATAACTTAAATTGATTAAAAGTATTTATTTTGATCTGCAAATCAACTAGGAAAGAAGTGAAGTGAATAATTGTAGCTGTTTGTTTACTTCTCGGTGACTCACGTGCTGCTTTTTTTCGTTGAATATAACAATTTTTTTTCAGTTTTCATTAGATATAAATTCACAATATCTGATTAATATGCCTCGGATTTGCAACAAAACTTTTAAAAGAAGAAAATTTGGTTCAAATTATAAAGATTCTTCAGCTTCTGAGGATTTAAATAAAGAACAACCTGCAAGAGTATGTATATTAAGGATTCATCATCAAAATCAAAATTAGGTAAGTTTAATGATGAGTATATTTCATTTTTAGATTCATTTGAAAACTTTTGTGAAATAATTGACATTCCGCTGTTTTCTAGTGTTTTGAAACATGTATTATGTGTAAAATGTAAAAAACAAGGTATTGACATTAAGTTTGGTCGCCAAATTCAGGGTTTGGCTACAGAATTGTTAATATGTTGTGAATTTTGTGGTCTTATTCAACCACTTCTCAATACCAGGTTTACTAACACTGTGGTTAATAAAAAAGATACAAAAATGTATGAAGTGAATACTAGAAATGCTTATGCTATGAGGTCAGTTGGAAAAGGAGAAGCAGCTGCGAAAGTATTTTGTGGAGTTATGAATTTGCCACCTCCACCAGTTTTACGAGTCTTTGCATGCAATAAATAATGCGACAGAAAAAGTTGCAAAAGTGTCTATGACATTAGCTGCTGCCGAAACACTATCATTTAATAATGGTAACCCAAATGTTGCTGTGGCTATAGATGGTACCTGGCAAAAAAGGGGCCATATCTGTCTCAATGGTGTTGTTACGGCAGTTATAGTGTGGACACTGGGAAAGTTGTTGATGCCGAAATATTTTCAAGGAAATGCTCATGTCATTTTAACGGCATCTTACATAGTGATGAGTGCTCGGCAAATTACTTTGGAAATAGTGGAGGAATGGAAGTTGAAGGTGCACTTCGTATCTTCAATCGCTCAGAGGTACTAAACAATTTGAGATATACGCAATATTTGGGTGATGGGGATTTTAAAGCGTACAAAGCAGTTTTAGAATCTAAACCTTATAAAGATGTCAACATTGAAAAATTAGAATGTGTGGGTCATGTTGAGAAAAGGATGGGTACACGACTCAGGGCATTAAAATTAAAATTAAAAGGCAAAAAGCTCGAGGACAAAAAATCTCTAGGAGGCCGTAATAGATTAACTGATGCAGAAATAGACAAATTGCAGAGATACTATGGTTTGGCTATTCGAAACAACTCAGGAAATTTGTCAGCCATGAAACAAGCTATTTGGGCTATATTTTTTCATAAAATCTCAACAGATTTGAATTCACAACATGGTTTATGCCCCTTGGGAGATGATTCGTGGTGTGGATATAATAGGTCCAAACTGAAAGGTGATACATATAAACATAAACATAATTTACCAATTGCAATTATGCATTGCATAAAAAAAGTATTTAGAGATCTTTCAAGCCCTGAACTTCTGTCTAGATGTTTGCACGATAAGACACAAAATTGTAATGAGAGCTTAAATAGTGTTATATGGTCCATAATTCCAAAAACTGTTTTTGTACAATTGGGAACTGTAAAAACCGGAGTATATGAATCTATATCTATATATAATCAAGGCTTAATTACCAAATTAAAAGTTTTAGATTTATTAAATATTCAACCTGGATTTTATACATGTCGAGCATTGCAAGAAGCAGACCATGCACGCATAAGGAAAGCGGAAAAGGCAATTTCACGAAGAACCAAATAAGCTAGAATCAAAAACAGACAGTTAAAATATAGACAAGAAGATGATCTTGGAGATGATCTAAGCAATCCCCAAGTTATGGCTCTGGAATGTATTAGTTAAAGGTAAGTTTGTACTTTAAATCACTATTTCTCAAAAGTGTAAATTTCAACACAAAAGGAACATTTTTGAAAAAACTACTCATTTAATAGTTTTGAAATTTTGCACATATATTAATATTATACAAATAAATATTTTAATAAGAGCTTTTGTCAAAAAAATTATTCAAAAAAAAAGTTATGGATTAAAATGTACAAGAATTTCCAGCGTTTTAAAATTTTTGACGTGTTCCTCCACATATGATTTTTTAAAAAAAAACTAATCAAATATTTTTAAAAAAGCTCCCATTAAAATAAAGAAAACAGTACAATAAATGTAAAAAAAAAATTCATGACTGTACAACTGGTCAATTTTTCAAAAATGTTCCTTACACTTGGTCATTTTTAACATTATGGAGATAGGGAAAATGCTGCGTGAAGTGACCCCCTTTATCTGCACTATTAAAACTCGAAGGTAAACAAACGTATGCAACTATACGACTAGGTGTATCTTCTCACGAACCGCATGATGCAGACACTCGCCAAAGGTACCAAAAGATCAGAACTGATCCGAGGATTCTGTTTTGAACACTTATATTTCAATAGTGCAAAAGGTTAAAAAGATATTAATTAAAAACCTTAAAACGCATAATTATTGCCATTTTTTCCCGCCACGTGCTGAAGTTCCAATTTCTCGAACTTTTTTTTTATCCCAGATGTTTTTAAGACACGATCTAATTTTTTATGAGACTCAAACAAAAAAAATTACAGAATCAGAAAGATCATTTACTTCGCCACGATACGTTATAAGTTATTTTACAAAAAAATGATATTTTCGCTTTTTTTATGATATTTTCTAAAATGAGTCAAAATCGATACGTTTTTATGAAAATGATTTCTAAATCACTCCGATTGAATTTTCTTTCAATTTAATGAAAATATATTCTACAATAAGGAAATGCATGCTTTTCTCGTTCAGAATCAGTCATTTAAAAAATAAAAGGACAATTTTTTTGCGATTTTTAAAAAAAATATTAAAAATTTTATTTAAATACATAATAATTTTTTATTTATTAAAATAATCTCATGACATTTTTTTCCGTGTGTACAACGATATCATCCGTAATATGCACAAAGTTTAAAAATATTGCTTAAAAATTACTGTTTAAAAAATTGTGTTTTTCGTTTTTTTATCCCCTTTTTGCAAGAAATATTAAAAAATTATTTTTGTTACATTTTTTATTTAAAAATTACTGTTGTTTGCAATCGATATATGAAGTTCGAAGGCATTAAATTAAAAATGAAGCCCTCAAAACTTAAATTTTAACAAATAACACTATGCGAAATTGAATATCTCTTCCTTTTATTTTACAGGTATTTTAGTTCTTTTTTTCTGAAGATTCGTGGATTGAACGCTTAGAACGCTGGATTATTAATTTTTGTCTCTTGGTTATAAACAACACCATCGCTTAGTTTGTATGATCGTTTAAAAAAAACACTCACAATTTTATTCGCGCATTTAATAACTTCGCCAGCAATTTTGTAATTGGAAAGAATATTTGTTTTGTCACGATATAGAACGTTTTTCTTTTCTTTTTTTTCAAAACAACGATACTTTCTTGATGACTTTCTCTAAAATGAATTACCATCAATGCGTTTATAAGAAATTGATTTTTCAAAAACTCATACTTTGCTTTTAAAGGTTGGTGATTTTGAAAAATAAAATGTCGAAAACTTTTTTTACGAATGTTTGTGTGCAATAAATCATTTTGCCTCTATAGTGCTGCACCGATCAAGCTGTTTAAGAATCGTTGAGTTTTCATTTTCTCGAGAGCTCTGATATCGACAGGAGAGGGGGAATTTCCATGACAATATGTTATGCATTTAAAAATGTTCGTACAACGCCGGGGAAAGGGAATAAACCTGTCTGACAAAGAAAAGAAGCGGAAAAATTTCGAAACAGTAAATTTTCAGTTATACACTAGGTAGAAGCCCGAGCAATATCGGCTGAATTGGAGGAGGGGGGGTGGAATTAATTTTGAAAAAGATTATTAGAAGTGCTGATTTTGTGAAGAAAAGGGAAAATTTATAACAGTAGAGAAAGCCCGTGAAATGCCGGGTCATGCAGCTAACCTTTTTAACTAAATGCGATAGGGGTTTTGACAGAGTACAATGGAGATCAAATGACTCGCGAGATGGTAAAAAGAAAGGGTCAGAAGTAAAGCGTGAGTTGGAGGAAAAAGGGTTAAGTTTTAGAAATATTCAGGGAGAGAAACACACAAATAAGACCAATAAGCGCGGACCACTTATCAGATCAATACCTAATTCTTGGTCTGAGAAAGATAGAATGATTAAAAGAAGTAAAAATGAACAATTAAGGTATAAAAGATCACATGAATCTAGGTCGGGAGGACCAGAAAGGAAGGTTCGGAAGGGATCAGAGCATAGAGTGAATAAAAGGGCTTTGTCGTCTAATTACAGAACTAATCATAGTCTGACCAAATTTAGAAAAAAAAGCTGAAGGGAAGAGTCAGTGACGCCCACCACAAGCGGCTGCAACCTTAGACCACGAATTGGAAAAATAGAAGAGTCCCGGCCGACCATAGAGAGGAAGACACAGCAAGGAAGACCAGTCCGATCCAGAAAAGGCAGAGAAAGGAACGATAGTCCATACATCGAGGAGCGAACAAGATCAAGCAACAAGAATGCCAGACGAGCAGGTGATCAACAACGGCAAGACCAAGAAAGGAGAGGAACGTGTACAAAGAAATCTTTGTCACTGGAGGACTTGGTAGGAAACGCCAACTACAAGTTATAAGAACCAGTTTGTGTGTGTGTGTGTATCGTTTCTTATTATATTCTTTCGAACAAGTGGTCGGAAGAATTTTTGCAATAAAGCAAAGTCACGGTCAGATAATTTAAATTTTAGAAACCAAGCAAAAGTGGACACTACAATGAGTGTTTTTCTAGAAAAGAAAAAAGCTTTTATCTTGTAAAATTTTTGTATAAACCTGGAGAAAACAATTGTAAAAATGCATTTGTTTACTTCTGTTATGACTTCGCTGGTATGCGACAATTCCTTTGGTTGTTTGTTTTGTTTATTGAAAAATGATTTGATTATAATTGTATAGTGTATATATATGTGTTGTTATATTGTTTCATATTAAGGAGCATCTGGTTTTGGGAAACGCGGCGTAGATAGCATACTAACATAACATTTATTCAGCGCTACGCGATTTGAGGGGAAGTTTTTGAAAGAACCAGATGAAAAATATGTATAGAAATTAGATATAATTTTAAAGTGATATGTACTGTATGAGAACTGTGAAATGTAATCATAATGTGAAAAAAAACATTTTTTCAAAGCACTTAATTGATTTTTGTTTCAGGGTAACAGACCCTGAAGTCTATAAGAAATTAACCCATACAAAGAACGGAGCTAAAGAGAAGATGTAATTAAGTAAAATTGTTAGAATTTAAGTAAACATTTAGGTAGAATTAAGTTAGTTAAGAGACGTGTGGACCCCGTTTTTTCTACCATTTAAGTCATATATGGTTTTTTCCCGGCTCTGTTACCCAGATGGGACACGTCTATTTATTCTGTGCATGTAAGAATCTACCGTGATTAAAATGCATGACTTTGAATGTTAGTCTATTTAATTAAGTAAAATTTATTGAAGCTGTGGAAATTCAAATTAAGGAGAAATATTAAAAATTAAACTTAAGATGAATAGTAAAATTAAAATTTAAGTGAAACATTAGAAATTAATGGTTAGAATAAAATTTAGGCACGTAATTTCTTAAGGGCCATTAAGACCCTCGAATACATCACGTTTTGTTTCTTGGAGGGGATTGTGACGTCTTACGCGTCTTTTCTTTAACAGGTCCTTTGGGTTCTTTGGGTCAGAAACAATGACAACTTTTTTCAAACAAATCCAAGAAACGAGAAATGAAGAGATGCAAATAATATAGGATAAATATAGGATCTTAGATTAAGGGAACAGGGACATCATATACTTTCAAATAATCGATTTTTCAATTTTATTTCTAAAAAATAGTGCTTATTTTTCTGAATCTAAAAATGTATAATACTTATATGTTTGTTAATAAAATAGCCCTAAAATATGAAAAATAAAAATGTAAATAAATGACCACGCCCCTTTTGACACGCCCCTTTGAACTTTAAATATGTAGTTTCCCCTGTGTTTTATCTATATTAACTTTTGATTGTTTTTTTCGTTTGAATGTTAACCCCGCTACTTTTTAGCCACGCTTGTGCGTGAGCTATTGTTCCAAGCTGTGTGACAAAATTTCTTACTTTAAATTTCGGTTTATGGCAATGTTTTGAACCGAGTTCGTCTATTCCGAAGTTTCTTGTGGCATACAACTACTTAATTTTACATTAATTTTCGTAAGAAATGTTTATTTTTTACTTATAATTATTAGTATTCATAAGATTTTAAAAGTATCTTAACTTTTTTAAACGAGTAATTATGCCAAGAATAAAAAAATTTGGCAGAAGGAAGTATAGTAGCAATCAACATAAAATGTCTAAATCCACTGAAGAATTGCTTTTGAATTCCGTGGAAAGTGCTTCTAGGAGAAAAATTAAAATACCGGATTTACTAAAAGAACAAGATTCTCAAAATGTAAACATAATCGTTGAACTGGATTTATTATCTTCCCTTATGAAAAATCTCTTATGTTGTAAATATTGCTGTTCTTCAGAGAAAATTGAGCTGAGAGAAGATTTAAAAAGTCGTAGAGGTTTAGCTGTGAGTTTGGAAATAATTTGTCACAACTGTGAAGAATCGACGAATACAATGTCATCAAAAATATCAAATAAATGTTATGATGTTAACCTAAGATTGACATATGGAATGAGAGCTATTGGAAAAGGTGGAGCTGCTGCTCGAATATTCTGTGGGCTCATGAATTTGCCTCCACCACCTGCAAAGTTTCAACCCCATAATTCTTTGTTTTTAAATGTTTTAAAAACAATTAGTGAAGACTCGATGAATGCAGCTGTTCACGAAGCAGTCATAGCGAATGATAATAATTCAAATATAGCTGTGGCTGTGGATGGCACATGGCATAAAAGAGGCTATTCTTCATTGAACGGAGTTGTATGTGCTACGTCTGTTGAGAACGGAAAGGTTATCGACTTTGAAGCTCTCACAAAATATTGTTCTTCATGTAAGGGTAAAAAAAACCATGTGAAAATTGTGCTAAAAATTACGAAGGATTCAGTGGGGGAATGGAATGTCGGGGGGTATTAAGTATATTTCAGCGATCTGAAACATCACGAAAAGCATGTTATACGCAGTATCTTGGTGATGGGGACTCAAAAGGATTTCTTACTATAAAAGAAGCAAAAGTATATGGCGACACAGAAGTGGAAAAATTAGAATGTGTTGGCCATGTGCAAAAGCGTATGGGCACAAGGCTGAGAAACATTCTAAAAATGAGCAAAGGCATTAAGCTATCAGATGGGAAAAATATTTCGGGACGTGGACGGCTAACGCTTAAAGAAGTGGACTCAATCCAACATTATTATGGGCTAGCAATCCGTAAAAATTTGTCATCTGTGGAGGACGTGAAAAGAGCCATATGGGCTATTTATTTTCATAAAATAAGTACTGAGGATAATCCTCAACACGCTTTGTGTCCTCTTGGTGAGGATAGCAGGTGCGGTTATAACCGTAGCATTGTTACGGGGGGAATTTTATATTCACAAGCATTCTTTACCCGAGTCAATTTTATTGAAAGTGAAAAAAGTGTTTCGGGATCTCACAGAGAAGGACTTATTGAAAAAGTTACTTCATGGAAGAACACAAAATCCCAATTAAAGTTTTAACAAATGTATTTGGGAGCGAATTCAAAACAGTTTTTTTGGCATTGAAACTTTGATTGATTGATTGATTGAATATTAACGTCGCACTGTTCAGCTAAAACGGACCACGTTTTTCAAGGACACGACACCTGAGCTGGCACCCCCTGAACGGGACTTTCAGCTCTCGACAGATTTAACGTGCATCGCTTATCTTTAGTGGTACTGGGCTCGAACCTGTGACAAAGCAAGCCACAGTCCGATACCTATACCACTGTACCGCGGCCACATTGACACAAGTATTGAAACTTTGAAATTTGGAGTTATGGATGCTGTAATTTGTTTTAATGATGGATATGTAAGTAGGATAAAAGTCTTTGAAGCTCTGGGCATTAAATCAGGATACAACACGGAACGTGCCTTACTTATAATTGATAACAAACGAATTTTGAGGCTGAACGTATAGTAAATAAAGTGTCATTGGAAGCCAGAAATAAAAAGAAGGTCTTTAAAAAGGAAAATGGATAAACAGAATTTAGATGAAGAAAATGAATACCAATCAGGGAAATATTAATCAAATCTATAATGTAAGGAGAAATTTTTTTGTTAAGTTTTATTATATTTTTTTCTCGAATGTTTAATATTTTTAAATTTAGGTACACTTTAAAAAACTATTGTAGCATATTGTTTGAAATCTTTTATATATCTAAACAGGATACATGTGCATACAGTGAACAAAATATCTTTTAGTATGTGTCTAATTTTTTGAAAATTAGATTTTATATGTAAAAAAACAAAATTAAGATTTTCATAATTTTAAGGTTTTATGATTATTTTTAAGAAATTATGCAATTATATAAATATAATTAGTTAAAAACAGATTCATTATGTTTAATATGTTACTTTATATATATTTGTAAATTTTTTTTTGTATATTCAAAGAATATTTTTGTAAGAAATGGTACCTATACATGAAAATATGTATTACAAGATCTCGAAAATTATGTTCATGTTAACTAAAACAAAGGGAAAAAAAAAAAAACATATGAATTTAAAATTACTTTTGTAACTCTAGAAAATGGTTAAGGATTATTATTAGTCATATAAAAATAGGCAAGGAAATACTAATTAAGTGATATTATTATGTGAAAATATTGTTTTTTTTAGTTTTTTTCACTTTTTCTCAAAAGCATATTTTTTTGCATTTAGGTACATTTTAAAAAAAAAAAACTATTGCACTGTATGATTCCTGATTTTTATACTTCTAAACAAGATGCCTATGCATATAGTGAATCTAATTTTTTCCTATTAAAATAGTGCCTAATTTTTTAAAAATTGTTTTATGCATAAAAAAAAAGCAGAAAAATAAAAAAATTTCAAATTTCAAAGTTTCATAATTTTTTTAAAGAAACTATACTAAAATTTTACTAAAAAAAGGGTTTCACTGTATTTTATGTATTGTTTTATATATGTGTAAAAAATATTTTGCATAAAAAAAAGGATACTTTTTTAAAAAATGGTACCTAAACATAAGTATATATTACGAGTTCTCAAAAATTATGTATTACTTTAATTAAGTAGTAAAAAAAAACTTTTGGAGTAAAAAGTTATTTTTGTAGTTCTACAGAATAATTAAATTATCCTTATTATAGACATAAAAAAATCTAAGCTCTATTGGAAATTTTAAATGATATATGTCTCATAAACAAAGGGTCTTAATTTTGGCATTTTACTCTTTCGAGCATGTCCTGGTTCCCTTAAGCGTTATGGCAATGTAATGGAATGTTAGACAATTGACGTGCGTTGGGGCAGTGGATGATTATTGAAGTTCGTCTTTCAAAGATTCAAGTTCTACGTGTCGTGGATAAACATATTGGTGATCGATTAGAAATTAAACGTCGAGCTACATACCATTGTAGATAAAGACAAGTTTATTACAGAATAATGTAAGGTAGGATTGATTACTTCTTATTATATTTGAAGATTAGGCGGTTCAATTATTGAGATTGGTCTAAATTATATTGTGTGTTGCGTATTGCGTCATCGTATATTCTCTCATTAATTATTAATATTACATTTGTTCAAAGTTTAAGTTGAATATCTTAATAAAGTCATATTAAGATAATGCTCGATTCTAGTTCTTTCGTTGACCCTACACCTCTAGCTCACGCTCATGCTTCGAGGGATGCACTTCCAAGGGGAGGTACATCACAGTGTATACTCAAAAAATTTAATACAGGATACATTTTCAAATGTTAAAATTGTTTTTTAAAATTTGGTATGGATACATTGTGGAACTGTCGGTTAACTTCACTGAACAAAGTTGTTTTAAGTGTTCTGTTTTGAAAGACAAAATTTATTGGGGAGAACTTTTTCTCACAATAGAAATTGTAATGACTGAATTGTGTGAAAATGTAGTTATCGATGTGTGACATTTTTCCTTGTAATAATAGAAACAGAAAGATAAAGAATTAAACTTGAGTAGAAAATGGTTAGAAGTACTGTCACGCGCATTTGAAGAAGTTTTTTCCCCATTAAAATTAAAAATTATTGACTGAATATGTGTTATGTCCATCAAAAATTCCAATGTAGAAAAGATTTTTATTTAATACAAGAAGTTCGAAAAGGAGAGCACTAGGAATGAAAATTTAGATTTTTTCCGAAAAATATTCAGTTAACATAAAAATATCGTTTATATGATTTAAATTTAAATAAAATAAAAGTATTGAAATCTTTTTTAAGTTATTTTATATTAAAAATATAATTGAATAGAGAAAGATCGGTTTTATTTCATAAATATAATCATTGTATGTAATATTTATTGTGTTATTGTTTAAAAATGAGATAGGGCCTTTACTCTTTTTACCTCATTACTTTTTTAAAAAACAGGAAAGTGAGCGCGTTTTCTTACTCTCATATTCAAAAATGAATACATGATGCTTTTTTTCGGGTTCAAATCGCAGTACCAAAATATTTTCTTCTTCATTTTTAAAAAATGACAGAAAAATAAATTTTGTTTGAAGAAAATATAAGTATTTTTCAACTTCTAACACGCCATTTATTTTATGTTTTTGTACCCTTCCTTTTGATTTAAATTTACTGTGGCTGAACCTATCGTAAACACGACAGATTAGAACTACAACTTTCCTACAAGATTGCCGAAGGCAACTTAACAGCTAGCTGTAAACGATTGCGGTCATGGTTCTCACTGAACAAAGAGGACGAACTAAGTCTTAAAATTGTCCCCGTTCGACCTCCCAAGTTTTAAAAGGGGGAAAGAAATCAAGTATGTTACATTTTTGAAGGGAATAGCAAAATAAGAGTAAAACGCTTTCGGAATAACTTTTCAGGAGGAACCAAACCATACGGAGGTTTAATACTCGTGGGAGCTGGATCGCCTCTATCAAAAAGTATGCGATTCAAAACACAAGTCTATTGGCAATCATGTGATTTTGTGAGAGAAAAAACCCTATACGTTAATCAAATTAAATCTAATTTGGGAGATATAGTTGGCACGAGATGCACTTTACCTGTCGGTAAACCCATTGGTATCGTCACAGTTTATATATATTTCTCAATCAGAATATTACTGACATTATAAATTATGTCCACGAGACATTATTAGAATATACAAAAAATGGTTCTAAGCTGCTGGTTAAACATTGTCATGTACTTCCTCTCATATTTGGTGGCGATTTCAATATTGATTTCGATCAAATTGAAAAATTGAGATTAGTACAATTTTTAAAATCAGATCTTAAGTTGGGTTTTGTTTCTGGTAAAACACTGGAGATGACTAGGTATGGTACAAACATTGATGCGATGTTTTCACGACTCTTAAATTGCGTATCAACCGACGTTCACCGATCATACGTTAGTTACAAAATGAATCTTGTCACAGTGATTAATACTGTCGAGCGAATGTAATTAATATTCACTGTGATATTAATAGTGAAGTGAATCAAGCTTCTTAACGTTGTTCTCCTGTACTGTGAGTAACATATATGTATTTAATACAACAAATGTATATTATTTTATTTATATATATTATCTTACCGAATTAATGTGAAAAATGTCAATAAAATAAAGAAATTACACGCATGGTATCAGTTTTATATGAGATGCGTTTATATACCATGTCTAACTACTGTATAATCAAAGACAACCTTACTTAAGAAGTAATCTCCAGTCGGAGTCGACACACACATAGTTTTTTTTTTAAAAAAATTACTTATTTTAACTCATAGCACTTAGACTTTTTTCAGAAATTTAATGGAAGATAATTGAGAGAAAGCCAGTATGCGATAACAATTTTTCAAACTTTTTATGAAAGAAATTTCCAACTCCATAGAATGATTAGTTTAAATGAAACATAACTCTTCCAGTTTTTTGTGCATATATTCAGTGTGAGTTTTTCTTACTTATGTAGAGAGAGTTTAATTTTTTTTTAACCCTTCTGCTTGTAAACACATTTCTTAATCCATCCCTTTTACTGAAACCAAAACAGAAGCGAGGCATCAAGTATATGAGTGGAATGTTTAAATGTCATGATTCCAAAGCAAACCGTAAACTCTGTTCTTATGTTTCAAAGTATTTTTCAAAGTAAGAAAAAACAGCAAAGTGAGATGAAGAAATTCTGTCAAGAGCAGTATTAATTTAGTAATGCAACTCATCGTCAAAAGACATAACTTAATTATTTTATTTCCTTTTGGTAATCGTTAAAGTGCAGTGCTTGAAAGAAGGAAGCAATTTAATAAAGAGGGAAAGCTTAAAAGTTCATAAGGATATTTGCATTCAAATGTGAAGCAAGTGTTCTCCTCTCAAGTATGTTTTATAATCTTCTTTTTTTATTTAAATTATAATAAGTATAATCCTATAATAAACATTTCTAATAATAATAAAGGTATCCGACTATTTGCGACAACTTTTTTTTGAAAAAATGGAGATATGGGGATTTTTTTTGTGATTTTTAGATTTGGTATATTTTAAGAAAAAAATCCTAAAATTAAAAAAGAAAATTTTTTTATTAGTATAAAAATTGGGAAAAACTCGTGAAAATTTACAAAAAATTACATAAACGGGGCCCACTCTGTAAAAAAAATTTATGAACAAATCCTCAATTTTTCAATTTTGATATGTTGCTTTGTTATTCATGTTTGAAATGATCTTCAGGATAAGAGATATTTTAATTTTTACAAAAAATAGAGCACTTTATCTTAGTTATTATACGAAATTGCTTAAAAAAACAGTAATTATATTCACATAAGGGACTGTAAGTTTTGTAATAATGCAGTGATTTAAAAATCTGATTATCAAAACAATTCTACTATTATACAGAACATACACAAGAAATTTCAGTAAATTATTTTCAAAACCTTTTCAGCAATCCTTGTCCCCGTTTGAACATTTTCTGAAAAAACACATTTTGAGTAAAACAAATTTTAAAGTTTGAAATACTTTTTTCTAAATATTAATACTTACATACAGGTTTAAAGTTCTCCAGATTTATACGTGACACCTTCCTTTTTCTCAGATAATGCACAATTCCTTTTTTTAAGTCCTCTGAGTTTATTTCTCTTCTTTTTTGTAGTTGGCAATGAATGTCTCTCCGAGTCGACAATTCTTTCGTCATCGACCTTTGAAAATCCCTTCAGAATGAAATAACCCATTGGGATGTGTAAATATAATATTCCAACACGGAAAGAATCCCTTTAGATCCATCATTGAACTGTAATACAGCCAAGAATGCACCAAATTGTAATGTCAGAAGTTCAACAAAAGTTTCTTTTGGGATTATGCTCCACAAAACACCATTAAAACTTTCATTGGCATTTTGGGTCTTTCCGTGTAAACATTTTTCAAGAAGTGATTGGTCACATAAATCCATATATGTGGTTTTCACTGTGTTCAATACAGCATTTGGTAAGCCAGCTGTTCTATGTTTATACAGTTTTCCTTCTTGCTTGGCCTTTTGGTATTTACACCATGTATCGGACCCAGAAGGGCATTGTCCATGCATGGGTTTTTTGTCGGTGGAGCAACAATAAAAAAATGCAGCAATGACTGCAGTCTGCATGTTAGACAAATTGCCGACATTACTCCGAATTGCAATTCCAAAATAATTTTGAAGTGTGTCGATGAATTTGTCGGTCAATTTACCTTTTCCGCCTAAGCCTTTTGTAGATTTTTTCAGCTTTGGTAAACGAGAGCCAACTCTCTTCTGCACATGTTTTATGCACTCATATTTAACTACGCTATCATAACGATAAATGTCTTTCACATTATTGAACGCCTTTGAATCCCCATCCCCGTAATAAGACGTATATCGAAGACTGCGGTTTGCTTCAGACCTTTCAAAAATCCTATAAGCACCGACAGTTTCCATATTAGACGCTGATCCTTTGTGATTTTTACAAAAATGTGACACTACGCATTTTTTGGAGAATCCCGATGTTTTTTCGGTTTTCGTACACACTCGGCAATATTGACTGAGCACTTCAATGTCTAATATTTTTCCAGAGTCTACAGAAATTGTCGAAACACATTCATTCAATGAAGAGTAGCCACGTTTTTGCCATGTACCATCTACACTAACGCCACACTCATTTGAACATTCTGCAATGGATTTTGCTGACTCCAACATAGAATTGTTTGCAGCTTGTGACGCAGCATGCAGCAACTTAATTTCATGTTGTCTGTATGTACATTTTGACGGATAAGGAATATTCAACATACTGAACAGTTTCTTTCCAGCTGAAAATCCTTTGCCAATAATTCTCATTCCAAAGACAAAAAGAAGGTTTATAATATTTAAATTATTCACCTTTGATGTGGAAGTGAATCCTTTTGTGAATGAACAGTTCTTACACTTGAGACATAAATTTGACTGCAAACCAAGTCTTGAGTCTTCAATCAAGTACAGTTCTTGATTTAACAAACAGGATAAGAAAGAATAGAGAATATTCACATCAGTATTTCGATGTCGAAATTCCTATTACCAGAAAGAGTTTTGGAATCAACATTAAATAAAGTGTCACTTAATCCTCTTCCCAATTTTTCAGAACTAATACTTCCTTCACTAACTTTTTTTTGAGCAGTGCGGAAATTCCCATGAAACTTTCGCTTCTTCTGACGTCTCTTTCATTCATTTCCCATGGCAGAAAATTAAAAAAAGAATACTAAATAAGTAATTTTATAAAGTACGAAAATCAAAATGAACTTATTTCAGTAAAAACTAGAATGAAAAAAAATTAGCAGTAATATCAAACGTTAAGAAGTAAATAAACACATATCCTGAAATTGCCAGATGTGAAAACTTATTTTATGAAGAAAAATAAGTGAGGCTTTTTAATAGCGTTTAAACAAAATATTAAAATATACTTTAGTTCAAAATATATTTTTCAAAAAGTGGAAAGAAACCGAAAAAAACCTTCAGTTTTGGTTTCAGAATGCCACTTCCGGTCGGCAGTTACTAACTGGAAGTGTCATCTGCTTTTACTAAAACAGTTGTAACTTTTGTTCTAGTGAACGAAAAATAAAAACCTTGGTAATTTTATAAAGCTAATAAGTTGTTCTACAAAATAGAATCATAAAAAAATTTGTCAATTCTTGACCAAATCCCCGATTTTAGGGTAGTCGGATAACTTAATTCAAGTAAAGTTTAGTCAGAGAAAAAATGTATATTATTTTTCAAAAGTAATCACATAACTAACAGAAAGAATTTGCATTTGTAAATTAAATTAAACATTGTAACGTCGCTTCTTCGAACATCAACAGCGGTCGGCGTCTTTGTTGGACACGACACCCACACGTGCATCTTACAGCTGCAGCGCAACCCCTTTTTGACCCCCGAAGAATCGAACACCGTCGACCGGAAGATGAGAGAGGAGAGATGCTTTGAACTTACACGGGATTGGTAGACAACGGTTCCTCCTCTCACAAAATATTTGACTCTAACAATCTTTAATTAAGTTTAATAACTTTAATGTATCATTCAGTAAATAATTTTTAATAGTTGTGACGTAAATAAATTCCATATTTAAATTAACCAAGAATACGCTACCGTTATTCTTTCAAACGTTACAGCTTAGAGATTTGGTGGCAGCGCTTTGGGATAAAAAGTTAGCATTCAGGACCCGTGAGAGGAGGAAATTTTGGGTTTTTACGGACGAACCGCAACGCAAGGAGAAAAAGACATCTTCGGAAGCCGTGCTGCGATTGAATTCAGCTTCGGAGAAAGAGAGCGTCCTGCTCAAAGAAGATCAAACTGATCTATAGTGTTTACGGCCAGAGTGTCCGGAGGGAAAGCGATCTTCGGAAGCAGTGCTGCGATTGAATTCATCTTTGAAGCTGTGCCACAAGTGAATTCAAGGCTGGTCAAACTGACCACACTTATTGTTAGGGGTGAAAAAGCAGTGCTGCGATTGAATTCATCTTTGAAGCCGTGCCACGAGTGAATTCAAGGCTGGTCAAATTTATCACACTTATTATTAAGAGTGAAAGATTCAAGATTGGTCAAAAGGACCATTGTTCACACGGAAGAGTTCAAAGCCACTAGTGCACATAATTTGCTTCCGACAGCAAACGGAGTACTCAGATGGATGAGTACTGTTATATTTTTGAGTTGCAAACTGCATATTGTATGAGGAATTTTGGTTAAAATGTTCTTTACAAATTTTGAAATACTTAGTGTTTTTTCTTGCATGACAACAGTGTTATTTTGTTTCTAGAGAATGGTAATTGTATTTCAAGCATTCTGTGCAATTTTAGCTTAAGATTTATTGTGTTTTAAGTCTCTTGAATGAGTTTGATTATTTTTAGTGTTAAGTCTTTCTTTGTGTATTTCTGTGTATGCATGGGACCAGTGTTATTGTATTAATAGAGAATAGTAACAAAATAGTACAAAATTTAGCGTGACATTTATTTGATATTGTTTAAAAAATGGCTTTGCTTGGTAAAGGGAAAAAGATATGTTGCAACTTGCTGAGGAATTAGGAATAAATTCCACCTTAAATATGACTGTCCCTAGCATAAAAATTGCAATCACTAACAGTGAAGGTTATGAAGAGGAATTTGTTAAAAATCTGTATAAGACTATCATTGCAAAAGGAAAAGGATTGGATGAGTTAGAAAGGGCTGAAAAAATGAGATTAGAGGAGTTAGAAAGGGCTGAAAAAA
Source organism: Trichonephila clavipes (assembly GCA_019973935.1). NCBI lineage: Eukaryota > Metazoa > Arthropoda > Arachnida > Araneae > Nephilidae > Trichonephila > Trichonephila clavipes. Next base: position 529,154 of record BMAU01021355.1, on the reverse strand, counting down.
TGAGATTAGAGGAGTTAGAAAGAGCTGAAAAATGAGATTAGAGGAGTTAATAAAGGAGCAGGCATTAAAAGAGAAAGAATTACAGCTGAACTTTGATTTAGAAAGGTTTAAAATAGAATCCGGATTTAGAGTAAATGATGAATCAAACGATTCTACAAATACATGTTCTGTAACCTCTAATTTAAACCTAAAAAAATTGATCCCAAATTTTGATCCTAAGCAGTCAGATATTAGTTTATATCTAGTGATCTTTGATCGCCAGGCTAAAAGGGCGGCAATAGAAAAGAAAGAGTGGGTGGGGCAATTATTGGGTTTGTTATCCCTAGAGATCGTGCAATTTATTGCTCGCGAACCGAAGGAACAAGCCGAAAATTACGATTATGTAAAGAAATTATTAAAAGAAATTATTAAAAGATTCAAGTTAAGTCTGGAGGTCTTTCTGCAAAAATTTGTCCAACACCAGAAAAAATCCGATAGCACCTGGAAGGATTTCACTTTTGAAATTAGGAATTATCTAGATGAGTGACTGATTGGCTTAGAAATAAATACGTTCCAAGATTTAAAAGATCTAATGGTGGTAGATCAATTAAAAGAACGCGACAATGCTAGTATGAAAGATCATTTTTTAAATATTCGGGCAAACCTTAAATCAGCTACTCAATTAACAGAACTCTTTGATAATTATGAGGACGCCCGAAAGGTAAATTCGAAACCCATGGATAGGTTGGGCAGGAATGATAAAATTTTGACATACTCTGGGGTCAAGGAAAAAGAAAATAGATTTGGGGAAACTTCCCCTAGATTAGGAGCTTCTGTTCCGGAGAGTACTAGAGAGAGAACTTTTGAAAAACGTGTGATACAGAGATGTTATCATTGCAATATGCCCGGACATATAAAAGCCGTTTGCCCTAAATCAATAAAAAAACAAAACGACGGAAACTCTCAATAATATTGAAGGAAATGAAAACCCGTATTTTCTTAATTCATATACAACAAAGGGCTCTGTGAATGGTCACGAGATAGACATTCTTAGAGATACGGGAGCGACAATAAATTTAGTATGTGCAAAATACATAAATCTTCTTCTTTCTCTAGTGAAAATGTTTGGGAAAAACAACCGTTAAGCCCAGAATTAGTTTGTTTACCTTTGGCGGTCGTGGAAGTTTCCGGAAATTTTGTAACGGTGCAAACTAAGGCAGCGGTTTATGGAAATCACTTAAATCAACACGGTCGATATTTGCTTGGAAATAAAACGGCCGATCTAATAAAAGGAAATTTAGGCTATAATTTCCTGCCAGTCGAAATACTGAATGCTATCCAAACAAGGTCTCAAGTCAAAGCGGCTAGAGAAGAAAGGGGAATAGATAGTGGTGATGCTAAGAAAGGGGAAGATGATGCTATAATTGTTTCTTAGGATGCAGAGAATGAAATTTTAATACCTGCACTCCAGGAATATATATATATGTTCCGGAATTAGCGCTGCTAAGGGTTACGCGAGAAAGTTTAATCAATGCTCAAAAATATAGCGAGGAGATTAAATCCTTATTCGAACAGGCAGCCAGTCAAGTGCAGGTTACCAATCAGATTTATTCGCTAGAGAAGGAATTATTGGTTAAAAATCGCGAAGATAAGTTACGTAACGTGGTGAAGTTAATAGTAGTGCCGGAAGAGTTGCGCGACCCCATTAAATCCTTGTGTCATGAGGGAACATCTGCACACCTGGGAATTACGATATCCAAAGGCAAATTAAACCGATATTTTTACTGGCCGAATTTCTATAGAGATATGGAACAGTTTGTAAAAACTTGCGATCAGTGTCACAGGGCTGGGAAGCCCAATGATAAAAAGAAAGCTCCACTAAAATTGGTCCCTGTTATTCAGGAGGTTTTTACTAAGCTAAATATTGATGCATGTGGGCCTCTCCCGATCACATCTAAAGGGAATCGATATCTTTTCACGGTCATTTGCATGTCATCAAAATTCCCTGAAGCTATTCCGGTGTCTGATATTAGTTCCGTTAGTGTCACAGATGCGCTGTTAAACATCTTTAGTCCGATGGGGTTTCCCCGTGAAATACAATGTGACCAGGGTACTTCTTATTCTAGTTCTCTGACTACCGAGTTTTTTGAAAGATTCGGAATACTTGTCAGGCATAGTTCGGTGTATCATCCACAGAGTAACCCTGTTAAACGATTTCATCGAAAGTTGAAACGACTCTTATGTGTCTTATATTTAGATGCAGGCTCCGAATGGGACAAACATCTGCCCTCAATTCTTTTAGCGTTACGGACTGTATCTCACGAAAGTACAGGGTCAGAGTTGGTGTATGGGGAAAATTTGTGAGCCCCAGAGACGTTAGTAATGGAACATTGGATGGAACCGGAAGAAGAAGGTGATCTCGTCACTGAATATATGTTTAAGTTAATAAATAGATTAAAAAGATGTCAATAAGTAGCAATAAATAAAATGGAGGAAATGCAAGTTAAGCGGAAAACTTGGTATGATAAAAACGAAGTAAAACGTGAATTTAAGGATGGGGATTTAGTCCTAGTGTTAGCTACATCCAGAGCGAATCAATTAGCAATGCAGTGGATAGGTCCTGGGACAATTTTAAATAAAATTTCGGAAACGAACTATTTAGTCGAAATCCACGGCAGACGCGAAACATCTCAAATCTATCATATAAATATGCTAAAACCATATTACAAAAGGCCAGAACACGTAAACGTAATTATTAATAATGAAACGCAAAACTCTTTCGCAGACCAGGAATTAGAAATCCCGTACTTAGAAAACAATTCTCTCGTTTATGATTTCGAGGACGTAATCCAGGCTAGCGAGTTGAACAAACACCTTCACGACAAACAAATGGATCGAATGCGCGAATTATTAAATAAATACTCTAAATGTATTTCAAACAATCCCGGTTTAACTAATCTGGTTAAACACGAAATCCAGTTAGTTAGCGATCAACCAGTTAGGACGAAGACCTATCGAATGTCGCACCGACAAAATGAAATCTTAAAAAACGAAATTAACCGAACGTTAAAATTAGGAATCATTGCGGTAGGAGAATCGGATTACATGTCCCCTATGATTTTAGTTGAGGTAGCAAGAAAAGAACCTCGTCCATGTGTTGATTACAGGAAATTAAACGGCATCATTAGAACGGAATATATATATATATATATATATATATATATTATCCCTTCCGAATATCGAAGAACGCGTGGAAAAGGTATCGGCGGCTAAATTTATTACCGTCTTAATGGTATGTAAGGCAGTGTTTCTCAAACTGTGGGGCGCGCCCCCCTGGGGGGGCGCGATGACTTTACGAGGGGGGCGCGAGCATATCCAAAATAAAAGATTTAAAAAATAATTAGTTTACTGGAATGAATTAAAACAAAATACTTTCAGACATAATAAAAAATACACTTTTACTCTGATATAATTTATAGGCGCACGCGCGCGATATTAAGTCAGCAAAAATAAAAACTTCTTCAATACCTAATTAGCTATCTTTGATCGTATAACCAAATAAAAAAACTTTTATTTGATTTGCTGTAAACCCATGATGAGAGATTTTTTTATTACGCTTTTTTTTAACCTAACATACTACTCTTTCAGTGAAAAAACAGATCCCAGACCCAGAATCGAAAAAATTTATTAACATAAAAAATTCATCACTGTCATTATTTTTGAAATACTGCACATTATAGCTGTAATCTGTTTGACCTTCTAAGTTATTGGTACAGTTAGTTATGACCTCTCTCTTATGTGTTCTCTGTTGCGCTTTTTTCCATGCAAAAGAGTTTTATGATATTTGGAAAACCACGGAGAGCACACACACACACAAGCATATGAAGGATTACTTGGCCAAGACATATTTTTATAAATATTCTCAACATATAAAGCATAACGAAAAACGTTTCACACAATTTTTTTAGCAATAACATACATATTATCATAATGAATATACTTTTTACCCGGAAAGGGTCGCGCGGGACACAGAGATTACGAAATCGTTAATTCTGGCAAAACTGTTTATTTATTACCAAAGAAAAATTGAAAAGTCCTTGAAAGTAGGTAAGTAAACTTTCTCTTAATTAAATTATTCACTGGAATCATGATTTGTATCGTGTACAATAAAATAATTATAAAAAAAAGGATTGGGGTGACTCAATAACCCCGACCGTATCGAGTGCGCGCCTGCTCCCGGGTTAAAACATGTTGAAGTCTTTTCGCTTTAAATATTAAAAATAATACAATTATTCTTCATCGATATTTTATATTATTGATCATTATTTAACATCAGTGGCGCACACACGGGGGGGTCCGACCCCCCCAAAGCCCTTGATTTTTTCCGTTTGATTATAATTTTAAGTTTATAGTACGCAAAATTTAATTATTTGTTATTAATGATTAATTTTATTAATTAATGCTAATTATTTATTTAAGAATTAGTTTTTTACTGTGTTTTGTTCCCGAAAATCGACAAAATCAAGAGGAACCTGATACAAGATTTGTGAACTTTCGACCCCGGCCAACCCCCCCTTGAAAAATTCCTGTGTGCACTACTGTTTAACATCAATTATAAATGCTAATTCTGTGAGGCTTAAAACTACAATTTGCTTAAAACTAATTATAATTTGAGCAACCATTTTAAAAAAATCATTTTACGTTTTTGTAAACATTGTCGAGCACTTGGCTTTTCTTCCCTTACAATTCAGCTATTATATCAATAATGTTTTATTTTCTTATAAATGAACTCGTGCAAAGAGCGGGCACTTCAGCCGGTATACTTTTAATTTATCAGTGCTGCACAGAATATTTTATAACTAATTAATTAATACTAAATTAAGAACAAGTTTAATAAGTATTAATGACGTCCATGAGCTTGTCTTCGAAAGCAAAGTTTTTATAAGGAATGCTTATGATTAGAAATTGACCCTCTGAGTTCTTTTTCTATATTTAGCAGATATCTATATTTTGTCTTCTAAGCAGCTACCGCATTTTGCAATATGTTCAACATAAAAATTAGAGAAACGAAAAATAATATAATAATTATCCCATTATTTTATTTATTTATTTATTTTGCTTAAAAGTAGTATACAAAATTTTTAATACTTATGTTACTAATTTGTATGGTTTATAATTAAGGTCGCCTATTGTAGCTTTAGCGCCAAAGTGTATTATTATTGCATTCAGTACATTATTAATGTATAAGGGGTTCGCGAAAAAAATTGTGATCGAAAAGGGGGCGCCAGTATTGAAAGTTTGAGAAGCACTGATGTAAGGGATATTGGCAAATCCATTTGAGTAAAACTGCACAGCGAGATGTAGCCTTCTGTACCAGCTTTGGTACATACATACCCCTAAGGATGAGTTTCGGATTAAATAATGCTCCATATTTCTTTAGTAAACTCATGGCTGAATTACTTAACGGACTAGAGGATTTCATTGTCCCGTATCTAGACGATATCGCAATTTTCTCAGATACTTGGGAGTCGCACATTAAACATATGGAAACGGGGTTCTGCAGAGAATAAAGAGAGCTAAGTTAACGATAAAACCTTCAAAGTGTAAGTTTGCGCAACAAAATGTCAAATGTTTGGTCACATTGAGGGTCAGGGGTTTCGCACCCCTTCCGAGATCAAAGTTCAGGTTGTTCTAGAGTTCCCTACCCCTCGCACGAAAACCCAAATACGTGCCTTCTTAGGTCTAGCGGGTTATTACCAAAAATATATAAATCTGTTCTCAGTAATCGCTGTTCCGTTGACGGACGCGTTGAAGGGAAGAGCAAAGAAGGAAGAAATTACGTGGACGACTGAGTGTGAAAATGCATTTCGAGAACTAAAAGGGAAACTAATTGATAAGCCCGTCTTGTACGCGCCAAATTTTGAACGAGAATTCATTGTTCAAACGGACGCTTCAAACGCAGGTGTGGGAGCAGTTTTAACTCAATTAAATGAACAAGGTGAGGAGCATCCAATCCTTTACCTGAGTAAGAAATTTTCAGAGGTAGAGAAGTGTTATTGTACGACAGAGAAGGAATGTGCTAGTATTGCTTTCGCAATTAAAAGGTTACATTATTACTTAGATGGAAATTCATTTTTAGTTATGACCGATCACAACCCGTTGGTGTGGTTGAATAGAAACGTTAGTTCTAACCCTAGATTGATGCGATGGGCTTTGGCTTTGCAACCATATAATTTTAGAATTGTACATCGGTCGGGTAAAAGTCACAAAAATGCAGATAGTCTCAGCAGATCGGTTATAGATAGTTAGGAATTGTTAACAGTGTTGTCTTGCTCATGAATAATAATTGTTGCTTATAATGTTTTTTTTTGTTAAAGGTTAATACTTGTATTAATTTTATTTATTTACTAGTACTGTACAGTGGTGGCGAAAAGTCCTGAACACACTCATTTTTTTGCGTAATTTTTGTGTTTGACTTCTTTTTTCGTTAGTAAATTATCGCACTATCTTAAATATTGTTATTGATTGTAATGTATTTTTTCATGCTGATTTCAAATCTGTTTGTAGATTCCAACTAAAGTAAACAGTTTCATTGATATGTTGAAAACACCTTGACAAGAAAGCACGAGGTCACTGTAAGAATGAGTGAGTGTGTTTTCCACCAATGAAATGCTCCATCATTTCAACCAATCAGAGAGCAGTAGCGATAAAGGGATGAAAGAAAAAGGTGAAACGTGGTTTATAGTATTGAATGCAGTTGTGTGCTTGGGGAAAATAGTGTATTGAAAGCAATTTGAAGTGCGTTTGTGGAAAATATTGGAATTATGGCAAAATTTTCATATCTACCTGAGAATAAAAGGTATAAAACAATACATTTGAAGGAAGAAGGTTGTTCTATGCGCCAAATTGCTGCTAAAGTACCATGTGGCCTTTCTACAGTTGTGAGAACTTTGAAAAGATTTTCTGAAACAATGTTTATTGCGGGCAGGGGGCAATCAGGACACACACGAACAAGAAATACATCTTTATGTGAAGACAGGTTATTGCACAGAATTTCACTTTCAAACAGAAAGCTTAGTTCCTCGCAAATTTTGAAACAATGGACTTTGACATCAAATGTGAGTGTGTGCCCAAGAACTGTTAGAGGAAGACTGCTGGAAATTGGGTTACGAGGCTGTAAAGCGCACCCAAAACCATTACTCACTGAATTTCATCGCAAGAGGCGATTGACGTGTGCAAGGGAACATTCATTATGGACTATTAAAGACTGGGAAAAGGTAATATTTAGTGACGAGGGGCAGTTTTGTATTTCTGGCAACCAAAGTAGTGCCTATGTAAGACGACGCACTCATGAGGAATTCAGCCCTCAGTGTCTGAAGACCACAGTAAATTACCCGACAAAAGTGATGGTATGGGATTGCATGTCTTCTCATGGTGTTGGAAGACTTCGCATCGTTAGCGGAACAGTGAAAACCATGAATTACATTGAAATACTAGAAAATAAATTGCTACCAACTGCGAGAGATCTTTTTTGGCAATCGGTCATGGATTTTTCAGGATGATATTGCTCCTTGCCATCGTGCAAAGGTAGTCCAGAAATGGTTGAAAGACCATACTGTGAATAGAATGAACTGGCCAGGACTGTCTCCCGACCTTAATCCGTTAGAGAACTTATGGTTTAAAATATGTTATGAAATTTCAAAGAAAAAACCTTCAAACAAACGTGAATTAATTGAAGCTTTAATATTTTCCTTCAACCATATTGTCACGAAAGATCTTGTTTTGAAATTGGTGCATTCCATACCAAAATGATGTCCAGCCGTAATTAAAGCAAACAGCTGGCCCATAAAATATTGATTTTCTAACATTTGACAATGTAATTTTCAAAATGCTTATATATATTAATATACCGTATTTGTCAATTTTCGTGTTATTTTTCTTTGCATATTATGTTATTCTATATTTTTTTATTCTGCACATATTTCACATTATTATGTTCAGGCAGCTTTACTACAAAAAAATATTTTAGTCATTAAGAAACTAGTATTAGATTTGAAATCAGCTTACAAAAATACATTAAAATCAATAACAATATTTAAGATAGTGTGATAATTTCACAAAGAAAAATGAAGTCAAACACAAAAATTACGCTAAAAAATGAGTGTGTTCAGGACTTTTTGCCACCACTGTGTATCATATCGAATGGAGATGCGTGTCAAAAGATAAATCCATGAAAAGCAAATGTATTAATATACTTAATTTTGTGTATAGTAGAGTTTTAAAATATACATGAGTATTTAGTTTACGCAAGAGACATATTGTGAAAAATATTTTGTGTGTAAGGTTGTACACTTCGCATATCATATCAACACATGTCGTTAGTATAATTTTTCTTAAGTATTGTGGCGAAGAATATTTTATGTGTAAGGTCTTACACTAGCATTTGATGTACCATGTTGTTAGTATAATTGAGTTTAATAACTTTAATGTATCATTCAGTAAATAATATTCAATAGTTGTGACGTAAATAAATTCCATATTTAAATTAACCAAGAATACGCTACCGTTATTCTTTCAAACGTTACAACAATCCAAATTAAATTAATCCTTCGTATTGAAATCAGAAATTCAGTGTGTTTTCCTATCAGTTTTCTGATCCTCAAATGTGAAATAACCCAGACGCGAACAGAATAACGGATGTTTCGCCCCAGTCAGTGTGCCTTAAAAACAGCTATTTTGCAAATCATCCTGTATTTTAATTAGAACAGGAGATGATGCTGCGTTTCAGTTATCCAGGAGTCTCATTAATGGAAAGCAAACATGAAACGTTCGAATGCAGTCACTCTCATCGGAGACCGTTAACATTTTTTTTTCTTCAGGGTCTGCGTTTTCCATCTATCGATTCCGTTAAATCTAATGAGCTAAGTGAGCTGCGAACTATCGAATGACTTCATTACTAGTAGGTATAGCATTTTGGCTTCTCAAAAATGAAAGTGGATAACTGATTATTATCTAACGGCCTAATAGCTCAAATTGTATGAAGTCTCCTCACAACACGTACGTTTCGTATTTTGAGATTTATTTTATTTAAAATTCGCTTCGAAAATGTAATATTGAGATAAATTGGATTGTTTTAATAATTAACTGCAACTATTGTTGAGTTGAGATTTCAGCATATTGAGCTAATTATGCACGGTCATTTGGGTAACATTTTAGTTGGATAATTAATTTACTTCTGTCTAAATCTTGTTGTTGTTGATAATCCTCCTGGGTTTAACGAAGTCAGGCAAGATCATTAAATCATTGACTCTCAAAAAGTCCAGCAGAAAAGTGGATCTGTGTTGATATCTTAACTTGTGAGATCCATGTAACGCAACATGCATTGGGGAGAAACCGGGTGATCTTGACATCTTGTACTGATGAAGAGCATCTTTTTGTTGTATGAAAAGGAGAGGCACTTGTGTGACCATTGGAATGTGAGAGAGTGTAGTCTGCGAGCATCTGTCACACTTGAAGGCAAGGGCAAGACCGGGTCTATTACCCACATACCAATGATGATTGGGAGGCACCCTTCACTTAAAAAAAATGTCGAGATTATTTTAAGGAGCATAATTACAGACACGTAAGGGCGAATATGGAGGAAGTTGGAACATTACAGTCATCCTTCATTAGTTTGTCAGCCATTTCATTGCGGTAAAGTTTAACATGAGATAGGTTCCCCTGAAAATGGGTATCATGGTACTTTGATGCATGCTTCAGCTGTGTAGGATGAAAGTACTGGTTTTGTCACCAACAGTAAACCATTTGTAAAGGTGTTGAAGTGGATTTAGGCTTACGGAGAGAATGGAAAGATCACCGAAGTTTGTTCTTAGATAGAATAGCCTCAAGTCCTGCATCACGGCTATTAGTTTACTTCTGAAGGCTGAGCAGAAATCCGGAGGACGTTTTTTTTAGAGACAGAGTTTCTTGGGGCGTGTCCATATATATTCCGCTCACCACTTGGTCGGATATGTTACTACCGTCTGCATCAATCTCCATTGCATCATTGGAAATGCTGTTTATGATATCTAATGCCACCATGTGTCTGAGATGGCTAGAGACAATTGCTTTCTTAATGGCGGGAGAACTGTAAGTGGAAATGGGGACTCCGGACAGTCCCTCTGAAGAATTCAAGCTATATTGTGGGGAAGAGAATTCTACATCTCCAGTAAAAAAATTCTGAAATTCAATTTAGCTGAAGGGTCTTTTTTTCTTTAGTCTTTGCCTGCTCATCCAGTTATTCAGGAAGGTTTTGTTTTGTTGACTGAAACTAGAAATTTTATTAAAGTGCTTAACCAATCCAGTCTGTCTACGAAAAACAAGAAGTTGTAAATCTGCCTCAAAAAAGCAAAGTTTACAGTTCATATGAACTCGTTGCTTAAATCTTAAGGTAATTAAAATTTAAACTGTTAAAAATTCCATTTCCTTTTCAATACGACAGAAAATCTGAGCAAGTGACACGAAATATGTAGTGATTGATTTAAGAGAGCATTTCTTTCCTCTTAGCCTTTTCTCACCCAAAGCATTAATTTGATCTAGAAAGATATTTTTCACAAATTAAATATATATATATATATATATATATATATATATATATATATATATATATATATATAAAATAAATAAATATATATATATAAATATATATATATATATATATATATATATATATACATATATATATATATATATTATATATATATGGGCCGTGGGTAGCCTAGTGGTTAGAGCATCGGACTCCAGACCGGAAGGCCTGGGTTCGATGCTCGATGTCACCAAATACCCTCCGAGTGCACACGGAGTACGTGCTCGTTAAATCAGTGGGTCCGTAGTCCTGTGGGCTTATTCACTAGCGCAGGAACTGGAGAATATTTCCCTCCCCTTCAGTTCACTTGCAGAAATTGTGGAGGTGGAGATAGAGGTCGTGTCGCCATCTATCGTCCCTTCGGGGAAGTTTCTCTGAGCTTAAATCGCACTGTCACCTGTATGGTGCTCAAGGCCAACGACAGGCGTACCTCTTGCCTATGCCACGATGAATTTCGCGGGCCTCGTTCTGACTACGTCAGACAGGTGGCATTAGCCACAACAACAACAACATATATATATATATATATTAAATATATATATTAAATATATATATTTATTCACTTAATATTTGCTTCAAAACTCTAATCTATAATTACATCTTAATAATAATTATTGGTACCTTATTTCGAAATACGTTTCATTTCATTTATTATTGAAATATTAGAACATCTATCAAGAGACGAAAAAGATAACTCCTTCTCTCGCACTTGAGCATTGAACATCTTTAATTTTCTTATCTAAGGTTAAAATTAATTGAATAAACAATGATGTAATCCCAATATGAAGTTGCATTTTTTTTGGTACTGCCACGATTGCCATTCACAAAAGGAATGGTATCTCATCGACACATGCCATATACAGTCGGACCCCGATTTAACGAATTCCTATTTAACGATTTTTTTTTCTTTTTTCTAATTAAAATGAAGGTAAAATCCCTATTTAACTAATAATAAAGCCCGAATTAATGAATTATTTCTACAACCGAAACAAACAATTTTTTGTTAAGTTTGGACAGAAAAAAAAATGGATTTCTTTTTAAATTATTTTTCTTGTGCGTTGGAAATTTCGACTGTGGAGGGTACAGCTCATCATTACACTTTCCAGATGTGGATGAATCATGTGCGTGGCCAACCACAGGAGTTTAGAATAGGGGACGGGGAGTTCCTTTAATCCACAACACACAAGATATATTTTCATTTACTCTCTCTCTTGAGACAAGTGAGGTTTATTATACGAACAGCTTTTAAGGAAATGCTGTTTTTGAAAATTTCTGAGAAATTGGACATTGGTAGTTATTCAAAAACGAATGCATGGCAATTTTTATGCATATATTAATAATGAAAGCCCTACAAAAACTGTTACATTTTTCTAATAACTTATATTTTTTGGAAACTGTGAAAACATACCTCATGCAACACGATCTAAAATATAATTTTATCTGCATAAAGTCGTAAAGGAACTCTTTTAAATCAGGAATCAAAAACATTGTCAACATCTGTGATACCCCCTGCCTGGGGGTACCATCTCTTCATCCACGCGGCCTAGAATTGTAGAAGGAAATGATTGATCATCCAATTTATTATTGTCTAAATCTATTGAACAACACAAGTCTTACTATAGGGAGGCCATCAGAAGTGATAGGACGCATTTCTGAATTCCAAGTGAATAGCCCCTGGAATCCTAAGTAATCAAGCAAAGTTCTCCTAAGAATCTGCATCTTCCTCAATCTCTTCAACTCCCTAAAGTCCCTTCTTTGTTCACACTTCTAATATGCCTTACCATCAGCTCACGGCGTTCAGCATCTCAGAGCTTCCTTTCCCCTTCTACTAACCCGTGAATACTAAAACTCCACTACATATCTACTAACGAATCTGCATATCATGGTTTCATCTTGAGAGGATTGGCTATGAAATAATTCAATTCTGGCCCCAAAGATTTACCAAGAGGATTGGTATGTAAACGCAATAAAGCCACGTCACACATCTATTAATCAAAATTTTTAACTTTTTAATTAAATCTTGCGTCATAATTTGCCACTAGTATTTTTAGCTGCTGAGTAAAAAGTGTGTAATTTCTAATTATGTTTTTTTTGTGTGTGTAGCAGCTTTTTTTCAGAATTAACGACATGTAAGTGCAAAAAAATTATATTTTTTGGACCACGATATGAAGAATAACCTCAAACTAACGAATAAAATGTTAGAATCCGATGAATTTGTTAAATTGGTTTCCATCTGTATGTATATATATATATGTTGCTCATGTAACATGTATGCCAAACAAACAGAAAAGAAAGTTCTTAAGGTAAAGTAATTAATTTTCGAACTACCGGAACTCCACTCAAGTTACTCTTCTATTCTTCCATTTACATTTTTGATTACTTTTGAGTAAATAATTCCATTCCAACACAAGCAGAGAGTTCATTCACATTTAATTTGATTAAGCATCCTGTTAAGCTAGTTAATGAAAGCTGAAATCAACCTGATTTATTTTAAAAAGTTAAACAAAACATTTTTAAAAAATTATCCTTGACTCATAGAAATGAAGCTTTCCAGAAGTGTCATTGTTTCAATTGATTCCGACTTCATTACGTTTCATCCAATTCATCCTGTTTTCCAAAAGCAAAAAATTCTCTACCTCTGAACTATATGTATTCAAATAATTCAGTTAGTGATAATATATGAAAATATTGTTTTTTGAGAGAGAGTTAATGGCAGACTTAACACACTTAATTTCAATAGCTTTCACCTAAATAAATAAATTCAAATTATTTATGACGTAAATTTTCAGGTGGTTTCACACACCTTTAAAAATTCAGATTTCCATGTTTACTGCTAATTTAATTATTTAGCACTTCAAAGGCTTGGCGAAAAATTAATTAAATGTTCCCTCCCACTCGAAAAATTCATTTGGAAATTCATTTTCTGCTTTTTAATTACTAACTATTAATGTGAAGAGAAATAAAAACTCTTAAAGTTTTATTCTATGCAGTGCAATCGGAAAAAAAAATATAACTTCACTTGAAACAGGAATGCTGTTATAAAACAATTTGACGGAATAATAGATAATTTTTTATAGTTCGGGCCGGAAAATCAGATATTGTTTTACTTTTAAAAAAATGACACACATTTGCTTTGAATTATTGTATTAAATCAATTTCTTACGTATCTACTCACACTTAAAAATGTCTTCAATACCTTTTTCCATACTTTAATATTTGGTTTCATTATTGAAAGAAATTTTACTACACACATTGGTCAATGAATTAGAAACCTTTGAGATTTGCGTTTGAATGCGTGTTAGGGATGAAGTATGCTATTTTCTTAGGACGTCTGTTACACGTCGTTAAACTGCTGGCATACCAAAGGTGTAGGAATGCTTTGCATGATAAATGAAATAAAACGGGAAAATGACAGATCTTTTCCCCTTAAAAAAGGCTTATTGTTGGTGCATGTTTCGCAGGGGCTTCGATTTCGAAGAACAGCAAATATCACTGGGTTCTCAAAAGCAGCCCTATAGAAGTTTTCGATAAGTTAGACAATCCTTAAATCCTACACAAAGACAATCCTTCTCTAGAAAAAGTAATTGCAATTCAAGCTCAGTTTTTCCCAAAGCGTGATTGACGTCGTCTGCGATGAATTGTACAGCAAAACAGCGACTTGTTTTCATCTGACACCAATCGTCAACCAAGGATTTTCCCAACATATTTCAGTTCAAACCATGCGTGGGGAATTGCAGAGGATTGTAATGTATAGTCTGCAAGAAAACCACTCATTTCTGCCAGAAATGTAAAGATTCGTTTGCACTGGTATCGAGAAAAAAGACGCTGGACATCTGAGGAATGGAACTGGGTAATGTGGTCAGATAGATCACTCTACCCCTTATTTTGCACTAATGGAAGACGTCAAATTTGTCGAGAAACCCACGAAGCCATAAATCTATCTTGCCTTACTCAACTTGTGTAAGGGTCAGCTGGGAGTATCATGATATGAGGCATGTTCTGTTGGAACGGAAGTGTGGCCCTGGTATTCGTCAATAGCACTCAAACAGCCTTGCAATACCTATATATACTCACATATAAAATGTACTCTGCAATATTGAATTTTTAGCCTGACAGCGATGAATACTTCATGGGTGATAGGGATTGCAATATGGGATCAAAAGTTCAATACCGGTATTCGGTATTTTTCAGATTTTAATACCGGGATACCGGTTTTAATAGTGGTAGTAGAATTCTTAAGAAAGGAATGAAAATACAGGTATTTTTCTTTGTTTTATTTACCAGTTTTATTAGAAAGCATAAATATCAAAAAAAAAAAATAATAATTTGTATTTTTTTAATTATAACAGTACATATAAAATAAAAAAAAGTAAAGGAACATCTTATTTATTTAAATCACAAAGAAAGTGTTAATATCACAATTAAAATTTGTGGTACTATTACAAATTTTTGAAAAGTGATCTTAAAAAACAACGCGTGGATTGTATTGTTATTAAGCCTGGAATGTAATTTTATACAAAAATTATGAGCTGTTGAAAAAAGATTTTCCCACATCTACGCTAGTTTGTGGTATTGTTAGAGCAATACACGATACAACATTTTCAAGTATTTACCTGTAAATCTCTCATTTTCAAATAAATCGATTTCTCGTCAGATGGTTTTGGATATAGCTGATTTCTGCATTGCATTTTGTTTGTTGAAGATTTTTAGCTATCGCTTCAAGAGACAATTCCTTTTCAGTGTCGACATTTGTTTCATAATCTCATTTTCGATAACTGTACTGCAGTGTTTCTCAAACTGTGGGGCGCGCCCCCCTGGGGGGCGCGATGACCTTACGAGGGGGGCGCGAGCATATCGAAAATAAAAGATTTAAAAAATAATTAGTTTACTGGAATGGATTAAAACAAAATACTTTCAGACATAATAAAAAATTTACTTTTACTCTGATATAATTTATAGGCGCGCGCGCGCGATATTAAGTCAGCAAAAATAAAAACTTCTTCAATACCTAAGTAGCTATCTTTGATCCTATAACCAAATAAAAAAGAATTTTATTTGATTTGCTGTAATCCCATGATGAGATATTTTTTATTACGCTTTCTTTTTGAACCTAACATACTACTCTTTCAGAGAAAAAACAGATCCCAGACCCAGAATCAAAAAAATTTAGGATCATAAAAAATTCATCACTGTCATTATTTTTGAAATACTGCACATTACAGCTGTAATCTGTTTGACCTTCTAAGTTATTGGTACAGTTAGTTATGACCCCTCTCTTATGTGTTCTCTGTTGCGCTTTTTTCCATGCAAAAGAGTTTTATGATATTTGGAAAACCACGGAGAGCACACACACACAAGCACTATGAAGGATTACTTGGCCAAGACATATTTTTATAAGTATTCTCAACATATAAAGCATAACGAAAAACGTTTCACACAATTTTTTTAACAGTAACATACATATTATCATAATGAATATACTTTTTACCCGGAAGTGGTCGCGCGGGACACACAGATTACGAAATCGTTAATTCTGGCAAAACCGTTTATTTATTACCAAAAAAAAAAATTGAAAATTCCTTGAAAGTAGGTAAGTTAACTTTCTCTTAATTAAATTATTCACTGGAATCATGATTTGTATCGTGTACAATAAAATAATTATAAAAAAAAGGATTGGGGTGACTCAATAACCCCGCTCTACCGTATCGAGTACGCGCCTGCTCCCGGGTTAAAACATGTTGAAGTCTTTTCGCTTTAAATATTAAAAATAATACAATTATTCTTCATCGATATTTTATATTATTGATCATTATTTAACATCAGTGATGCACAAAAGGGGGGGAGGTCCGGACCCCCCAAACCCTTGATTTTTTTCCGATTGATTATAATTATAAGTATATAGTACGCAAAATTTAATTAAGAATTTGTGATTAATGATTAATTTTATTAATTAATGCTAATTATTTATTCAAGAATTAGTTTTAACTGTGTTTTGTTCCCCAAAATCGACAAAATCAAAAGGAACCTGATAGAAGATTGGTGAACTTTTGACACCGAACGCCCCCCTTGAAAAATTCCTGTGTGCGCTACTGTTTAACATCAATTATAAATGCTAATTCCGTGAGGCTTAAAATTACAATTCGCTTAAAACTAACTATAATTTGAGCAACCATTTTTAAAAAAATCATTTTACGTTTTGTAAACATGGTCGAGCACTTGGCTTTGCTCCCCTTACAATTCAGCTATTATATAAATAATGTTTTATTTTCTTATAAATGAACTCGTGCAAAGAGCGGGCACTTCTGCCGGTATACTTTTAATTTATCAGTGCTGCACAGAATATTTTATAACTAAGTAATTAAAACTAAATTAAGAACAAATTAAATAAGTATTAACGACTTCTATGAGCTTGTCTTGGAAAGCAAAGTTTTTATAAGGAATGCTTATGATTAGAAATTGACCCTCTGAGTTCTTTTTCTATATTTAGCAGATATGTATATTTTGTCTTCTAAGCAACCACCGCATTTTTCCATATGTTCAATTTAAAAATTAGAGAAAGGAAAAATAACATAATAATTATCCTTTTAATTAATTAATTTTTTTTTGCTTAAAAGTAGTATACAAAATTTAATAATTATGTTACTAATTTGTATGGTTTATAATTAAGATCGCCTATTGAAGCTTTGGCGTCAAAGTGCATTATTATTGCATTCAGTACATTATTAATGTATAAGGGGGGCGCGATAAAAATTGTGATCGAAAAGGGGGTTGCCAGTATTGAAAGTTTGAGAAGCACTGCTGTACCGAATGCTTCTGAAAGGAGATTAGATTTGTGGGGAAAATATTGAAAGAAAATTTACTATAAACTTGATCAAATTTGAATTGGTTTCTTTTCTTCTTTTTCATTTTTATTTAATAAATCATGATAATATGTAAATAGAAGTATGATATGCAAGTACAATGTGACTAGCAAACTAGCCAGTTTAAAAAATATCGAATTACTTTCTTCACAACTACAACCTTATTTTCTCAGATACGAATATCATACTACGACTTCTGCGCCTGTACAGTGTCACTCTGAGCTGTAATAGAATATAGTTTTGCCCCACCTACTAGGATAATCCACATATTTTATCAGGCCGTGGGTAGCCTAGTGGTTAGAGCATCGGACTTCTGACCGAAATGATTGGTTTCGAATCCCGATGCCACCAAATACCCTCCGAGTACACACGGAGCATGTGCTCATTAAATCAGTGGGTCCGAATGTCTTGTGGGCTGATCACGAGTGCAGGGAGTGGAGAATATTCCCCTCCCATTCAGTTCCATGACAAAATTGTGAAGGTGGAGATAGGTGGTGTCACCATCTATAGTGCCTTCGGGGAATTTCGCCGAGCTAAATCACCTGTATGGTGCTCAAGGCTTAGGCCAATGACAGGCGTACTTCTAGCCCCTTGCCAGGATCAATTTCGTGGGCCTCGTTCTGACTACGTCAGACAGGTGGCATTAACCGCAACAACACATATTTTATCACCTCTCATGATTGTACGATGCAGCTTTATATTCACGATGTATTTAATTTTGCACGTTAAGAAGACATAAAAACAAAAACGTGCACTATTTTGCTAGGTTTGTGCAATCTCTGAACATATAGTGGAGACAATTTTAAAAAAAATCCAGTACATACCGAAAAACCGGAATTTAAGTTTGTGAATAGCTGTCTTACAAGCTTTTACAAATGGTTCAAACTACCAGCATTCGGTATCCCGGTATTGCAATCCCTAATGGGTGATAATGCAACTATACCCATTGCGGCAGAAGTGTTCAAAATTTGTTTCACTGAACATCAATCTGATTTTCAACACATTCTCTGGATACCGCTCAATCCGTATCTGAACCCCACTGAACAGGGGTGGGCAGATTTTCCCAGGGTACGTGCTGCTTCTAATTTTTTCAATGTGTTGCTGTCCACCCAGGGGTGTAGGTGCAGTGAGCTAAAAGAAACTATACAATACAGTGGGATCTCCATTTTACGAACCTCTATTTTCCGAATTTTTTTATTTAGTGAACTTTTTCCTGGATCCAAGAACGTCTTACGATTCCTTAGTAAAAAAACCTACAAATAGCGAGGAGCATTTCCTATTGAACGAAATTTTTTCTGATAATACGATTTCTTTTCCTCCGTATTTCTTAAAATACCGTATTTACTCGAATCTAAGACGCACTTTCACCTGAACGTTAATGCTACTGAAAATCAGATGCGGCTTAGATTCGAAGGTAAAAACATTTTTGGTTGGGGTATTTAGAGAAATTACAGCTTCATTCATGTATTTATAATACTGATAATATAGCTAATTATTTACTTCTTATTAGTTTTCTTTTTAAATTAATTTTAATTTCGTAATATTGGATATCGATAAAACATTTTGAAATATTTTTCGCAAAATCTTGCTGAGAATTTGGAGTGCGGCTTATACAGAATCGGTGGTGGCTTAAATTCGAAAAAGTATTTTATTTCTAGACCTTGCTATGTAACGGAATAACTGTTAGGTCTCTCAGTGGAAGTGATCCCCCCAAAATGTCTTGGCGGATCACCGATCGATCGCGATCGACTTAATGTACACCCCGGCAATAGAAAATGTAAAGGATAAGGCGGACTCTCTTTTTACATCTAATTTACAAGATTTAAAAAGCTGAATATCCAATGCATGGTATTTTAGGGAGGAAAAGGCACTTCTGAAGCATGTAGATTCGACGCCCAAAGGAATCAGAGCAGTTATCTATGTAAAAGATGGTCCAGTAAAATATTCATCTTAGGTCATTCACGAAACAGAGAATATTCAAATCTATTTGGTATAAATATTATATAAATGAACATTTAAGCTCGTCACGATATCATTTTTACATTTTTCTCTTAATTTTTAAATAAATTAAAAGTAAAAAAAAAACTTTTTTTTAAAAACAAGCTTTTATTTAAATGCTCTAAAAGGAATAAAATAAACTTTTCTTTTAAAACTTTTTTTGCTATCAACTTATAAAGTCGTTATACAATTTTTGATATAAAAGCTTGTCGCGAGATTTAAGTACTCATATTTACTTAGTCTAAAAATTTTAAAAATTAAAATCAATCAGATCAAGTTATTTATTTTGTTTGTTTATGTACACAGGTAAATCTCGCGACAAGCTTTTATATCCTATATTGTATAACGACATTATAAGTTGATAGCAAAAAAAAGTTTTAATATAAAAGTTAATTTTATTCCTTTTAGATCATTTAAATAAAAGCTTGTTTTTAAAAAAGTTTTTTTACTTTTAATTTATTTTTTACTTTTTAGTTATCGCTAGACAGAGGTTTCTCTGTCCGTTAACCTCATTCAACGCATCATCGTTGAAAGGTCGTTTGCCGGTTAATTTTGAACAGTCCAGTTAAGGGGTACTCAAATTTTTTTTTTCCTCCAGGCTACATACAAATGATAGATATGTCACTCGGGCCGCAACAAGAGGACAATGGGAAGGGGGGGATAAACACTGTTAGATCAAATCAACATTGGTCGAATAAAAATTAATTAAAATATTAAAACTCATTTTCTTTTGTTTTTGCTTTAACTATATTAAAAAGGAAAAACTTTTTTTTTTGTAAATCCGTAATTTTAAACCAATTTTCTCAATCTTTGTGCACAATTTGGATAATACTAATCTACAAGCGAGAAAAAATTTTCGTGTGACTATATTTAAAAATGACGAAGTTTTTAAATGTTTTATTCCAAGTTTGAGTACTTTTTTGAAAAATCGTAAAAGAAAAAAAATGTTGGCCTTTTATTTTTTAAATGAATGTTTCTAAAAGAAAAAAGCCTGAACTTTCTTTGTGCAGAATATCGATTCATCAACGCGCAAAAAATCATATGGAATGAATTAAAAATCATTTTCATGAAAATGCATTCATGTTGACTCTTTTTAGAAAAAAATGTAAAAAATAGAAATACCATTATTTTTCTAACAAATTATACCTTATCGTAAAGAAATAAATGATCTTTCCCATTAGGCTATTACTTTTTGTTTCAGTTTCAGAGAAAGAATAAGATGGTTTTTTAAGAAATGTCGAAGACAGAGAGAGGGAATCGGAGAATCGCGTTCTTTAAGCTCTATCCGATAAGCTGCCGGTCAGAATAAAAAGCTAACAGGATTAAAATGTTTTCAATTAATATCTTTTTAACTAATTGCCATATCAGAATATAAATCATCAAAACATGTATTGTCATATCTACACTAAACATGCATACAAAATTTCAGCTCAATCGGTTGAAGACAACAGTTTCAAAATTGAGTTGCAAGATTCAACCCGAAAAAATTACTTTAACTAATATCTGCACTATTAAAACTCGAAGGTAAGCAAACGAACGTATATGAAGTTCGAAGGCATTAAATTAAAAATGAAGCCCCCACAAATTTAAATTTTAACAATTAACGCTATGCGAAATTGAATATCTTTTCCTTTTATTTTACAGGTCTTTTATTTCTTTTTTTCCGAAAATTTCGTGGAATGAACGCTTAGAACGCTGGATTATTAACTTTGCCCCCTCATTATAAACAACACCATCGCTTAGTTTTCATGATTGTTTTAGAAAATACTCAAAATTTTATTCGCGCATTTCATAACTTCGCCAGCAATTTTGTAATTGGAAAGAATATTTATGTCGTCACGATATAATACGTTTTTCTTTTCTTTTTTTTCAAAACACCGATACTTTCCATATGACTTTTTCTAAAATGAATCACTATCGATGCGTTTATATGAAATAGATTTTTAAGAAACTCATACTTTGCTTTTAACAGTTAGTGATTTAAAAAATAAAATGTCCAATACTTTGTTTATGAATTTTTTTGTGAAATAATTCATTATGCCACTAGAGAGCTGCACCTGTCAAACTGTTTAAGAATCGTTGAGTGTTCACTTTCTCGACAGCTCTGATAGCGGTAGGGGAAGGGGAATTTCCATGGCAATATGTTATGCATTTAAAATTTTTCGTACAACGCTGGAGCGGGGGAAGCAAAACCTGTCTGACATAGAAAAGATGCGGAAAAATATCGAAATAGGCTATTTTAAGTTATACACTTGGTAGAATCCCGAGCAATATCGG
This sequence comes from Trichonephila clavipes, assembly GCA_019973935.1. Lineage (NCBI taxonomy): Eukaryota > Metazoa > Arthropoda > Arachnida > Araneae > Nephilidae > Trichonephila > Trichonephila clavipes. The sequence goes on along the minus strand of BMAU01021355.1, from coordinate 507,416 downwards.
CCGAATTGGAGGAGCTGGGTGGAATCCATTTTGAAAACGATTATTAGAGAAGTGCTGATTTTGTGAAGGAAAGGGAAAATTTATAAAAGTAGAGAAAGCCCGTGCAATGCCGGCCATGCAGCTAGCCTTTTTAACTAAATGCGTTATCGGGATATAAATGGTCAAAACATGCATTGTCAACCAAACTAAACGTGTATACAAAATTTCAGCTCAATCGGTTAAAGACATCGAATTTAAATTTCAAGTTAAATAAAAGCTTGTAAAATGTAACATACTTTGTACGAGTACCGCGTAGAAGTATTATAAAATATCTCGTAGTAAAAATCAAATATTTTACACGAAACGAAAAATTATAATTGGAGGCCAAGGTATCTATCCCTGCTAAGCGAGCGCTCTACCATCTGAGCTCCACTCCTGGTCAACACCTGTGTTATTGTAAACATGCTCGCCTTAACACCTAAACAAGATTGTTATAGTAACTATTTCGATATTGGAATATAAATGGTCAAAACATGCATTGCCATCCAGACTAAACGTGTATTCAAAATTTCAGCTCATTCGGTTGAAGATATCAGCTTCAAAATTGAGTAGCAAGATTCCACCTGAACATTTTACATGGAAAGTGAAAATAAACTTGTAAACAAATAGGAAAGAACGCGGAAATTTAAATTTGTTTAAGAGAAATAGTTTTCGAATGAAAATTAAAGTGATTTAAAGTAAATTTAAAAACTGCGAGATCCCGGGAATCAAACCCTGGGTAATTCCTTTGAAGTCAGCATCTCTAACTTCTAGGCCACGAGGGCTATTGGAAAGAGGAAAAGTAAGCTTCTAACATCGGTAAGAGTTTTTTAAGTAATATCTTTTTAACTAATTACGATCTTGGAATATATATGTACAAAACATGAATTGTCATCCAAACTAAACGTGTATACAAAATTTCATCTCAGTCGTTTGAAGACATCAGCTTCAAAATTGATCTGTAAGATTCCACCTGAACAAATTATTTTAATTTATATATATTTAACTAATTGGGATATTGGAGTATAAATGTACAAAACATGCATTGTCATCCAAACTAAATGTATACAAAATTTCAACACACTCGGTTGAAGACATCAGCTTCAAAATCGAGTTGCAAGATTCCACCCAAACGAAATACTTTAATTAATATTTTTAACTAAATGCGATATTGTTATATATATAATAAAACATGCATTGTCACCCAACCTTAACGTGTATACAAAATTTTAGCTCAATCGGTTGAAGACATGAGCTTCAAAATTGAGTTGCAAGATTCCACACGAACATTTTACATTTCAAGTTAAATAAAAGCTTGTGTAAAAATAGTGTTCGTCGGGGAAAAATATGAAAACTGTTCATAATATTTTTACAAATCCTTTTTAATGAATAATCTGTGCTATGAGTTTCTATTTGTAAATGTATAATTTAAGTTAAAATTGTTTGAATCAATATTTTAATATAACAAGTTATAAATGAAATGTGATGGATCATTTGCTTTACAGATTCTATAAAAAAATTATATAATAAATATTTTTTCTCTGTATTTCTTGCAAAAGTAATAACATAGAGAAGAGCAGAAATATATGCTAAATGATAGGATCACAAACAAACATGTATAATTACCCAAAGTAAAAAATAAATAAGTTAAAAATATTTAAATGAAATTTTTGCTTAATATTTTGAATTAAGAACATTAAACAAAAAGAATTTAACTTTAATCTTTCTCCAAGTATAGTTAACGATTTTTTAGAAAGAACAGAAGTAAATAAATAGTTTCAAATCAAAACCGCTCTTTTTTTAAAGTCGCATTCAAAATTATCTATGCCAGTCTCGACTTTGATCATCAAATTAATTAAATGAGGGACTCATTTAACATCACAAAAGTGTTAAGTGATCGTAAGTGTTTTTGAAGGACATGGATTTTGCATTTTTCGAAGAATTTTAACTTAAGTTAGCTGGTGACGAGATTTTCTAAGAATTCTTAATTTGAAGCAGTTCTAGATTTGTCATTACTTATATTTGCTCTTTTATTAATCGTAGCCCATATTTGTAAAAAAAACATTTTCATCTTCTTTATCAAGGTTATTTAAAACCATAGGTGACAATAGACATTTCATCAGGTTTGTGTTGACACACTCTGTCTTTGTGTTCAGGGAAAAATTCGCATAAAAATAACCATTTAATCTTTTGAAACTTATTTTTAAGCCATACTAATTCGATATGCAATTGGTTTGAAATAAAATATGATAGCAAATTTAAAAAAAAAAAAAACTCTCGTAATTTTTTTTCTTAGATAATGCTTAAAAAAGTAACTTCTGAAATATGCGTTTAGTTAAAGTTTTAATCCTTGGCTTATAAATTTGAAATTCCCATCCATATAAGAAAATGTAACGTTCATGACAATTTTAACAAAGATTTTTGAAATGTGATTATAAAATAAAAGAAATATTTTAGTTCCTTCAGCAAGATGCTAAGATTAATTTTCAAACCATTCCCTCTTTCTGCTCCCTTAAAAATTCCTTCCAAGTGTGCCCTTCAGAACACCGTGATTAACCCAGGCTTTAATCCATTCATCGGAATTTCTTTTTAACAACTTTAGGAAAGAAAATTTAATCACCATTTGGTTCTTGACGTTCCAGTATTTGTTGGAATAATAACAAAAGTTTCTTTATCCGTACTTGGAGAAAATTGAGGAAACTCATGAACAGGCTTAAGAGTTACTTTGAACAGCTGTTGTTAACAGATTAAACTATCTCCGAAAAAACTTACGCCCTTTTAAATTAACTTCTTTTACTATGACATGGATATTTTTGGTATAACGTTAATTTTAAATCATTAGAGTTCATGAAAACAGATGAAGATCGGTACAAAGGGAGAATTAGTAATTTTCGATACAAAAAACTTTTAGCTTCGGTATAATATTTCGATTAAACATAAATCAATTATTTTTATTCATTATCATATTACTTTTTACAGTTTGTGTAAAAAATGTCTGACTTAAAGTAATTTATCATCCAAATAGCAATCGAAAGATATGGAATAGAATTTACATACTTGTGTAAAATTAAAGCTATAAATATCTTTATTTTCTGGATCCCCATTTTTTCATGCGAGTCATATTTAAAAAAAATAACAATTTACATTCATAAAATTTCAAAATAGTTATTTTTTTTATTTATAATGTATTGAAACACAATATTTAATGTTCCCATAAACACTACATGTGCACACAGAATAAATATCTGTAAGCACAACACCAATATAAAATTTTTGAACTCTGCATCTGAAATATCGTATTCAATCCTGTGAGAATGCGTAATAATCAGAAACTGAAAAAATAAAAATGTAAATATGGAATTTATATTATAAATGATATATATAGAATGCATTTATTTTTTACTAAAAATGCACAAACTTTTCATATTGTATTTTCTATTTTTACACAATAATCATTCACAACTCCCCCCAATTTTTTAGGACTCTAATAGTATTTGATGTTAAAGGTATATAGACTTCATTTCTACTTTCTATAACCGTTCATTGTTAGCAAAAATAGAGTAAGTCAGTGTTTCTTAAACTTTCAATACTGGCGCCCCCCTTTCAATCACAATTTTTATCGCCCCCCCTTATACATAATTTACTGAATGCAATAATAATGCACTTTTACGATAAAGCAATATTTATTATAAACCGTACAAATTCATGACATAAGTATTGAATTTTGTATATGTTACTTTTAAGCAAAAAAAAGTTAAGTAATAGAATAATTACTAAGTTATTTTTCCTTTCTCTGATTTTTAAATTGGAACATATTACAAAATGCGGTGGTTGCTTAGAAGACAAAATATAGAAAATGAACTCGGAGGGTCAATTTCTTATCTTAAAACTGCTTTCAAAAACTTTGCTCTGTAAGACAAGCCCATGGAAGTAGCTAATAATTATTAAACTTGTTTTTAATTTAGTATTAATTAATTAGTCATAAAATACTCTGTGCACCACTCTTACATTAAAAGCAGTGTTTCCCAAACTTTCAATACTGGCGACCCAATTTTCAATCATAATTTTTTGTCTCGCCCCCTGTACAACAATAATGTATTTACTGCAATAAAAATGCACTTTGAGAGAGAGACGCTAAAGTTACAATACGATCTTAATTATAAACCGTACAAATTAATACGATAAGTATATTAAATTTTGTGTATATGTAACTTTTAAGTAATATATATTTTAAGAAAATTACTTAAAATATATATTACTTAGAATTATGTTATTTTTCTTTCTCTAATTTTTAAATTGGAACAGATCGCAAAATGATGTATTTAATTAAAGATTTATTTCCTTCAGCATTCATTTCTCAAAGTACAAATGTCATTAGAAAAATAGTCTAGTCAATGTGTCGCTCCCTATCATATCCATCACATCTGGCATTATAGGGTACGTTTGCGTGAGTCTGGGCAACCTATCGGACGTCTGCGCAAAACATGTAAAAATGCTTTTCCTCGTACAATTCCAGTCAGTTATTCAAAAGAACAGCGACGATGTCCGATATGGAAACAGATCAGAAATATCCGAAGCACGATATCGGAATGCCTGACCTCTCTTACATATTTCATCCTCCGGGAAAAGATACGCGCCGCAAACAGAAGGATCCTAAAAGGAAAGCCGTCGAGCCTCCGCCAGAAGAAACCGATAGCGACAAATGCCGTCGCCACAAAGAGATCCAAAAACGTATAAAAATGATGAACGGCAGACTCCTTCCTCGAACACTGCATTCGAAGTGAGAAGGAGTTTCCAGATCTTACCGATGCTGACGCCCTCGTCGAATACCAAAACGAGCATGATGAACTCTCTTCCCAGAAGGAGCAGAAATTGGGTGAGTTAGCTTTGTTTCTTCCTTGCCCTGTACTGGATTGCCCGGAAAATGCTAAATTCTCTAGTAAGCAAAATGACCCCCCAGAGTCAAGTGCGAAAAAGCACTCGCGCTCAGAGAACCGCGATACCAACAAAACTACAAAAGATGATAGGGGTTTCGTCTCCCCCAAAAAAGACTGCAAAAAAGTTAAAATTTTCTGCTCCCATTGCCGGGACCAGTCAGCCTGTAAAAGTGCAGAATAAATTCAGCAGCCTTTCTGTAAAGGAAGCTGAAAGTAACCCCACGACCTCAGACCAAACTGTGGCTCCAATTTCCGCCCGTCCCAGAATACCGCCAATTATGTTTAAATACAAAAAGGCAAATTATAGATCAATTATTAAAAACTTAAATGAAGATTTCCCTGACTGCGAAGCCAAGCTGGCGGGGAAATATCTCAAGATTTTCTGCAAAACTTCCGACGAACACCGCGTCGTGACTGATCACCTCAAGGAAATAAAAGAACAATTTTATGTTATCGATCCACCAGATTCCCGCCCCCTAAAAGTTGTCATCAAAGGTCTCCCGATTTCTACTGAAATCAACGAGATCCAAGATGATTTAACTTCTCAAGGATTCAGCGTCGAAAAGGTGGCTCAGCTCACCCGATCTAAAACTAAAGCCCCGCTCCCCATTTTCATGGTCGATCTAGAAAAGAAACCTAACTCCCCAGACATTTTTAAACTTAAAAAGTGCTGCTACCTCGCGGTGCAGGTTGACGCGTTCAACAGACGACCGGGGATTTCACAGTGTTACAACTGTAACCTGTTTAACCACTCGTCGAAAAACTGCTTCATGCACACCAGATGTTTAAAGTGCGGTGAATCTCACCGTACAAACGAATGCCCCATAAAGGATAAGATTCAAAACCCAGTATGCATAAATTGCAACAAGACGGGACACATGGCAAATTGGAGCCAATGTGAGGAATTCCCCAAGAGAAAACCCAGAAAAGGTGAAACGACCCGAAATCGTAACACCTCCACTGAATCTAATAAAACCTCAAAAAAGGTCACCCCAACTCTCTCCTTCGCAGCTGCCCTCTCGGGCACTGCGAAACAAAAATCTACTCCCGGAACCCCGGCCGCCACTGAAGAAACCCCTTCAATCAACGAAAATAATAACGATAAAGATTTTGGCTTCAAAGACGCGATACGCGAACTGAGAAGATTTTTTCTTGACTACCCCTTTCTCTTAGAAATGGGTAGGCAATTTAGCTATGCTAAAGACGAGGAAAGATTAGATATATTCTACCAAAACCTAGTTAAAAGTCGAAAGGCTTAATTTTCTAGCTCTTATAATTTTCAAAGACTTCCTAACTCAATGATTCACTTTTTTTCAAACCCGCCTTCCTCGAAAGCTCGCTCCGCCCACCGGCCGGGTAACCCCCCGCCATTGGTCGAAGCGAGACACCCTTCAGATCCTCGGGCGCACATGCGACCCTGAGCTAGTTTTGCAATCCAGTACTATATTTTTCTACTTAATTTTAACAAGGGCAAGTTAGATTTTCAATGCTCCTCCCCAAGTGTTCGACAGGAGATAAAGACCTCTTCGGAGATCAGGTGCTCCGCCGTTATAATTCAACTCCTTTTGGTCGACTCGATACTCCTATAGCTACCGAATCTAGCTTGAATGTACATTTTTTTAAATTTCCACGTTAATTGTAATTCACGGTAATTAAGTATTTATGGCAGTAGATTAAAACAATATCATACATACATTTTTAAGTCGTAAGCAAACATTCGACGAAAATAAAGGATCAACAAGTACACAGACGAGCATGGTTCCGAAAATTAAATCAAGGCAATATTCTCAAACTACTTAAATTTTGGATTTACCACTACTGAAGTAAATGATGGGAAAAAAAGTCCCAGCTCGATATGTGTTAAAACTTACAAATCTGTAGAACAACATGTGAAAGTTGTTCTTAAAACATGTAAAATCATTTAGCTATGTTGGCAAAGAATTTTGAAAAGTATTTTCTGGATGAGGACAGCTTGGTAGCAAGTTACGAGTGGATTAGGGATCTATTTCAAGATACTCCAGAAGGGCTCTCAACTTCCGAAGAAGAAATCTTCATATATTTCACATCCAGTGAAAAATTAAAAGGCAATTTTGTAATAAATCGCTCTTTGAATTTGGGGCAGAGGTGGATGAGGAATTATCTGTACTGAAAACAAAAGCACTTCGTATACTATTACCATTTTCAACATCCTACCTTTTTCAAACCGAATTTTCTGCAGTGGATGCCTTGAAGACAAAATATAGATCTCAGCTAAATATAGAAAAATAACTCTTTAAGTGTCAATTTCGATATTAAATCTTCCTTTGAAAAACTTTCCTGTACAAGACAAGCCCGTGGAAGTCCTAATAATTATTAAACTTGTTCTTAATTTAGTAATAAGATTGATTGATTGAATATTAACGTCACATTGTTCAGCTGCACGAGTTCTTTTTGACGACGGACCACGTAATTTTGAACCATGGTCAAGTGACGTGGATGACACCTGAGCTGGCACCCCTCACTTTTCTAACTACCACACCGCACCAACGGGAAAACGTTTCAACTGTCAACAGATTTAACGTGCATCGCTGCCCTACACGGCGGGTCTTTAGTGGTGGGTTCGAACTCGTGACAAGGCAAGCCACGATCCGATACCTATACCACTCCTGGCTTCAGTAATAAGGAAATTATTTATAAAAATACCTTCTTCAGTACTGATACATCAAACGTATACTGGCTGAAACACCGACTCTTCGCACGAGTTCATTTTTAAAAAATAAAACATTATTCTTGATATAATAGCTGAACTGTAAAGGGGAGTAAAACTGTGTGCACGACATTGTATACAAAAATGTAAAATTATTTTTTTTTAGATAAATGCTATAATTGTAAATAACTGTTTAAAGAACTGTAATTTTAAAACTCACACAATTAGCATTTAGAATTAATGTTAAATTATGAAAAGAATATAAAATTCCGATGAAGAATGATTGTGTTACTTTTTAACATTTAAAGCGAGAAGACTTCAAATAGTTTTAACCAGCAGGCGCGTACTCGATACTAACATTAATGGTAGTGCGGGGGACTCAGTAACCCCAATCATTTGTTTAGAATTATTTTTACTGTACACGATACAAATCGGAATTCTAGTGAATATTTTTAATTTATAGAAAGTATACTTACCTTCTTTCAAGGACTATTCAATTCTTTGATGATTTGAGAAAAAAAATCAATAAAACTGAACTAAAATGATTCAAAAGTACAAGACCATAATAAAGGACGCAAATCAGGCACTTTTTAATTATCCTACAGAAATGTTAAACCAATCAATTCTTTTCCAAATATCGCAAAACTCAATTATTTACAATTTTCCTAAGCGAAAAGCAAACGCATAAAAGATGGGAGGGAACTAATATTGATAATAACCATACCATAAGATTGAAGGTCAATCAAATGATTAGCAAACGTACTATGCAGCCTGGCTGAAAAGTGAATCATGACTTCCTTTTCTTTCTACAACTAATGTACAGTATTTCAATAATAATACAGTGGTGAATTGTTTATCTTAGAAATTTTCTCAGGGTCTGGGTTTCGATTTTCTTTTAACGAGTAATATTTTATGTTAAAACGTAATAAAAAAATCTCTCATTGAGGAAATACAGCAAATAAAACAAAATGTTTTTTTTCTTTAATTTGGTTTTGCGATCAAAGATAGCTATTTGATGACGGAAAAAGCCAGATAATAAACATAAATTATGTCAGTGTTGTTGTGTGTATTTTTTATTATGGAAGAAAGCATTTTTTGTTTTACTTCTCTTTCCGGTTTTTTTAAAAAAAATCTTTAAATTTTCGATACGCTCGCGCCCCCTTGTAGGGTCATCGCGCCCCCAGGGGCTACGCACTGACATAAGGGACGCAAATATTGGAATGAGTGATTGAGTAAATTCCCAGTTTAAAATCAAAACATTTCATACTGTTATGCAGAACATAAGCAAAACATTTGTCATTATGTATTACTGTATTATTACATTTCATTATGTATTATTTGCCACTTAAACACAGTTTCTATATTTTAAGTGAAAACAACTCTTAAATTATAGATTTCATTGCATCTATAACAGGGGCAGTCACAACACTTTTATGTTTACACATTTTTTTGTGAAACATTTTACCCTTAAATTTCATACATAATTATTCTATCTATGTTTGCTGAATTTCCGTTCGTACATATTCTGGAAATTCGTCTGAAGATGTAGATTTTTAAATTTTAACCCTTAGGAATTTTAATCTTTTTTAAGAAATGTAAATATTTACCTTTTAACCAGCCTTAGCCGAGTGAGAGTTTGACGAAAAAGATTGCATCTATATAAAAGATAAATATACTAATACAGTTAAATACCTTACCTTCAGTCTCTGATATGTAGGCATATCGAATTTGTAGCTACTTATGTTAGTATAGTTAGAATGTAAAATAAATGTTTTACTAATCCAGGAAAAATATTAATATTGATGTCAGCACAATTATAAAATTCATTGATTTTTTTCGTGAACTTGCAAATGATGCGAAAATTCTCTTTTCTAAACTTTTTTTATCACACTTATTCAGTATTTAAATAATTTATTTCTCATGTTTACTTTTCTGATTTTTAATGTGCTTCCAGATCTTTTAAGTGCAGTATTACTTGGTTTTAAATTCCGGAAACAAAGTTGTATAGATTGTTCCACCTTGTTTTCGACATCATAAATGTTGCCAAGGTTAACTAAATACTCTTTAAAAAATGTATCAACACCATGCTGAGCATCTCTTGTGAAATAACATTTGAAACAGAAAACTTAAATATTTTATTATTTTTAATACGTATTTATTTGCACTCAGAAATCTAAATTTATTTTTTCACGAATCTTATATTTAAATCTTTAATAGCAAATTCGGTACACACGGTAACGACTTTTTCTTTTTGGTCTCAGTTATTGTGAATCACTTGCTTCCTTTTCCATTTATGGAAATGCGGAAGTGCAAGGAGTTGAATGGTCGGAAAATGAGAGGAGCCTATATTAAAGTTACCATAGCAACGCAGAAATTGCCCAACGTCGTGTCGGTTATACCACGCACAACACCTCATTCTAAATATAGGAACCTAGTTTTCTTCTGTACTCTGATTAAACTACAAATAATGTCCCAATAGGTGTTATCCAAAGATACCTTTGGAATTTCCATTCCTCGTCACTTTACTTAATTATTCGCGAGGTCCAAAGAATAATAATCCTCCTGTTCTGCATTACAAATAATATAAATTTATATAAAGGCATTTTTAATCAGAGATTATTAAATAGACCTGACTTTTATTTCGTTCTTTCTCAAATGCGTCGCATTCGATCTGTATTAATACTAATGGTTAAAAATTTAAGAACTGGTGAAACGAAAATAACACCTAATCTAGTGACCAGTCATCCGATCTCTCTCTGACTCTACGAGTAGAATTGAACATACCAAAAACTCCCCAAATTTAATAAAGCATTCTCGAAAAAATTTGATTCTAAGTATATGAAGATTTACATTTAAATAGAAACAGATTTTAGTGCCTGAATAATTTTCATTTACAACAATCAAGAATGAACGAGAATATATCAGGTCCAAAATGATTGTTTTTTTAGCAAAACAAGAGATGTCGGTGAAGGACCGCGACATTTTTAATGATGGTAAAGTGACAATGACGATACCTGAGCTACCGAACTTCTCCCAAACTTCCACACCTTCCCAATCGGAAGAATTGAGACTTTGACTTATTTGAGCTCCATTAGCCTGACGTTTCGTTTGTTGAGAGATTTCCCTTTTAAAAACACCATTAATCGGAAACTTTCTCCCAGAAGAGTGAATGTTTATCTTTCATGCACTAGAGAGAGCTAATTTTTATAAAACTATTTTAACGCGAATGCGAGGAAATGGATCATAATACTGATCTGTCTTATTAGGAAGAGTTTGTTGTATTATCTTTAAATCCGTTTCACTGTTTTTCTACGAATAATTTATCCTATTCTCAGAATCTTGTTTATTTAATTAATGATTCAGTTTCAATAGAAAAATAGCTATGTTTAATAGCTTTCAGCAGAAGATTTTAAGCTCACACGGAATGTTACAGGATTTCAAAGCACAGGTCCTAATCTTCTTACAAGTTGACATGTTGTTTGGAGTACTTGATCTCTGTAAGAGATCTAAATCTCCTATCATAGCAACTGTGGATATCATTAGTTTCTTAACTTGCCCTTTTAAAATTTAAAGTATAAAAAGCTAGGTTAAGTACTGGATTGTCAAATGACAAATCCATTGAGCTGCAAAAAGTGTTGGTGCGGGAGGGGCCGTCGAAACAGCCAGAGAACTTTGTGAGAGACTCGTCCGACCAACAGGTGGGCGAATTCTCTCAGTGGGGTGAAATGGCGGCAAAGTTGGGGTAAACAAAGTTGGCAGGATAGATATGCGATCAGAAGGCTGAAGAGCCATTCTTCTTATTGGTCGGGCTGCTCATCTCCCATTGAAAGAACGAGTTGCTCGGAAAGTAGTGAAAGTTTGTAGGGAAAAGTATTAGAAATTGTGCGTGTGGTTTGGAAAATAATAAGGAATAAGTCGATTGTGTGTGACCTAAGTTTAGTCGGTAGGCCCTATACCGACAATGTTACATCGAGCCATTTTAGAAACCTATTTCTCAGAAATTGTTAAATATAAAAAGTTCAAATTTTGGGTGCATAATATTTAGGCTTTTTTATTTAAATAATGGTAAAATGTTTCAAATATATTCTTTACTTTTTTCAAAAAATTTCATCGTAAAAGTATCGCTTTCAAATTTGTGAAAATTGTCATTTTTTTACGATAACTGCTTCTGAGCAAAATACTTTGGGAAAATCTCCAAGAAAGTAGCTGCATTATATATAGTTATATATTATTTATGTGCAGTAAAAATTGCAAATAGTTTCATTCATTATTTTCTATGAAAAAAGGTACACGAACTTTGAAAACAATCATTTTTAGATAATTGCATTTTAAGTGTAAAAATGCACTTAATTACAAAAATAATGAATTACAACATGTATTTGCCCTAATTTATAAAACATTAGTATCTTCTTAATTTTTTTAAACCTAAATATGAAACAAAAAGCCATAAAATGTTCAGAAAATACATATATTGTTATTTTCAGTTTCTGTTCACCGAGATTCTTTTAGCATTTTGCATCAATTTTCACAAGTTATGTAACAATCTGTACAGAATTTTTAACTTCGATGCATTATAAGTGTCAAATTTGACCTTATAACATCATAAATATAATGTAAACATGTATCAATATGTAAAAGTCATGATTTGGGAATATGTAATTTTACGACGTTAGAAAAATTTAATTATGGATTTGCATGTTCACATGCAAACAATTTCTAAAAATTTCAAAATTTTCTCTAAACTGTACAAAAGATTTCTAGAAAAATAAAAATAAAACTGTTTTTATGTTTTTAAATATGAAATTGGTGTTTTTTTATGCATGTAACAAACTTCTTGCAACGATAAAAAGCATTACACATCTGACTTGTTGTTAGTTACCTATTATTGAAACACTTTTGAATTTTAAAGCTTAAAAACTTGTCTGAAAAATAAATAAACATTAATATTTGCAATTAAGGGATGTATTTAAAATATATTGTTTAGTTTTCACAAAAACATATAACGTAAAAGTATCACTAAGAATTTTTAAAAAATTGACATTTTTTGTCACGATATATGGACTCCAGTCAAATATTTTGGGAAAATCCCCCAAACAACTCACATGAATATATATAGTTACATATCAGCAACATGAGGAAAAAAATTCATTACATTCATACATTACATTCTGAGAAAAAAGAGAGATACATACAGTTTTAAAAACATCATTTTTGAGAAAATTGAATTTTCACTATAAAGTTCCACTTATTTACAAAAATAATGAATTACAACATATATTTGTCCCAATTTTTTGAACATATGCATTTTTGCAATTTATTTTGCATGAAATTGTAAACAAAAAAGTCTTAAATTGCCCAGAATAGTATTTTTCAGTTTTTTTTAACGAGATAATTTCTAGTATTACATCAATTTTCTCAATTCTGTATCAATTTTTGAAGAATTAGTTTCTCTCTTCCATGCTTTACAGATATCAAAGTTGAACATAAAGCAACATAAATATAATGTGAAAATATTTCAATATGGTTTTTGTAGGAATTTGAAATTGTATTTATATATAGAAATACCTGATTATACGACATTTAAAAAGTTTTCGCTGGGATGTTGAAAAGTTATCATTTGGTTTTGTTGTGGCAGACAAATTCTAAGTTTTAAACTTGAAAAATAACTCTTAACTGGACAAACGATTTCTAAAACAGCCAAATTAAAACTATTTTTATGTTTTTAAACATGAAATTTATGTATTTTTATGTATGTAACAAGCTTCTCACAAAGACAACAGACATCACATTTGATGTGTAATCTCATACCTTTTTCTCAGAAACTATTAAGCAGATATACTCAAATTTTTATTTATATTAAATAGACTTTATATTTATACTGAAGTGAAATTTTTTTAAATATATTAATTAGTTTTTCAAAGACAAACTGTTAGTTCACCGAGCATTAATATTATGAATTTATAGAAAATTGTTTTTTTTTGTTATATCTGCTTTCTATTTGGATGTTTTAAGAATATTTCAAAAATGTCACTTCAGTATACACAATGGCATTTAAGAAACATAGACTACATACACACAGAAAATTTACACATTTTTAAAAATAAGAATTTTAGAAAACAGAAATTTTTATTAAAAAAATCTTACCTTATATAAAAAAAGCCTATAATTTATTTTGCACGGTAAAATAAATTTTAGTGGGGGGGCAGCAAAATAAATAGGGTATTTATTTTGCAGCCTCTTGAACTACCATTGATTCAATGGATGGTATGAAATGTCTTTTACTATTGTTTAGATGAAAAGCAGGGGTGTTTTACATATGCAATATTTTAACAACTATGTCCTGTCCAGTATAAAAATTGGTTGTAATAAGTCCACTAATTTCTAACATTTCCCTCATTTTTAAGCTACTGAAATAATTTTATAGCTATCATTTTTTCATAAAGCACTTTTTCAATCTTTACAAACAAGTTATTAAATTTTTAAAAGTATAGAAATTTCAAAAGGAGAAATAATGCACAACAAAAAAAAAATTCTAATTACACAACAAAATATTTTCATCAATTTTTTTAAAACTTCGCTTCAAAAGTACATAAACAAACTAACAGCTAAACTTGCAGTAAAGTTTCATTTAATCTACAGTTAATTGTGTATGATTAAATGAAATTTTATGGAGGCTTTGCAAGTTCTCAGATTTAAAAAGTCATTATTTATACACTTAATCTGTGAAAGTGCGCGTGACCGGGGCAGCTGATAATTTTTTAAAAGTCATTTTAAAGTACTTCTAATTCATATAATGGCTTGTATGTTACATCATTGGAAATGTAATGATTTGGAGATTTTATTAATATCAAAAACTCAAATCGATTTTTAAAAATGTTTTACCCTACTGACTGCTCTTAAAATTAATTTAATAACTAGAAGCTTATTTTGGATATTATACAGTGGATAAGCGAGAATAAAATCATTATAACTTTGTATATGATTTAAAACATTAAGAGAGCAATTGTGTTTAGTTTGGTATGTACACTTCGTATTGTTTTCTTATTATAATCCCTGAACATCTGTGATTGGATCACGCAGATTTCTCAGAGACATGTTTTTAGAAATGAATAGTGTGATACAGTTTATATTAGTGAATGTGTGATGTAAGAGAAAGTCAAGAATTTTGTCTATGATACGAATAATTAGAAGGTTACGGAGAAATTCAAAATATTGTATGCGATATTCTTAAGTTACAGTGAATGAATATTGAGAAAATTTTACATAAATACTAAAGGTGATGTTAGAAGAGAGTCCACATTTCCGACTCACAATTATTTTAAGAGCTCTCTTATTTTTCTTTTATTCCTATATTCTTATAATTTTTATATTTTATAATGCATATGAAATAAAATATTGTTTATTGTGTTGAATACTGAATGTAAGTTGTGCGTGTGTGTGTGTGCACTGGCTTCATAGTATTACAATTTCATTTTATTAGTGTCTATATTTTTTTATCTTTTTAAAAAATGTATTTCATATATGCAAAATTTTGTATAACACTATGAGGTATTACTACGATGGTGCCAGAGAGTAGATTTTTATACAAAACTATTATTTTAACATTTGTATGATACCATGCATTTTTATTTTTACTATCTTATTGTTTGATATGATATTGCTTTCTAATATAAAAAAATGTTTGAATACATTATCTGCTAGCTATAATAAGAATCAATTATTATGAAGGAATAGGAGGAAACATGAGATCTTATTCTGGATGTCGAATAGATTTGAGCACGCTAATCTTAGGTTATATGTACGGAAATTCATTTTTATCAATTAATATTTTGGAAGTGTCATTATTGTGTTGTTGTTATAGTTTCGTTTATTTTAGAGCATCTTGATTTTTGTATTCCTATTACTTAAATATTTCTACTATGCGTATTATGCTTTTCTAAATGATGCTATTTATTGTTTCGTTTTTGTTGAAAATTGATTAAGGTTTTAAAGAGAGAAAAACCACACCACATGACTCCCTTTTAAAATTGGGGGGTGCAAATGTAAGGATAATTAAATTAGATTAAAAATTAAATACCTTATCCAGCACATCACTCAAACTTTTCATTTCATCTTCAAGTATCAAACTAATCACCCATTTATTTCTTCCGATTATATGGCCTAGTCACTAAACATGTCTGATTCCAGATCGTTAGATTTAATAGCGCTATATGTCAGCATTAACTTTCAAGTACAATCATGAAATCCGCAATACTTACCCCATCGGTGTTTTAAGTGCTAACCCCCTCCCTCCCTCACTTAAAACACACCGTGGCGTGTTTTTTTCTCCCTGCTCTTAACGTCAAAAGAGATGTACTAATTCTAGAATAAAGAACTTTTTAAAACTAAGTCTGATTCTGACTCAAAACATGCCATATATATATATATATATGGCATGTTTTATTTTACAGAATATTATTTTACAGAATCAATATGAAAAATGTGAATATAATAATGAAATGCAAGCTTGGGTTTAGTATTTTATGAGATGTGTTTATTTACGTTGCTTGCCTACTATATGATCAAATACAACCATACTTAAGGAGTAAACTCCAGTCGTGCGTCGGAGCTGACATACACAGTTCTTTTTTTTTTGTGAATGCGTAAAGAAAATAACATTCACATACAGACAGCTTTTTTTCCGGAATATCTTCCTCAAAATAATTGTAAGTTAGTATATATACTGAAGTAAAAAAAAATTAGCTCCCTGCTTGAAAGAAATAATTATTAATGTTTAAAAATTTTTTGCTGAAAAGTTGACGGTAAAATTTCTCTTGTATGACAAAAAAAAGAGAAACTAAATGTTCAAAAGAATCACGTATCATCACTGATTAAACCAAAAAAAGAGGGACATTTTCTCATTAATGCTGGTCGCAGACATTTTTTCCTCCCTTTTTATAATCATCTTTCCTTCCCGAGAATGTAGTTTGCTTTCGAAGAAGAAAAAAGAATCGCAAGACTTTTTTTCCCCCTTCGAACAAAATGAAATTATAACCGAAGCAGTACACGGTGAAGGAGACTTGTGTTGGACGCTGGACTTCAGACAGGAAGAGTGTTAAATTATTCTGCATATTAATTTAATTTAAACAATATCGTCAGCCTTGAAGGAAAATTTGAAATGATTCGAGAAACAAAAACAATTCAGGTTATTTTAATCAATAAACTTGCTTAAGGAAGGTTCTGGAATTTAATGCAGAAATGCACTAGCACTGAAAGGAGGAGTAAATGTCCTCAACCAAAAGTGTATGAAATGCAGAAAAAAAACTTTAAAACTACACTAATATTACACTAATATTTCTATATATTTACACTAATATTTCATTTTTTTTTCAATAATACTTTATGTATTAGAATACACCAGGAGTTGGCCACCTTTCAGCTGTGGCGTGTCCAGCCCATCTGCTCAAACTATTCGATGGGCCACGCAGTAGGATATTTTTGAAACCATTCGATTCTCGCGAGAATGCATGCAGAGTTTAAGAATAGAGGTCAATAATTTAGATATATATAAGCATATATATTTACAGTTTTATTATATATTAATTTTACATCATTTAAAGGTATCTGTAACGTAATAAAAAACAGTATAAGAGAGATATAACTATTCCTTTAACAAAAATAAAAATAAAAAAATTGAATACATATCAAGTACTTTTAAACATATTTATATATTTCAAAATATAAGAAATATGCAACATAAAAAATAAATATTATAAATAATTCCCATTATTAAAAAAATTTAATTCCAACCTAATGCTTGCACCCCTCTATATCATAAAATTAGAGATGTAATTTGTAGCTTTCAATTTGAGACGATTCTCAGCACTCAGTTGTTAAACAATTTCTTTGCGGACTCGAAATATGTTTCATATAAGAAAGAATTTTTATTTAGATATGTAAAACTAAAAATGGAGATTACAGTATTATGTAATGAGTAAAGACTCAGGTTTTAGAGAAAATCATTTTTACCATTTAACCCAATTTAAATTATAATAGTACATGCAATTTTCTCTCTTCAAAATTTTAAATCTCTCCAGAAATGGCATTTAATAATTTATAAAAAATGCTGCAAGTTTTTTCTTCAGGTTTTGCCATAATTTTCCATAATTCTGGAGATGTTTGTCAAATAAGGTCAATTACATATTTATCATCTTCCATCCACTCAGAAATTGACAAGTTTGCTGAGTAGTGCAGAGTGTCACTGAGAATTGTGTCACGTGCCACATGTGGCACGCGTTCCTTAGGTTACCGAACTGTGGAACAGACTGTGGCAGCGGTAAGCGAATGGTTATTGTTGGGCGCTACAACCATGTACTGCGTTAGAAGAATGTTGTGTGTGCGGAATTGGATTATCGGCGTTTGATTTGCAATAGTCAGGACTACATTTCTAGGACATTTTGGAATAAGATGAAAATGATATCTTGGAGTTTTTGAAGGTCTACATACGCAATCTTCATCCTGAATCAAATCGCAGTGTATTATTTAGGATTCAAGTGGCTAGGTTTATTGTGCAATAGAAAAGACAGTTGTCTCCATAAAGTGTAGCTACTTGTTAAATACAGAAATTCGGCCAAAATTTTCTGGTAATAGGAGTTCCCAGAAATCAGTTTGACAAAGCAATATTAGATTTATCATAACTCTCATTTGGATTGAGTTTGTATTATGAGACACATTGTATCGATCAAAAGACTTTAAGAAATTCACCACCTAGTATTGGCGAGTGAGTGAATATTAACGTCACAGTGTTCAGCAACTCTAGGGATTTTGGCGATGGACCTCGTCATTTTGAACCATGGTTAAGTGACGAGGACGACACCTGACACCCTCTCCTAACTACCACACCACTCCAACGGGAGGACGATTGAGCTCTCGACACATTTAACGTGCATCGCTCCCCAGCACGGCGGGTCTTTAGGGGCTGGAAGTGGCAAGCCAGCTACGATCCGATATCTTGACCGCGCCCACCTGTTATTGGCATTGGCCTGGATGTAATATGGAAATTTCCAATTAAATATCCACTTTAGTCCTTCTCAAACTTTTTTTCGATGTTTGCGGCCCAATTTTTAATCATAATTTTCATGGCGCCTTACAATAATAATGTACTTCGATGTTAAAGCTACAATATTTATAAACTGTACAAATTATCAAGATAAGTATAAAATTTTGCATACAAATTTGTATACCATAAGCCCATGGCGTCACTAGAGATGATTAAACTTGTTCTGAGCTTATTGTTAAATTAATTAAAAATACATTATGTAGTACTGACATATTTCATTGTAAATGAAATCAGTAGATCATATCATTGTAAATGTGTACTCTTTATTATCTCTGAATATATCTTGTTTTGATTTCTTTCAGTAAATTAATACTTTTTTAAATCTTTTATTTTTGACTTTTCAATAGGCTCGCGTACCACAGTTGAAGAAACGCTGCCTTAGTCCCAGGTCATTGTTGAATCGTGCGTTCTCTAAGTTCAATTTTGGTATTATTGGATGAATTCTTCAAAATCAGTGCAATTATTTGTTTTTTTTTTTTTTCCTTTTTATGAAATTCAGGCCGTGGTATCTCAATCATTAAAAGTTGGGAATAGAAGGTGATATTCGAAATCTGATATATTTACTGACGAATAATTAAAATGCAGCCTGTGTTAAGTAGACCTCAGGGTTACCATTGAAAAATCGGGATTTCATTCAAAGGGTAAATTCTTGTCAAGGGATCTTAATTAGGAGACATTTCAGTAAAAGTCCTTATGCAAATTTAGAATTTCATTAATTTAAACCAACTTATTATTTATTAAAATGTTTACTAGAAGTTTTGAGATGAATTTTAGATACGTTTGAAATAAAAAAAAATTAGCTGTTTTTTATTTAGTTCATTTAAATTTATAAATAACTATTTATACCTGAAGCGTACTTTGTAAAATAAATTAGAAATAGTAAATTTTTCATTAAAATAAAAAATCAATATATTTCTGAAGAAAATGTTTCTTATATCATTTTTTTAATATGACTTTTACGGTTGCTTTAACTTTGGGTTAACGGTAATGATAAATTATGTATATAATATAGTTTAATTTATTATGGACACATTAACATCAAACAGTTTTGTATTTATATAGGTACCAATATTTTTAGGAACTTAAAAATAAATCATGCTTTGCAATTAAACTAAACCCAGTGGGGCAACAGCCCTTGAAGACAAGGCCTACTGTGACCATTTCATTTTTCACGACCTTGGGCACTTTGGTGCAGAAGCAAATGTTCCGGTCAGGTGGTCAGTCTGATGCAATGCTTGCAATTATTGGATTCGATTATGCACTATTAAAATCTGTCATTTATTTCTGTGCTTTTTAAAAAGAAAAAAATATATGAATAGCTCTTTGATATTGTCTTTAAAAATATACTCTCTCTCTCTCTGAGTAATTTATATATTTTTTTATATTCATTTTTTAAATTAATTTTAATTTTTTAAGAATTACTTTCATTTTTACGACACGTAATATCTATTATAATGTTATTTAATTTAATTAAAAATACAAGAATATGTTCAATATTGCAAATTTTGCGGTAACCGTTTTGAGAAAAAACTGAGAAATTATGTAGATTTCCTTCTTAGCTACCAAGTGATTTTCTTTTCCAAAGCCCTGTGCATGTATTTTGAGGGAAGCCTGTGGAAAATTCAACAACAAAAGGGAATGTGAGCTTCAGCTGATAGTTCCAACGTTCCAGATTAATTTTACAGAGTTTCATGAAAAGTTGCTGCTTTCTTCAGAATCATTACCTTCCCCAAATTATTTAGTATTTAAGCATAATCTTCAACTAAAGTAATGCTGGAAATTAACTAGTTATTACTGAAAAAATATTTAACTGTAAAATAGTGTTTCTTGAACTTTCAGTGTTTGCGACCCAATTTTCATTCCACCCCTCTCTGTTCAACGACAATGTTTTGAATGCAATAATAATGTACTATGACTCAAAAGCTACAAAACGACTTTTATCATAGAAACAGTAAATATTATCAAGATAAGTTTGACAATCTCATGGAAGTCATTAGTAATTAATAAACCCCTCTGTTTTTAACTTAGTATTGATAAATTAATTAAAAAAACACATTTATTTCTTAATTATAATATATTTCTAAGCATATTATATGAGTGTAAATGTGTCATAATGCATTTTGTTTTTATCATTTTCAGTTATTTTAATTAAATAATCTTTTATTTTCAACTTTTTCGATATGCTCGCGCCCTCCATGTAGGGTTATCAGACCCCCACACTTTGGAAACCGCTGCTGTAAGAAGACACAATATGCGTTATGAGAACATTTATATACATTTGTACTTCAACTCATTGTATTGCTATCTACAACAATATTGTCTTAGATACCGGTTTAACACCACATCAATGATTTCATCTCTAAGCCCGAACATTAATCAAAATTGTATTGATAAATAACCAATGACGTTTCCTATTTGAAAAGTAAACAAGATGAGACCCTTTCCATACCTTTCCTTGAGGTCTATGAGTTGAACAAACTTATAATCTCTGGGCACCGGTCTCACGGCTGAAACAGCCAATAAAATAAGTTCGCTAATAATGAATTTTAAATGGAAACCCATTACGCTCTATTGATATCTGGCTATTAAGCGCTTCCATCCAGTCAATACTGTATTAAATGGGCTTCATTTATTTAAAGGTGAAGCTTATTTTGAGCATACGGGAATCAATTGAGAGAGCTGAATGTGTTGCCAGAAGGAAACTTCAATGTGGCTCTCAAATAAATCAATAAGTAATTGTTCCGTCAAAAGCTATTGTTATAAAAACATGACGCATGTTAATGAATATGATGCTAATGGGTTTTTTTCTGATATAAGGTGTTTACTACAATGATAAAAAAACATCCTAAAAGTACTTGTATATTTTATTTTCCAACTCTAAGGTTTCAGCCCAGGGATTAGAATAACTAATAATGGAATTTAATTTTAGTCTGAATTATACTTTGAATTTTTTTATCATGATCATTTACTAAGAGTTTCATTTTCAGAAATTTTATATTTTTTTCCCGGGAGCAGGGGGTTCTTTTTATTGGAAAAAGTAAATTAATTTTTAGAAATTCAACTGTGGATCATCTACTTTGAATGAGTAACACTTGAAACTGATTCACATTCTGATTCAATAACTGATTCAATTTGTACCCAAAAACCATTAAGTGTTGTCAAAGAGGGATATGCACCAATGCAGCTTGTTAGATTTGAGACTCTGTCATCAAAAATAATTGTCTCTTTTTGAAAAGGGAGGGAGACGAAGGGACTGTCTGGGAAGAATATCCTCCTACTTAATGACGATGCAGCCAACAAGTGTAGTCTTAACGAAATTTTTCTTCAGCAGGATGTAACAATAATAAGACACCGTGGGAAAGATGAAACGCTGGACAATCTGTGTTTTTAAAAACTTATTTAAAGAACACACAGGAAATGAAGAATTTTTTTTAATTTTATTATGTACTATTTTGATTTGTTTTTAATGATGATTTATGTTCTGTTTTGATTTGTTTCAATACATATAATAATATTAAACCAATTTTTATAATAATTTATTATAATATTAATCTAATTGTTTATTTATAATTTCAGTTTTATTATGTAATTTTAATTTATCTATTGTGTAAGTATTTTTCACAAAAAGTATTTAATCCTAATCCTAGGACCAATCCAGGGATCCTAGAATTGCAATCCCTATCAAATTCATCTAAAATGTATTCGACTCACACATGAAGTTCTGATCACCATATATGAAATTATGCCCACACGGCAGATAATGCTCCTTTTTTATATATAATGTATATGACATGTTTCGAAGTCAGAATCAGACTTAATTTTTAAAAAGTATCTTTCTTCGATGAAATCTATACAAGCACTTACGCAGAGCGGAGAAAGAAAAAGATCGCCAAAGTGAAATCTAAGTGTTTACCTCTTAAAACATCGATGAGGTATGTATCGTGGCTTTTATGAATGTACTTGAAAGTTAATGCTGACATATGGGCTATTAAGGGCAGTCGGAAAGGTAAAATTTGATTTTTTGACAATTTGAGATTTTTACATTTCCACATAGTACAGATTTTAACCTTTCTAAAAATACCTTACTTTAACCTCTAGGGTAAGTAGAAGCCCTAAAAACCTATTTTTTAAATAATCGTTGAAACTGGGCCACGCCCATTTGACAAGCGTAAAAGTAAACAAAGTTTTTTGTTTTGGCTTAAAAGTTGAGCGTCTGGTATAAATCAAAACATTTATCTTTTTTATTGTATAAATTGAGCCTTTTATTATTTTATTTCCTAACCCATTTGAAACTTCACTGTATTTTTAACGGTCAAATCAGTGTTTGTTTACACTTTCAAAACTGCGTTGTAATTTTGAACTCGCAAGTATTCTTTAACATTATTCAGCTTAAACTTTCAAAAAATTGCTATAATATATCGATTTTACTATGCCTAGAGCATCGACTAAAGTATTTAAGAAACGAAGAGGAGTTTTTAATAAAGGAAGATGTAATAAAAGTAATGATGGTTGTGGTGAAAGCAATTCTACTGTTCCAAAGAACTCTGCTGATGAAAAAATTGTGCTGATGGTGCAAAGCTTTGTACTAATGAAACTGAACCATCTGCCAGTGAGAGAAAAAATTGTAAACATGGATATTTCATATTCGGATGAGGCTTTTTCTGGTTTCAGAAATGTTATTGTGGACATTAACCTTTTAGCTTGTGTGTTTTTTGAAGCTGTAAAATGTATAAAGTGTGAAAAAACAGGACTCAGGTTGCACCTCAGTGAAAGTAACTGTGGTGAAGCTGTGAAGTTTCACTTAAAATGTCCTTCTTGTAAATATAACTATACTTTTTTTTAACTCCAAGAAATGCGATAGTTCTGAGAATTACGAACTGAATACCCGGCTAGTGTATGCTATGCGATGCATAGGTAAAGGTGCTGAGTCTGCTAGGATGTTTTGCGGTATCATGAATCTTCCCCGCCACCCACAAAATTCTCAAAGTACAACCACATTTTACTGCAGGCAACAAGAGAAACCTGTGAACACAGTATGGCAGAAGCTGTTCGTGAAGCCGTTGATGAAAATGATGGAAAAAGGGACCTTGCTGTTGCTGTTGATGGTAGCTGGCAGAAGCGTGGTTTTTCTTCGAAGAATGGCTTGGTGACAGTCACAAGTGTTGATACCGGCAAAGTTATAGATGTCGAAGTTTTTTCAAAACATTGTATTTGTCCGAACAAAACCAAGCATCTTCAAAATTGTAAGAGAAATTTTGAAGGCTACAGCGGTAAGATGGAAGTAGCTGGAGCTCTATCCATTTTTCAGCGTTCCCAGTCTCTCTACAATGTTCGGTACACAAAATATTTAGGAGATGGAGACTCCAAAGCGTTTACTTCTATTGTCGAGAACAAAGTATATGGTGACCATTGCTCTGTCGAGAAATTAGAATGCATAGGTCATGTTATGAAAAAGAATGGGACACGTCTTCGACGCTTGAAAACTAAGATGAGAGGACAAAAACTTTCTGACGGAAAGCCTTTATGCGGAAGAAATAGATTGACAGAGGCAGAAATCGACCGTCTGCAAGCATATTATGGTCTAGCTATCCGCAGAAATTTGTCTAGCGTGAAGGACATGCAACAAGCCATATGGGCAATATTTTTACACAAGCTATCAACCGATGAAAAACCTCAGCATGGATTTTGTCCCTCTGATTCAGATACGTGGTGCAAATTTAAAAAGCAGAATTGCTTGGGAGACTTATCATCACAAAAATAGTTTACCTGTGGATGTTGTGGAGGCCATGCGACCTGTTTTTAGGGATTTAGCTAATCCAGAATTGCTAAAAAGTGTTTACATGGAGGTACGCAAAATCCTAACGAAAGTGTAAATAATGTAATATGGTCTCGTGTACCGAAGAAAACATTTGTACAATTAGAAGTTTTGTCGCTGGGTACATATGATGCAGTTTCCTCATTTAATATGGGGAATGTATCAAAACTAGAAATTTTGAGAAAAGTGTGTATTGAGCCTGGTGATTACACGGTACAAGCGATGGAGTGCCTCGACAAACAGAGGCTGTTACGAGCAAAATACTATTGTTTACAAAAAACAAAGGAAGTTAGGAAGGAAAAAAAAGACTTAAAAGGAAGAAAGAAGATGATGAGCTACTAAAAATGCTGATGATTTAGAATATGGAGCTGGCATGTTTTAACTAAAAAGTAATTATACGTTAAAATCAATTTTTCTCAAAATGTCAATTTTTGATGTTCGATGTTCCTTTTCTTAGAAACTACTGTTCACAGGTATGTAAATTTTTTATGATATGTTTATAATGATGGCTAATATATACTGAAATGAGCTTTTTGTAAAAAACCCCAAAATTTATTTTTTACAAATTTTTTTATGTGAAAAACGGGTTAACGTAAACTATGTTTGATAAAATATTTTATAAATTATGAAAAAATTCAAAATTAGCTAAAAGCTCATTTGAGTATAATGAGAAATGTGTATTTTAATTATATGAAAAATTTCAAGCATGTACATATAACAGATTTTGAGAAAATGTTCCTCGAAAACAGCCAATTTAACATTGTCGGTATAGAGGTTTCCGACTGCCCTTAAATCAAATGATTTGAAATTAAACATGTTTATTGGCTAGGCCATATGTTCAGAATGAATAAATGGGTGATTAGTTTGATACTTGAAGCAGAAATTAAAAAAAATGAGTTCATTGCTACATAGGGAATTTCATTTTTAATCTAATTTAATGATCCTTACATATATATATATATATATATATATATATATATATATATATATCAATCATGTATTGAAGTAATTCTTAAAGATTGACAGGAGAAATGTAAAGTGCAGCCGTTTATTATATTATATTTTATTCCAATGTTCAGCAAAATAATCCGTACTTCAAGCCATGACAGAGACGAGCCCCATTTTAGCGTCGATCAAGACCTAGTGCGTCGTTCGTCTACGTGTTCTCAGTATGTCCGCCGAAGTAGTAGTCAAAGTACTTATGCTTTGGCTGGATACACTTTTCTGGTAGGAAGTTTACCCCAACTGACACATGAAAGGCTGAGGATTCATCAACATATATATATATATATCTTCATATATATGTATATATAGATGTATATACATATATATCTTCATATATATATATATATATATATATATATATATATATATACAGAGTGTTTTTTTCCAGGTATAGAAGTTTAAGTTGGCATTACTTTCCAAGATGGCGACCGATTTAACAGCTGTCAAGTGATTTATTCTCAGATTGGTCTGGCAATTCATTATAAATAGACTCACGCCTGAAAAACGCTTTCAAACTGTGCAATTTAATTTCGAAAATAATGGTCGATTTTCATAAGCGAATTTTGTTTAGCGATGAAGCGCACTTCTGGTTGAATGGCTACGTCAACAAACAAAAATGCCGCATTTGGAGTGAAGCTAATCCACAAGTGTATGTCGAAACACTGTTACATCCAGAAAAACTGACTGTTTTAGTGCGCTTTATGGGCTGGTGGAATCCTTCTTCAAAAACGATGAAGGTCACAACGTTACAGTCAATGGTGATCAGTATAGAGCCATGATTACTATCTTTTTCATTCCTGAATTGAACTATCATGATGTCCAGGAGCTGTGGTTCCAACAAGACGGCGCAACATGTCACACAGCTGATGTCACAATCGATTTATCGAAAGACATGTTTGGTGACCGCCTAATTTCACGTTTTGAACCTGTGAATTGGCCTCCAAGATCTTGTGATTTAACACCGCTATACTAATTTTGTGGGGCTATGTAATATCAGTGGTCAATGCGGATAAGCCACAAACGCTTGACCATTTGGAAGACAACATTCGCCGTGTTATTGCCAATATACGGCCGCAAATGTTGGAAAAAGTCATCGAAAATTGGACTTCCAGATTGGACTACATCCGAGCCAGCCTTGGCAGTCCTATGCCAGAAATCATTTTTAAAATGTAATGCCACAAGATTATCTTTAGAATAAAAAAAAATTCTTGTCTATCGAATAATACATCGTTTTTTCATTGCAATTTAAAGTTCTATACCTCTCAAAAAAACACCCTTTATATATATGTGTGTGTGAAGTAGACAGCTAAGGGCTACTGCAAGCCCCCGCAGCCTCTTCTTCGAGGTGGCCTCCCAAGGAAAGGGTAATGACTCCGAGGGAAGAGAGAACCAGAGAAGACGTTGAGACCGTCAGGGGAAGCAGACGCATATCAGCAGAGCCGTTATATCTCTTTAAAAATAATGAAAGCCAATTAGGCAACGACGTATAAATGTTTTCCTTAATTCATTAATTGTTATCCTTCATTTTTATTTATTTTTATTTTAAAAATAAACAGATTATTCTGTCAAAAGAGTTTACGAATTCATCCCAGTAACAACATAACATTTGAGGACTCGGCCTCAAAGTAAGTTAAAATAATTAAAAAACCCTAGAAAAGACGACGAATCAAGACTGGTGTACCGCGCACACTTCAACGACGGAACCAAAAACGCAAGCCACAACGACGAAATCAACAATGGTTAGTCCATTCCAATTTACTCCTTTATTGTTCTGAAGATATTTATAATGGTCTGTGTAGAGGAAATATTGCTGCTATTGCGAACATATTAAAGACGGCCCGGCCCTGCTTCAACGGTGCAACTTCTGCACAAAATTGTAAATGACGAACCCTACAGTAAATCTTCTAGAAAAGAGTTAAAAAAATTCATGGGTTTCCCACAGAATTACGTCATTGAAGCACGAAAGGATAAAATATTTTAAGGGACTTCACGAAAACTGAACTTATTACAGTATGCACTATATTAGGACTGAATTGCGCGAGAAGTGCCAAAGAATTAAGCGAGCGTATATTTAAAAATCTATCAGACCTTGCATCTTTAAAAAATAATTTTACCGAACGATTGACGGATGACGAAGACGGAGATTCTGCGCCTTTTTCGCTAGAATCTGTGAACGACG
This sequence comes from Trichonephila clavipes, assembly GCA_019973935.1. Taxonomy (NCBI): domain Eukaryota; kingdom Metazoa; phylum Arthropoda; class Arachnida; order Araneae; family Nephilidae; genus Trichonephila; species Trichonephila clavipes. Next base: position 479,678 of record BMAU01021355.1, on the reverse strand, counting down.
CGAATAAACAACCCCTTACCGCACCAATTTATCACTCGCTCTCTCCTCAGGAGGCTTTTGCTCCACTCCTTCAAACACAACGAAATCAAAGCCAAAGAAGGAACGAGGAGAATGAATTTTTGTTAAAGGACCTTTTTCAACTATGAGGTCCTTTACGGGAAATGATAATTACAGTTTTTAACATTTTTTTCCGAGATGTGGGGAAAACTTTATTTTTACCCCACACATATCTGATTTGCAAAAAAAATATTTGTGTTAAATGTTTACTTCAAGGTCCTGCAAAGACTTTTATCCAAACTCTCCATAACATATTATCGTATAGTTAGTTCTCTTAAAGCTGCTTAATGGATGAATTTGGAGATTTATTTTGTTCTTATGACATTCACAAGGAAATGTTGTACAGAATTTAACAATCGCTGTAGACCAACTTGAAACAGTCTTGTATGCAAGCTTTTAAAATAAAATTTACTTAATTTTGAACCGTTTCATAAAATTGCAGGATGCTTATGAAAATATGCAACTGAAGCATTTTCTAATCTTCCACCTACGCGAGCTATTCCTCCCCTCCCCCAACTAATGGAAATAAATTAGAAATATTACTTGGAATTTCTTTTTTATCAAACAAGGGTCTTTGTGCATGCTTAATTAATTTAATTTCTGACTCCTTGAATTTGGCTACAGTTAGAGGTCCAACCTTTTTAGACTTATTCCTACAGTGGTAAAGAATCTGAAAATAAAAACAAAATATTAATAACTTTGAAATAATTATTAGAAAGTTATAAAGTTGGTCAAGGATACTAGAGGAATCGTTATTCAGCAAGACAGTCTCTTCACTTCTCTCAGCTTCAGGCAATTTTTTCCTTTCTTGAACTACAGTCTTTTTCTCATGTTCTGTGAGTTAGTCTAACTCAGGACCCCTTGCTGAAGGTTTTTAGGAAATTCAAAATCGGACAAAAATTCTGCACCCGTCCACCACCTGGAATTTTTCACCTGAGAGTCAGAGCTCAGCGCACGAGAGAGGAAGTCTGCTGGGTTTTCTTTACCAGCAAAATGGTACAATGAGTGGGGATCTGTTAGCTGGTTATTTCGTTGACTCAGCAACGAATTATTTCCATCGGGTTTCGTTACCCTTTATCCAAAGCAGAACTATTTTGGAATAAGACCAGTGATATTGTAAACAGGATCTTTTAAGATTCACGATCTTTTTACCTTAGATGCTTTGCAAGCAGAGACTACAGCTCCAAGTAATTCTAGTCTGGGCAGAATTACACAGTTAAATGGTGCTACACCACGTTTTGACGTCACAAGTTTAACAGAAATTCCTTTCCTTGACTTAGTTCTCAAATATATGGCTGCGCCAAATGCCTTTTTGCTGGCGTCGCAAAAGCTATGCCACTCGACATCATCTTCTAGCAAAGTACAATCTAAAACTAGTCGCGGTATTTTTACACTTCGTAAGTGGGATAGCTCCTCACACCATTTTTTCCACTCCTTTTCAATATGTGTTGGCAAAGGGTCGTCCCATTGAATTTCTTCTTTCCAGAGATCTTGAAGGAGGTATTTCATTCTAACGGTGAAAGGAGAAATTAACCCTAATGGGTCAAAGATCTTTCCAACTGCTTGCAGTATGAAGCGTTTCGTATTTTTATCTAAGGAAACAAATTACAATTCACTTTTAGTATCTGTAGTCAAGTAATCTTCATTTGTATTCCATTGACAGTCCTAGGACCTTTGTTTTATTTGAGCCTAAACTTACAGTTTCATGTACGGATGAACATCAAAATTTTCTTTCTTCCATTGCTCTATTAAATTAGCATCATTAGTAATCCATTTTCTGAGATCCCCATTCCAGCAGCTTCCATAATATGTTTTGCTCTTCGTGAAGTTTGAAGAGCTTCTTCAAATTCGTTACCGTCGGAAATAACATCGTCAACATAGAAACTTCTATTTAAAAGTTCTACAGTGTCAGGGAATTCATGTTTATATTTCTCAATATAATGCCAAATCGTGGTTGCCAGAAGAAATGGACTTGAACTAACTCCAAATTTTAATCGATTCAAACTGTATACCTGAAATTTAGGCTTTTTATGAACACACGATTCGTTATCACTCCAGACCAGTGCTTCGCAAAGTTTCACTATTGGCGACCCAATTTTCAATCATAATTTTTATTGCGCCCCCCCTTATGCAAAAATAATGCGCTTTGGGGAGGTGCTAAAGCTACAATATGATCTTAATTATAAACCGTACAAATTAACTAGAGAAGTATTGAATTTTGTATTTGTTGCTTTTAAGCAATATTTATTTTAGGCAAATTATTTTTAGGTAATAGGATAATTACTGTTATTTTTATTTACTCTAATTTTTAAATTGGAACAGATTGCAAAATGATATGTAATTAAAAATTTATTTCCTCCATCATCCAATTCTAAGAGTATAAATGTCATTAGAAAAAGAGTTAGTGTATGTTGCTCTCTATCATATCCATCACATTTGGCATTAATATTTAAAGCGAGAAGACTTCAAAATGTTTTAACCTGGGACAGCAGGCGCGCAATCGATAATAATGTTAAAAGTCGCGCGAAGTGACTGAGTCTCCCCAATTTTTATTTATTATTATTTTTTTGCAATTATTTTTATCGTACTCGATAAAAATCACAATTCCAGGGAAAAATGTAACTAAGAGAAAATAAACTTACCTACTTTCAAGGACTTTTCATTTTTTCTCTGAAAATTTGAGAAAAAAATCCATTAAAACTGAAGTAAAAAATTTCAAAGGTAGGTAACCTTCATAATGAACACAAAACATAAACACTTTTCACTAACATTACAGGAATGATATCTGCAAGCCAAACCGTCATATTTTGTTCACATCATTGTAGTTTTACTGTCCTTTGACTTTGAGCGCCGTGTGACCGCACCTGGGTTTTAAGTGTATTCAATATAAAAATATGGATTTTAGTTCTAAAGAAAGAATTGAGTAAAATACGTATCCCATCATGCTTTATATGTTTCACAATACCCATAAAAGTAAATGTTAGCCAAATAATCCTTCAAAAAGCTCTTTGTGCTTTTCCAAATATCATATAACTCTTTCACATGGAAGAAAGCGTAACAGTTAATAAAAAAATTATTTACAACTTCCCGAAATGAATAACAAAATCATAATAGAAGGGACAGAACTAATCATACCAAAAAGCTTTAATGGGAAATGATGAAAACGATGATGACTGACGCAAATCTGCTTTCTGAATAAGTATTTCTTTTCTTTCTACAAGTAACATAATTTCCATAATAATCTCAGTGAGGAATTTTTTATCTTCCTAGAATTTTTTTCTGGGTCTGAGTTTTATTTATTTTCTGAAAGAGTAGTATTTTAGGTTTAAGAAGAAAACGTAATAAAAAAATCTCTCATTGTGGGATTACAGCAAATCAGACAAAATGTTTTTTTTTATTTTGTTATAGGATCAGATAGTTAATGAAAGTATCAAAGTGGAAACTTTATCGCCAGCTGATATATATAAATTACATCAATGTAAATGTGTATTTTTTATACTTAAGAAAGTATTTCTTTTAAATCGAATGGCATATTTGTGTTCGTTAGCGAGACAGATTTGCAAGAAAGCCTGTTTAATATCAGAACAAAAGGCTATTGAATTCAATCTAAAATTAATTCATATGTCTAAGAGATTTGGATTTAAATTAATTCCTGGCCATTAACAATATTTTAATCAAAGTTCATTATTTTGATGACTTCCAACGTCAAAAACAATTCTTATTTTTGACGATAAGCGACCTTCTTTTCTTACGGTCTGATGAGGTATATAATATGCAGGTATTTTTAACTCGCTATCTGTAATTTCGGTTTTAACTTCTTATACAATACCCTGTTCTGTCTAATCGCGAATGATTTCACGGTATTGCTGATATAAGTCTGAATCATGACCAAATATTCTCCATAAACTTTTTGAAACGTTGTTTAGGTAGGGTATATTTATCAGACAATTCATTATAAGATTTTCTCTAGGGAAGTTGTGTGATAAATCGTCCATTTTTGAATTGAACAATTTCTTTAAAAATCTCCATAGCTTGATCCCTTTCTTGAAGAACTGGATCATCTCGTATCCCCAAACTTTCTAAATAAAAACCAATTTTAATGTATCTGGAATGGAGTCATTGTTTACTAAAAGACACTGTCCTTGTTTATCAATTTGTCTTTTTTTAAGTTTACCACACGCAATCCGCGCAAATTCGTTTTCTTTGAAAAACAACTCTTCATTTACTTTATACAAATTATTTTTTAAAACTTTAAAAAATATATTAGCACTAATCAAAGCGTAAACTTCGTTTGCTTCAGAAAATGATTTGTCAGCTAACGTGAAAACCTGTAGATTTCAACATTAGAAATATCTAAACTAGAGGAGGGTGTAAATTCAGTTATTTTGCCTACAATCAAGAAATTACTGGTTCAGCAAAACTGCGATCTTCGTTTGAAATAATTGTTTCTAATGTACTTTTTATGTTCTGTGATAATTCATTTAAACTGGATACTGGTCTTTTTTTTTTTTTTTCCTTTTTTGATTGAGTACACAAATATTGCTCGCGAAATCAAGTATAGCGTATCTTGAGTACTATTTAATGCGTATCTGTTTTCTAAAAATTCATATAAGGAATCAAAATTATCACACACACACACACAAAATTACTAAATAAATAATTAACTTCAAGAGTTAAACAAAATCTCAGGTAGTAGAGCTTCTGATTTGACTCAGTTGCATGTTATTTTTTATATGTTTATCAGTTATTAGTTATCAGTTGCATGTTGCATGTTGTTTTCCCGAGAACTCGGGTAAAACTAAAGGGGTATTTTAGTTTTTATTTCGAAAATATCATTTGTTTTCATTACTGTGGGTGCCCCAGAACTTGATTTCTTAGAGGAATTAAGAATAATTTCAATTCTTACCTCTAATGACTCAAGGCGGACTTCAAGAAGATGGAGATCTTCATCGATGGTAGATAATTCTGCATCTTTAATGTTTGGAATGGCGTAATAGATGTTGAGCAGTTCATCCACAATTTTTTTGCAGTGTTATCCCATTTTTTAGCTTTACTTTTAATTTCAACCGAATCGGTTTCTTCGTTCGCAATGAACGTTTCAATTCTGCTAATTTTACCTTTCAAGGTACTTTTTAATTTGTTTTGCATATCCATAGCCCACTGATCGCTTCTGGCACGAGTGGAACCAGAATGTTTGTTTGTGACGGGCTCACACGTCTTTTCATTAACATGTCCTTTTGGGTTCTTTGGGACAAGAATGAATGGCAACTCTTTTCCAACCTAACCAAGAAGTAAGGCGTGAAGAAAAGATGGAAATTAGGAAGCGTTTGAGTAACATAAGTTTAGAGTAAGTGGTGTGGCATTTAGGGAAGGTTATAATAGTCCGTATTCCAAGTGTGAAGAGGTTTTGAGAGGTTAAGTGACATCCAATAGAAGTTACCCGTGGCAGAGAGCCCTCAGGTCAAGGTGCATACCATTACAAACCAGTGAACCGCAATTTCAACTAGGAGCCGATTGATCGCTACTCCATAACACATTAAGGTAGGAGTGACTATTTAAATATTCGGATCTGTGATAGCATTGGAATTAAGGTTAGGCGAGTTAGTTTATTGGTAGTGGTCCGAGTTACTTTATCTCGGCATTATATATATTGTGTGTTTAGCCACCGTTGATTCTCTCACATATCATATTATTATCTAATATGCTAAAGGTTTAAGTTAAGATCTCAATAAAGTCATTTTAAGATCATGGCAGCTTCTAGTTCTTCATTAGTTCCTACACCTCTAGATCACGCGGATGATGAAGAAGAAGGGCACATGAGAGGGGGGGAGGGAAGTCCTTACAATGGCGCCCAACGAAATTTAGTTTATATAACTCCGAGGTAAGAGGCGCGAATGTGTTTTACCAGAAGTGTACTTTTCTGGGTCCGAGAACGTTAACGAGTTTCTGGTGGGTATTGCAAATGAATTACGATTACTTGAGATATCCAGTTTGGGTTATCTTTAGTGCAGAATAAAGCCAAAAAAAAAACCTCAAAAGCATTCCCTGCTATCTGTAATAAGAAATAATTAGAAATAAAGTTTTATGCGTCCCAACAGAGAAGGGACCAGGAGCCAACAGATTTTATTTACGATCTGTTGAAGCTACATAAAAAACTAGAACTGGGAATGTCCTAGGAAGCTTTAGTACACCATATTTTCAATAGACTCGAACCACAAGTCCAGGATTGTGTGAAGGTTTGAAATCCGCAAAACAGGGTTCATCTATTGGAGGTGTTCTCTAAGTTTAAGGAAAGATATTCGTGCAAAACAATGCTGGGTTCGAGGAATAGTGATAATGTTGAAAGACGAGGTTGGAATGAGCGTAGGATGTCTAATGCTGATGATAGTAGGAGAAAATGGAGAAATTCGGGAGTTTTGCGTCGACCGAATAATGGCAGAAATGATTATAGGGGTAATTATGAGAAGGGCCGTCAAGGAAATCAGTGGTTCGACAGCAGGAAAAGATTTCAGAAGGATGATCGAAGATTTAACGATAAGGGATACCAATTTAAAAATGGGGGTCAAAACGACGATTTTAGTAGAGGGAACAGCAGAAATAGAGAGGTTCGAGAGAGAATTTTAGTCAAGGCGATAGGAGGCAAAGGGGTCTATTAAATGTTTTTAAAGTTAGACATGATCAAAATGATCCGACTCAGTCGGCAAATAAGATACCGATTAAACTTTCTGCGATATGCATGTCTCCAGTGGAACTCCCATATGTTCCTATTTTGTTAAATGATACATTTACGAAAGCGTTAGGGGACACGGTCAGGGAGAAGTCATGTGATGTCTCCCCCCTCGTGTGAACATCTCTTTGATTATCAGTGTGAGCTAGAGGTGGAGGAATAAAGTATGAACTAGTAGCCATCATAATCTTAATATGACTTTAACTTAATCGCCTAAAAATTAGATTATAATAGTATAAGTGAGAGAATCTACGGTGGCAAGACACACAATATATATTTATATATAATACTGGAAATACTTACCTCGGACCACTATCAATAGCTGACTCACCTAAAGTCAATTCCAATAATATAACAGATCCTAATATTTAATAGTCAGTCTTACCTTGATGTCTTAGTCTGATGTAGCGATCACTACAATCATAGATGAAGTTGCGTATTTAATCGAATACTATGCAATGCTGTGCACATTGACTTAATGGTTCTATTTCACGTATAAATTCTGATAGCTGTCACTTAATGTTTTCCAATACCTCTTCACGCTTGAACCACGGATTATCTTTAGATTCCTCAAATTGTCACATCGCTTACTCTAACTTCTGTTATTTGAATCTTTCTTTCACGCTTCACTTCTTGGATTTGGTTGGAATAGAGTTGCCATTAATTCTGGCTCCAAATAACCCAAAGGACATGTTTTTGAAACGACGCGTGAGCCCGTCACATACCCCTCCAAGAAGCAAAACGAGATTTATTCGAGGGTCTTAATGGCACTTAAGAAATTACGTGCCTAAATTGTATTTTCCTACTTTTAACTTTCCATGCCCTATTTAAATTTTAACTTCCAATAGTTCTTCTAACCAATAATTTCCAATATTCAACTTAAACTTTAATTTTCACTATTCATCTTAAGTTTAATTTTTAATATTCCATCTTAATTTGAACTTTCGACAGCCACAATAAATTTTACTCAATTAACTCAACCAACATTAACGGTTATGTATTTTAATTACGGTAGATTCTATTTTACAAAATAAATGGGCGTGCTCATCCGGGCAACGGACTCAGAAAAAAACCATATATGTCTTAGTTGGAAAAACGAGAGCCCCTTAACTAAGTTCTACTTATAATGCTACTTAAAAACGATTACAATCTTCTTTTTTAATCTGCTTATCCATCATTTCGTCTTTACATAAATCTTTAAAAATTGGCTTTCTACAGAGAATTCAGGGTCTGTCACCCTGAAATAAAAACTCTTTAGGTCACTGAAAATAACAAAAATTTGCATATAATGCCATTACATTTCACAATTTTTATGCATTATATATCTCCTGATCTGGCTTTTCTAATAAACTTCCCCTCAAATCAGGCAGTGCTTTTATTGCTATTGTTAGTAGACAGTCTATGCCACGTTACCCAAAACCAGATGTACATGAATATGAAACAAAATAACAATATATATACATACACTATGCAATTACAACACTTTTCAATAAATCATTAAAACAAATAACCAAAGGAATTGTCGCATTTCAGCGAAGTCATACATAGAAGTAAAAAAAAAAAAAAAATGCATATTTACAATTATTTTTCCATAATTTAAAAAAAAATTACAAGACAAAAGCGTATTTTTCATCTTCCAGAAAAATTCACTCATTATAGCGTCCACTTTTGCTTGGCATTCTAAATTTTAAGTACCCGACCGAGACTTGCTTCTTAGCAATGATTTTTCCAACCACTTGTTCGAAAGAACATAAAATGAAACGATACACACACACACACACACACAACCTGGTTTTTATGACTTGTAGTTGGCGTCTCCTACTAGGACCTTCAGATATATGGTTCGGCTAGTATGTAGGGGCTGTAGTTCCTCCCTTTGCTTTTCCTGGCTCGAAATGGTCCTTATTTTTGTGTCTTCATCTCCATGGTTGGTCGGGACTCCACTCTTCTTCCACTTCGTGGTCTGAGGTTGTAGCTGCTAGTGTTGGACATTACTGTTTCTTCTTTTCGGCTTCTCTTTCTATATTTGGGGAAAACACTATTAGTGTAGTTTGACGATAAAGCTCTTTTAGAAACTCTATGTTCTGAACCCTTTCGAATCTTCCTGTCCTTCTCCACCCAAATTCACGTGATCGTTTATACCCTATATTTTCCTTCTTACTTCTTTTAATCTTTCTGACTTGCCTCAGACCAAGAGCTAGGTGTTGATCTGATAAGTGGTCCACGCTCATCAGTTTTACTTGTGTGTCTCTCACCCTGTTATTACTTAAACCTTATTCCTTTTTCCTCTAACTCACGCTTTACACCTGACCCTTTCTTCCTACAATACTGCGAATCAATTGATCTCCGTTGTACACTTTGAAAACTACTCGATTTATGGCGTGAACCATTGTTATCCAAACTACCAGTTCTTATACCCATCTCATCACCTTTCTTATGCTGATATATTCTAACTTGATTGACACTGATCGTTAACCTTTTTCCCGCCTTCCATATCACTGCGTTGTTATGTTTTTACTTTTAACACTCTATACGGACCTTCAAATTTGGATTAAATTTAGCTACCATCTTTTTTTGTTGATGCACTTAAAGGATATGTTGCTATCAAGACCCAATCATTCAACTTAATTTGCAAATCACGCCTGCGACTATTATAATACTTCTCCCATTTTTCATGCTTAGCCTTTGTCTTTCGTCTAGCTTCCTCAAACAATTTCTCAATATCTCCTACTGTAAATTCAGTTCCATCCCATACCATCACTAATTTCTGAAATGAGTTAATCGAGTTTCGAACTAAAAATATATTCTGCAGGGGCTTTTACTGTCGTTTTATTAACTGCTGTACGAATAGCATACGCAAACTCACGTAAGAACTGGTCCCATGTATCATGTTGATCATTCACATAATTTGCAATCATTCGCACAAGATCGCGATTCACGTGTTCGGCTCTATTTGCCTGAGGTCTTCACACAACAGCCTTCCCATGCTTTATGCCTAATCTATCACTTAAATGCTCAAAATTATCAGAGATAAATTGGGTATCCTCTATCTCAAAAAAAGGTATCCGCTATTACTCGAGCCGATACCTTTTTAAGCGGTATGATTTCAGTCCACTTTCTGAAATGACCCGTAATTACTAATACATGTCGGTTACGTCTTACTCTCGATGCCGGATATGTGGACCTAATAAATCTAACGTAACTATCTCATTTGGATAATTTGATACTATCAGAATTAATTTTGTTGCTGGTAATGCGTTTTTATAATTATTGATTTTGCACATGTGGCATGTAGATACATATTGATCAATAAATTTTCTCATTTTCAGGAAATAACAAACATCCCTTAATTTATGGTAAGTCTTAAAGCGTTAAAAATGACCTGCTACGGGCTTGTCGTGAAATTCTCTCATTATTTCATGCCTTAAGCACTTTAGAATGTACACTCTCATTTCACCTAATGACGTTGCATATTTCGCATTACACAACAAACCCTCGATTAACCTGACATCTCGGGACTAATTCTCACATATTGTAGAATTAACTGAGCTATCTTACAGGTTTTCTAGATATCTATAGATATGACCTAATTCCAGGTCCTTTCTTTGCTCTTCTATTAACTGTTCTCGTGAGGAAAGTACCAAATTCCTGATTATAGCACAATTAACTTTCTCTCCTATCCTCGACAAAACGTCAGCCACCGCATTTTCAGTTCCAGAATGATGTTCCCATTCTCTATTAAATACTGCTAATTTTAATGTCCATCTGATCATTCCACTTGGCAAATTTTTACCATTTGTTAAACGCGTCAATGCAGCGTGATACGTAATAAATTTAATCGGCAGTGAACGTAAATATGTTCTGAACTTTTTCAGAGCCCAAATTACTGATAAACATTCCCTCTCTGTTACGGTGTAATTCCACGCCACAATACTAAGCGTCCCAGAAGCAAACACTAGTGGTTTCTGCTCCTGATTTAGAGAACCACTCCTACACCTATTGAACTTGCATCCGTAAATAACTCGACAATCTTTTTGAAATCCGGCAATTAAAAAACTGGCACTTTCGCTATTGCTGCCTTGACCGCGTTGAATGCCCTCTGCTTTACTATTGACCAACAAAATTTTTTCAGTTTTCGTTTAAGATTATAAAGGGGTTTGCAAACATCAGCATATTTTTTAATAAATTTCGCGTACCACTGGGACATAACTAAAAAATTGAACACCACCTTAGAATTTCGTGGTGGTTTCATCTCGACTATAGTTCGAAATTTTATCTCATCCGTTTTAATTCTCTCCTTTTTAATAATTAAACCTAAATATTTCAATTCCTCACAACCAAATTTACACTTTTCGTTATTTAAGGTATCCGTACACCTTCAAAACGTCATTTTCGTCAAATTTTTCGATTTTTTAATTTAAATGTTATTTGAAAATATGAACTTTTTTCTTTAAAATGGTGTTTAAATTTTGTTTCTATCTTATTTAGAACTTAAGTTATGGGGATTTGAGTTTCATTCGATAGCACCTTTTTGAACCCGGAAGTACAAGTCTGCATTGCGAAGAAGAAAAAATGTTTGTTGACATTTTTATTTTTCAAAGTATCGTTTAAATATGCGGTAGTAAGAAATTTAAACTTTTTAAAATATGAATTTGAGTTTTCAGAATTATCAAGAATATAATTGGCAACAGGTTTTTATTTATATTTTTATCTAGAATCTGGCAAGAAAATATAGTGCTTTACTGTTTGTTTACATTTGCTTATGATTGCGTAGCTCTTTATAAGCTTTTGTTTAATCCTTTTTTATAGCAGAAAATTTTAATTTTTGTCATTAAAAATGGGTAATGCTAAACGTAGAGTTAGTGCAAAGAGAAAACGCCAATTTCTAGTAAATGGATCTACCATTAAACATTCAAAAAATAGCACCGCAACATCTACCAACGCCAGTTCTTCAAAAATTAAATACCTGCTGCCTTTGATGAAGAAATAGCAGAATATCAACGTAAACCACTTACTGATAACAGAATAATTGATATGGAAGTCCTTTTAAATTTGTTTTTACAACTTTGCTGCCCAAGATGTTTCGAAGAAGGTATCCTGCTTTTTGAGGATTCCACATATGGTTTGTGCTCAAATTTTGTTATCAGGTGTAAACATTGTGACTTTTACTCAGGGTTTTCTAGTTCAAAGAAAACTTTAAACTGTCCTGAATTAAATACAAGATATGTGTATGGTATGAGACAAATTGTGAAATGTTTTTCTGCTGGGTTTAAATTATGTGGTACGTTAAATTTACCCAGGCTCAGTAAAACTGCGTACACTAATCATGAGAATAAACTCATGTTAGTGAACTATCAATGCGAAAAGCAGCTTCTGAACTGTTAGTGCTACATCCTACTAAAAATAAAATTGTTGAATGTGGCATTTCAGTTGATGGAACGTGGCAGCATAGAGGTTACTCTTCCATGAATGGGTGTGTCGCAGCTTTGTCAGTTGACACTGGTAAAGTAGTAGACATTGAAATAATGTCCTCATATTGTCCCACCTGCAGAAAGATTTCTAAAATGCCTAGAAGCATTGAGTCGGAAACTTTTGCAGCAGATCACGTGTGCCATAGCAATTTTCAAGGTTCTGCGTTAAAAATGGAAGCTGTTGGTTCTACGAGAATCTTCCAATGTTCTATTGTCAAACGAGACCTTAAATATGCACATTATTATGGTGACGGGGACTCTAAGGGCTTTATCAGTGTCAAAGATACTTATGGGAAGGATAGCGTCACAAAATATGAATGCATTGGTCATGTTCAAAAGAGAGTAGGTGCGAGATTGCGCAAACTAAAGTCTAAAAATAAAAATCTGTCTGGTATAGGCAAACTCACCGACTCTTTTATTGACCGATTGCAAAACTATTATGGGATTGCTGTTCGTAGCAATGTTGGAAACCTATCCGGTCTGCAGCAAAATGTTATTGCGGCTTTGTTTCATTGCTCATCAAGTGTCGAGAAACTGATGCATGGGCAGTGTCCCATCGGAAAAGATTGTTGGTGCTACTACCAGCGAGCACTGTCTTGTGGCAAAAAGCCAAACGAAAAATATAAAGGCTTATCAAATGAAGTACTAAACACGATTAAGCCTACATATTTAGAGTTGTGTACCAAAGAACTGCTTACTAAATGCCTGCATGGCAAAACACAAAATTCAAACCAGTGTTTAAATAGCGTTATATGGCAGAGAGTACCCGAAAAAGTTTTCGTGTGCCTCAAAACTTTAATATCTAGTGCATTGGATGCTGTGATCCAATTTAATGATGGATACAAGGGTTGTGTTGAAATTTTTAAAAAACTTAATATAACTCCTGGTTAATTTTACTTTAAAAGCATACAAACATCTTGACATCAATAGAATTAACGATGCAGAACGACATTCAACACCAAATGTAAAGCAGCGTAGAAAAATTTTAAGAGCTACAAGGAAAAAAATCAATGTTTTAGAGAGTAAAAAGGTGTTATTTATAAATCAGGAGCATTTTAAGTATATCAAATTGTGTTTAATATTAAAATTTGCAGTTCAAAGTTTATTTTTGATTTATCTCAAAATGAATTTGCTTAACGTATTGACATCTGACAACGTAAATATCAGAAAAAGTTGTGAACCAAATTAGTTCAAATTTTATAAATATATTTGTTTTATAGATTTAAAGAACCCCTATTACTTTCATAATTATATAGTTGATATGTTTTTAGTAACTATGGTATATATCATGCTCGTAATAATTTTTAAGGATTTTCAATGTTCTTTTACTCGAAACTTGATAAAAATTGTAATAAATTGATTATCATCAGGAAAATAGTACCAGCCCTAAAAAATGTTATAATGATCATCATCAAATTTACAGAAAAGGGATATTTTTGTTTACATTTGAGTTATGTGCGTTATTCTAATAATCAATTTAATTACTATTTACACTATGCTTTACTCCCTAAAATTTTTTATGTACTACAAGTAACATATTAAATGTATTTTTCATAGTTTTAAACTATATTTCATCAGTAAAAAATATTTTAATAGCAAATATTACAGTTTTTAAAAAACTTTCTTCGAAGGTGTACGGATACCTTAAGGTTAACCCTGCATCTTGTAATAATTGAAAAACTTCTCTTAGATGTTCAAAATGTTGAGTGAACGATGGAGACGATATTATAACGTCATGCATATAAACATTAATAAATTTTCCTATCATGGGTTGAAGAATGATATCAATTGCCTTCTGAAAGATGGGAGCCGCCCCTGACAAGCCAAATGGCATACGGCGAAATGCGTACGTGCCATTCTTTGTGAAAAACGCAGTCTTAACTATATCACTAGGGTTCACAGCCATCTGAAAATATCCCGACCGATGGTCTAGGGCTGACATTATCGCTTTATGGGGTATGTTTATTATTAAATCATATATTAAGGTAAGGGATAACGGGGATACTTTGTAATAGCATTACGTTTCCGATAGTCGACAGCAAATCTATACACTTCCGGATTATCTGATGGTAACCCATATTTTTTTCTACATGACACAACTGGGGGCACGTACGGGGATTGAATCAGAATTATGGTTTCCTCTTTCAACATTTTGTCTACATGATAATCGAGTATCGCTTGTTTTACCCTGTCGTAACGGTAGGGACGAGAAACAACAGGTGGATTATCTCCCGTGGCAATTCCATGATAAAAAACATGTGTAAGCCCGGTTTATCTGAAAATAATCCCTGAAAACTATTAAACAAATCCCGCAACTCCTGTTTCTGTTTTTCTTCCAACTTTGTCTTAGAAAGATTTATTTCTACATTACCTTCCACAATCGTTTTAATCACCTTATCAATGTGCGAATGAGGAATCGCCAACGGTTTTCGATCAAAGTCCAAAATAATATTAGATCCACTTATAAAATCCACCCCGAGAATACATGGGTATTTCAAATCTGCCAACAAATGAAACAACCAAGGCTTTTTTCAAACTCCCTAATTCGAACATTCATTTCCACAGTTCCAATATTCTGACATTTAAATCACTGTGTCATGATTACCAGAGCACGCGATTTTTTTACTCGTTCGTAAAAAAAATATTTTCTTTATGTCTCATCCGATATAAATTACTTCTCCACGCCAGTGTCCCATAATGCTTTCGTAAAAGTATCATTTAATAAAATAGGGTTTAATATTAGGGTTTAATTTAATAATATATGGTAGTTCCACTGGATACATGCATATTGCCGAAATTTTAATCGGTACTTCATTTGTCGACTGCGTCTGAACACTTTGCACACCACTAACTTCCAAAACATTAAATCATCCCCTTTGCCTCCTATCGCCTCGACTTAAATTCTCACTTGAACTTCTATTTCTGTGGTCCCCTTTGCTAAAATCGTCTTTCTGACCCCCTTTTTTAATTTGGTATCTCCTATCATTAAACCTCCGATCATTCTTCTGAAATCTATTCCTGTTGTCGAACCAGTGATTTCCTTGACGGCCCTGCTCGTAGTTACCCCTATAATTCTTTCTGCCATTATTCGATCTACGCACCACCTCCGAATTTCTCCAATTTTTTTCGATTATCATCCGCATCAGACATCCTACGCTCATTCCAACCTCGTCTTTTCACATTATCGCTATTCTTCGAACCCCGCATTGAATTGCATGAAAATCTTTCCTCAAACTTAGATAAGACTTCCAACAGTTGAACCGTGTTTTGTGGATTTCAAACTGCCTCATAATCTAGGGCTTGTGGTTCAAGTCTAATGAAAATATGATCTATTAGGGATTCCTCTGACATCCCTAATTCTCATTTTGTATTCAACTTTAATAAATCGCAAACAAAATCCGTTGGGTCCTAGTCCCGTCTATGCTGAGACGCATAAAACTTTATCTCTAAGTCTTTTTTATTGCGTAAGTCCGTGGGGGTCTTCTGTACTAACGCTGATCTCATACCAATCTTGGGCCCTCCCCAGGAGATGACCTTTCAAATCAGCACATGACAAATCACTGGGTAATCTTATTTGATTGTCAATACCCTCCAGAAATTCAGTAACGTTTTCAGACCCGGAAAAGTATACTTCTGGTAAAACATTAAGAGGACTCGGCACCTTTTTTCAATTTTTTTTTATTTAAGGGTTTTAAAATATTTTTTTGTATATTATTAACAGTTACTACTAAACTAAAAAATTTCACCATGAAAAAAATTCCTAAATGTAAAAAAAAATTTTAAATTTAAAGTTTTTAAAAAATTTTTACCGATTTTCAAAATTCTTCTTTTACAATTATCATTATTTTGACACCAAAAATTTTTTTGGATTTATTAGACTATGAGTAATAATTTTAGGGATCGATTTTGCAACAAACAAATTAGTTTTGGAAAAAAAAATAAAATGTAAACATTAATGGAAAAAAAGCTGAAAAAACATGACTTCTGCTACATTTTCTTTTATAAATTTTTTTTTATTCAAAATATTGAAAAATGGGTCCCTAATTTAATTAAGCACATTGTAATAAAGATACACACCAAAATTCAAGTTGTTTGATAAATATCTGTAGAAGTTTTGTACTTTTAAAGACCATGATTTCATGAAAAAACTCGAACTGAGAAAATGCATTTTTAAGAATACCAATCAGCAAATATATATCAAAACAATGTCTAAATTTTGTAATAATTTTTCAATATGTTGTATAAATATATACCTTTAAAATAAAACATAATACACAATTCAATTTCAAAATATTATCCAAAAAATAAGCTTTTTTTAAAGTGCCTGTCTGTGAGCCCAAAATTACGAAAAATAGGAAATATCATTGTGACTTATTTTTACAAGAAACATCTATGAAATATATTAAAAAATAAATGATATACATGAAATAAATGTAATAAAAGTACATGAAATGTACAATAGAAAATTTAAAAGCTTTTATAAAAATAATTTGCAACTTAAATCAATATCTAAAATAAAATAAAGTAAAACAAATTTATGCTAAAATGTATTATTTTTTCAAAACAGGTTTGTTTTAAAATTGGCCTGCGCCATAAGTCATTCCTTTTCTCCTCCTAGCTAATAACTCTTTTTTATGTATTGCTTTTTTAATAAGTTTAAGAGCCAGCTTATTACTGGCATTTTGACGACGTTTTCTAAATTTTTGTTTTCGACAATCTAAGATAGTAGCAAGTTGTTTCGTTGAACCTCCAGTAGCTACACCTAATGCTTTCTGTGTTTCTACAATGGTGCGTACTGTACCCTTATTGTATTCGCAGACAGCTTCTGTTACTGCCCGCTTAACACGTCTTTTGTTTACGAAAATTTCTTTCGGACACTTTGCCCAAATCATGCTATGCAAACTTTCGTTTGCATTTTGTGTTCCACATCGAATGCATCTTTCTAACAATTCATCAGATGCAAGTCTTTGATAAATCGGTAGAATTTTTGGAAGAAACTTTTCATTTATTGGTGTTCCTACATTTAATTTATGATTGTTAGGTTTTTCCCCATTAGCAATCGCAGATTGGTAGAAACACCATGAGTTTTCTCCTGCAGGACACTTCGAATGTTGAGGTTTAGCATCTGTAGAAATGCTATGCAACAATGTAGCATATATTGCTGTTTTCATAGCATTCACATCCCCTTTGTTTCTCAAAATAGCCTTTTGGTAGTAAGTAGTTAATTTTTTAATCGTGGCTTCTTTCAAACTACCATGAGCTTTACCACCTAAAGAAATACCTTGAGCACGACAGTCTTTTACAGTAGATCTCAAAGCTGTTCCTAACCGCTTACTAACATGATTAATACATTCTTCCTTTTTTATCACAATGTCAGGTCCATACACTTTTTCTCGCACAAGTAGTTAAACGTTTTACAATCACCATCGGATAATACTGTAATATAACGGAATCCAAGTGATGTGGATCTTTTCACAAAGGTTAATGCAGCTTCCATTTCCATTGATGTAGATGAGCCCAAGTGATTTATATCACATTCGCTTTTATGTCCTTCATACCATATGCTGAATTCAGCACTTTACTGGCCTAGCTTATTTTTTTGCCACAGAGCAATGACGACACACACCTTTCTCATCACTTCAAAGTCAACAACATATCCGGTGAGCATATCTATAACACATCCTACACCGATAAGTGAGGTGTGACCACGAGTTAGCCACGTTCCATCAAAACTGACACTTAAGTCTGTGATTTCAGCTCCATTCTCGTACACATTTTAAATTTCTCGGTGGATTTCCGCAAATATGTTTTCAGATGCCAGAGTATATGCATTATCCAGCCGTCTCGCACACTTCCCATATGTAGTTCATGAAAAAGGATCTATATTCATCACCATACAAAATTTTTCTATAGCTGAATAACCTTTCCGAATATGTGAAAAAGTTTGAGTTATTCTCAAATTCACATCATGACTGGTCTGAACAGACTTTAGAGATGTGTTTACAACAGTTTTGTTTTCATCACAATTGCTACACAATAGTTTTAAATTGTATGAAAATCCCAACTTGGCTCCAAGCTCCAGTTTCAAAGTTTGTTTTTCACAATATTGGCACTTTGCACTTCGAAGAAGATTGTTAACTTGGTTAAAGTCCACCAATATATAATTTCCAATAGCAGAGGTATCCTTTTTTACCACAGTGTTCAATTTTTTCCAGGCGTACATTTGAAAAACTGAATTTTTGTTCACTTCACAATCAACTTTCGCTTTACACCATCGCTTTTCATTCATTTGCAAAGCACGTACTGAACGTTTTCTAAGAGGCATATTAGCGATAACAACAACTAATAAAATGAATTATGATTGAAGTAGCATTAAAAAATGCTGTTTTAGGTTTCTATGAAGTTAAAAATTAATGAAACTAAAAATCACACAGCAAGCGAAAATGGCAAAGCTAATGTAAATAAACAACTTTGCTGATAGTTACAGTCACAGCTTAACGGATTCCTCTGCTTCTGTGTAGTTTTTAATGTAAAATAATGGATTTATTCTCAAGTAAAAAAATGTAAACATTGAGGTGGGCGTGGCATTTAAACTGCTGACAGAGCTGTCAAAATATTTAAAATGCATTTTACTGCGTTTAAAATAATCAGATCGTTTCGAAACTTCCCTCAATTGTACCAAAGGTATCAAACTACATTTTAAACTAAAAATTGAAAAATCGATATTTTCATCGATTTTCGGTTTTTGAAAACCCGCTCGCGCTTCTTACCTTGAGGTCATATAAATTAAATCTCGTTGGGCGCCAATGGGATGTGTCCCCCCTCGGGTTGATTATCAGCGTGATCTCGAAGTGTAGGAATTAATGAAGATGCCATGACCTTAAAATGTCTTTATTAAGATCTTAACTTAAACCTTTAATATATTAGATAATAATATGATATGTGAGAGAATCTACGGTGGCTAAACACGCAATTTATATAATACCGAAAACACTGAACTTGGACAACTATCAATAACTGACTAGCCTAAACTTAATTCCAATACTATCACAGATCCTAATATTACATAGTCAACCCTATCTTGATGTAACCTGAAGTAGCAATCACAAAAATCCTAGATGAAGTTGCGTATTTACTCGAGTGCAATGGTATCCACCTTTACTTAAAGGTTATGGGAACCGCCCTGGACACCAAGATTGAATTGAGACAAAGAATTTCCAGACGACATTTTTACAATAGCAAATAATATTTATTCACTTGAATCATTTATCAACCTTCTATATACAAATGTGAAGCAATTTGTCTACGTCAATAGGATTTAACTTAACTATTAAATTAAATCACGAAATATTATATTAATCAATTATTAAACTCAATATCGAACGGGTTTACCGGTATAATAGAGATATACGCAATAGAATACCGAGAAGAATATAGAATAGAAAGAAAATAGAAGAAAATAGAATGCGCAATCCTGAGAGATATACGCAATTTGAATTACTCTAGCAATCATTAAATATCCCCTAACTCTAATATTTATCTACTCTTATTATCCGATGATTCAAGTTTAAATATCACTTGACTTTTAACACTTCACTCCTTTCCAGTCAGCTCTAACCTATTTATTGTGGATAGATGCCTGATAGTCAGCCAGAAACTAATCACACAATCAACTTGAATCTTCTTAGCGCTCCGTCTATGTATCTCTTGACTCAATAGACTCCTCCGCTAACCTACAACACTCCCTTTATATACTTTGATTCATATGCATATCCCGTTTCCTCTTTTTACTACTGGTTGGAAATATACGCGAACTTACAATCCCCAAAGACGTCCAAGAGTATTAGTGATAAAGTGCCGTATAGATTCGTCACAAGGTTCTATATCACCTTTAATTTCTGATAGTTGTAACATAATGTTTTCCAATAACCTCTTCACGCTTGAACCACATATTATCTTTACATTCCTTAAATTTCCACAAAGCTTACTCTAATTTCTGATATTTAAAAACTTCCTAATTTTCATCTTTCTTTTACGCTTCACATCTTGGATTTGGTTGGAAAAGAGTTGCTATTAATTTTGGCCCCAAAGAACCCAAAGGACATGTTAATGGAAAGACACATGAGTCCGTCACAGTCATTTTTATCGGAAGAGATATACCGAATGTTTTTATAAGCAAATAAAAAAATCACGTGCTCAGGTGAACATTGCACAGGGAGCTAAATGTCAGAATGTAGAAATTGTGGAATTGAATGTTCGAATTAGGGTGTTTGAAAAGCCATGGTTGTTTCATATGTTGGCAGATTTCGAATACCCATGTATCCTCGGGGTGAATTTCATAAGTGGATCAAAGATTATTCAAGACTTTGATCGAAAATCGTTGACGATTCTGGATTCTCAAATTGATACAGTGGTTAAAACGATTGAGGAAGGTAATATAGAAATCGTTCCTTTTAAGACAGGGTTGAAAGAAAACTCAAACAGGAGTTACTGAATTTGTTTAATAAATTTCAGAGATTATTTTCAGATAAACCGGGGATTACACATGTTTTATATCATGAAATTGACACGGGAGATAAGCCACCTGTTGTTTCTAGGCGATACCATTATGACAAAGTGAAACAAGCGATACTCGATTATCATGTAGATAAAATGTTGAAAGAAGGAACTATAATTCCGATTCAATTCCCGTAAGCATTACCAGTTTTGTTATGTAGAAAAAAATGAGTTACTGCTGGATAATCTGGAAGTGTATAGATTTGCTGTCGACTATCGGAAACTTTAGAGCAATCAGTCGGGTGAAAACCTTTCAGAAATCGATTTTGAGTTTTTGATATTCGTAATATCTCCAAATCAAGACCTTTCCAATGATATACCATACAAGCCATTATATTAATCAGAAGTATTTTAGAATAATTTTTAAAAATTAATCCGCTGATTTACCACGCTCATTTTAAACGAGAGAAATGTAAGCATTGTCTTTTTAAAGCTTGGGAAAAGTTGCAAAGCCTCGATTAATTTTTATTTTTTAATACCCAAATTAACTTTAGATAATTGTTTAACTACAACTGTTAGATTTGCTAAAAACCTTTGGAGGCAATCTCCGATTTTCATGTGGGTATTAGTAATTGTTATATTTAAAATGTAGTCATTTTTTACTGAAATTTATGTCTTTTCTTTAGTTGAAATTCATTTTTAATTAGTTATTCTTAATTATCACTAAATCTTCGCGTGTTTAAGTAAAGTGTTAAAAGAAACAACATTAAGATTTAGGATTGTGGCCAGGTGAGAAATATCCTCGTAATAAATCTTAATTTAATAACTCCATCAGGCATAATGAAGATAATCTGGCATGGAAAAGAAAAAGGATTATACTTTTACAAAGTAAATTTTTTTAAAAAAAATTGTTTTCTAAATAATTTTTAAATTCTTGTAATTAAATGTATGCACGTACTATGTTTCTTAAGTGCAATTGTGTATACTGAAGTGACATTTTTGAAATATTTTTAAGCAGATATCATAACAAAAAATGACAATTTTCAATAAATTCATAACAATCTCATTTGCTCGCTCAACTAAAAGTTTGTTTTTGAAAAAAAATTAATATATTTAAAAAATTTCACTTCAGTATAAAAATAAGTGTATAATTAATACATGTAGTCAAAATCTCTTAAGTCTTTATAATTAATAGTTTCTGAGAAAAGGTATGAGATGATACATTAAATGTGATGTTTGTTGTCTTTGCGAGAAGCTTGTTACATACATAAAAATACATAAATTTCATGTTTAAGAACATAAAAACTGTTTTATTTTGTCTGTTTTAGAAATCATGAATCCAGTTTAGAGTAACTTTTGAAGTTTAAAACTTAGAAACTCTGTCTGCAACAACACAAAACCTCATGATAATGTTACGAAAACCTAAGAAAAACTTACGAAACGTATAATCAGGTATTTTTAAATATCATCTTAAACTGACTCTATATTCACCAAAACCATATTGATACATTTTCACATTATATTTTTGATGCTTTCTGTTCGAATTTTATATCCGTAATGCATGAAAGCGACAAGTTCTTTAGAAATTGATACAGAATGTGAGAAAATTTTGATGTTTTCTCGTTTAAAAAACTGAAAAATGCTGTTTTGTGAAATCAGAACTTTTTTTGTTTACTATTTTATGCAAAATAAATAGCAAAATTAATAAAATGGGACAAATACATGTTGTAATTCATTATTTATGTGATAAAATGGCACTTTATAGTGAAAATTCAATTTTCTCAAAAATGTAGTTTTTAAAACTGTATTCATGTTTTTCTCAGAATATAATGTATGAATGTAATGAAGTTTTTCCCCTCATGTTGCTGATATGTAACTATATATATTCATGTGAGTGTTTTGGGGATTTTCCCAAAATATTTGACTAGACTCCATATATCGTGACAAAAAATTTCAATTTTATAAAAGTTCATAGTGATATTTTTATAATACATGTTTTTGAGAAAACTAAGCAATATATTTTAAATATTTCCCCTACTTTCAAATATTAATATTTATTTATTGTTCAGACAAGATTTTAAGCTTTAATAATTCAAAAGGTTTTCAGTAATAGGTAACTAACTACAGCTAAGATGTGTAATGCTTTTTGTCGTTGCGAGAAGCTTGTTACATGCATAAAAATACACAAATTCCATATTTAAAAACATAAAAATAGTTTTATTTTTGACTTTTTTAGAAATCTTTTGAACAATTTAGAGAAAATTTTGAATTTTTAAACTTTTAGAAATTGTGTTTGCATGGAAACATACAAATCCATAGATAAATTTTTCTAACGTCGTAAAATCACATATTCCTAAATCATGACTTTTACATATTGACTCATATTTGCATTATCTTTATGATGTTATAAGGTAAAATGTGATATTTATAATGCATTGAAGTTAAAAATTCTTCAGAGATTGTTACATAATTTCTGAAAATTTATGCAAAATGCTAAAAAAAATCTCCGTGAACAAAAACGGAAATTTACTATATATGTATTTTCTGAACATTTTAAGGCTTTTTGTTTCATATTTTATGTTTAAAATATTAAGAAGATACTAATGTTTTATAAAATAGGGCAAATACATGTTGTAATTCATTATTTTTGTAATTAAGTGCATTTTTACACATTAAATGCAATTATATCTCAAAATGATTGTTTTCAAAGTGCGTGTACCTTTTTCATAGAAAACACTGAATGAAACTACTTGCAATTTTTACTACACATAAATAATATGTAACTATATATAATCGAGCTACTTTCTTGGAGAATTTCCCACAATATTTTTCTCAGAAGCAGTTATCGTAAAAAAAATGACAATTTCCAAAAATTTGAAAGCGATACTTTTACGATGAAATTTTTTGAAAAAAGTAAAGAATATATTTGAAACATTTTACCATTATTTAAATAAAAAAGCCTAAATATTATGCACCCAAAATTTGAACTTTTTATATTTAACAAAATCTGAGAAATAGGTTCCTAAAATGGCGCGATGTAACATTGTCGGTATAGGGCCTACCATCTAAACTTAGTTCTATTACAAAGTATCCACGTTATCCCTTATCGTAAGTAGATGATGAAATAACGAATATACCCCATACGACAATATTTCTCAAAGTGTGAGACGTGCCCCCCTGGGGCGATATGACCCTACAAGGGAGACGCGAGCATTTCGAAAATTGGAAGATTTTTAAAAAAATAAAATAACCGTAAAGAGAAATAAAACAAAATATTTTTTCCATAATGAAAAAAAAACAACACTGATATAATTTATGCTTATCATCTGGCGTTTTCCCTTCATCAAATAGCTATCTTTGATCCCAAAACCAAATTAAAGAGAAAAAAAAACATTTTGTTTAATTTGCTGTACGTTTTTACGTTTATTACGTTTTAACATAAAATATTACTCGTTAAAACAAAAAACGAAACCCAGTTCCTGAGAAAAATTCTAAGAAGATAAAAAATTCATCACTGTAATTATTATTGAAATACTGTACATTAATTGTAGAAAAAGAACAGGAAGACATGATTCACTTTTCAGCCAGGCTACATAATACATTTGATAATCATTTAATGGAACTTTAAACTTACTGGTATGGTTAGTTCTACATTAGATCCGTCACATCTTTTATGTGTTTGTTTTTCGCTTAGGGAAATTGTAAATAAGAAAGAGTTTTACGATATTTGGAAAAGAATTGATTGAATTAAACGATTATTTGACCAAGATTTATATTTTTAAGGGTATTCTCAAACATATAACGCATAGTGAAAACGACATAATCCGTTTTAGATCATCCGTATTTTTTTCTGAATACACTTTTCACCCGGAAGTGGTCTTGCGGGGCATTTGTGAACTCTATTAAAGGAAGTTGAAACTGATCTAGCAAAAGAAGAACCTGCTGAAAGAATGCATATTATTCATGATTGAGAAACGCCATGAACATGTAACGAAAGGAAAATTTTCATGTTTCCTAAAGAAGTCCTTCTACTTAAAATATGAAGCCATAAGTGTACCACAAGGTTCAGTTCGCATTGTCAAAAAGACACAAAAAAGAAAAAGTTCAACTTGCTATTTGTTGATCACCAAAGGTGTCACGTGTTCGAGCTTAGTACCACTAAAGACCCGCCGTGTAGGGGACAGATGCACGTTAAATCTGTCGAAAGCTCAAACCTCCTCTTGTTGGAGTGGTATGGTAGTTAAAAGAGGCCAGCTCAAGTATCGTCCTCATCACTTGACCATGGTTCAAAATTACGAGGTCCGTCTCCAAAAGCCCTCGTGTAGCTGAACAGTTCGACGTTAATATTAACTCACTAGATCACGGAAGCTCATTAAAACTGCAATAACGGGGAAAATAATATGGCAGCTTTTCCAGCAAATTAGTTACTGTAATATTAGTCAATTGTGTCTCTGATTTGCGTCCTTTTTTAAGGTCTTGAACTTTTGAATCATTTTAGTTCAGTTTTATTGGATTTTTTCTCAAATCATAAAAGAAAAACTCAATAGTCCTGAAAGCCGGTAAATAGACTTTCTCTTATTTAAATTATTCACTGAAGTTTTTTCCAATTTGTATCTCGTGTACAGTAAAAAAAAATTTTAACAAGTGATTGGGGTGACTGAGTCCTCCCGCACTACCATTAGCGTTAGTATCGAGTGCTCGTCCGCTCCCGGGTTAAAACATTTTGAAGTCTTCTTGCTTTAAATATTAAAAAGTAACACAATTATTCTTCATAGGAATTTTATTTTTTTTTTCATTATTTAACATTAATTCTAAATGCTAATTCTGTGAGGTTTAAAATTACAGTTCTTTTAGACAGTTATTTACAATTATTGCATTTATCAAAAAAAATTTTGCATACAATATCCTGCACGCAGTTTTACTCTCCTTACAGTTCAGCTATTATATCAAGAATAATATTTTATTTTCTTATATAAAAAAATGAACTCGTGCGAAGAGCCAGTGTTTCAGCCAGTATACGTTTAATGTATCAGTACACTGAAGAAGGTATTTTATAAATAATTTCTTAATACTAAATTAAGAACAAGTTTCATAATTATTAGGGACTTCCATTAGCTTGTCTTGTAGAGCAAAGTTTTTCAAAGGAAGGTTTAATATCAGAAATTGACACTCTGAGGTTTCTTTCTATATTTAGCTGAGATCTATATTTTGTCTTCAAAGCAGCCACCGCATAAAATCCGGTTTAACAAAGGTAAGATGTTGAAAAGGGTAATTGTATACGAAGTGCTTTTATTTCAGTACAAAGAATTCATCATTCACGTCCATCCAAAATTCGAAGCGCGATTTTTTGCAAAATTGTCTTTTAGTTTTTCACTAGATGTGAAATCTATTAAGATTTCTACTTCGGAAGTTGAGAGCACTTCTAGAGTATCTTGAAATAGATCCCTAATCCACTCGTAACTTGCTACCCAGTTGTCCTCATCCAGAAAATACTTTTTAAAATTCTTTGCCAACATAGCTAAATGATTTTACATGGTTTTAAAAACAACTTTCACGTGTTGTTCTTCAGATTTGTAAGTTTTAATAAATAACGAGCTGGGGCCTTTTTCCCCATCATTTACTTCAGAAGTGGTAAATCCAGAATTTAAGTAGTTTGAGAATATTGCCTTGATTTAATTTAACCATGCTCGTCTGTGTACTTGTTGATCCTTTATTTTCGTCGAATGTTTGCTTACGACTTCAAAATGTATGTATGGTTTTGTTTTGATCTACTGCCGTAAATACTTAAATACACTGAATTACAATTAACGTGTAAATTAAAAAAATGTACATTCAAGCTAGATTTGGTAGCTATAGAAGGATCGAGTCGACCAAAACTGACTGGAATTGTACGAGGAAAAGCCTTTTTACATGTTTTGCGCAGACGTTCGATAGATTGCCCAGACACACGCAAAACATACCCTATAATGCCAGATATGATGGATATGATAGAGAGCTACATAAACTAGACTATTTTTCTAATGACATTTGTACTTTTAGAAATGAGTGCTAAAGGAAATAATTCTTTAATTAAATATGTCATTGTGCGATCTGTTCCAATTTAAAACTTACAGAAAGAAAAATAACAAAATAATAAGTAATAATAACATAATTTTAAGTAATTTTCTTAAAATATATATTGCTTAAAAGTTACATATACAAAATGTTTTATACTTATCGTATTAATTTGTACGGTTTATAATTAAGAACGTATTGTAACTTTAGCGACTCTCTCAAAGTGCATTTTTATTGCAGTAAATACGTTGTCGTACAGGGGGCGTGACAAAAATTATGATTTAAAATTGAGTCACTAGTATTGAAAGTTTGAGAAGCAGTGCCATACGTCGACTATGTTGATTCTTGATCTTGTAAGATCGTCTTGTAGTAGAATTAATCAGCTCTAATTAACCGGATTTACCGTTTTTATTATTTCCTTCAAAACACATCACTATATTAATATTTTGATTTAATATTAAAAGTCACATCAGGAACTACAGACAGCTTTGTCCATTTTTCGTTCGAGACTCCTCTTCTTCTCTCCTTCCCGCTCAAAGGCCAAAACAGTTCACAGCAGCGCCCTCTTTCTAGTCTATCGTGCGCTATGTGTCAAGCATCCTAGTGTACTATGTGCCACGCCGTTACAGTCTAATTATTTCCTCCAATCCTGGAGAAAACTTTTCACGATAGTTGAGTGGAAAGTTTTACTGTGATACCTAAAAAATACTTGACATAGGATCAGTTTATGCAGCAGTAGAGAGTTAAGAATTATTTCTAGAAATCCTTTTCTTTTAAACGGAGCTAAAAATATTTTTTAAAAATTAACGTGCAAGTACCTGTTCTATCCGATATTAGTACCTTATTTTAAGGAAGGCATTAAACTTATCCCTACTAATCTATGTGAACTTAAACATATACAAAATATCATTTGGTGAAATACTGCTACCAAATGCAAACTTTAACAATCTAAGCGGATAGCACGGAAAGTTCCGTCAGTGTAAAGATGCTTCGAAAAATGCACTGCACGGATTTTTCTGCCTTCAAGTAACGTTTTCAAAAGCGGATTAGCCGCACTTTTTTGAAATCCTTTCCCCCTTTTAAAGGTTTAACATCTTGAAAGATAATTGGGGACGGTGGAAGCAACACAGCAGGACACTGATAGGAAGTTTTACGGCTCGCAGGAAACCCCGTGTTTTGACTCTGGGGCGATCGTAAAAAATACGGGGGAAATTTCTTTACACCCAAAGAAGTGTTTATTTGTTACCTCGCATTTTAAAAGTTTTGAAAAGTCCCAATGCATAAGTAAAATATGTTACAATTCCCTTTTGTGGTTTCATATTAATTTGAAACTGTAACAAGTTGGGGCGTGTTACTGTAATCTGCTATTTTATATAGTTAGACAAATTATCTTTTTTTAAGTATATTTTTTCGCTTCATATTTCTTATTTTAATCAAAGCTTTCAGTTTTTGAAACATGATTATTTTATTATAAGATACCGAAAAAATTAATAAAACACCAAACTCTTAAAATATGAAACCTTTTCAATTTTCCAACCACTAAAAATCTTTGGTAAAAATAATAACGAAAAAAAAACTAATTAAGATTTATTAGTTTTTTTTTTTTTTTTAGATTTCAAAGCCCAAGCGTTCAGGAAAGTTTAAGTACAGTGCCTAGTTATATATTGTTAAAATACACCGAATTATATTTGAATTTTAAGTGCTTGAACTTCAGTTTACATCAAAGACAACATAAATGAATATTTTCACACATTTTTTTTATAACTTGAATGTTTGAATAAATGGTAATCAAAAATATACGGAAACATTTACAGTAGACATTTATGCATATAAAAAAACATAAAAATTAATTTTAAATTCGAGCTATTCAGAAACATTCGAATTATTGTTCAAAAATATCTATATTTATACAAAATACCTCTCAACATTTATCTTTTTTAAAGGCTAACTGAATAAGTAATTGAAATCTGGATATTTTTTGAAATCTCGACCGTATAAAGCTAGAAATTTTATGTTAGAAATTCCATTTGAAATTTCGAAAAAAAAAATGCATCGCGCAGTTAAAAAATATTTACCATAAATTCTAGAAATTCTTAGAGTATAATATAAATTTAAAATTTTATTATATAGCTTCTTTGGTATCTTTTAATATTTTCGAAGATTTCATACAATTCAGTTGAAAACTGCATGCTAAGAGCAAAAAATATACTAAAAAAATTGATGAATATACAATTACAATAAATTCCCGTATAGAAGCAAAACTGAGAAGCTAAAGCGTAGGAATGAAAATTTTTGAGTATATCTGAAGTAGTTTTCGAAATATTTATTTTAAAATTCAGAAAATTTGTGTGCGTTATTTTATATGTAATATTAATTAAATGGTTAAAATAATATGTTAATATTAGTCATGTAATCGTTTGATGACACATTCATATACTAATAAACATTATAATGGTCATTGATGCGAATGTCAAGAATTTTATGTAATTTTAAATTCAGACATTAAGATATTGATGTAGAAAATATAAAACGACCATATAAAATACATGAAAAAAGCAATCTGCTATAAATTGATTTTGACAAACAAAATCCGGCATTTTCACTTACTATGGCAGAGCCGGCTTAGTCAGGGGCGATCTGGAAAAATAGAGAGAGAACCGCGGTTTTGATGGATGCCGCTCTAGTTTTTAAAGTTCCCAGGAAAAATTATATATATATAAATTACAAATGCAAAAATAAATATTGTAACTTTCCATACATTTTTATAACAACGAATTGTGGAATTGGCTTCCAATACATTGTTGTGTTTGACAATATCTAAGGTAACCAACCCTATTTTAGATAGATTTGTACTACTTTTTCGTAACCGAATTCCTTTTAAAATTAATTCGTGCAGCCGAAATACAACTTTTGCACCCTTAAAAATTTATGTAAACTATAACGGTTAATTTTAATTTATGCAACTTGTGAAATGTTCATAATTAACCATTTCCGTCTAAACAGTTCACATGAAAAAAAAGTTTGGACTCCCTCATTCATTAGAGATTTATATAAGATTCTAACATTAAATTTTATTTTTCACCGAATAGGATCGAGTGTTAGTGTATAGTGCTTCCACACCACAGGTCTGGGGTTCTCTTAACGGGCTGCGCAAGGTAAACTCTGCCTTTCATCCCCGCTACATTGGTCGATAAATGTGTACCAAGCTTGCTTCGGGTCTTAAACACTGAAGGTCTCTCTTCAGACAGACCACCAAATCTGGACATCTGTTCATGCATGCGCCCAATGGTCACGTATATTGAAATGGGCATATAAGTTCCTGGCCCTCATCGGTTGTTGTGCCACTGAGTTTTAGTTTTAAGTTTGAAGATTGCCTCACTTTGGGGATACCCCTTAGATAAACATATATTTTCACTCATTTGCAAATTAAACATTTTTCTTTCAATTACGTTTATTTCAGAAGGAAGTTTGATTTTTCAAATGTATTTGCTTAATAACATGTATATTTGTGTATTATATTAAAAATTTGATCAATACAAAATTACATGTTTTTAGCTCCTCTAAAAGCTTTTAGGATTTTACAACTGATCTTACAATCCATATACTTTTGATAGTAGTATATTTAAAAATGATAAAGACATTTTTACGACTGTGTAAGCTTTTATGCCACGTTTATAAATATAAAAAATTGCATTCAGCTACAGTTTTTAAAATGTACTTAAATAAGTGGAGGAATAGGATATACTTACATATTATGAATATTTTTGACTGCTGTAAGATATATTTATATTTCAGTTTCTTTACAATTTGAATAGAAGTTGTAAGCCACACATTTTGCGAATAGTTTGATATTGAGTATAAACCCATAGGCTGTTTAATATTGTAAAGTGTTTTACTTTGATACCAGCACACATTAAAATAAGGCTCATTTGCAGTTATATGATCAGCTTCAGTGATATTTAAATTTTCAAAAATAGTCTACACGTACGAAAACATTCTTTCACACCGCACACCACATCTCATACTATATCTTCCCTACAGCAGGAAATATTTGTGTATACTGAAAAATTTAATACAGGATACATTTCCAAGTGTTAAATTTGTTTTAAAATTTGGTTTGTACACATTGTGGAACTGTCGGTTAACTTTACTGAACAAAATTGTTTTAAGTGTACTGGTTTGAAAGACAAAATTAATTAGGGAGAACTTTTCTCACAATAGAATTTGTAGTGACTGAATTGTGTGAAAATGTAGTTATCGATGTGTGACATTTTTCCTTGTAATAAAAGAAACAGAAAGATAAGAAATTTAACTTCAGTAGAAAATGGTTAGAAGTACTGTCATGCGCATTTGAAGAAGTATATCCCCCATTAAAATTAAAAATTATTGACTGAATGTGTGTTATGTGCATCACAAATGCCGATGTAGAAAAGATATTTTTAATTAAATAGAAGCAGTTCGAAAAGGAGAGCACTAGGAATGAAAATTTCGATTTTTTCCGAAAAATATTCAGTTAACATAAAAATATATTTTATATGATTTTAATAAAAATAAATTAAAAGTATTGAAATCCTTTTTATGCTATTTTAAATTAAAAATATAACTGAATAGAGAAAGATCGGTTTTATTTCATAAATATAATCATCGTATGTCTATCACCGTATGCACCATTTATTTTGTTATTGTTTAAAAAATGACATAGGGCCTTCGCTCTTTTTACCTCATTACTTTTTTAAAAAACAGGAAAGTGAGCGCGTTTTCTTACTCTCATATTCAAAAATGAATACAGGATGCTTTTTT
Source organism: Trichonephila clavipes (assembly GCA_019973935.1). Lineage (NCBI taxonomy): Eukaryota > Metazoa > Arthropoda > Arachnida > Araneae > Nephilidae > Trichonephila > Trichonephila clavipes. The sequence continues at coordinate 448,073 of BMAU01021355.1, read as the reverse complement.
CTGGTTCAAGTCGCAATACCAGAAAAAAAATATATATATTTTTTAATTTTTAAAAAATGACAGAAAAATAAATTTTGTTTGAAGAAAATATAATTATTTTTCAACTTCTAACATACTCTTTATTTCATTTTTTTTCCTTTTTTTTTTACCCTTCATTTTGTTTTAATTTTACTGTGACTGAACATATAGGAGAAAGAAACACCGAATTCCATACAGCTTTCATACAAGATTGCCCAAGGCAACTTAACAGCTAGCTGTAAACGATTGATTTCTTGGTTGTTACTTGACAAAGGAACCAAACTAGGTCATAAAATTGTCCCCGTTCGACCTCCCAAGTTCTAAAAGGGGGAAAGGAAAGAAGTCTGTTGCATTTTAAAGCGAACTTCAAAATAAGAGTTAACGCTTACGGAATAACTTTTCAGGAGGAAGGTATCCTTTTAGAGGGTTAAAATACAAATACAAATATTAATTTTTAAAAAATTAACATACAAATATCAAAAAAAATTTTAAATATTAATACCAAAATTTAAAATAAAAAATTCCAAGTATCAAAACACAAATACAAAAGTTTAAAATACTAATACCAAATATCAAATTTAAAATACCAATACAAAATATCAAAGTTTAAAATACAAATATAAAACATCAAAAAAATTAAAATACTAATATCAAATATTAATACTAATATACAAATACCAATCATTCTAGACAAAAAAAATAATAATACAAAGAACATTCTTATTTTCCATCAATTCTCATTACAAGTGTGTGTTTTTTTCAAGTTTTAAGGGATACGGCTTAAACTATCAGCATTCTGATTCTGTTTTCCCTTCCGATAAGCAATCTCATAATTAAATGCTTGCAAAATTAAGGACCACCTTAAGAGTCTTGGATTAGTCCCAGTATTTTTCTCTAACCAGACCAAGGGATTATGGTCAGTTTGTATGACAAAATTTTGGTGTCCATCAAGATATCATTTCAAAATTTGCACGGCAAAAATAATGGCTGCACATTTATTTTCCGTAGTGCTATATTTTTGTTTGTCAAGCGACAGCTTTTTGCTCAGGAACATTATGAGATGTTCTTCGTTTTCACATACTTGCAACAACACAACGCCTATTCCAAGATTGGATGCATCACACTGAATGATGAAGGGTTTTGTGAAATCAGGGCTGTTTAAAACTGGATTTTTAGATAGTCTTGTCTTGAGCTCATCGAATGCATTCTGGCAAGAACTGTTCCAGTCAACGGTTGATTTTCGATTTCGGCCCTTAAATAAATCTGTCAGTGGAGCTGTGATTACTGAAAATTCGGGAATAACCAGATAATCCTAAAAAGGCTCTAACTTGCGTCTTGTTAGTGGGGATTGGGAAATCTTTGATGACCTGAACCTTTAATTCTCCAGGTGTTCTTAAGCCTTGGCCTACCAAATGTCCAAGATATTTAACGTATGCTTGAGCAAATTGACATTTCGATGGCTTCATATGTATTTTAGCGGAGCGTAGGTGATCAAATACATCTTTTACATGTTGTAGGTGATCATCCCAGGCTAGTGAAAAGATAGCTATATCATCTAGGTAGGGAACTGCAAAGTCTTCACAATTTCTTAATAAGTTAGCCATAAGTCAACTGAAGTAATAGGACGCATTTTTCAGACCGAAAGGTAACCTCAATGGTTTAAAAGTTCCAAATGTGCGTACAAACGATGCGTACCTTTGCGCTCGGGGACTCAGGGGTATTTGCCAATACCCTCGAGTAAAATCCAAGATAGAGATATATTTAGCTGCCGATACCTTTTCTAAAAGTTCCTCGATATTAAGCAATGGAAAGAATTGTGTCCGAGTTACTTTATCCAACCTTCTGTAATCGATACAGGGCCTTGCTTCCTTTCCCTGAGCTTCAACAAGTATTAATGGAGATGTAAAATCAGATTCTCCTGGCTCTATTATTTTCAGTTCTAACTTCTTATTAACTTCTGATTTGAGAATTTCAATTTGTCGAGGAGACATACGATAAGGCTTAGCAACAATTGCTCGTTCAGATTCTAATTCAATATCATGTTCAGCTAAATCGGTACATCCAAGAATATTCGAAAAAAGATTACTATATTCATATAAAAGTTCTTTGAGCTGTCCTCGTTGAATTTGAGATAATTTTGAATTTAACTGCACATCGCTGATGATTTTGGACCATCCTGACCTTTCGTTTTCAAGTTCCAAACTAGGTATGTCTTCTTCTTCGTCATGCTTTAAAGGATTAACGCACAATAAGTTAATATTTTCCTCTCGTTGGTGATAAGATTTTAGCATATTAACATGATAAACGTGGGTTTTTTCCTTCTCTGGGAATTTGACCACATAATTTGTCTCAGAGAGTTGTTGCACTATTTCTCCAGGGCCAACCAACTGAACAGATAACTTGTTAGGCCTGGATGCAGCTATGACCAAAACCAGTTCACCCAGTTGAAATTGACGCTTAACGGTCCGGCGATCATACCACAACTTCTGTTTTTGTTTGGCATCTTCCATGTGTAGGATTGCCAATTCCTGACATCTTTTCATTCTTTTAATGAGTTCAAATACATAATCCACAACACTGCTTTCTACATGCTCTTCTTCTGTCAGTTTCTCGTACAATAACATCACAGGAGTCCTTAGATTTTTCCCGTGAACTAGTTCAGCTGGTGAAAACCCTGTACTATCGTGTATAACAGTCCTTGGGGCAAAGAGGGCTTGAGGCAGAATTTTCTCCCAATCTGGAATTGCCTCCAGACACAGGACACGAAGAATCCTCTTCAATGTTCTGTGCATTCTTTCCACGTGATTACTTTGTGGATGATAAACAGAACTTCTATAACTACTATAACTCCAAATCTTTCTAAAAATTCCGTAGTTAGTGCACTCATGAATGACGTCAGTCTGTAATTCTCTTGGGAACCCTATTTGGCTGAAAATCTGTAACAATGCATTTACAACAGTTGTTGAGCAAAGGTTTGCTACAAGAATGGCATCAGGATACTTTGATGACATGCATAACGCTGTAATTATATATTTATTTTCTGACGGTGTCATTGGTAAAGGTCCACTTGCATTGATGTTAATCTTTGTGAAAATTTCAGTTATTACGGGACCATTTTTTAGTGGGGCCTTCTTTTTATCTTGTGGTTTACACACCCTTTGACATTTGTCGCATGTCTTTACAAAGTCCTCAACATCACTAAATCATTTAGGACAGTAAAATGTTTTGAATATGGCATCTTTCGTTTTAGTTACTCCTAGATGAGCTGCAGCCGCCTCGTGACCTATCATCATCAAATATTTTCTATACTTTTCGGGAACAACCAAACATTTACGTTTAGTGCCATCCTTATGTTCTTTTTGGAAAAATAGTAAGTTATTTTCGACAATATAATGATTTTTCTTTGAAGACCCACTTTTCACTTCTTCAAACAGTGTTTTTAATTCAGCACTGTTCATTTGTTCCTTTGCAAAATCTTTATGAGATAATTTTATAAGATTTGATTCAGAAATTTCAGGTTGAATTAAAGGCAAAATATCATCCAGTTCGTCCGGAGATTCTTTATTCTTTTCGTTACTTTCAGGAATAGTTTCTTCTGACATATTAAGATCTTGTTTACTCTCTTCAGTCAATTTCTTCTGCGAACGTGTTTCAACAGCGTACACCATATACACTTGTATTTCTTTATTCTTCTTCACTTCTTCAAACAATGCAGCAGTCTTATTTCCCAAAAGATATTTTCCTTGATCTAATGAATCTCTTAAAACAGCAGCTTTCGTAATCACATGACCAAACACACAGTCCAACTCAACTTCAGGCATTGGAAGACACACTGCGGTTTCCTCCAGAGGAGTTCGAATCCACACAGTTTCATTTATAAACATGGAAGGCTTTACGTATTTTTTACATATTAAATCGAGAGTTGCACCAGTATCTCGTAGTATAGGCATTTCAATTCCATTCACTGTTCCTAAACTTGTATATGGAGCCAATACATCAGTACCATTTCTAATAGTTTCATTAGACGCGACTGTCTCGTAATTCTTCTTTAGTTTATCACAAAGTGGTCTGAGATGTGAATAAGACCAGCATTCATAACATCGAAGCTGTCTTCTCTTCTCAAAGTCTTTCTCGTGATTTTTTTCATGGACAGGTTCCTTTTTTATTTGAAATTTTGACTTGAAATTTTTAGGAGTTTCCTTTAGTCTGTCACCACTATAATTTACCCCACCTTGGAATTTGTAACAATTTTTCTTAGGGATTTCTCTTCTGAAACTCTGTTTGATTCTTTCATATTCGTCTAATTTCTTTGCAAGTTCATAGGGAGTTTTTAACTTGATCCAGTCATCAAGAAAATGCTCTCTTACTTCAGCTGGAACACGGTACTTCAATTGTTCAGTTATTAATAGATCTTTCAGTTGCTCGAAAGTTTTAACCTGCAATTCAGCTCTCCATTCTGAAAAATAACTATTCAGCTCATGAGCATAATTCCTCCAAGACTTCTGTGCTGATTTTTGATGTCTGTAAAAACATTGCTTCAACTTTTCGCTGTTCAGCCTGTACCTCTTCAATATAAGATCTTTTACAAAATCATAATTATTTGCCCTTTCTGTAGGTTCTCTAGCCAGCATATTAGAGAGTTCTGCTGGTAAAACCGCCAACAAGTAGGCTACCCAATCTTTCTTTGGTACTTCAACTAATTCTGCCTTCCTTTCAAAATTAATCAAATATAAACTAATCTCATCATGTTTTTCATCAAATTTAGTTGTGATTTGTGTCAATTGAATCTTAGGTCCAATTTCAACTTTTCTTCCAGATTCATCATTTAATGGTTGATTCTGCTGCGATAATTCTAATTTTCTCAATCCTAATTCGTGTTGTCTGGCCTCTCGAGCCATTCGCTCTTCCCTTTCTCTTTCTTCTCGTTTACTTCTTTCTTCCCTTTCTTTTTCTTCTTTTTTACTTCTTTCTTGTTCTTTCCTATCACTAATGACTCTGTCGAGAATTATTTTCACTTCCTCTTCAACATAAAACTCGCTATTTAGAATCAATTTTTTTTATATCTACCACCTTGTGGGACTGATATACTTCAATCCCCATTTCCTCACATACTGACAAAAGATCAGGTTTATTACCTTTAGTTAAATATGCCATGATTTAGGGACTTACAAGATCAGAATGCTTTCCAAAAAGAAAATTAAAATAAGACGAGTAAGAAACTTATTTTTCGATATATTATTTAACTAAAAGTAGTTATCGATTTTACACTGTACCAAAATATGCACAAATATACACTTAAATTATAACGAATACATACATATTCAGCACTTTCGAATTCTATTTTTCAAAAGTTTCAAGTGATTAAAATATTTACTTAACTATACAATACCAGAATAATCAAACAAGCACAAAAATAAAAAATAAACATTTCAATGCAAAACAATAACATACACCTTAAGGTATCCGACTACTTGCGACAACTTTTTTTTGAAAAAAAGGAGATATGGAGATCTTTTTGTGATTTTTATATTTATTTAGTATATTTTAAGGAAAAAATCCTAAAATTGGTAAAAGAAAAAAAATATTATTATTAAAATGGGAAAAAACTAGTAAAAATGTACGAAAAATTACATAAACGGGGGCCCGCTCTGTACAAAGATTTTATGAAAAAATTCTCAATTTTTCAATTTTGATGTGTTACTTTGTTATTCCTGTTTGAAGTGATCTTCACGATAAGAGATATTTTAATTTTTACAAAAACTAGAGCACTTTATCTAAGTCATTATACGAAATTGCTTAAAAAAACATTGACTATATTCACATAAAGAGCTGGAAATTTTGAAATAAAACAGTTATTGATAAATCTGAAGATCAAAACACTTCTACTGTTATGCAGAACATAAGCAAAAAATTTCAGCTAATTATTTTCAAAACTTTTTGAGCAATCACGGTCCCCGTTTGAGTTTTTCGAAAAAAACACGTTTCGCGTAAAACGCATTTCAAAGTTTGACATCTTGTGTAAAGTTATGGCATTTTTGCTTTTACTAAAACGCTTGTAGTTTTTGTTCTAGTGGAGGGAAAATAAAGTACTTGGTATTGTTATTAACTTAATAAAATGCTCTATAAAATAAAGTCAAAAAAATTTGCCAATTTTTGAAAAAGATCATGATTTTAGGGTAGTCGGATAGGTATCCGTACACCTTCGAAGAAAATTTTTTTAAAAACTATAATATTTGCTATTAAAATATTTTTTACTTATGAAATATAACTTAAAACTATGAAAAATACATTTAATATGTTACTTGTAGTACATAAAAAAATTTTAGGGAGTAAAGCATAGTGTAAATAGTAATTAAATTGATTATTAGAATAACGCCCATAACTCAAATGTAAACAAAAATATCCCTTTTCTGTAAATTTGATGATGATCATTATAACATTTTTTAGGGCTGGTACTATTTTCCTGATGATAATCAATTTATTACAATTTTTATCAATTTTCGAGTAAAAGAACATTGAAAAATCCTTAAAAAATTATTACGAGCATGATATATACCTTAGTTACTAAAAACGTATCAACTGTATAATTATGAAAGTAGTAGGGGTTCTTTAAATCTATAAAACAAATATATTTATAAAATTTGAACTAATTTGGTTCACAACTTTTCTGATATTTACGTTGTCAGATGTCAATACGTTAAACAAATTCATTTTGAGATAAATCAGAAATAAACTTTGAACTGCAAATTTTAATATTAAACACAATTTGATATACTTAAAATGCTCATGATTTATAAATAACACCTTCTTTACTCTCTAAAACATTGATTTTTTTTCCTTGTAGCTCTTAAAATTTTTCCACGCTGCTTTATATTTGTTGTTGAATGTCGTTCTGCGTCGTTAATTCTATTGATGTCAAGATGTTTGTATGCTTTTAAAGTAAAATTACCAGGAGTTATATTAAGTTTTTTAAAAATTTCAACACAACCCTTGTATCCATCATTAAATTGGATCACAGCATCCAATGCACCAGATTTTAAAGTTTTGAGGCACACGAAAACTTCCTTCGGTACTCTCCGCCATATAACGCCATTTAAACACTCGTTTGAATTTTGTGTTTTGCCATGCAGGCATTTAGTAAGCAGTTCTTTGGTACACAACTCTAAATATGTAGGCTTAATCGTGTTTAGTACTTCATTTGATAAGCCTTTATATTTTTCGTTTGGCATTTTGCCACAAGACAGTGCTCGCTGTTAGTCGCACCAACTATCTTTTCCGATGGGACACTGCCCATGCATCGGTTTCTCGACACTTGATGAGCTCTGAAACAAAGCCGCAATAACATTTTGCTGAAGACCGGATAGGTTTCCAACATTGCTACGAACAGCAATCCCATAATAGTTTTGCAATCCGTCAATAAAAGAGTCAGTGAGTTTGCCTTTACCAGACAGATTTTTATTTTTAGACTTTAGTTTGCGCAATCTCGCACCTACTCTCTTTTGAACATGACCAATGCATTCATATTTTGTGACGCTATCCTTCCCATAAGTATCTTTGACACTGATAAAGCCCTTAGAGTCCCCGTCACCATAATAATGTGCATATTTAAGGCCTCCTTTGACAATAGAACGTTGGAAGATTCTCGTAACACCAACAGCTTCCATTTTTAACGCAGAACCTTGAAAATTGCTTTGGCACACGTGATCTGCTGCAAAAGTTTCCGACTCAATGCTGCTAGGCATTTTAGAAATCTTACTGCAGTTGGACAGTATGACGACATTATTTATATATTTCAATGTCTACTACTTTACCAGTGTCAACTGACAAAGCTGCGACACACCCATTCATGGAAAAGTAACCTCTACGCTGCCACGTTCCATCAACTGAAATGCCACATTCAACAATTTTATTTTTAGTAGGATGTAGCACTAACAGTTCAGAAGCTGCTTTTCGCATTGATAGTTCACTAACATGAGTTTATTCTCATGATTAGTGTACGCAGTTTTACTGAGCCTGGGTAAATTTAACGTACCACATAATTTAAACCCAGCAGAAAAACATTTCCCAATTTGTCTCATACCATACACAAATCTTGTATTTACTTCAGGATTGTTTAAAATTTTCTTTGAACTAGAAAACCCTGAGTAAAAGTCACAATGTTTACACCTGATAACAAAATTTGAGCACAAACCATATGTGGAATCCTTAGAAAGCAGGATACCTTCTTCGAAACATTTTGGGCATTAAAGTTGTAAAAACAAATTTAAAAGGACTTCCATATCAATTATTCTGTTACCAGTAAGTGGTTTACGTTGATATTCTGCTATTTCTTCATCAAATGCAGCAGGTATTTAATTTTTGGGGAACTGGCGTTGGTAGTTGTTGCGCTGCTATTTTTTGAATATTTAATGGTAGATCCATTTACTAAAAATTGGCGTTTTCTCTTTGCACTAACTCTACGTTTAGCATTACCCATTTTAAATGACAAAAATTAAAATTTTCTGCTATAAAAAAGGTTTAAACAAAAGCTTATAAAGAGCTACGCAATCATAAGCAAATGTAAACAAACAGTAAAGCACTCTATTTTCTTGCCAGATTCTAGATAAAAATATAAATAAAAACCTGTTGCCAATTATATTCTTGATAATTATGAAAACTCAAATTCATATTTTAAAAAGTTTAAATTTCTTACTATTGCATATTTAAACGATACTTTGAAAAATAAAAATGTCAACAACCTTTTTTTCTACTTCGCAATGCAGACTTGTACTTCCGGGTTCAAAAAGGTGCTATCGAATGAAACTCAAATCCCCATAACTTAAGTTATAAATAAGATAGAAACAAAATTTAAACACCATTTTAAAGAAAAAAGTTCATATTTTCTAACAACATTTAAATTAAAAAATCGAAAACTTTGACGAAAATGACGTTTTGAAGGTGTACGGATACCTTAACTAGATCGCTGGGGTTTACTGCCAGTTGAAAGTACCCTTATTTGAGATTGTAACGGTGTGGCACAGAGTACACTAGGAGGCTTGACACATACCACACGATAGACTAGAAAGAGGGCGCTGCTGTGAACTGTTTTGGCCTTTGAGCGGGAAGGAGAGAAGAGGAGTCTCAAACGAAAAATGGACGAAGCTGCCTGTAGTTCCCGATGTGACTTTTAATTGTAAATGAAAATATTAATATAGTGATGTGTTTTGAAGGAAATAATAAAAAAGGTAAATCCGGTTAATTAGAGCTGATTAATTCAACTACAAGACGATCTTACAGACTGGTGGCAGCGATGGCACGAAACTAAAAACAGTGTCTTTAACAACAAAAGAAATAGTTGGGGTTAGTACTTTTTCTATCTGAAAGTACCTTCGCGCGTATTTTAAATTTGATCTCAATTTTTGTATTAAAATATGGGTACAAATTAAATACAGAAATCATTCTTAATTCACTCTTTGTATTAAATGCTGGATTTTGATTATTTTAAAGTCTTTTACTTATCCCTGCAATTCTCGTTAATTTATGATTTGTTTTAAAATAAGAACAACAATTTATCCTATAAAAAGGAAGAAAATTTATTTTGTCTGTGGTTGAATTGAGTATATAAAATTGCTCTTTTTTTATTAGTTTTAGTTAGTGTATTCTGATTAAAAACTGTGTTTTCTATGTGTGAGATATAAATTAAAAGATTCTCTCAACGATGTTTTAAAAAAAAATCTGTATTGTAAACACAATATTAAGAATTTGTGAAGAGTGAATGATAAATAACTTATGAAAATTGTGATGAATATAAGAATTTGTTTTTTATAAGTTGTTCAGTAAAATTTTTGTTTCTGTGGATTCAGAATACTAGTGGAATTATTTACTCTCATTATTGTCTTATAATAGTTTTTTTTGTTGCGAATAGAAGTGTTTGGTTTTTCTGAAAAAAAAAGTAAATCTGTAGATTTTATTTGAATGTTGTTCTTTGATTTAAAAGTGGTCAAAACATTGAAACATTTTCAATAAAAAATGTGTTTGTTTTTACAAATATAAACATCTATTATTATTTTCGAGTTAAGGGTGAAGTTGTAGAATTTCTATAGATAGAATTTTTTTTAATATACTTGCTCGCATTTGTTTGTTTTATATTGAAAATAAATGACAATTAATGAGTGACAAATTAGATTTTGAAGATACTTTATGAAGGGATAATTTGGACTTAAGACCGTGTTTGTTACGAAGAATATCACCAATGCTTTTCGGCGTATGCTATTTGACTTGTCAGGGGCGGCTTTCAATTTTCAGAAGGCCATAGATCTGATTTTAAAACCATTGATAGGGAAGTATGTGAGTGTGTACATGGACAATTTAATCAAATCGTGCCCATCGTTCACTCACCATGTTGAACATCTAAGGGAAGTTTTTCGATTACTACAAGATGCAGGGTTAACGTTAAATAAGGAAAATAGTGCAAATTTGGTTGTGATCAATTGAAATATTTAAGTTGGATTATTAATGAGGAAGGAATTAAAACGAACGAGACAAAGGTTCGAGCTATAGTTGCGATGAAACCCCCAATAAATTCTAAAGAGGTATCAAAATTTGTATGTATGTCCCAGTGGTACGCGAAGTTTATTAAAAAGTTTGCTGATCTTTGCGAGCCACTTTTTAATCTTAAAAAAAATTCAAAAAATTTTGGTGGTCATAAGAGGCGCAGAAGGCATTCGACGTGTTCAACGCGTTGATAACGGAAGCGTCAGTTTTTTAATTGCCGGATTTCAAAAAGCTTGTCGAGTTATTTACGGATGCAAGTTCAATAGGTGTAGGAGTGGTTCTAAATCAGAAGCAGGGAACCGTGGTGTTTGCCTCTCACACTCTTAGCAGTGCGGAGAGGAATTAAACTGTAAAGGGAGAGGGAGTGTTTAACAATAGTTTGGGTTCTGAATAAATTCAGAACATATTTAGTTTCACTGCTGATTAAAGTTATTACGAATCACGCTGCATTGACGTGTATAACAAATGGTAAAAATTTGTCGAGTAGGGGGATTAGATGGGTTCTAAAATTAGCAGAATTTAATATAGAATAGGAACATCGTCCTGCGACTCCAAATGTGGTGGCTGATGTTTTGTCGAGGAACCCGTTTGAAAGTATAATAGGAAAAAATGTAAATTGTGCAGTAATCAGGGATTTGGTACTTTCATCGCTTGACCAGTTAATCGAAGAACAAAGAAAGGACCCGGAATTAGGTCATATCTATAGATATCTGGAAACCCCAGAAGATATCTTGGTTAATGCGACAATATGTGAGAATTGGTTGCGCGATTTCCGTTTAGTTGAGGGCTTGTTGTTTTTTACGAAATACGCGACGTCAATAGGTGAAATGCGAGTATACATTCCAAAGCCTTTAAGAAATGAAATAATGAGAGAATTTACCAACACGCCAGTAGCATGTCATTTAGGACGCTTTAAGACTTACCATAAAATAAGGGACGTTTGTTTTTCCCGTATTTAGAAACTTTATTGATCAATATGTCTCTACATGCCACATGTGCCAAGTTAATAACTATAAAAACTCGTTACTAGCTGGTCGATTAATTCCGATTATATCAAATTATCCAAATGAGATAGTTACTTTAGATTTGTAAGATCCGTACCCTGCGTCGAGAGTAAGACGTAACCGACATGTATTAGTAATTACGGATCATTTCAGCAAGTGGGCTGAAATCATACCCCTTAAAAAGGCCTCTACTCGAATAATAGCGGATACTTTTTTTGATAATTCTATATCGCGCTTTCGAGCTCCAGTAAAATTAATAAATGTGATAATGGCCCCCAACTTATATCTGATATTTTTGAGCATTTAAATGATATATTAGGCATAAGGCATGTGAAGACTGTTGTATATAGACCTCAGGCAAATAGAATGGAACGCGTGAATCGCGATCTTATGCAAATTATGTGAATAATAAACACGATACTTGGGACCACTTCTTACGGTAGTTAGCTTACGCTATTCTTACAGCAGTGAATGAAACAACAAGAAAATACCCTGCAAAATTCTTTTTTAGGGCAAAAGTTGATTACCTCATTTCAGAAATTAGTGATGTTATCGGACGGAACTGAATTCGTAGTAGGAGATATTTAGAGATTGTCTGATGAAACTAGACGAAACACAAAGGCTAAGCAGGGAAAGTGGGCTAAATATTGTGGTAGACGCAGGTGCGATGTTCAAATTAAGGTGAATGACTCGTCTTGATAAAAGCGCATCCTTTAAGTTCAGCAACAAAAAAAGTGGTAAGTATTTTTAAACCAAAATGTGAAGGTCGGTATAGAGTGTTAAAAGTAAAACACAATAATTTAGTGATATGGAGATCGGGAAAAAAGTTAACGGTTAATATCGATCGAGTTAGAATATATCATCATAGGAAAAGTGACGAGATGGAGATAAGAACAGGTAGTTCGGATAGCAATAGTTCACGCCATAAAATGAGTAATTTTGAAAACGTACAGCGGAGATCAAATGAGCCGCAGTGTGGTAGAAAGAAGGGGTCAGGTGTAAAGCGTGAGTTAGAAGAGAAAGGGATAATTTTTTTAAGAAAGATCAGGGTGAGAGGCATGCAGTTACGACCGATAAGCGCGGACCACTTATCAGGTCACCACCTGGCTCTTGGTTAGAACCCAATAGAAAGCTTAAAATGGGTAGGAAAGAGAATCTTGCGTGTAAACGATCATCTGACTCTGGGTCTGGAGGACCAGAGACGAAGATTAAGAAAGGTATGGTACATAGAGTTGATAAAAAAACATTGTCTTCGAGCAATACTAATGATTTACTATAATTTAGAAAGAAAGTCTGAACAGAGGAGACAGTAATGTCAAGTACCAGTGGATACAACCTCAGACCAAGAAGAGGAGCAACAGTGGAGTCCTGACCATCCAATGAGAGGAGGACACAACAATGAGGACCAGTTCCAGCCAGAAAAAGCCGAGAGCATCACTACAGCCCCTACATCGAAGAGCAAGCAAGGTCAAGCAGTAGGAATACCAGAAGCAGAGGTAGTCAACAACAGAACCGCGAGAAGAGGAAAGGAGGAGCGAACAGCAACGGATCCATCTCCCTGGAGGTCCTAGTAGGAGACGTCCACTACAAGTCATACAAATCAGGTGATATCATTTCATTTTATATTCTTTCGAACAAGTGGTCGGAAAAATTATTGCAAAGAAGCAAGTCATGTTTGTTTAAAATTTTTCTCGTCAAGCAAAAGTTGACACTACTATAAGTGCATTTTTCTAGAAGATGAAAAATAAGCTTTTGACTTGTAATTTTTTTTTTCAAAATTTTGGAGAAAACATTTATAAATATGCATTTGTTTACTTCTATGTATGACTTCGCTGAGATTCTACAATATCTTTGGTAGTTTGTTTTAATAGTTTATTGAAAAAATGTTTGTATTTATATAATATATATATATATATATATATATATATGTGTGTGTGTGTTGTTATATTGATTCATATTAGTGTACATCTGGTTTGGGGGAATGCGGCGTAGACAGATTATTAACAATAACACTAACAGCGCTGCACGATTAGAGGGGAAGTTTATTGGAAAAGCCAGATGAGGTGTATATATGAAAATTAGTTGTAATTTAAAGGCGGTATATAATGTATAAAAATTGTGAAATGTAATGGTATTATGTGAAAATTTGTTATTCCACGTGACTTAAAGAGTTTTTATTTCAAGGTGACTGACCCTGACTTCTTGATAGGAAGCAGACTTTTTTCACATTGTAAATCCGATATGATGGAAATAACTTATGTTAGACAGAAGAAGCTTGTAAAAAGAAGCAGATTTTTCATTGTAACTCCGACAGGATAAAAGTGAAAAGTAAATAAAGAAGAGGATTGTAATAGCTTTTAAGTAGCATTAAGTAGACCTAAGTTAGTTAAGGGATGTGTGACCCTGGTTGTTCCAACTAAAAAGTATATCTTTGTTCCCGGGACCGTTGCCTGAATAGGGCACGCTAATTTTAGTGTAAAAGAGAATCGACTGTCATTAAAATACATAACTGGTAATGTTAGTTTAGTTATTTGAGTAAAATTATTGTGTGGCTCTCGGAAGTTCAAATTAGAGAAGAATGTTAAAAATTAAAGTTAAGATGAATCGTGAAAATTAAAGTTTAAGTTGAACATTGGAAATTAATGGTTAAAACGTCTATTAGAAGTTAAAATTTAAATAGAGCATTGAAAGTTAGAAGGGCAGAAAAATGAAATTTATGCACGTACTTTCTTAAAGAACATTAAAACCCTCGAATAAATCACGTTTTGCTTCTAGAAGGGATGTAACGAGCTGACGCGTCTTTTCATTAACATCTCCTTTTGGGTTCTTTGGGGCCAGAATGAATGACAACACTTTTCCAACCAACCCAAGAAGTAAAGCGTGAAGGAAAGATGTAATTTAGGAATCTTTTAAATAACCGAAGTTTAGAGTAAGCGGTGTGGAATTTAGGGAATGTTATGATAGTCCGTATTTCAAGTGTGAAGAGGTTTTGAAAGGTTAAGTGACATCCAATAGAAGTTACTCATGACAGAGAGCCCTCAGGTCAAGGTGCATACCATTGCACGCCAGTGAACCGCAATTTCAACTAGGAGCCGATTGATCTCTAAACCATAACACATTAAGGTAGGAGTGACTATTTAAATATTCGGATCTGTGATAGCATTGGAATTAACGTTAGGCAAGTTAGTTATTGGTAGCGGTCCGATTTATTTTATCTCGGTTTTATATATATTGTGTGTTTAGCCACCGTAGATTCTCTCACATATCATATTATTATCTACTCTGTTAAAGGTTTAAGTTAAGATCTTATAATAAAGTCATTTTAAGATCATGGCAGCTTCTAGTTCTTCATTTATTCCTACACCTCTAGCTGACACTGATAATCAAGGAGAAGGACAACCGTAGGAGGCGTCCTTACATGTTTCAGTTTGTTTTATTTCATTGACGGACCAGCTACGCTTATTTCTTTTTTACTTATTATTCAACCATAAAACATATATAAGCTATTTACAAGCTTAGCAAAATTTAATTAATTTATTATTGTAAGCTTTGGGTATCGGAGTCCTATATAAATGTTCACGTCAGAGTATTACAGCAGTGGTTCTCAAACTTTCACTACTGGCTACACAAATTTCAATCATAAGTTTTATGG
The DNA here is from genome assembly GCA_019973935.1 of Trichonephila clavipes. Lineage (NCBI taxonomy): Eukaryota > Metazoa > Arthropoda > Arachnida > Araneae > Nephilidae > Trichonephila > Trichonephila clavipes. The sequence goes on along the minus strand of BMAU01021355.1, from coordinate 432,866 downwards.
AACCCCTCCCCCCTCTCAAAAAATAATATTTTGAATGCAATAGTAATGCACTTTGGCGCTAAAGCTACAATGTGATCATAATTATAAATCGTACAAATTAACAAGATGAGTATTAAATTTTGTGTATGTTACTTTTAAGTAATATATATTTATTATTATTATTATTATTATTTTTACTTTTTACTTCGATTCACTATAAAGGTGTATTTTTTAGTTTGTTTTAAAAAGATAATTTATTTTATAGTAATTTTTACTATACGCGATAAAAATCACAATTCCAGTGAATAATTTTATTAAGAGAAAATATACTTACCCCTACTGTTAAGGACTTTTCTATTTTTCTAAGAAAATTTGAGAAAAAATCCAATCAAACTAAATAAAATGTTCCAAATGTGCGTGTCCTTAATAAAGGACATAAATCACAGACACTTTTCACTAACAACACAGGAAGGTTAGTTTCAGCAAAACTGCCATATTTTCTTCACGTTTTTGTAGTTTTGCTGTTGTTTGATGATCTCCAAAAAGCATTTTGAACTTTTTCTTCCTTGTGTCTTTTTAACAAGGTGAAGTGCTACATTATGGCTTTATGGTTTTCTTCATACAGATCTTTAGGCAGCATTTGAAAACTTTAATTCAACTCAACCGTTTCATGTCTAACGCTTTTCTGATATTTACTTTTGCTATATATATATATATATATATATATATATAGCGTTTCATGTCTAACGCTTTTCTGATATTTACTTTTGCTATATATATATATATATATATATATATATATATATATATATATATATATATATATATATATATATCTTGATTAATATGCATTATTTCAGTAGTTTCTTCAATTGCTTGATCAGTTTCAACTTCCTTCAATTGGGAAAACAAATGTCCATTTTTTTTAATATTCTGCTCATTTACATTTATAAACTATAATAAGTCGTACAACACAGGAATCAAAACCACGAAATTGTTCATGGGGAAAGTGTAGCATGTTCTAATAATTAAAAAATAATTGTGTAAAACGTTTTTCATTATGCATTACATCTTTCAGAATACTCCTAAAAATTAATCTCAGCCAAATAATTATTTAAAGTGCTCAATAATCTTACCCATATATCATAAAATTCTTTCACATGGGAAAAGATGAAACAGTATTATATGTATTTACAACTTCCCTAAAAAGAAATAACGGAGATAACCATACCAGTAAGTTCGAAGGCCAGCTAAAGTAATATTTTAGGTTAAAAGAAACGTAATAAAAAATCTATCATCGTGGTTTTAAACCAAAACAAACAAAATATTTTTTTTTAATTTGGTTATAGGATCAAAGATGGGTAATGAGCGTTTGAGGTGGAATCTTTTATTTTTTATTATGTCAGAAAGCATTTTGTTTTACTTCATTCCAAAAAAATTATTTTTTAAACCTTTTATTTCCAATATGCTTGCGCCCCCTCGCAGGGTTACCGCCTCCCCCAGGGAGCGCACCCCCAGTTTGGGAATCTCTGTATTAGAGAGAAAATTCTCCTCTTGCGCGTTCCTCAGAAGATTCTCATCTCCCGACACATCGTGGTAAGGAAGAACATTTGCATTAGTACGCATGACAATGGCGCAAATGCACCAACAATTTGCATTTTAAATAGCTTTTTCTTAATAATTTTAATTATATTTAAACATGACTTCGGAATACACAAAAAATTAATATAAAGTGATGTTCATAAAAAGTCGCACAAACTCGAGAGAAAAAAAAATCCCCACAATAAATAAAATATAAATAATTTAATGTTCTTTTTGTGAGGTAGCGGTTGGAAACCACTGTTTAAAGAGTTAGTAACGGTGTTTTGTTAATTTTTCAACAAAGTAACTAAAACAGAATATATGCATATTTGTGCAAAATTATTCAAAAAGTGCCTTATTCAAAAAGTGTTAAAAATTTTTTTGGACTGATATATTAGAGAATTGGTAAAATTGAATGCGAAACAATGAAATTAATTTATATATTTAAAACAAAAATATGTGAGAAGAACATATTTCTGAAATTCATAAATACAAAGTTATGAATTAATCACTCTAATAAAAAATCAATCTAATAAAGCTGGACAAAGTGATATTCATATTAAAAAGCACAATTAATGTTTATTAAAATGTATGTATCAGTTATTGGTAAAAGCCTAATGATTTGCAATAGTGTTACATTTTCACTTGAGACAAATCCAAAAAAAAAAAAAAAAAATGAAACGTACTTAAAAAGAGACAATGTCATTATTGAAAAAATTGCATCCATACACATAACCTGTATAAATGCAAAATTTTGGAACATTTACAGAAATGAACTGAATAATTTCTTGTATTTTTAACTACGTATCGAGCAACTCTGTGTTGGTATTTATAAAATACATTTTGTGGGGACTCCCCCCCCCCCCCACCACCAAAAAACATGTGTTCTATTCCTTTTTTTAATGTGCGTTTATTAAAAATAGGACTTAGAACAGTGTTTCTCAAACTTTCAATACTAGCGACCCAATTTTCAATCATAATTTTTATTGCGCCCCCCTGTACAACAACAATGTATTTACTGCAATGAAAATACACTTTGAGAGAAACGCTAAAGTTACAATAGAGTCTTAATTATAAACCGTACAAATTAGTATAACTTATTAAATTTTTTGTGTATACGTAACTCTTAAGCAATATATATATTAAGAAAATTACTTAAAATATATATTACTTACTTATATTATAATATTTTCCTTTCTCTAATTTTTAAATTGGAACAGATCGCAAAATCATAAATTTAATTAAAGATTTATTTCCTTCGGCACTCATTTCTTACAGTACAAATGTCATTAGAAAAATAGTCTAGTCTATGTAGCTCTCTATCATATCCATCACATCTGGCATTATAGGGTACGTTTGCGTGAGTCTGGGCAACCTATCGAACGTCTGCGCAAAACATGTAAAAAGGCTTTTCCTCGTACAATTCCAGTCAGTTTTGGTCGACTCGATCCTTCTATAGCTACCGAATCTAGCTAGAATGTACATTTTTTTAATTTACACGTTAATTGTAATTCAGGGTATTTAAGTATTTACGGCAGTAGATCAAAACAAAACCATACATACATTTTGAAGTCGTAAGCAAACATTCGACGAAAATAAAGGATCAACAAGTACACAGACGAGCATAAATTAAATCAAGGCAATATTCTCAAACTACTTAAATTCTGGATTTACCACTTCTGAAGTAAATGATGGGGAAAAAGGCCCCAGCTCGTTATGTGTTAAAACTTACAAATCTGAAGAACAACACGTGAAAGTTGTTTTTAAAACCTTGTAAAATCATTTAGCTATGTTGGCAAAGAATTTTAAAAAAACATTTTCTGGATGAGGACAACTGGGTAGCAAGTTACGAGTGGATTAGGGATCTATTTCAAGATACTCCAGAAGTGCTCTCAACTTCCGAAGTAGAAATCTTATTAGATTTCACATCTAGTGAAAAACTAAAAGGCAATTTTGTAAAAAATCGCGCTTCGAATTTTGGGTAGACGTGAATGATGAATTCTCTGTACTGAAATAAAAACACTTCGTATACAATTACCCTTTTCAACATCTTACCTTTGTTAAACTGGATTTTATGCGGTGGCTGCTTTGAAGACAAAATATAGATCTCAGCTAAATATAGAAAATAAAAACTCAGAGTGTCAATTTCTGATATTAAACCTTCCTTTGAAAAACTTTGCTCTATAAGACAAGCTATTGGAAGTCCCTAATAATTATGAAACTTGTTCTTAATTTAGTATTAAGAAATTATTTATAAAATACCTTCTTCAGTGTACTGATACATTAAACGTATACTGGCTGAAACACTGGCTCTTCGCACGAGTTCATTTTTTAAAAAAATAAAGCATTATTCTTGATATAATAGCTGAAATGTAAGGAGAGTAAAACTGCGTGCATGATATTGTATACAAAAAATTTTTTTAGATAAATGCAATAATTGTAAATAATTGTTTAAAAGAACTGTATTTTTTAACCTCACAGAATTAGCATTTAGAATTAATGTTAAATAATGAATGTGTGTAAAAATAAAATTCCGATGAAGAATAATCGTGTTACTTTTTTAATATTTAAAGCCAGAAGACTTCAAAATGTTTTAACCCGGGAGCAGGAGTGCACTCAATACTAACGCTAATGGTCGAGCGGGGGGTCTCCGTCCCCCCAATCATTTGTTTAAAATTATTTTCACTGTACACGATACAAATCGGAATTCCAGTGAATAATTTAATTAAGAGAAAGTATACTTACCGGCTTTCAAGGAGTACTAAATTTTTCTTTAATGATTTGAGAAAAAATCCAGTAAAATTGAACTAAAATGATTTAAAAGTCCAAGACCTTCAAAAAGGACGCAAGTCAGAGAGACATTTCACTAACATTACAGGAATGTTATTTGCTGGAAAAGCTCTCTGTCATATTTTGTTACAAGTTATTGTAGTTTTAGTGAGCTTCCATGATAGAGTGAGTTAATATTAACGTCGCACTGTTCAGCTACACGAGGGCTTTTAGAGACGGACCTCGTAATTTTGAACCATGGTCAAGTGACGAGGACGATACTTGAGCTGGCCTCTTTTAACTACCTCACCACTCCAACAAGAGGACGTTTGAGCTCTCGACAGATTTAACGTGCATCTGTCCCCTACACGGTGGGTCTTTAGTGGTACTAAGCTCGAACTCGTGACACCTTTGGTGATCAACAAATAGCAAGTTGAACTTTTCTTTCTTGTGTCTTTTTGACAATGTGAACTGAACCTTGTGGTACACTTATGGCTTCATATTTTAAGTAGAATGACTTCTTTAGGAAACATATGAAAATTTTTCTTTCGTTTCATGTTCATGGTGTTTCTCAATCATGAATAATATGCATTCTTTCAGCACGTTCTTCTTTTGCTAGATCAGTTTCAACTTCCTTGAATAGAGTTCACAGATGCCCCGCACCACCACTCCCGGGTTAAATGTGTATTCAGGAAAAAATACGGATGATCTAAAAAGGATTATGTTGTTTTTCACTATGCTTTATATGTTTGAGAATACTCTTAAAAATATAAATCTTCGCCAAATAATCCTTTAAATCAATCAATTACTTTCCAAATATCGAAGAACTCTTTATTAATTACAATTTCCGTAAGCGAAAAACATACACATAAAAGATGGGACGGAGCTAATGTAGAACTAACCATACTAGTAAGTTTAAAGTTCCATCAAATGATTAGCAAATGTATTATGCAGCCAGACTGAAAAGTGACTTATGTCTTCCTTTTCTTTTCTACAAATAATATACAGTTTTTCAATAATAATTACAAAGATGAATTGTTTATATTCTTAGAATTTTTCTCAGGGGATTTGGGTTTCGTTTTTCTTTTAACGAGCAATATTTTATGTTAAAACGTAATAAAAAAGCAAAATGTTTTTTTGTCTTTAATTTGGTTTTGGGATCAAAGATAGCTATTTGATGACGGGAAAACTCCAGATGATAAGCATAAATTATATCAGTGTTGTTGTGTATTTTTTTTAATTATGGAGGGAAATATTTTATTTTACTTCTCTTTCCGTTAATTTTTTTTAAAAAGTCTTTAAATTTTCGATATGCTCGCGCCCCCTTGTAGGGTAATCGTGCCCCACACTTTGAGAAACACTAACTTAGAATACAGAAACTAGTGATTATGAAAAAAGAAAGATATTTAGCCAGGAGAATGCTTTGTCAAATTTTGATATGACGAGAAACTATTCATCACTTAAAGATAATAAAAATTCTTTTTAATGAAAGGCAAAACCTTTCAACTAAAAAAAATGGTTATGAATTATTTTTTAAATTATACATTAATCTCTTAACTGATCAATTTTTTAAACTAAATAGTTTAAAAAATGCGCATTTTTTTTATTGTGTATAATTAAACATCATGCTTTACAGAGTATGAAAATGGAAGAATTTTATTAAAAAATTTTTTTAAATTAAGTTTTTAAATCATTTTTTTATTTTACTATTTTGAAGCACAAATACTTTAATGTTTGCTTTTTACAAGTACACTCTGCATGATCTGAAGAATTTTTCCTATATCTTGTAAAAAATATTTGTGTCGATACTTTCTAAAATGGCTGAAGGCTTACTGTGAGTATATGAAGATGTGTGCGCGCGCGTGTGCGTGCTTCCCTGAAAAATGATCGAAATAATCAGCATACAGTTTTGAATATGTATCGAAATGTAATTAATCCTCTTGCAAAATAAATGTGATTTTGTTGTTTGTGTTTTTCGTACGTTCCAAAGTTGCAAGTCTGATGGCAAAATCATTGCATATAGTAAAGCACAATTTCAAGGGTCTAAATTATAGCCTTCATCAAAGAAAAATCCTCGTCTTCACTACAAAAAAAATGCTACGTGAAGAGCATTTCACTACCATAGTTACGTATCACATTTTTAAAACACTAGTGCTAAATAATATCATAAAAAAGAGGGTGAGACTGGGTCTTGGACACGGCCGTATGTTATACGTGAATGGGTCGCATGTATATATAATGGGTAATATCTTTTCTATAAAACAATATTATTTATGTATGTCATAGTCATGTTTGAACATTAAAAAGTCCTCCCGGTTTCCACGTTTTTTTGTTTTTGATGGCAACTATTTCTTTTCAACGGGTTGAGGAAAGAAATCAAGTAAACATATATTTACTGTGTTATAAAATAACTTTGTTAATAATAGGTCTATCATATTAAAAGTACGACAAAAATGATTCATCTTCTGGTAAACGTCAAATCAATACAGGTATTACCAGTTGTTGGAGAAGTTTCGATGCAAGACAAATTGAACTTGCTGAGCATGAAGCCGGTCAATGAACGGTCTTGTGAGACATTAATGTTAAAGTCTCTGACTATCATACTTAGTGTAGTAGTAAGATCAGGATCTTACGACACCAATCGGGTGTAATTTTAGCGACGTTTTTGGAATATTTTAATAGCGACCGTAACACAAACAGTTTAATTTCTGTTAACGCTGTGCCTGAATGGATGTACACACACCCAAGTAAGAATTGGAAGAAACCATTGAACCTTACGTTTACTAGCAGACATCACTAGTCCTTGCGTCTTTCATTCTCAAATTAGTTTCCGAAATGTCAACGTTAACTCTATTACAATCAGTGAAGTTATTGATGTTGCGATCTATGGTGATTCCACGGGCATTGCGACTTGAGGATGATGATACCACTACCAATGAAGTAGTTGCAACCTGTCTGTGCTTAGCAGTAGTATAAGAGGATCTCATATCAAAACCAGGTACATTCACTTCCATCGAAGTCTGGCTGATTGCTACATTTTGGTTTACAATCGCAACCTCCGACTCTGGTGCATTTCTTTCACACTGTAAGTCAGTGTTTCTCAAACTGGGGGGCACGATGACCTTACGAGGGGGGCGCGAGCATATCGAAAATAAAAGATTTAAAAAATGATTAGTTTACTGGAATGAATTAAAACAAAATACTTTCAGACATAATAAAAAATGCACTTTTACTCTGATATAATTTATAGGCACGTGATATTAAGTCAGAAAAACTAAAAACTTCTTCAATACCTATAATTAGCTATCTTTGATCCTATAACCAAATAAAAAAAACTTTTATTTTATTTGCTGTAATCCCATGATGAGAGATTTTTTTATTACGCTTTTTTTGTGTACCTAACATACTACTCTTTCAGAGAAAAAACAGATCCCAGACGCAGAATCGAAAATATTTAGGAACATAAAAAATTCATCATTGTCATTATTTTTGAAATACTGCACATTATAGCTGTAATCTGTTTGACCTTCTAAGTTATTGGTACAGTTAGTTATGACCCCTCTCTTATGTGTTATCTGTTGCGCTTTTTTCCATCCAAAAGAGTTTTATGATATTTGGAAAACCACAGAGAGCACACACACACAAGCACTATGAAGTATTACTTGGCCAAGACATATTTTTATAAGTATTCTCAACATATAAAGCATAACGAAAAACGTTTCACACAATTTTTTTAACTGTAACATACATATTATCAAAATGAATATACTTTTTACCCGGAAGTGGTCGCGCGGGACACACAGATTACAAAATCGTTAATTCTGGCAAAACCGTTTATTTATTACCAAAAAAAAAAATTGAAAAGTCCTTGAAAGTAGGTAAGTTAACTTTCTCTTAATTAAATTATTCACTGGAATCATGATTTGTATCGTGTACAATAAAATAATTATAAAAAAAAGGATTGGGGTGACTCAATAACCCCGCTCTACCGTATCGAGTGCGCGCCTGCTCCCGGGTTAAAACATGTTAAAGTCTTTTCGCTTTAAATATTAAAAATAATACAATTATTCTTCATCGATATTTTATATTATTGATCATTATTTAACATCAGTGGTGCACAAAAGGGGGGGAAGGTCCGGACCCCCCCAAACCCTTGATTTTTTTCCGATTGATTATAATTATAAGTATATAGTACGCAAAATTTAATTAAGTATTTGTGATTAATGATTAATTTTATTAATTAATGCTAATTTTTTATTCAAGAATTAGTTTTAACTGTGTTTTGTTCCCCAAAATCGACAAAATCAAAAGGAACCTGATACAAGATTGGTGAACTTTCGACACCGGACGCCCCCCTTGAAAAATTCCTGTGTGCGCTACTGTTTAACATCAATTATAAATGCTATGTCTGTGAGGCTTAAAATTACAATTCGCTTAAAACTAATTATAATTTGAGCAACCATTTTAAAAAAATCATTTTACGTTTTTGTAAACATTGTCGAGCACTTGGCTTTGCGCTTCCCTTACAATTCAGCTATTATATCAATAATGTTTTACTTTCTTCCGCTCGTGCAAAGAGCGGGCACTACACAGCCGGTATACTTTTAATTTATCAGTGCTGCACAGAATATTTTATAACTAATTAATTAATACTAAATTAAGAACAAGTTTAATAAGTATTAATGACGTCCATGAGCTTGTCTTGGAAAGCAAAGTTTTTATAAGGAATGCTTATGATTAGTAATTGACCCCCTGAGTTCTTTTTCTATATTTAGCAGATATCTATATTTTGTCTTCTAAGCAGCTACCGCATTTTGCAATATGTTCAATTTAAAAATTAGAGAAAGGAAAAATAACATAATAATTATCCTATTATTTTATTTATTTATTTTTCTTAAAAGTCGTCTTCAAAATTTAATACTTATGTTACTAATTTGTATGGTTTATAATTAAGATAGCCTATTGTAGCTTTAGCATCAAAGTGCATTATTATTGCATTCAGTACATTATTAATGTATAAGGGGGGCGCGAAAAAAAATTGTGATCGAAAAGGGGGGCGCCAGTATTGAAAGTTTGAGAAGCACTGCTGTAAGTACTCAATGAATCATCACCGATGGCTGCCACAACTGGTTAGCATGCAATGAATCCCAGCGTACTTTAAACTTGTAATGCTTACAAAATGATTGACCAAGTAAGAATTGTAGCCACGCTTTGAGCATAGACTTTATGACCAGGCCGTTCAGATACGTAGATTAATTTATCATGTTCTTCTTTATGTTAACATTGAGCATCTTACCAGCTGCTGCCCCCTTGTGTACACATCCACGGGTACATCGCAACAAACCTATGTGCATTAATGACAATTGCGGTGATACTAGAAGCTAACTAATCGGTTCTAATGCGGGCAACCCGTTTTGCTTAGGTCCGCTCAAACGCGGCAACGTGGGTACTTTGTCCGAGTTCAGTGAGTTTTTACAAGCAACGCATTGTTTAAAATGAGCCACTATCCTTGAGTAAATTATGATTGAGCATGGGCAATTTTTTTTCTTTTGTTGGCTTCAATGAGCGCAGAATCCATACACGATCCCACATATGTCCAGATGGATTGTTGACAAACGTCGTAGTGAAACGCGCACTTGCCCAATGTTTCTTCATCGAACCCAAGCGATGTCCGGTGTCAATATAGAAGTGATTTCATCATCCACTGTCACGGATCGCATTCATTCTTTGACGTTCCTGGCATTACATGACTTACCCATAGGGTGTTCTATTGGTACCATTCCATTGAACTCTCCAACGGTTTGTGTGTTTTTACTTGGCTTTTTGACGCCGACATTATATATTTTTGGTAATATTTTTAATTATTTTAACACCTTATTATATTCATTGTCACCATTTTACACCAATGTTTTATAATATACAGTCGACAGATTTTGAAGCGAGCTGTGTGTGTCGATTGAAACTAAAAGAGAGCAGCCCAAAGTGTTTGTAGATCAAACGGGCACACCGGGGCTGCGGCCAATTTTCGGTACCCCGTACATTGTACGGGATACCAGTTAAGGAGTTAATGTAATGCCTTAATAAAGAACATGCATTCCAACATTATTGTTAATAACAATTGGGTACATTAAATATGAACACACACAAATATATTCTGTACTTTGTCGTAATTTCAATATCCGAAACGAAAAAAAAATATTTTTGTTATAACTATAGTTTAAAGTACATTGTGAAGGTCCCTTAGGACCTCACTTTGAGAACGAGAATAATTTTGAGTCAAGGAAGAACCAGTAGCCATTTTTATAAATAACTTTCTTTATTTGGTTATCTTTCCCAAATATAATCAAAGACTTATTAACAAATACTTCTACTAATATTATGAGGTTTTAAAGGTAATATCCTTTAAATTAACTTAAATAATTAATGATCCAATTAATTAATTTATTAAATAATGATCACGCAGAAATTACCACGATAAGAGATCTCAGAATTATATTTAATAATGTTCTTATTGAACATTTAACTTTAATCTCACTCTTAAAACTTTAATGAGACTTTAAATACAAATCTATATTTACCGCTCGGAATCTCAATTCTTGAGATTAAATATCTCTAACAAGAATTCTCCAATTTACATCTACTATAACTTTCTGCTTCAATCTCTATCTCCTACTGCTCTTACTTTACTATTTCGTTCGACTAAAATACTTAATCTAATCTGCATAACAAGGAATCCTGTCCGCTTTTTGGAGTTGATTAGAAATAAGTAGGGAATTAAATTTCCCTAAAAAGGTCGACTCAGAAGGTTAGTGATAAAGTTCCGTATAGATTCGTCACAACCCCTCCAAAAAGAAAACGGGATTTATTCGAAGGACTCATACGTCTTGAAAATAAATTCCGTAATTTCTATCTTTGTCTTACAGTTCCAACGATATTAATTTCTAACTGTATATTACTGAAACATCTTCCTTAATGAAAAAGGACAAAATTACGATTTATAATTAATTGCCAAACCTCATAATACTTTACAAGTTTAAATTAAACCCTGCACTCTATCCATTTGGCTAAGGAGGCGGGGAAAAAACACCCTAGTGGTGGCAAAAAACCAGCCCCATAGAGTATTAGTTATTATACAAAAAAGAAATACAATCTTCTGTGGCACTGGAACATCGAAGACTTCAGGGTCAGCTACCCTGAAAGATTGATATCCATTTGAGAAGTAGGTAAAAACAGACATGAATTTATACATTTGTTACATGAATGTCATATACAATAAATATCTGGTTCCTTTGCCTTCTCATTCGAAAAACTTGATGCGCTAGTTAGTGTTAATGGTTAATCCTATCTAACTTCGCCGCGCTCCAAGTCACCAGATGTGAAACAAAACATACATAGAAACACACACAGCATACAATAATAATCATTTTGCAATAAACAAATAACACAAACAACCAATTGAATTGTCGTATCTTAGCGAAGTCATACATCGAAGTAAACAAATGCAAAATTTACAGATGTTTTCTCCAAAATACAAAAAGTAACACAAAAGCCGTTTTTTTTCTGGTATAGAAAAAAACACACACAATGCAGTGTCCACTTTTGTCAGTCTTCTTAATTTTAGAGTCCGCCCGTGACTTGCTTTAATTGCAAAAATTCTTCACTTGTTCGTACCGCGAAGATAAAGAAACAATATAACCTGGATTTTGTCTGTTAAATCCTATGCACTGGATCTCCATCCAACGTTTCCATACTGAGGCTTCTTCTGCGGAATGTGTTGCCAGGTATGCCGTTGATTTCGATGTTGCTCAGCTCCTCAGGAATTCCGTCTTTTTCTTGTATACGGCTCCGTAGATAGTATGGGCAAGGTCTCCTTGTATTGGCTTGATTCGACCGGACTGGTTTCTCCGCTTGTTTGTTGCGTCCTCTCGTTGTCGCTCTGGTCTGACGGGTCTGGTTATCACGTCCACTTACTTCCATTCGGGATCCGCCTGTAGTCGTAGCAGTCGTGCGATCAGGCAACCTTGATGGACCTGCAATGGACTCTACTCCTGGTGAAGAGGTATTATGTTTTTGAAACTTATATTCCTGGACGAGATCGAGGAAGGGATCGACCTCTTGACTCCTTGCCCTTGCTCAGGAGCGCGTCTTTTCCGGTCCTGATGATCAGATTCTTGTCGTGATCTCTTCCTACATATCTTGGATCGTTTTAAAGCTTGGTTCCTTCGACGCAGTACTATTAATTTTACGTTTATTTCTGGGGATCTCCTGTGTGGTGTTAACCTGCTGTGATCTACACCCCTCACTTTCCTGACTAGAGGTTTTCCTATGCTCTTTAAACTGTCCTTGATGTGATCTATTCGACTCATGACTAACTTCTTGTTCGTCATACAGAGTTTCTACCGGACTATCCGAACTAATCGTGTCTGACTGACGAGGCCGATACACTCGAACCTGATCAATATTAACAGTTATATTTCTTCCGTTTTTCCAAATAACTAAATTATTTCCTTTTATTTCCAAAACTTTATAGGGACCTTCAAACTTAGGCATAAATTTTCCAACCTGTTTCCTATCCGCAGCACTTAAGAAATGTGTTTGAAGTAAAACCAAATCGTTCACTTTGATGTGAACATCCCTCCTTCTGAGATTGTAATGTTTTTCCCAAGACTTATGCTTTTTTCGCATATTTTGTCTTGCCTCATCGAATAATCTTTCGATGTTCCTACCAACATATTCCGCATCCTCCGTAACATTTATGAGCTTGCTAAACGGAGTTATGATTTTCCTTCCCAAAAACAACTCACCCGGAGTTTTATTTGTCGTCTCATTTACTGCCGTGCGCAATGCGAAATCGAACTCGTGTAGAAATTGGTCCCAGTTTTCATGATTTTCTTCAACAAAAGAAGTGGGGCTGCGGTAGCCCAGTGGTTAAGGTATCCAACCATGGCAGGCATGTCATGAGTTCGATCCCAGTACCACTAAAGACCCGCCGTGTAAGGCAGCGATGCACGTTAAATCTGTCGAGAGCTGAAACGTCCTCCCGTTGGTGTGGTGTGGTAGTTAGGAGAGGGGTGTGCCAGCTCAGGTGTCGTCCACGTCACTTGACCATGGTTCAAAATTACGTGGTCCGTCGCCAAAAGCCCTCGTGTAGCTGAACAGTGCGACGTTAATATTAACTCACTCACTCAACAAAAGAAGCTATCATTTGAACTAATTTTCTATTCACTCTCTCCGTGAGATTAGACTGTGGTCGGTACGTTACCGTTTTCATATGTTTGATGTCCAACCTGTGACTGAGATGTTCAAACACGTCAGAAATAAATTGGGGACCGTTATCACTTATCAAAAAAATCGGACCTCCGTAACGCGCTATATAGTTATCAAAAAAAGCATTAGCTATTGCCTATGTTGAAGCTTTACGAAGAGGAATCAGCTCACACCACTTAGTGAAGTGGTCAGATATAACTAATATGAATTTATATCTCTCGGGTCGGGATGCGGGGTAGGGACCTAATAAGTCTAGCGTTACAATTTCATTTGGATATTTTGAAACTATAGGCATTAAACGACCAGCTTTGTAGCGCGTTTTTATAATTAAACTTTTGACACCGGTCACAGGTTGAAACATATTCAAATATATATTTTCTCATAAATGGAAAATAGCACGTGTCACGAAGTTTAAGATATGTCTTCCTCTTTCCGAGATGTCCTGCCAGTGGCAGATCATGAAATTCTTTCATTATATCTTTTCGAAGAGAACCAGGAATATAAACTCTTAGTTCTCCCAGATTAGAAAAATACTTCGCGTAAAAGAGGAGACCATTTATTAACTTGAAGTCCTGGGACCAACTCTCGCATATCGTCGCATTAACAGAACCGTCATCAGGGTTTTCTAAGTATCGATAAATATGTCCTAATTCAGGATCTTCCCTCTGTTCCTTAATGAATTGTTCACGGGAATTTATTGCGAGGGCTCTAAGAGCTGCGCACGAAATTTGCGACCCCTCGACACTGTTTACTGGATTTCTCGATAAAAGATCTGCGACCACGTTTTGAACACCAGGTCTGTGCTCCCATTCTATGTTAAACTCTGACAATTTCAATGCCCATCGGATCATCCTACTTGATAAATTCTTACCATTGGTTAACTTCGTTAACGATGTGTGATCTGTGATCACTTTCACAAGTAGGGGTCCAAAATAAGTTTTAAACTTATTTAGAGCCCATATCACCGTCAAACATTCTCTTTCGGTAACCGTATGATTACGTTCTGCTTTATTAAGGGTTCGAGACGCGAAAGCAATAGGTTTTTGATTTTGCTGAAGCACAGCACCAATTCCGACCCCACTAGCATCAGTGAATAAATTGAACTGTTCAGAAAAATTTAGTAATTGTAAAATCGGTGCCTCCGTTAGTGTGCGTTTGATCTGATCAAAAGAATCCTGTGCTTCTCCCGACCAGTTAAACTTCACCCCCTTTTTTTTAAATTGGTACAATGGTTCGCATATATCTGCGTATCGCGGAATAAATTTTTGGTACCAACCCGTCATCCCTAAAGATTTTGACACTTCTCGATTATTTTCGGGAGGTTTCATTTCCGTAATTGCCCGAATTTTCTTATTGTCAGTTTCGATTCCTTCTTTACTAATAATCAGGTCTAAATATTTGAGTTTGTCACGGGCGAAGTGACATTTTTCCTTATTTAACGTTAGCCCTGCGTCTCGTAATAAGGTAAAAACCTGAGTTAAATGATCGAGATGGTCTTTGAACGATGGAGATGTTATAATAACATCGTCCATGTACACTAAAACGAAACGCCCAATAACAGGTTGGAGAATTATATCAATAGCCCTTTGGAAATTAGGCGCCGCCCCAGAAAGACCAAAAGGCATGCGTAGGAATGCAAAAGTGCCATTGCGAGTGATAAACGCTGTTTTTCCTATGTCCCTAGGACTAATCGCCAACTGAAAATAGCCACTTCTGAGATCTAGAGTGGACATAACGTTGGTGTGAGGAATATTGGTAAGTCATCAATCACCGGTAATGGATATCGAGGATATTTGGTAATTCCATTTAGTTTCCGATAATCGATCGCGAAACGATACGCCTCGGGAGAATCTGGAGTAAGGTCATTTTTCTTTCGTGTTAGAACGACTGGAGATGCATAGGGCGAATTAATAGGACAAATTGTACCATCCCGTAACATCTTATCTATGTGATAATCAATAATGCGTTGTTTGACCCGGTCGTACTTGTATGGTCTCGACACTACCGGTCCCTTGTCTCCAGTATCTATCTCATGATATACAACATGCGTTAATCCCGGTTGATCGGAAAATAACCCTTTAAAATTATTAAATAAGGCTTTTAATTTTAATGCCTCTGTTGCTCGTCATCAAGTTTTGATTCTGTGAGATCAATATCAACGAGTTTCTCCTCTTTAGGCATTTGTTTGATCAGATGATCGGGAATGATCAAGGATTTCTGATCAAAATCTAATGTTAATCGCGACGCCTTCATAAAATCTATCCCCAAAATGCACTGATACTGCATGTTATCAAGTATATGGAATTCCCAGGGTTTCTGAAATTCCCTGATTCTAATTTGTAACTCGACTCTACCCAAATGACTGCATGGGGCTCCCTGTGCTGTCACGACTCTGTCTTTCGTCTTTTGACGAGGTCGGTATGAAAAATAATTGCGGTATACTTCCTCCGAAATAAAAGATTTCTCCGCTCCCGTGTCCCATAGTGCTGTAATAAAGGTTTCATTTAATAGAATAGGGACATACGGTAATTCGACTGGGTCATTCTTATAGAGGATACTCTGATAGGCCGATGATCCCAAACTGGAGGATTTTCCGTACCCCGCGATCGATTACCTCCATATTCACATCGATCGCTTAAAAGTTTAAATTTCTACTTCGTTCATTTTGACCTCTAAATGAACTATTTCTCGACCCACTTTGTCGACCGCCTTAAATGTGGAATGGTTGATCCGATTGTCCACCTTGGCGTCTACCCTCGAATCTGCGATTTGCGAAACCTTGGTTTTCGAATTGATTAAATTCTCTTTGTGGTCGGCTATTATTGGCGTAACTCTCATTATTTCTGTTTTCCCTCCAATTTTCCTGTCTATGCCGGGTATTAAAACGATTGCCTTCATGAGGGCCTGAACTTCTAAATCCCTCACTCGAACCTCTGATTTGTCTATGCATAAAACGTTCTTCGTATTTATCAACGATTTGTAGGAGATTGGCAGTATTTCGTGGATGTCTAACTTCGACATAATCCAAAATTTGTGGTTCTAATCGACTAACGACGTGATCTATTAATTTTTCCTCCGACATTTCTAGTTTAAGGACTTTATGAATTTTCAACAATTCATAAATAAAGTCCGAAGGCTGTTGATCTCGTCTTTGTGATGAGGAATAAAATCGCGTTTCTAGTTCTGACCTGTTTCTGACCACAGGAAATTGTTCCGACAATGCCTGTTTTAAGTGCGCGTAGTCTGTTGTCTTATCCTCAATGACCCTATAACCAAGAACTTCGAACCAGTCGACTGCCCGTCCTTTGAGATGACCCTTCAAGTAAGCACATGCTAATTGTGCAGGTATCTCATAATACGCGAGATATGATCAATATTCTCCAAAAAATCACCTATGTTCTCAATCCCCGAAAAATATCGTTCCGGAATGATTCTAAAACTGGATCCGACTCTATTCTCGGGATTTATACGTTGGGCGCCATTGTGAAGGTCCCTTAGGACCTCACTTTGAGAACGAGAATAATTTTGAGTCAAGGAAGAACCAGTAGCCATTTTTATAAATAACTTTATTTGGTTATCTTTCCCAAATAGAATCAAAGACTTATTAACAAATACTTCTACTAATATTATGAGGTTTTAAAGGTAATATCCTTTAAATTAACTTAAATAATTAATGATCCAACTAATTAATTTATTAAATAATGATCACACAGAAATTACCACGATAAGAGATCTCAGAATTATATTTAATAATGTTCTTATTGAACATTTAACTTTAATCTCACTCTTAAAACTTTAATGAGACTTTAAATACAAAAATCTATATTTATCGCTCGGAATCTTAATTCTTGAGATTAAATATCTCTAACAAGAATTCTCCAATTTACATCTACTATAACTTTCTGCTTCAATCTCTATCTCCTACTGTTCTTACTTTACTATTTCGTTCGACTTAAATACTTAATCTAATCTTCATAACAAGGAATCCTGTCCACTTTTTGGAGTTGATTGGAAATAAGTAGGGAATTAAATTTCCCTAAAAAGGTCGCCTCAGAAGTTTAGTGATAAAGTTCCGTATAGATTCGTCACAACATGAAATGAACAGCAATCAAGTGGTTGATTTATTTTTAATTTCAAAAAAGTACCACTCACAGAAATTTAAATCTAAATCAACAATAAGAAATGCATCATCACGCAAAGCAATATATTATCAATTCATCTACTCAAATTCAGAAGAGATGCAATTGTACTGAATAATTTAATATCAATCCCTCATTTATCGATAAAAGTCATTCGATTGCATATATCTACCTAGTAAACTAATTATAAAGATTTTTATAAAGTCATTAGATGAAGTTTTTATTACAGTAAAAATATTACTGCTTCATTTCATTTATCAAACTCAGTATGCAAACCTGCCGCAGGAAATTAAATTTTCCGTCATTTCTTGTATTAATTTGAATTCATTTTGATCCGAGATTAGTTTGCTTTTGTATTTACGGTATGATGTCTCGGCTTCTGAAAAGAAAGATATTAATACAAAATGGCATAATTCGTTTTATTTTGCTATTCTACCCGAAAAATAAACTTTGTTGTTAAGAATTTTATTAATTTATACTATATACATATTACTTCTGCACTCATAAATGTAGAAAAAACCATTCAGTGAATTTTCTGAGACAATAGGAATATAATTTTCAAAATGATTTTACTACTCTTATAAATTTTAATAAACCATTCGAAAAGTTTTGTTTTTATCCTAAATATTTAATTATCCATAATTTCGCAGATCGAATTACTGAGGAATATATTCATATAATTAAATTATAAATTATAGTTTACAAAAACTAAAAAAAAGAAAAAGAAAATGTTTAATCGGACTAAAAAGTAGAAAAAATAATTCTTAGTATTGGAATAAAATGATTAAGGTATCCGTCTACGTTCAGAACCGTGATTTTCAAAAGCGCATAAATGGATAATTTTCATGATATTTCGTGTCACTTAGATTATAATATATGCATAAAATTGTTTTAAGGACATTTTGACAAAAAAAAATTATTTAAATACAATACTTTGGCAAAAAATTGTTTTAAGGACATTTTGACAAAATAATTTATTTAAATACAATACTTTGGCAAAAAATTGTTTTAAGGACATTTTGACAAAAAAATTATTTAAATACAGTACTTTGGCAAAAAATTGTTTTAAGGACATTTTGACAAAGAAAATTTATTTAAATACAATACTTTGGCAAAAAATTGTTTTAGGACATTTTGACAAATAAATTTATTTAAATACAATACTTTGGCAAAAAATTAACTTAGAATAATCTTTTCTTCCAAATGTTCTCCTTTCGTGAAAATTGCTTCTATTATAATAATGTTTTGGCTGTATATATCTCAGATACCTCTACAGAGGCTCAACTAGAAGTTTTGAAATATATAACTCCGAAGTGGGTTTATCCATATTTTACGACAACAGAGGGGAGCAATTTTAAGAAAAAAAACACGTGAATAATTATTTCAATTGGTGGTAACTCTGAAAATAATGTGAATTTTTAAAAAATTCTAGTTGAGCCTCTGTAGAGAGGTCTCAGCTATATATACAGGTGAAATATTTAATAATAGAACCATTTTTCACAAAAGGAGAACATTTTGAAAATGGGTCATTCTATGTTCATTTTTTGCCAAAATATTATATTTAAATACTTTTTTTTGTCAAAAAAAATGTCCTTAAAACAATTTTATGCATGTATTCAAATCTGAGTGACACTAAGTATCATGAAATTATCCATTTATGCGCTTTTTTAAAATTACGGTTCCGAACGTAGTCGGATACCTTAACGAGAAAATTAATGTCATTGTGAAAAAAGCGTGACTTGCTTTGTACTACATTTTTACACTAACTCAACATTTCGGAATAGAACTAGTAAGAGATTATAACAATTGATATAGGTTACCCCCCGCGTTTACTCCAAAGACATTAATTTTCTCGTTAATCATTTAACTCTAATATTAAGAATTAATTTTTTACTTTTTAGTTCGATTAAACATAAAAGCGTAATTTTTAGTTTTTTTAAACTAAAATTTATTTTTCATTTTTTAGTTCGATCTACAATAAAAGTATGCATTTTTAGTTTTTTAAACTATCATTTATTGATTGATGAATTAATCTTAAATTCGTCAGTTTTTTTAGAATCTTGATTACCCATTGGTATACTACCAGTGCGTCGATACGGCCTGGCTTGCAAAATGTAGGAAGAGCCAAATGAAGAAAATCTGGAAGAACTAAATTTCAAATATTTCATGCACAAGAAGGTGTTATAAGTCAATGTGTGATTTTTTTCACTAAAAAGAGCTCAATATACTCTTTGAAACTTGCATCAGTATTAGATGCAAAAGTACACTTTTTGATTCGAAGAGTTTGCGAGAGATTATTGAATCCGTTTTGATTTCTGAATCAATTCTCAGCTGTTTTGGTAAAAGTAACAATGAATGATGTTTGATTCCACAGATAAGACAGAAGAATTTAGAAATATAGACTTTGTCTGCGTTTAGCGGTTAGAACAAAGCTTCTCAAATTTTCCATATCTGCGACTCTATTTCCAGTCATAATTTTCATTGAGCCCCCCTCATACAATAACATTGTACTGAATGCAATAATAATTCACCGTACAGATACAATGCGACTTTAATATTATAAAACTGCACATATTATCAATATATGTAATTTACTTTGTATATGGTAACCCCATGGAAGTCAATAGTAATTACTAAACTTCCTTTTAATTTAGTACTAATAAATCAATTATTAAGTACTAGCCGTACTTACACATTTATAAGTATCATATATCAGTGTATAAATATGTATTTTATATTTTATCATTGCACAATGTATTTTGTTTTGTTTCCTTTTAACGTCTCAAGCATCTAAAAGATGACACCTCTTTGATCTCTACAGATTTATTTCCCAAACACAAGACAGTTCACAGACATACACGATTTTCCTTGTACAGTATTTATAATTTAGAAATTAGAGTCCTTGACATTCACAGAGATAATCAGTCTTCACGCTCGCGCATGGAGCCAAACAGTTTTTCTCGTTGAGAGGTAAGAACCGACTGCGGATATTCACACTGCGCCTCACGGGTGGAGCTCACAGATACCACTGCTCTCATCGGAAGCAAAAGCCAACTTCAGATATCAACAAGGCACTCACGGGTGGAGCTCAGAGAACATCACTCAATCAGTCACCAGGTGATCAAAGTCGTGGTTTTTCAACTGCCGACTCCCACTGGCTTGGCACTCGTGCATGCGCAGTGCTTGCGATCAGTCTACGTTGCCAATCGATGTTCAGGTATTTCACTGCAAGGCTCGAGATCCTCACGTTGACGCTTGGAGAGTGGGGTGCCACCTCAGTTGTCCTCCTCGTCACTCAACTGAAGTTCCAAATCACAAGGTCTATGAGCGTAGAGTTCGTTACATCCTATCAGTAAATTAATAATTAGTTTACCTTTTTTTTTACTTTGGGATTTTCAATATGCTCCCCAACCCCCAAAGTATGAAAAACGCTGGGTTAAAACGTAAATATTTTTTATTTCAATTACACGAGTCTTTTTTTTTTCCATTTTCAGAAAAATTGGAAAATTGTTTATTTTATGGTAAGAAATTGCTAAAGCAAACATTTTCGCTATTATAGGGTTGTAACAATCTTTTAATTGCCAAATCTGGAAACGATATAATGAATTAGCCACCAAATCTCAAAATCCTTATTCCAGTTTATCCTGATCAGGACAATCAAACCAAATTATGAAAATGTTGTATTGTCATCGGTCCTTGACAAGTGTTCAAAATTTCGAATTAATTTGACCTTTTAAAGTGGGTAAAAATCGAGTTCAAACATTCCGTTACATAAAAGGGAAACTTATAAAAGCATGTTAAAAAGGAATCTCTGCAACAAATTATTCTTTTTACCCTTGTTTATAATTGAAATATTGGATCTAATGTAATTTCTTGCGTCTTTCATCGATGTATAAAACATGGAACCATGTATTGAAATCGAGTTTCGTGAATCCATCACTTTTTCAGTGTGATAATTTAGCGAAATTTCGTTTAAAAAGAAATATAATCGAATAATATTATTTTTTTTTAAAATTTCCAACGGGGGCTGAGGATTGACTTTGAGCATTTCAGACCTAATACTTTCCTTAGGAGTTGAGTGCGGTGCTATAGAGGTAGAATACTGTAACGGGTTTATCCAAGAAGAGTCAACAAATACTCTTGGGGTAAATTTATTAGTTTTAACTGTAAGTTATATTTGAAAACTTTTTTTCTGGAGAAGAAGACGTTATTTATACAAATGAGTGGTTCTATTTAAGCTTTGACATTTAGATACGTGATGTTAGTCGATGGATGGTCAATTATTGATAATTGGAGAATGCAAGTGATAAAATTGTGCTTAGGATTTATGACTTGTGGTCGTATAATTAAGTAAAAGATTTACTGTGAATTACAGCGTAAAAGTCTAGAGTGTTCCAAGAGTAAGTGAAGTAAATTACACGTATAGGTTAAGTAGACTTAAACACACTGATTGCTCTTTTAATTAGTTACTTAGTGCATTTCCTGCGTTTAGTTGTGTGAATTAAGTCAAAGGGAGAAATACATTTGATTTTAAAACTTGCTATGGCTGATCTTTACTCGAACCCCCAACAACCGCTAATCTGCTGACACAATACAATCATTGAAATGTAATTTTGACATCTAGTTTCATCCCCAGAGGCAGACATCTGAGCTCTGACGAGGCGAAATGGTACTAGGAAATTAATTTTGCTGAGCGCACCCAAGTTAAACCGGTACTCTAGGGATTTCTACTATGCTGCCATGGAGAAAATCCACCGACTTGAGCTGGGTTAGAACATGCAAAGTGCACACAAAGGGTATTAATTTTTTATCGTGCTAATCTCAACTTTATAATTCATATATTTTTCCTAATAATATTTTTAGTTATTAGAACTGGGGACGAAAAATACTTCAATGATCCAAAAGTTTTGAATATTTTATGGCCATATCTTTCGCTCACATTTTATTTATGAAAACAATACATTCATTTTTGCACAGTTCATAAAAGACACAAAAGAAAATCTTTTAAATAAAGGAAGATGATAATATTTAAAAAACCAAAATTAGGGTAGGTTATTTAATGAGGTAATTTTACTTTAAAAAATTACTGTTTCTTATAAAAATTGTATTTTTAAAATTGTGTTTAAAAATTAAATTTTTATGTACACTTGTGCATACTGAAGTGAGATTTCGGTAATATTACAAAATCATTTAGCTAAATAGCACATGTCGTGACAAAATTGACAGCTTTGAATAAATTCAGTGATAAGTAAAAGTTTGTTTTTGAAAATACTTAATAATATATTTAAACATTTCACTTCAGTATAAACATAAATGTTTCTTTATTGTAGAGACAAGTTTTCAAGCTTAAATATTCCAAGGGTTTTCAATAAAAAGTAGCTAATTATAAATCAGATGTGTAATGCTTTTTGTCGTTGGGAGAAGCTTGTTACATACATAAATTTTCTGTTTAAATACATAAAAATAGTTTTATTTTGTCTGTTTTAGAAAAATTTGTCCAGTTTAGAGAAATTTAAACTTTTGAAATGTAAAACTTTTAGAAACTGTGTTTTCAAGTAAACATAAACCAATTCCTGATGAAACATTTCGAAATGTCGTATAATCAGGTTTTCCCAAATGCGCTCAAATTCATACCAAAACCATATTGATACATTTTCACATTATATTTATGATGCTTTATGGTCGACTTTGTTGTTTTTAATGCAGCAAAACTAAACAAAACTGATACATAATTTTTAAAAATTGATGTAAATGCTGCAAAATATCTCGTTTAACAAAAACTGAAAAGTGCTATATATTTATTTTCTAGGCAATAATAAGACTTTTTTTCCCTATTTTACTAAAAATAGATTTTATAAGAAAATTTTGATTTAATAAAATAGGACAAATATATGTTGTAATTTATTATTTTTGTGGTGAAGTGACTTTTCACATTGAAAATATAATTTTCTCAAAATGATTTGTTTCACTACAGGATTAATGCTCATGCAATTTTTATAGCATATAAATGTGATATGTAACTATAGATACTAAAGTTAGTTTTTTGGGGATTTTCCAAAAAAAGTTTGCTCAAAAGCAGATATCATAAAAATAAATCCATAGTGATACTTTTACGCTGCATGTTTTTGAGAAAACTAAACAAAATATTTAAAAACTGTTAACTTCAGTATAAATGTAACAGTATAATTAATATACAAACAAAATTTGAAGTTTTTATATTTAACAGTTTCTGAAAAAAAAGTTACATAAAAAGCTCAATTTAACATTGTCGGTATGGGAGGTATAGATTACTCTTAACTATTAGCATTGTTATCTGAATTATTTTCTGTTGTAAGGAAAATTATGAAAGTTATGAACAAAGAATTCAACTTTTTACAACTGCTTTAAAATTAAATTTATTTTTTAATAAATAGAGGACAGTAAAATTTATTTTTGTCCTATTAAAACACATTTTATTTATACAAAAACTACTTTTATGTATTTTATTTCAACAAAATGTTCCTACTTTTTTACTATTAAAAACATTTAATGTGTTTTTAAATTTCAGAAAAAAATAATTAAATTCGTTTACGTATTCTAAATAAAACTTCTAAAATTCGAAACAATTCTGACTCTTAAAATAAATTCTCAGTTTATTATTTCCTTTCAAATAAATTTGAGAGGTATCTCGAATGAAGTGAAACTAGGTCTGACTGATCTTCGTTGAACTTTAAATCTAAAATGAGAAGATAAAAAGGGACTTGAAAATGATTTGATGGCGAACGTTCTTCCCTCTGTCAGGCAAGTTAATAAATGCAAGTCCCATTTTAGCTTAGAGTATTGGGAAAACAAACACTTGATTGGTGGAATAGGGTGCAATAAAACACTTCAATCATCTTTTCTCTTTCCGTTCTCTCGAGAAAGGGCCCTGGGCCAAATGAATCCAGCGCTTATCACCCAAGCTGCTTCAGGAAGAGAATTTGAAACGAGGATGAGAGCAGTCGTAATATCTTAGTTTAAAAAAAAGAAACTTGCTTTTCATTTCAGAAAAATATCAATAAAATGTGTGTGTGTTCACACACACACACATTTCTTATTTCAATCATTATTGCCTTTCCAGAAATTTTTTTTTTTTTTTTTTTTTTTTTTTTGCAAAAACAAATTGAGAGGTACGATTTTACGCAGTCAAAACAGACATATCGTTGAGTAAATTAATATATCTTATAAGTGGAATTCAATAAAAAATTTAAGTAGATTATTCAAAATTATCTTTTACGAAAAGTATATAAAGCAATAATGTTTTCTGATCTTATTTTATTAATTTTAGTTTTAAGAATTGATGTATGAGGATAGCAAATATAAAATAAATCTTGAATTTTTATAATAAATAAATGTATATAAAACTTACCAAGGTTATTATTTGTTGCAAAGTACTCAGAAAATCTTTTGAAACTTTTTCCTAATACATGATCATTTTTAATTTTCTATTTATATTCATATGAAAAGGAAAATATTTTAAATGTAAGATAATATTTGAACAAAAGAAAATATATCAGTATTTTTTTTTTTGTACAATATCTTAAAAAATTCTGTTGATATCTTGGGGGGAATGTTTTCAAAACATTTGCAATCTTATTAACCATATTAAATTCCTCCTTTTATTCATACTTTATTTAATCTATGCATTTTTCTCATCATACTGAAAGCTGGATCATATTTTTTTGAAAATTTCAATTTTGAAATGAACTCATCATGTGTTCAATCAACCAAAAAGAGAAATGTGTTTATTTAGTCCCTAACTTAGAAGTATAATCTTTATAAACATATTTATTTCCAGTGAAAAGTTTTCATTTCTATAAAGATAAAATCGTGTCTTTGCAGCCTTTGAAATTCTTCTTACTTTTAGTGTCCTTTAAATAATTCAAATTTGGCAGTAGGAATTTTGGTTTATACTTTGTTAGAAAGACAATTCGAGGGTGTCTTTATCTTTTAAATTATTAGTAGAATAAAAACTGATAAAGAATATGACAATAAATGTCTGTAAAATCCTATATATTGATCAGAAAGGAAATCATTTATAAATATCCAAAGTTGAAAAAGAATACAAAAAGAGTAAAAAGACGACATGAAAATATTTTTCTACCTTGGAATATACACATAAATATTGATTAAAATGACATGTATTATTGCAAATATGCTAACTTTAGTTAAAAAAAATAAGTCTTTATAACAGATACAATAATAATAATAATAATAATAATAATAATATATTCACATTACATTCTATTCCATACAATTGTTGGTCTGTGTTAAAGTACATTTAATTCAATACTTTTCAAATGAAATACATAATATTTGAATACTGTTCATTTGTTTCTTTACTTAAGTATGATTTGTCATTACTTTTTACCATTCGTTAGGCACTTGAATCTCTCAGATGCAAAATGAAAATAATTTTGGTGTTACACCTACACCATAAGCGGGAACTGGCCGTTCCTTTTTCTCCCAGCCTATTATCACTCACACTAGGGTAGAGTGCTAAAGAAGAGGTCGACCGCTTCATATTTTGGGTGGCAAAGGCCCTTGAATCTGACAGATGCCAATTGAACAACTACATGATTTTTAACATATTTTCCATTTTTCGTTAATTTTGTACTTTTCTATAACATCGAGTGCAATAATTTCTGTTTTATACTGAAAAATCAGAACAAGTATTTTGACACTTTCTTTAAGAGGTGTTTTCTGCTAGAAATCAAGATGCATTCTGAGAGATGGCGCGCGAAGGTGGCCTGAGAGTAACATTCACATGCCTTCTTCATTACAACTCAGGTTTGAAGAAATATTCGATGTTCAACACTATGTTCTAGATTAAGAAACAACACCAGGAATATAAAATAGGAGCTAATTTTTCTTTTGTCAAGAGATAAAAAAAAGAAGACAACGAAATTTTTTGAGTAAAATGCGAAAAAAAGACGTGCCTTGAACATTGTAAGATGATTTATGAAGCCCGCAACAAAGGATCTGAGAATATATATAGGTAGTGCTGACAGTGAGACAACTAACCATTACCTGTGTGATGTGTTTAAATTAAAATTTTTGATTATATCTTAAGTATTATATTACGATCTATGTAATATACGTATGTACCCAACGGAGGCAATTTTGTGACAACATACTTTATTGAAAAAGGCTTTCAGCATTAAGTATATTTATTATTATTTTTATAGACGTAATTAGTTTTATTCATTGAGATGGTTACCAAAGAGGCTTTCAATTTTTCCATGGTTTTTATAATTTTTTAGTATATGAATTCTACTTGAATCTACTTTTTTACTTTTTTGGGCAACACTTCTGTTTTCCTCTACCTTTCTTTTAAAACCTCATAGCTTATTTGCTATGTATCATCTAATCCCTAAGGGTCAATGAAGGCTTTGGTGTAAAAGGTAGATAGATATTTCTTTCATTATCTCTGTCACGAATCCTCGTCCCGAGCCTCCACAATTTGTATGAATTAATTATTTTGTATTTCTTAGTTGCAGTTATGTGGCAACACAGTTAGTCTCTTGAGAAGCCACATGAATTGTTTTTTTCAGGCAGTTGTAAATATAAAGCTTCTATCTATCAACTACAGTCGGCTCGTTCGTTATTTTTAAATGTGATTTTTCTTTTTGGAACTTTTACCTGAACTTTTTACTATAATTTTTCTAGCAACTGAAAGCTGTCACAGCTCTCTCTGCCCGATGTGAACTGAGGTAAGCTTGACTATTTTCTTAATCGAAGTTAAGTTTAATACATAATTATTGAAAATCTCTATTACTTCAGTAACAATCCATTATTTCAATAGGTGGGTAATTCTATAGATATAACAAAAATTAAGATATTCAGAAGCAAATAGTGCACCTTGTAACTATTTTAGATGCAACACAACGCTTCGATGTCAAATCTCAGCAATAGAATAATTAAATTATCTTCAAACGTAAGTGTGACGTGATGCATGGGAGAGATGCCGTGAGCCTATGGATGGAGCTTCTTGAAGCGTGCCTAGCGGAGAGTTAAAAAAGCAAATAATTTGCGTGTATTGTGGGGTTTTTTTTTGCAGAGTACAAGATGAAAATGCGACTGCTGAAGTCAACAAATGCTTAAAACTTTGATGACGTGTAACGGCCGTCTTACCTAACATATTTCTGAGGAATGTGTCTTCTTCTTATCAGCAAGGACCAATGTAAAAATTACTGATGCTTCCGATGACTTCCACTGGTTGCGGTACCCACAACAAATGATCTTTATGGTTCAAATGTGTAGTAGTTGATCCATGCTTCCTCTACTGTCACATACAAAAGCCAGATATTCTTTTTTATCTTGCTTGTATAGCTCCAAACTACGCTTTGAATCTCCGACGCTCTGATGTTGTTTTTGATGCGGTGTGAGGAAACCCTTTGAAAGTAACGCATGCTTAAATTTTCATGTAAATACATTCCCTACTAATATATTTCAGTTGTCACCTATCTCATGCAACTTCATTTTATAGTGTTTTAAAATTTGGTGAACTTTTTAATGTCTTCTGGAACAAAATTGGAGAATTCAGGAAGCAAAATAGGTATTATTGCATGATATTCCACATGCACTACCCTGATTCTCGAAGTGACAATATGGGATATGGTGAAGGAGGACTGTAATGAGTTAAAGTTATTTAAATGCTAATGGAATGGCACAGGTTTTTAATTTAAAAGCATTAATAAATTTAAAAGATTTCGAAGAAATCCTTGCATTTTGTACTTATTTTCTCGTTTGCATTTTGAGATAAAACTTTGGAAACTTCAGAAATATCGTCTGCTAAGGTTTTCTTTTGATTGGAATGGATTTTATTGGATAGATAAAATATTTATTTTAAAAATGGTTCCTGAAAATGACAGATTTCTCGAAGGTTCCGTATAATTACGCTTTACGAGGATAAATATTCGTATCAACAAATAAAACAGAGGTATACAAATATCGGTTATTACATTTCAACCAAAGACATTTATACTGTATTAAATTTGAAATGAAAAAAAAATGTTTCTCTCTTTATATATATATATATACCCGCTAATTGAAACTCACTTGGAAAGCGGTCTTCTTTTTCAAAGCTAGTGGTAGCGAAACGGTTTCTGTTTAATTTTGTGAACTTCTTCGAAAGTGCACCACAGTTTTATGCTTACCCTCTTAAAGCTGCGTGAGGTCCTCAAATAATTTTGGAGGGGACGATTTTTTTGCTTTTACGGTTTCTGTATTGTTGGAAAGGGGAGGTTTCTCATTCACAGCTGTTGCCTAGGGCGAGTATTGTGTGATGGACATTTCATCCACTTCACGACCAACAGAACCTTCTCCCAATTTATTGCAAACAAGCAAATAAAGGTAAAAAACAAAGTTTTAAAGAAATGACTCATTCAATGTTGAAAAAATATTTTTAATATATATATTATATAAGCAAAAGAAAATTTGTTTTTTTCTCCTGTTATTTTTAAGAGCTTTAAAAAATTTTAAAAATAACTTTATTTCGGTATTACAATTTTAACCAGACAGAAGTTGTCTATAATCATTGTTGAATATCAGGCGAAGAAAACTCAAGAATATTTTCCTGGTTTTTTTTTTTTTAATTAAAAGTGATTATTTTTATTTAACAAAATTATAATAAATGTAAAACGCCCAATCACATCTTGGAATGCCCAAAAGTTATTATTTTTTTTGTGGGATTTAACAAAATTATAATAAATGTGAGTTTATTCATGGACACGAGAACAACAACATAATAAATATATCATTATATATGATGAATAAAATTTGAATGCATTGGCCATATTCAAAAGCATGTTGGCTCAAGGATTCGAAAGTTGAAGCTCAAGCAAAAAGGTCTGGGAGGTCGTGGGAAATTACCTGATAGATTCGTCGATAAACTACAAAACTATTATGGTATTGCTATTAG
This sequence comes from Trichonephila clavipes, assembly GCA_019973935.1. Taxonomy (NCBI): domain Eukaryota; kingdom Metazoa; phylum Arthropoda; class Arachnida; order Araneae; family Nephilidae; genus Trichonephila; species Trichonephila clavipes. The sequence continues at coordinate 403,190 of BMAU01021355.1, read as the reverse complement.
ATCTAATGTCAATAACATAGGAAAAATGCAAATTGCTGTAATTGCAGTATTTTTTCATTGCTGTTCCAACAAAAACCAACTGATGCATGGCCAATGTCCAGTTGGGCCCGACGGCTGCTGCAAATTTTAACGAGCTACATTTCACGGAAAGATGCATGTTGATACTTGCAAGGGACTTCCACGCGAAATAATTAAAATTACTAAACATCATTATATGAAGCTATTTGACAATAATTTACTGAATAAATGCTTACATGGGAAAACACGGAATGCAAATGAAAGTTTTAATGGCAATCTGTAGAAATTTATCCCAAAACATATTTTTGTGGAGTTACAAACTCTGAGATTAGTAGCCCACATGGCTGTCATACAATTTAACAAAGGTTTTCGAGGATTGTTAGATGTGTTGAACCAAGGCTCAAGTACAAGTTGGTGCCAATACTGAAAAAGGTTTTGCCCAACTCAATGAAGAGAGCGTTAGTGAATCAAAGCGTCATTCATTATCTGAAGTAAAAACTTCCAGAAAAAAAAATAGGTCACAAAAGAAAAAAAATTAGCCAAAGATGAGATACGAGAGGACATAACCTACAAATGTGGGGAATCTTATTTTTCGGTATGTATAATTTATATTAAAACAACAAGAGTTTAAACTTTAAATCTTTTTTCTCCAAACTGTTTTTAATGCATAATGTCTTCACGGTGAGTCAGATAACTCAAAATATTATGAAAATATTTCTATAAAACTTTTTGAACCTGATAATTATATTGTTTTGTAGAGAATGTACTAAAATATTTCTTATTGTACGAATAATTTTTGATTTAAGGCCAGTTATTTAAATAACGGTCTCATAAAAATTGACACATTTACTATAAAGTTTACTCGATCATCTCTAGAATTTTTAAATTTGAATAAAACATTAAAACTTTAGTACATAATCTAGATAAATGCATCTAATTTCTTTTAGTAATACTTTTACTGATATAAGTTAATTACTTTTTTCTCTAATTGCTTTGAAGTTTTTCAAAAATATTGTTACAATTTTACTTATAATTGTGATTTTTGTGAAATTCAGATATATTTAAAAATATATTGTTAGTTAAATGTTAGTATTTATTGGTATCCATTTCTAAAAAAAGCATTTATAATGTTTTAATATGCTATTTTTAAAAAAAACGTACTCCGAACGTGTTCGGATACCTTAACTGTAAATTTGTCCAGATTCCTTTGATTACTCTTTATTTGAAAATTCAAGTTTAAAAATATGAGCTTGTGGTTTACGTTCTCCATGAATGAAATTAATGTTCCGACATTTAAAATTCAATTATAATTCGTTATATGAACAATACAAAACTAGGGATTCTATGTAATATGCCCTGAATAGCTGGCTTTAAAATTATGAAAAACTATAGGATTTAAATAGGGTTTCTTTATCATTGAGTAAGAAATTTTTGCAAATAATGTAATACAGAAGCTTAAAAATTATTCATAATTAGAAGTGTTCGAAGTTTTGAAAGATTTTAAATTTTGAACTTTTTTTTGTTGTTAATTTTTGACACATACTGAAATAATCCTTTAAAAAAAAAAGCTGAAAGTGTTGATTAAATTGAAAAATGAAACAGTAAATTATCCTCAATGTTTTAATATATACTTTGAATTTAAATACTATAGATATTTTTAAAAAATTTAGACATACATTATAGAAACTTAATTCCATATGAGAATTTTAAAGTAAAGAAAAAAAATGAGATTTTATATCAGGCTATCCCCTCCTTTTCTCAATTCGTTGAATTCCAATTACTTCCGTACGCTTTTGGGTTTAAACAAATTTTTCCCAGCTTTTTACGATTGCTGCAGGGGAAGCACCGGGCTCCCCGCGAGGCATAAAACTTAACCTCAATGTCCATTGTGTCTCCCCGACCATCTCTAATTATCTTTCAAGATGTTAAACCTTTTAAGGGGGATTTCGTAAAAACACGGCTTTTCCGCTTTCGAACACGTTACTTGAGGAGGTAAAAATACGTTTGGTACATTTTTGGTGAGTCCCCGGTCTTACGGAAAATTCCGTGTGGTCCGTTTTTGAAGCCTCTCTAGTAGGGCGAAAAAAGCCGTGTTAAACGCTTGAAAGGTTAATTCCTAATCATGTGTTCTTTTTTACTTATATTATTTTTCTTTTAATTTTATTCTTAAATTCTCTTCATTTACAACTCACCGATGGGTTGAGCTTCTCACCTCAACTGAAATGCAAAAATCATTCTGATCAATAATTCACAGAAGCTCCACTCGATACCAACTCATTTTAACTTTTTACATCTAAATATTTTCTTTCTTGAACTCGAATTCTTTTGCTGTTACAGGATTGGGCAGGCATCGTGCCACCCACTCCCCTATCGGAAAAAATGAATGAATAAATAAATATAATTATAAATATAAGAAAAATCTAATTCGAGATTTTTATCTTTATTTTATTTATATTTGTAAATTTATTCATATCAAAGTTATTTATCTTTTTAATATTTTTCTTTAGTCATTTTTAAATTTTAAATATTTTTTTTATTAAAAAGGGCCATTTGAAAGCGTTTGAATGTCATCCAAAATGTTCTAAATGGAGATGAAGGTTTGGAAGAGCTGAATGCTTCCACCCTCACCAAACTACAACTACCTAAGCACATTCTTCTTCATTACGGTTAAATAAAGAAGTAAATATTTTAACGTGAACTGCGTCTCTACACCACTCTACTTCACATCATAAAATCAGGGGTATAATGTGGTACTTTTAATTAGACACAATTCTGAACATTCAGTTGTTGAACAACTTCTTTGCGGGTACAAAATATTTTTCATATGGATATATTAAATATTTTTTCAAATAGATACAACAATTTAAAATAGTTGTCAGTTTATCGCTATTTTTATTACATCAATTTCTTTGTAATTCCTTAAATTTTACTTTCCATAATTCTGAAGATAAGCTCCATTTGAAAAATATCAAGTTACATCCACTTAAAAATTGATAAAATTATAAAGTAGTAGTTGACATTGAGATTTGATCCGCGCGCCATGGATTGCAAACACCTGCTGTAAATTTTCAATTGTTTACGGATGAACTGCTTACAGGAATATATATTCTCCACACTTGTGATCAGAGGGACCTTCAGCCATACAGAAGGTAATTCGCACTTTATAGGAACGATTTTGATAGTTAATCTTTATCAATAAATACCGTATTTTTTTTGTTGAAATTTACTTCTATCGTATATTCATGATGCTTGACAACAGCTCTAACTTGAAATTTTCATAAAATAAACATTTTCTTAGCACTGCCATGCAAATTTCAATATATTTCTTTTGAAAAGACTTCCAAAGTCTGTTCAGTGTTCTTAGATACCGTTTCCCCAAGGTTCGTTTTAATACACCGAAAGCACAAAAGTCAACTGGAGAAGCATAGGGAGGTTTTAAACATATTTCATCAAATTGGATACACTTTAATCCTGTTTCTGACTCTTTTTTTTTTTTTTTGCTAACAAAGAGGCATTTGACTTAGACGTATGACTAGAGGCTTTTTCTATAGAAAGCTCAACTTTGTGAATGTTCTTCAAATGAAAAGGTGGAATTTCTTCACATATCGGTTCTAAAATATTGTGCTAATAGTAAAGTGAATTAATGTTGGCTTTACTTGAAACTTTTTTGATTTTTAATTTGACGTTGTTAGAAAATCCTTCATCTATCTTGAATCCCTTCAAGAACTTTAATGTACACACTGACGAAGCCATTCCGTGCAGCCATTCCCGTCAGTTGAGCGATAGAAAATTTATCTTGTTTTACTACAGTGTCTTAAATATGCTCATACGTCATCGATTCTTACCACAAATTTCCTTTTTTCAGCAGCTAGGTGCTTTTTGCGTAATTTTCATTAATTTGTTTTTTTCTAGTAATATTGTTACGAATTTTGTGAACATAATTTGTATTTCAGTGTTCAAAGCATTTATATTACTCTATGTTATATTTATTTCATGTTAAAATTGTACTATTCACAAGCAATGCCACCCCTTACGTTGTAATGGCGATTCGATTCAATAACTTGGTGAAATCTTGGCGGTAGAGCCAAGTTTGTATAATTTTTGGCGTCATTCGCGACCATATTGGCGAGTTCGGAACCTCTGGAATCTTCTGGAAAGTAGTGGATCTCTCCACTAATGTAACGTTAAATGATACGAGCGGTTATATTTCTGGAAGTTTCTGTCGCACCTATAAAAAAAGATGCTCGCCGGTACGGCGATAAGCCTTAATTAAACCAGCGAGTAATGAAGATTGTTTTGACTAGTGATTAGCTCGGCTGTGCTTGTGAATAATCTTTACTTAAGTGTATTTTTAAACACTGATTATTGTGTTTGATTGCTGTTGAATGTGTGAAGACCGGATATTTACCCTGTGAATATTGCCGCTGAATCCTGTATTTAAAGGATTGGATCTTTGATAATAAATCCGCATCGCTCATAAAGAACTGTTTATTTTCTTTGTGATTATTTTGGCAAAAAGTCCTAGAACATGGATCTATGTAACATTTTGGTGTCAGAAGAAGGATTTTATGCCAATAACACGAGCTTTGGATGAGCAAATAAAGGCTCTGTTGGAAGGCATCAGTGCCTTGAAATTGGCGAAGAAGACTTGAAGATTACTCTTGAAGAGAACAAAAAAATGGAGAACAAAATAGAAAATGTTAAATAGCAGTTTGATGTAAGAATGGAAGAAATGTTTCAGCGAGTAAAATACCTTGAAAAGAAGTTTCTAGCTTGCGGGAAAACGAAGAATGAAAACAAGTTTGTGCCTGCTTTACCAGTGTCAGTGAAACTGTACACCTATGACGGAAACACCAACTGGGATCTGTACAAGATTCAATTTTGTATGATTTCTGAAGCCAATGGATGGACTGAAAGGGTGAAAGCATGTCAGCTAGTAGCATTCCTTAGAGGAAAGGCCGCTGAAGTTCTGCAGACTCTTCCCGACACAGAGCTGCTTAATTTGAACTCTCTCTATAATGCTCTGGATCTTCGATTCAACCAGAAATACTCCAAGGACTACGCACGCCTGCAAATGAAAACAAGACTCCAGAAACCCGACGAAAGTTTGCAGGAGTATTCCTTTGAAATTCAAAGGCTCACCACCTTAGCCGTCTCAGATTTCTCAGCAAATATGCGAGAAATGATTTCTTTCGAGTATTTCGTGGACGGGATGAGGGATGAAGAGATCCAGATAGCTGTAAGAATGGCAGATTTCAAAGATCTTAAATCTGTCCTGTTATATGCCCTGAAAGTTGAGGCCGCCACTCAAGCCAGTTGCATAGACCGCCAGTCCATCCGAGAAGCTAGAGTGACTGCACATGAGCCATGTGGATCTCGATGTATAAAGGATATTGAGAAATTGAAAGAGGAAATGCAAGCTTTTTAATACCTCAAGGTCAGAACCGGAGGAGACGTAACATCACGTGCTGGGGGGTGTGGTGAGTCATGGCATCTCAGAAGCAACAGCACCCGAAACAATAAAGATCGCAGCACCAAGTGCTGGCGGTTGAGGTGAAGCAGGACACTTAAGAAATAACTGCCCTCGAGTAAATCAGAAAGATCCGCACCATGCAAATGTTATCGAGTCAAAGAAAGTGTGCAGTCACCAAAAAGGATCAGCAGATGGAAATATTGAAGCTCCTTTGAGAAAACCCTGTACAGAGAAAAGTAAATACAGCTGGAGAGTCTAAAAGAAATTTGGCGTGATAGATTCAGTAGTCCGCCAAATTACAACGCCATCAACATCTACATTGGACCCGTGGAGTACGAGAGCGTCCATAAAGATCAATGGGCTGATCCCGAGATAAAACAATCATAGAATTCAAAGAGTCGTCTGACGAAAAGCCAGCTGGCAAGACATCGCCCCTTTCCATCCTACAACGAAGCTTTACTGGGCTCTTTGGGACTCTCTCCATCTGAGAAATGGTGTTGTATATCAAAACTGGGAATCCGACGATGGAAAAACATTCAGGTGGCATATAACACTCTCAAAGACAAGAGTTTCAGCAGTCCTTAAGGAACTTCATAGCAGCCCAACGTGAGGTCTTTTTGGTGTTATGAAGACCTTACACAAAGTTCGTAAGTGCATCTACTGGAACAATGTGCGGAATGACGTGGAAAAGTGTTGTTGCACGTGTGATTCCTGTGCTGCACGCAAAGGAGCTAGAAAACACACTAGAGGAAGACTGTAACTGTATAATGTGGGAGTGCCTTTCGAACGTATATCTTTTGACCTCCTTGACACATTTACGAGATCATCAGATGGCAGCAACAATATCCTGGTGGTGATGGATTACTTCACTAAGTGGCCTGAAGCCTATCCTATTTCCGACCAAGACGCTTCGACTGTTGCAGAGTTTCTAGTTCAACGCTGGATCTCACGATTCGGGGTCCCTCTACAACTGCATTCCGACCAAGGGAGAAACTTCGATTCTGCAGTTTGCAAGAGACTGTGAAATACTCTCCATCAACAAAACCCGGACAACAGCTTTACATCCTCAGTTTGACGGCATGGTAAAGAGGTTCAATCGGACCATCCTGAACCGCATCTTTCTTCTGGTATCAAGTAATCAACAGCACTGGGACAAGCAATTGCCCTTTTTCCTGCTTGCCTACAAGAGTGCCGTTCACGATACCACCGGTTGTTCCCAATCCCAGATGCTCTTCGGATGAGAACATCGTCTGCCTGCAGATCTTCCGTTCAGCCTGCCGCCAGATTCACCCTTGGTGCCTGAGGAGTATATCGAGAAACTCCAGGCACAGATGGAGGAAATGCATTATCTGGCTCAGGAAAGAATCGGCATGGCTTCCGAGAAGATGAAGACCCGATACGACGCAAAAATAACCGGACGCGATTTCCACGAAGGCGACAAAGTGTGGTTATGGAATCTCAAACCTCGCAAAGGACTCTCTCCAAAGCTGCAGACCAACTAGGAAGGCCCTTACACAGTCCGAAAAATACTGAATGGCATTGTGGTGCAGAAAAAGAAATCACCACACTCAAAACCGAAGGTAATACATTACAATAGGCTAGCCCAATATCTTGGCCAAGATGAATAAGATCCTTAAGTTTAGACCATGATCATTAATTATTTTGTAAATAATGTAAATTATTCCTTTTTTCTAAGTCCTTAGTTTTATTTTAATATTACAATTTATGTTTACATCTCTTCATGTGCTTTGAATTTATTTGTATTGTATATGCTGTGGAATACATTTGTTACTTTATATGAGATTATTATTTGAGTAGTTTGCCTGTAAATATATGCCTTTTACTCTAGGATTGTATTGACCGTGACGTGCAGTCTTTGAGGATGGAGCAGTGTTACGAGTTTTGTGTAGATAATTTGTATTTGAGTGTTTAATGCATTTATAAAGGTTTTTTTAGAGGTATAGAACTCTAAATTGCAATAAAACAAATATGTATTATTCGATTGACATGAATTTTTTTTTATTCGAAAAATAATCTTGTGGCATTACATTTTAAACATGATTTCTGGCATATGACTGCCACAGCTGGCTTGTATGTAGTCCAATCTGGACGTCCAATTTTCAATGACTTTTTCCAACATTTGTGGCCGTATATAGGCAATAACACGGCGAATGTTGTCTTCCAAATGGTCAAGCGTTTGTGGCTTATCCGCATAGACCAATGACTTTACATAATCCCACAGAAAATAGTCTAGCGGTGGTAAATCACAAGATCTTGGAGGCTAATTCACAGGTCCAAAACGTGAAATTAGGCGGTCACCAAACGTATCTTTCATATAAATCGATTGTGGCACGAGAGAGAGAGCTGTGTGACATGTTGCGCCGTCTTGTTGGAACAACAGCTCCTGGACATCATGATTGTTCAATTCAGGAATGAAAAAGTTAGTAATCATGGCTCTATACCGGTCACCAATTACTGTAACGTTGTGGCCTTCATCGTTTTTGAAGAATTACGGACCAATGATTCCACCAGCACATAAAGCGCACCAAACAGACAGTTTTTCTGGATGTAACGGTGTTTCGACATACTCTTATGGATTAGCTTCACTGAAAATGCGGCAGTTTTGTTTGTTGACGTAGCCATTCAACCAGAAGTGCGCTTCATCGCTAAACAAAATTCGCTTATGAAAATCGGGAACAACGGCAATCTCGTTTTGGGCCCATTCGACGACCCATACGCCTTGCTTGATGATCGTTTTGATGAATTGCCAAACCAAACTGAGAATAAATCACTTGACAGCTGTTAAATGGGTCGCCATCTTGGAAAGTAATGCCAACTTAAACTTCTATACCTGGAAAAAAAACACTCTTTATTACTCTGTTATATTTATTTCATGTTAAAATTGTACTATGCACAAGCAATACCGCCCCTTACGTTATAATGGCGATTCAATAACTTGGCAAAATCTTGGCGGTAGAGCCAAGTTTGCATCCTGTATTTAAAGGATTGGATTTTTGATAATAAATCCGCATCGCTCTTAAAGAACTATTTTCTTTGAGATTGTTTTTGCATAAAATCCTAGAACCCGGATCTACGTAAAAATATGTTGCAAAAATGGAGGCGAACTTTAGTTTTAAACATCTGTTCTAAATCCTTAAGAGTGAATGTAACCCTCCAAGCGCTTAACACGGCTTTTTTCGCCCTACTAGAGAGACTTCAAAAACGAACCACACGGAATTTTCCGTGAGACCGGGGACTCACCAAACGTATTTTTACCTGCTCAAGTAACGTGTTCGAAAGCGGTAAAGCCGTCTTTTTCCAAATTCTTCACCCCGCCCTCCCTTTTAAATGTTTAACGTCTTGAAAGATAATTAGAGATGGTCGGGGAGACACAATGGACATTGAGGTTAAGTTTTATGGCTCGCGGAGAGCCCGGTGCTTCCCCTGCAGCAATCGTAAAGAGCTGGGAAGAATTTCTTTAAACCCAAAAGCGTACGGAAATAATTGGAAGTCAACGAATTGAGAAAAGGAGGGGATAGCTTGACAAAATCTCATTTTTTTTCTTTACTTTAAAATTCTCATATGGAATTAAGTTTCTATAATGTATGTCTAAATTTTTTAAAAATATCTATAGTATTTAAATTCAAAGTATATATTAAAACATTGAGAGGATAATTTACTGTTTCATTTTTCAATTTAATCAATACTTTCAGGTTTTTTTTAAAGGATTATTTTGTTATGTGTCAAAAATTAACAACAAAAAAAAGTTCAAAATTTAAAATCTTTTAAAATTTTGGACACTTCTAAACATGAATAATTTTTAAGCTTCTGTATTACATTATTTGCAAAAATTTCTTACGCAATGATAAAGAAACCCTATTTAAATCCTTTAGCTTTTCATAATTTTAAAGCCAGCTATTCAGGGCATATTACATAGAAATCCTAGTTTTGTATTGTTCAGATAACAAATTATATTTGAATTTTAAAAGTCTCTGAACATTAATTTCATTGAAGGAGAACGTAAACCACACACAAGCTCATATTTTTAAACTTGAATTTTCAAATAAAGAGTAATCAAAAGAATCTGAACAAATTTACAGTTAACATTTGCACATATAAATAAATATAAAGATCCATTTTAAATTCAAGTTAAAAAAAATATCTATTCTTGCAAAGTTCCTCATGATTTATGTTCCATTAGTGGGTGACTGAAGAAAAGGTTATTAAAATTTGGACATTTTTTGTGATTTTAACCATGCAAAACTAAAAATTTTATATTAGCTGCACGGAAAAATTCTGCATTTAAATTTCGAAAAAGATATTAATGCGTGTCTCACATACTCAGTTGAAAAATATTTACCATAAATGCTAATTCTTTCGAAATTTAATTATATTTAGATTAAATTTTTAATGTATTCCACTTCTAATATTTTTTCATGTATTCCTTAAATTTCATATAATTTAGTTGAGTGAAGGAGGGAATATTAACGTCGCACTATTCAACAACTCGAGGGGTTTTGGAGACGGACGTGTTGCCGCCGTAGCCAAGTGGTCAAGGTATCGGATCGTGGTTGGTATGTCACGAGTTCAAGCCCACTGCCACAAAATAACCGCCGTGTAGGGACGCGATGCACGTTACGTCTGTCGATAGCTCAAACGTCCTGCGATGAGGAAATGTGGTAGTTAGGAGTGGGGGCGGCTCTGGTTTCGCCCTCGTCACTTGATCATGGCTCAAAATTACGAGGTTCATCACCAAAAGGCCTTATATTGCTAATCAGTGTGACGTTAATATTCACTCACTCACTCATTTGGCGATGGACCTCGTAATTTTAAGCCATGGTCAAGTAACGCGGCGACACTTGAGCTTCGCACCCCTGCACGACGGATCTTCAGTGGTACTTGGATCGAACTCATGACACGCCAGGTCGAGTCCGTTACCTTGATCACTAGGATACCAAGGCTTCTGGTTGAAAACTGCATGTTATGAGTAAAAATAGGCTGAAACCTTTGATGAACTTATATTAGATTTTTACGTAGAAGATAGATGTGTGAGATGCTAAAACGACAATATGTAAAAGTTATGAGAATATCGATGACAGTTTTTGAAGTATTCAATTTAAATTTCAGTTCGAAATTTATTTGTTTTTTTTCGCATTTAAGGTATTCGACTACTTTCGGAAGGATGATTTTGCGAAAGCG